>CM034002.1:2793329-3463679 GCA_019603395.1 Cyrtorhinus lividipennis | reverse complement strand
GCGTGAGAGGACCTGAACAGGCATAAAACAATTATTAACAAATTAATTTTAGAATCAACAGCAGCTAGCAGAAATGGTCAGTTGTTTCCTAACTCTATGTTTTTTTGTGAGGAGTTCGAACATGCTGAAATAGTAAGGCTTCAATGATGCCATGCTCAATCAACACCAAAATCCTATTATAAACGGAAACACTTATTTGTATTCTACGCAAGATTTAAAAAAAAAAAAACCTAGTCCAACTTTTTCTCGGATTCCTATTGATTTCACCTTAAAATCAAAAAGACCGATAATGCCACCTGAGTCACAATTGGAAAAACAAGACAACTAGGTGTATCTACTTGAGGATTACAAACTTCCTCTTTTGAAATATATTTTTGCGCAATGTTGCATCTTGGGATAATCTGTGCCAAAATTTGAAACTTTTGAATTTTTTAGCTCTATAATTGACTCTATGAACAGTGTGGGGGGGATCCTCTGTAGACAAATAATAGGACACTTCAAGGCATGCATGGAAAGTAGGGTAACAATTCCTGTACAAAGAAGTAATAAAGCACTTAGTGTGTCCAAGAAGAATTGCTCGCAACTACAAGGTTTGTGGATTTAGGATCAGGATATTGGCTGTGGTAGAAAATGGCCTGTCCCTGGTAATGGATACCTGTCCCTCCCTACGTTTCTATGAGGATTTTTATGCCAAAACGTCATCTTAAAAGCGCCATCTCGCAAAATACGTGGGTTCACACACTGTGAGGATTTACAGCATCTTTTATGAAAAGTTCAGATTCACTCGTTGGTGCAGAGAAAAATTCAGGAAATGACTAAGCCCAGTCAAATTGCAGGTGCCGCGACAGCAAAAAGTCATGTATCTGATTTCTACTCATCTGATTAGCTACCTATTTTCGATCATTTGGATTTGTTGCCCATGATTGACCAACATGGGTACTGTACCTGCAACACGCAAAATTAGTTGAGTTATGCTAATCGTCATTGTGTGATCCTTCCTATCATCAAAAGGCCTAGCTTAAGAGAAGTCACTGGGGCAGTAGGTAACCACTGAAGGTTACCAACCTAGTGCTCCCTTATCAGTACAGCAGTAAAGTAGGATTACTTCAGTATTATTATTACTGCAACTGAATATAGTAATAATAAAACTACTTTCAAGTTTTTTAAATGTAAAAAAATCAAATTTTTAGAACAAAACCGGTTTTGTTGAACTAGGCCTTATAGCATGTCCGAATGGCCCGTCTTGGTTGTTCCCTTGTGATTGGCGTTACATCAGTTAGTTATAATCGTCAATCAACATTTTCCACAACTGCCTAATTCTGGCAATAACGTGGTATCCCCCCTCCCTATTCCAGCGATCGTCCGGCGGCTGTTCCATCTCTTATAGAGCATTATAGTCATTGTCGGCCTACAATTTGGGCGGATAAATATCAATTTTTCAGGATAAATAATGACCCAGTTACAGATCATGTCGCTTATAACAGGTTCTGACGATATTGACCGCCGTTGAAAACTCACCTTGTACCAATCACTGCCTTCTTGATGCTAGTTATACCTAGAAGAAAAGTTGAGTCACATTATTAACGGATAAATTGTTAAGCAACACCGAAGTACAGCTAATCCTCCTACTATTTTAATTCTCTTTGGTAGGGAGTTCAGTGCGAGTGAAGGAAGATCAAACTTGGAAAGTGTCCCACGCGTACGAATTCAGTAGTCAAGTAAATGAATAAGTAGTAAAATACCTTCGTCTTTGGCTTTTTCATGACATTGTTTCATTGTTTTAGGAGAGTCACCATTCACCATCGGTTCCGGTACTTTGCGTGTTCGCTGACCATTATTTCCTGATGAGAGATTCCAAAAACTCAGTAAGTACGCAGAATATAGTAATAATGGTTACATCAAGTCCTATGTACATTACTTATTAAAATACACATTCGATTCTCTGACACTCACCCGAAGAATGGCGCAGGGTAGTTGTTATTTTCGGAACCTCTTCCAAGGTGAAGGAAGGCTGTTCGGGTGATTCACTTAATCCGCTGTCTTTTGATTCTGCCTTACACTGCGGAAAAGGAGTACAACGTTAATAACGAAATGAACGCAACAGTAATTAAAGAAGTAGGAAAATGTCAGTATTCATTTTTCTGAGTGGGAGGTAACACACATCATACCAGTAAGCGGCATTTCTGGTGGAAAATCGGTAGTTTTACGCGTCTGGTTTTCAAGCGCCAATCGGAAGTAATTTACACGCCATAAGGAATTGCGCTCTCTACATTGTCCAGAACAATTTAGAATTTTGTATTACTCACTTGACCAACGAGATCGTTCTTCTTGTCTTTTCCCGGGCTCGTATGAAGAGACAATTTCCTCTTCCTCGGTATTCTGCTGCTTGTCCTAATTGCGGCTGGAAGATCAGTAGAAAGCGACTGTTCGGAAGACACGCGAGTCTTTTTTGCTTTAGGTTTATCATCCACAGTCTGTGGTTGTTGAGAGAACGCCGACTGTGAAATGAATTTCTTGAGAAGCTCCAACTGGACGACAGCTTTGTGGATCTGTTCGTCAGAGAAACCTCGGAAATCCTCGTTTATTTCGTCGTTGAGATCATCATCATGAGAAATATGTCATTTCTGGCTTGAATTCTGACGCTCTCATGGAGGAATCTACAGAGGGACTTTGGGGTTCGGTTGACACTTGCAGTTTTCTACAGCTCAAACCGGAAGTCGAAATGTTACCGATGCCAACCTTCTTAGGAGACAACTGACTGGACTGTGGGGATGTCAATTCATCTGTTGCGTTGGGATATCTATTCTTCTTTGATCTTTGGCTTTCTGACTTCTCTATCTTTTTCCCGCTTATCATTTTCTCTTTTGTGTTTGTTTTGTCGTCAGATTGAGAACTGGAATTATTTTCTGCAGACGATGTAGGATTTAAATCTTTATTGGAGTCAGGAAGAATAGCTGTTACTTCAGTGTTCTTTTGGGAGACGCTTCTCTTCTTTTTCTCATCCACAGTCGACTTCCTCCTCTTATTGATCCCACGAGTGCGGCACTCGATGTGATCGGTTAATTCCTCGTGCTCTGTACTCACAGGATCTTGGGCAGCTGCCATATTTGAATCTTCCGATCTCCCTTCAGTCTGGTCACTACTTTGGATTACTGCATCCACCACAAGGGTATCCAATTCTGCAGTGCTTTTTGCAAGAGGTGGCTTTCGTGTCTCCAGAGAGGATTCATTGGCAGCATGACGTTTGACATTCCTCCCAAACCTCGGTCCATCGAACTTGAGAGCTTTCCCTCTTGTCCGGTGACCAAGTGCAACCGGAGCTTCGTTGCTCTTCACCATAGATGAATCGGTAGGTGAATTAGGCAGATTCACCTTCGGTTCCAACCTACCACCGATTTCTTCGTTTTCAGTAATGTCGACTATCCCTTGAGTCGAGTCGTCAGCACTGCTCGGAGGTTCATTTTGGTCCAGGGAGACACGCCGTTGGAATACGTCGGAGCAGCTTTTTCGGCGATGATTTGGGCTGGCAATGTTACGCACTTGTGATGGGGAAGTGCTTTCTGACGACAAGGGCGTCAACGTGTTCTCTTTATCCATTTGAAGACACTCCATAGATTTGCGAATCCCTTCGTTCTTGACTTTGTCAGCCATTCTTTCAGGTTCATGCTCAGGACTGCCTGGAGTTGTTACAGACAATGTCTCATTTCTTGAGTTCAGGGGAGTTACGGTGCTTCTCCTGGAGGTAGTACGAGTTGTGGAAGCGCTTAATTTGGACATATCTTCGCCCGTTCCCCGCATAGAGGAATCGATTGGTTTTCTTCGCATGGATCGAGTTTCATTGTGAGACGCGTCTGGAAGAACCTCTTCTGTTTTTGAATTATTGATTTTGCAAGCCCCCGAAGCCTTTGCCTCGTCATTTTCCTTGTTAGACACGTCGCTACAGTCGTCAGGATTGATTATGGCACTCATTTGACCAACTAATCCACTTCGCTCAGTGGCTTCATCCTTAGGCGCTTTTCTTTTCGCTTTTTCCAAAAGCGGTGTCTGGAACTTGGGACCTCCGACTTCTTCAAGAATAGCATGCAAGCGATTTCCTGCATTTTTACGAGAAGACGATCTGCAAGGAACAGGAGAGTTTGAGAGAGAAGACTGTGCACTGCGGATATCACGATTGGTTTCAGTTTCACCGTCCTTGGATCCTGCGGAAGAGGTTCTACTTCTAGTATGCCTGTTGTACGAATCGGATATTCTTTTATCGCTGGCATCTTCGGACTCGTGCGCATCAGCTTTTTCCTCGTCTACTGTGTCCCCAGATTCGATGCAAGGATTAGATTTGGATCTCATGTGTGACTCTGATGACTTATCAACCCGAGCAATATTTCCAGTAGATCTGGAAGAATCCTCAAATCCTTTCTTGCAGCTTTCGCTTTTTGAAGATCCGCTTCTAGTTTGCCTTCGAGAAGCAGACGATTTGGCCTCCAACTCTTCACTTTCTGAGGCTTGGCTTCTAGTTGAACATACTTCGAACTTCCTTGCATCACCACTAACTACAATATCTTCGTCAGTCAACTTCTTCAGTTCGGCTCTTTCAATTATTGATTCTTTAGAATTAGGGCTTGTGCAGCTTTCTGACGTCCCACTTTCATTTTGGTCCACACTCAATATTTCGTCATCCTCGCCTAGGATAACTGACACACCAGTTGTGAGCTTTTCAGCAGACTTCCCATCCAATTCCAAACATTTGTCTTTTAGAGATGGCAAATAACGGCTGTCAGGTTTCTTCAACATGTCCGTTATGACAAGGGAGAACTTCTTCAATCCAACGTTTTCAACTTGATCAGCATCGGCAGGCTCATTTTCTGTGTCCTGTTGCGATAAATATTCTTCGTCACTGAGCTGATCAACATTCACCTCGCTGTTGATTTTGTCAATGTGCTTCCTTGCCTGCATCACTTTCTTGATCTCTTGGAAATTACTGGCAATTTTCGGTTTTTTTGACGTTGGGCTCCCCAAGCAGCTCGCGGACGTTGAAACGCTGCTGTTCATCTTCAATAGAATTATTGATTTGCATCATGATCAAATCAATTTCATCTGTGACCAACTCCTCGCTATGCAGCTCCTCCACTGCTTCGGACGGATTTGATTCTTTCTTTGAATGTTTCCGTCCTTTGTCACCTTTTGAACTCTGCCTTGAGCTATGCAACGAACCACCAGACTTGTTCTTGTTTGTTCCTGTGTCTGCGTTACCATTACTATCACGATCAGAAGACCTTCTGGAATGTTTTGACTTGAAGTCATCTTCGTCACATTGCTCTCTCGTTCTCTTCTTTGATTCTTTCTTGCTTCCTTCTGATTTGCCTCTCTTTTCATCTTTACTGTACTTGTCACTCGATTTGTGACTTGATTTACTAGCTGAGTCACTCTTAAATTTCCCCTCACTTTTACTTTTGTCCTTGTCTTTCTTATCCTTTTCAGATTTGATTTTGCCGTCAGATTTTCGATTTTTTTCGTGATTATGATGAGACCGATCGTCATCTTTCCTCTTCTTATCAGACTCTTTACCATTTTCCGAGACTTTGGATTCATGTTTACGCTTCTCGGACTTTTTATCATCGCTTTCCCCTTTGTCCTTCTTCTCTTTCCGTTCCTTCTCCAGTTCACTTTTGCTTTGCAGGTCTGAACTCCGGCTTGTTTTCTCTTTGCTAGACTTGTGTTTGTCACTTTTGTGTTTGGATTCTTTCGACTTTTCCTTTCCTTCATCTTTTGCCTTCGACTCAGTCGATTTTGAACTGTTATGACGGTCTCTCTTGTCATTTGGGTCTTTGTCAACACTGCTATCGCGCTCTCGACTAGGTTTTGACTTGTCTCTCGACTTACTACTCGTAGATTTCCTTTCGCTGTGCTTCTCTCGAATTTTACTCTCTTTTACGTCGTCGGCGTGGCTACGACTCTTTGTACTCACTAGCGAGCTAGAGGAGTCATCAGAAAATATTTTATCCACGGAAGTTCCGTCATCTCTTATGGGCTCATATCGCGTATTGTCAAGCGACGACATGTTACTTTCGCTCGGGGGATCCACTTTTGTTTCATAACTTTCCGAATCGTTTTCAGAGCTTTTGGTCAGTTCTGAGCTTTCTTCAGTTACGATGTCATTCTTCGAGGCTGAAGTCTCCCTCAAGTTCATATCTGATTGCTTCAACTTCTCCCCCAGATTGCTAAAATTGTCAAATTTCTTGGAAGGGGAGATTTTATCCACAGATTTCAAAGACAAATTGTTAGTTGAACTATCGTATTCTGACCGTGGCCTCGTAACTACTATGCTTTGGCTTGCTGACGCTTCTGACAAAATATCTGCCCCAATATTGTTCGGATGGGGGAGTGAGTTAACTGGCGTCGTCGCTCGATTGCTGTCTTGATCAAGGGAAGCGGCTATTAAAGGCATTTCATCGATCGTGTTGGAATCATCATCGTTGTTGACGTCATTGTTGACTTCAGGAACTCTTGGTGGAGTGCCAGGACCTATATCTTGGGGTGGCTCTGACACTTCCAAGTCATTAAGGGGTGGAGGAGTACTAGTTGACTCGGGGAGTTTTTCCATTTCTGAGGGAATTTCTATTTCTTTTGGCGGTTCTTTGGCTTCATCCGGTTCCACTTTCACATCTGGGATTTCTTCTGTTTCTTTGACGCTGGGAACTTGAGTATCTTCCGTCATTTCTAGAACCGAATGCACAATAATCACCAACTAACATCCGGGGCACAAATTTCATCTAATAATTTTTAAATTGAAAAACGAGAACGAGCAACGCGTCACGTCGTACCTGGTTTTAAAGATGCCGACTTCATTGGCGTCAACGATTTTTTGAACGCCTGAAAATCGAGGAGCAGAGGTTTGGGTTTAGGCTTCGGTTTTTCGATTCCCAAACATTCGTACACGACATCCTCCACCTTGGGTGTGAAAACAGAGTAAATTTTTGGGTTGACAACTTGGTCAACGATCCGGTCTACACCAACCTCCAGAAAACCTCTGAAAAATACGACGATATCAGAAAAAAAAGTGCGCCAAAAATGCTTGAAGAATATCAATAATGATTAATCCTTAGAAGATAATTGGGAAGTAAAACTCACTGCTGGACTGTATGTTTCCTGAGACTTTCGCGCAGTTGCGTTTTGTTGAGCGTGCCCTGCCATTTTTGCGAAGACAAAAATCCGGTGACAGATCCATTCACTCTCTGTTTCAAGTTTTGATACGCCGGCTGTAGATAAAAAGTAATTTTGAGGATGAGATATAAGCTAAGCGGCCACGGATGAGCTTGGGGAGAATGGTACGACTCACTAAAAATGTGGGATCATACTCTTGCTAAGTTGACAAATAAGTAACACGTGCCTATACAAATACAGTACAAATAAATCGTAAAGTTCGTATAAAAATTAAATCTTTTTTGTTCGCTTGCTAGTTATTTCGTATTTATTAATTGTATCTATACTCATAATGATATAAAGGTGGACGCCAACTCTGCTTTAATAGAGGACTATAATACAGAGGACGCCGATCATGATGCAACATTGCACGACCTCATTTCCTTAGGTAAGCTGGCGACAGCCAAGATAAACCAAAAGAAACTTGTACTTGAACCAATGCTCACCGCACCTATTGATTCAACCAGGAATGCATTTTAACTGATACGAGAAAAACATTACTAGGGGCAGTCGACATGAGCTAACGACAGAGAGGGCTGGATTATTTCACTAACCTTTGTATCAACATCAGCCAAACAATCTCTCCTGAATTGATCGAATAGCCCTTGGGCTTTGATATTGTTCACGATTTTGTCGATCAACTCAGGATCAGTCGGAGAATATTTTTTGAAGTCTTCCGCAGACATCGTAGCGTCTGGTCGGACACTAGCTGATTGTCACGAATGAAAACCACTCACTATTGTCAAAAACTGGGGAATTCTTCGTTAATTGAAAATAAAATTAATTAATACTTCTTCAATCACTGGATTCACATTTTGTAGATGTAAAAAGTTAGAAGGAATACAGCAAGCACTTGATAAGACAGAATTTGAGACAGGCCATGTTGTTGACTCCCCAGTGTTGCTGTTGGGTTGGTTGTTGAACGGGAACTTATGTCTTCGCGACTTCCCATGTAGAGGATACCGTATACATCCCTACAACGTGGAGTCCCCTTTCTGTCGTTCAGTTCCCTTCAAAGGAAAGAAATTGTTTCTCGCCTTTTATGGAAAAATGATACAAAGTTGGAACTTCAAAACTGCAACACAGTGAACGCAGCAGGTGCGTAAACCATATTAGAAAGTTTACATTCTCCACATCGCCCTTTTCACGCTCCCTCAGCCCGAGCCTAGGTATAATCTACCCCTAAAATTACCCTTTCATCCCCATTAGTTGCCTGACAATGAAGTCTCCACGTTGATAGTAGAGCTGGGTTGTCCTGAATCAATCTGATACCTTTTTAGGTACCAAAAAGTAACTGTAAATGTTAATTATTTGATATTTTTGTCGAGGTAAATGTAACAGGTACTGAATACGAGCAGGCACAAGTTTTTATCTGGATAGAGCCGATATAACTAATTTAATGCATTTTGGAGTTATTTTTTGTAGTTCGTAAAGAACAATTAAAGATTAAGAAAATCATCTTCTTCCACTTCGTAGAAGACATTAAAAAAACCCAGGGCCGAAATGCATCTTATTTATATCGTTGTCAACTGCATAGGAGGAAAACATGTCAAATATCCTTCCCTCGTTATGGATGGATTCTGAAATTCAAAGCAAACTCCTAAGCAAGTCGACAATTAAACAGAATGAGACTGCGAGTCAAATGTATTCACATGCTCATCAGATATAGCCGGTCAAATTTAGTATCAAATCTGAAAATATGTCTATCAACTTTGTGGTAACCATTCTATAAAATCTAATGCAAAAAAAGTTTCTATTTTCTATTTTTTAAAGATTTTTTTTTTCAAAAGTGTCCTTGTTTCTCGCGTGTGTTGTTGAAGTTGAAGTGAAGAAATCATTAAAATTATTTTTTTGATCAGAATAAGGCAGGTTTGCGGAAATTGGGCGCTTCTCAACGAAACCATGTTTCGTCCGACGGTGATTATCGTTCCCCACTTATACAACAATATGTAATGAAATTCACTCAGGGAAAATTTTTCCAATGTATTTTTTGTGCTGTATTAAACAATTTTTCGTTGGACATTCAGCCATGTTTCTGATCTCATCAGTCGTTATTTTTAGTGTACGCTTGATGTTTAAACAGCCAAAAGAGTTAACGTTGCTTTCTCGCTGGAGCCCTATAACTATCTGTTGCATGCCACGTTCGGGAAAGTTCGCTTGTTTCCGGAAAAGCTCGCGAGGGAGGAAGAAGCGTTGCCCACCTTCAACCCCCCCAGTTCAGTCCTATGATCGCCCACCAAAGACTTCAGAAGCTCAAGGTAAACTCCGAACTTGTACCGATCGAGATGTACTCCTACCAAAAGGGTGAGGAGGAAGGGATAATTGACAAAAAAAAAATCTCAGAGGTTTCATTTATTTATTTTACTCTGAGGGTGTGAAATTAAGACCAAATTCTAAGGGATGACACAATTAAAGGAATATTCCACTTTGTTTCATATGAGAAACCTGTTGCATTGATAGGCCATGAGTCAATAAAAATGAGTTAGACATTAGAAGATTATTTCAGGAAAAGGTATTGGTATACGGGTAGGAAGGGGTGATGAATTTTATCATTTTTTTACTTAATGCGCTTCTTTTCTTTTTCCTTTTTTTAAAAATACTACAGCATACATATGAATATTCTTTTTCTTAATATTTGCGAGGGTAGAGGGAATGAATAATGATAACTACATCATCCTTAGGTGTACCTTCCAAAGATAACACTTGAAAAGAATGATGAATAAATGATACTTCTATAAATCCTGAATTTTTCACACTCCTACGGGATCAGAACCTCACGGATGATTCATAAAGGGATGAGCTGGATGATTCAGTTGTTATCTACATTAATGTGCACCTACCCATCTTGTCAACGGTGCTTTGACTAGGATACCCATTTCCGTTTCATCGGAGCATATGACAGATGTCTATTTTTGTATTGATCACCGAAGCAATGCCCTATTTAGTGACCGTGGTGTGAGACTGGCCACATCAATAATGTTGAAAATATTTATCGTCTCTGGGAATTAGCGGTTACGGGTCGGGGTTGAATTATTCACAAGACGGTGAAAAACGAGGATGACATTTTTCCTCTTGTCGGCAAAGTATTCAAAGTTAAAAGGGGCAATAATCTCATAAGGTGGAATATTGCCAGTCTTGCGAACTTTCCACCAGTGTCTGAGCAGTTTACTTTTCTCATCTAAACAACATCAGCTCCCTAGTAAATGGCTAGGAAAATACGTGAGCATTTTAAAAGCAGTCTATTACGCTTCCGCTCTTGGTCGTCTAATTTTATAGGAAAATCCGACTGTTGATTTTATATTTCTACGTCATAATTGAGTCTAGCTTTTCACTGAGTTTCTTAACTGCAGCAGAATACGCGTATAAAATTGGTTCGGTAAGAGTTGGCCCAAATTTTTTGATGTAGAATTGGCTTGTCTCAGATACGATCTTTGAACAAGTTTAATATTAGCCCACCAGCTTGATTGGTCCACTGAATTATTTGAATACGTGTACGTGCGTAGTACGTAGTGCGTAGTACGTGCGTACTAAAAATCAAATAGGGGAATACAGGTGGGCCACGCCACATCCTCGCCGCTCCGGTAAATGGCATTTCTATACTTTTGTTTATACCTCCTTCCATGTATTATGTTACCGAACGATACGTGAAGGTTTCTGACTGTATAAAAAAAAAATAAAGTTTCAACTCAATGCTATCGATTAGATTGTTCTTCTTTAAATTTACAAGGATCAGAGTATGAAACGTTGGGGGCCTGTACACAAGTTTTTTTCAACGTTGATTTAAACTTTATTTTCTTCTAATGTTGATTCCCTTGTGTGTGATATTAGATTACCTTTTTAATTACTGAGTGAATCATCTGCATTTGGAGATAAATACCAACTTTTGAACATAGCCCTCCTTGAATGTACCAGCACTGTCAGCCAAAAGGTAATAACGCGACCAGCAGCAACCTAAATTTTTATTGAGAGGAGCAGGGATAATATATTATATCATGAGCGAGACCGTTAACATCATCTCAGGGCTGTCGGTGTTGGGATATTAAAAAAAGGGGAAAGCGGGTGTCAGACGAAAATCCCCCGAAAACAGAAAATTTATTCGCCGAGGAGGGATGGATAGGAACACAAGATCCTTTACTCCTTTATTAATTCTGAATCCTTTTTTTCGGGGAGATTTCACCTTTCTCTGCTGTCGGAAGTGAAGCTTGAGAAAAAGTGAGCAATCGATTGACGCTCATTCATGATTTCATTCTCTCTTGTTTTTTGTCATGAACGCAAAAGGGGAATGGACGATTTTTGTTCACTATCGGTGCATCACAATCTGACATCATGATACAGACTATAGTGCTGTTATGGCAGTTTTATTTTTCAGCACCTCTCAAGACCTAGCTCGTCCAGCTAGGTTCCTTAATATTTCCGAAACCATATTATTGAACGCGTGTTTTTAGGATCTCCTGTACAATTATTGTGGGACCTTTTTCATGTTAATACCTGCGGTAGAGATAGCAATGTGTTTGGAAGCGTGCTATAAGCTGGTGTTGCCGTTTTTTATTTTGAAACCCATTAGGTGAGCCGAGCCCTCAGGCAATTTGCATCAATTAGCCCGGGCTAGAGTTGGTACGTAATCACTAGTTGCTCTACAGCTTCGTATAATTTGGGCGATTCTTCCTTGACACTTGACTCATTCGTCAGGTATTAGTGTTACACCAAGTATCGGTCCCTTCTCGCGTCCTTATCAGAAAACACAAGGCTACAACTCTTAAGAAATTGAGAAACTTAACTATAACGAAACGTAGACGTAATAATAACATAACGCAATACAAATATAATCTTGATAATATATAATGATGGATAGATAAATCTAATAATATGATAATTATGTTGTACACTTAATATTTATTTACCTAATGTACCTCGTATAATTCATTCCCTAATCACTTCACATATCCTCAGATTCTCCACTGACGCTCCATTTTTCCAAATTACCAGCTGTCTTAGTGGACTTTGACCTGAATACACAAGAGAGATTCTCACCGCTACTGCTTAATAATTCTAAAGGGGAATTAAGGGTCTTTTATTCGGGGTTCGTGAATATTCATGTCTTTGAAATGAATGCGCGATTGAGAACTATTTTGTTTTCCAACCTTGAACCGCCAGGAAAATACGAATAAACCTGCTGAAACACTGTCTTCAATAGGGAACTCTGTATAATTCTCGCTATGGAATTATAATTTTCCCGTTTGTTTGATTACACTCACGTTATTGGCGTGGAACAGTAGCAAAGAGCAATGTTAGTGAATCCAATAGTTAGATTTGATATGTTTCGAACATTTACAATGTCACGACATTTTTCTCAGTTCCCTCTTGTTTCTTAAAATAATTTACTATGGCCCCAGAATGTATTATTTTGTGTCGGTGATGATGGTTTTTACGAAATACCATGGGGAGATCTTCGACCGTCGGTAGGGTCGTCCTGAGTCCTTCCGATCTTCCCCTACCCGCCAACGGCTCTGCCTCCACTCCAAACTGACGCTCAAACTTGTAACTTGACACTCAGAACACCCGGTGGCTTTTCTCAAGTCCACACGCGTTCCCGGGAGTGTTGGATGTGTTGGACTGTCGGAGGCATCCTATCCTCTGACGGACCCTTTCGCGTCGAGAGAAAAAGGACAAACAAGTAGCGAACTGAGGGCTTACAGCTATGACCATTGGTGTGACGAATTTGTGATATTTATGATAAAGGATTGTGCGCAGAGAGTTCAAGAAGTTCAGGTAAAGAAACGATGTATCATTCCGGGACTAAGGCCCTGTACACATGACGACGTTTGTCGCTCGGTAAACGCCGCGTTTGTCGCTTGGTTGTGAAGCGCGCGTTTGACACATACATAGAAGCAATGGGATCGTACACATGCTGTCGCGCGCTTTTTCAAAGCGCGCGACAACCGCGGCGCTTGTAGTTTCCACATCAAACGCCGCGTTTGTCGCGCGCTTGAAGTTAGTATGTTTCGCATTATTCCGTACACATGCACTCAGTCAAACGCTCGCTTTTGCAGTGGAAAGGTGATCTGAGCCCTGGTCTTGTGTGTTGATCTTGTGTGTTTTTGTGTGCAATGGATGCGGAAGCGTTCGACACAGAACTATTCATCGATGAGATTGAAAAAAGAAGGTGTATCTGGGACATGGAGTGTCCAGATTATAAAAATAGAGTCTTAAAAAAGACTGCTTGGCATGAGATTGTGGACGTTTTCGCAGAAGAAAAAATGACACAGGAACAGAAGACAGTTTTAGGTAAATATACAAAGCATAAGTAGTATTAATTAATTATAGACCTACATTTATTCAAATATTGTAATACATTACATAAATAAAATTAAGGCAGTATGTTCCACATACGAGTACCACATAATTATTTGTAATATAATTCAGATACCGTACTTGTTGTATGGTATGAAAGAGCGTCTTTACGGTATAGAGTGCACTTATGAAATAAGTTAGTGTTTGAAATTCAATTCAATTTATTCAAATATTTTTATTTCATTAAATAAATATAATTAAGGCAGTATGTACCATATAATAATTTGTAATTCAGATACTTGTTGTACCAAGAGTGCATTTGTGAAATAAGTCAGTGTTTTGCATTCACAACTTCTTATGAAATAGAAATATGAAATAAAACTGAGGCAGTATGTCTTTATACGAGTACCACATGTTTATACGTACACTTATAAAATAATTTAGAGTTTTGTGTTCACAACATCTTAATACACCAGTGTATTTGCTGTGATGAAAACGTCGACAAAGCGCGCGGTTGACGCCCTCATGTGTACGGTCTCAAAATTTCCAACGCGCGACAAACGCGGCGTTTACCGAGCGACAAACGTCGTCATGTGTACAGGGCCCACATTTCTCAAATTCATTCCTTGGTCCTCGCTCTAAGGTCAGCTAGAGCACAGTCTACAGTCCAAGCAACTCCAGCGAATAGAAAAATTGCAATTATTTTCATTTGCTCAGATTCCTATACCTCTTATAACCCTTACATTTTTTGAATATCTTTCCTTCTGAGCTAGAAGACCTTGCTAAAACGTCCTATTGGTCAAGATGATCGAGATTCTCTTGTTCCATACTCGAATTAATTGATTACCGTAGGTACTTTGTTTGGTACGTCCGACATAAATTTCTAGGGGTAAGGTCAAAGTACCCTCGTATCTTCACATTTACAGGTCACATGTACACGGATTATTTGGTCAGTAGTTAACTTGAATATCACCTTCGAGAGGACTCAAGTTCACGGTAACTTTGTCGTCGCATGAATGATACAAAGGATATTTTACTCCGTTCACTGCGCGGAACGAGTGGCTAGTTGTCATAAAGGACGTGCGTTCCGGCGATTGTCGCGCATGAGATTTCGTCGATAAAGCCATGTCCCCAGGAAATGAAGGCTCCTTGGCCTGGAAATGAAACGATTATAGCGAGCAAACAGTTTGAAGGGACCGGTAGGGCTTAGCATAGGTAATCTATTTTACGAAACAATGAGAATCGGAATCTCGATAATTATGAGTTTGTGGGTATTGTAAATACTTGTACCTAGTTGTCTGTACTTACAGAAAATGCTAAACTAACTAGCCAATATTGAAGTGTTAATGTAAATGTTGATTCACTGTTCTTAAATAGGTACGTACCTACCCATTTTTAACCATATCTTACCTCCATTTAGGGTACTCCGACCGATTTAAACATTTTTTTTTGGCCTGGAGAGAGTACAGACACAAGGGTCTGTTATTTAAGAATAATAAACCAGTAGGTGGGTACGCTGATATGTGGCCAATTTACGTTCGAATTATCATGCGCGAGTATTTTTGACTAATCGTCTCTTACGCACACAATCATTTATTCAGCATATATTGAAGGTATATATAATATTAAATTCAAATTATCACGTAATTCGTGATTACGGTTAACTTACCGAAGTATTAAACCTTTTCTCCTTCATTTCGCGTTATATTTTTCAAATTTCTGTCGAAAATTTTCTTAACTAGTTCCAATAGTTAGAGGTTTGTGAAAACTGTTTTGTAAAATTGTATGTACATCACTCAGGTTGCACGGGGGCTCAGGTAGAGACGTCTTTTAAAAGCGTGTTGTATCAAAGAGGGTGGAAGATGGATGGCAATGTTGGAAGAAGCTCCTTTCTCAATTAAAACTTGTGCCAGCCCTCACGTTCAAGAAAGACAAGTTGGTTCCAGACGACTTTCAAGGAGCGGCCCTTATGGATAGGAATTTCGCTTCATAAGTGATTTTGAGAGACTGGGGAAATCAAAAGTACAAACCTATTGGTTCATTACGGCGCGTTCAAACTCCACGAAAAATTGAATTAGTTGCTGCTCGCAGAACCTACCTCATAAACGGTCTTGACTCGTTCGCTGCCATGGGAATCATCTTGACACAGAGACAAACTTTCATATTTTGCCATATCATTGATATGTATTTACCAGATCATATTCGCGGAGCTGTGTAGGACTTTGTGGCTTAACTTTGTAACCTTGGATGGCTTCAAAGAATGGTGGGACACCATTGTTTTCAGTATATCCGCCTGAGTAAAGAAATGAAAAAGATGACACTTGTTACCTTATCATTTTTGTCTTGCGCCCCCAGCTTCATTGACGGAAATACATTTTTTCCCAAGTTTTCTGCGATATTTAATAAGAGAGAATTGGGGCGAAGAGTTGAATTGTTTTGTTGAGTTGTTTCGTTACCTACCTAACTGTGAATGTGTGTATAAAATCGATACACAACGTGCCTAACTATCCCTCAGCACCCCAAATCCTTCCTCCCGTATACATTTTGTTTACATTTTATACACGGTTATATTTTCAACAAAAAAAATTGACAGTATTACAAAAGAATCAATAAGTAACCTTAATACAGCCCTAAAATAACAAATAACCTTGTGGCAAAATAGGAAAGTTCGTCCGTGTATAAAAATGACACCCATGGCAGCGAACGTGTTAAATATGCCCAAGAAAATTGACTAAGCGAATTGGTTGAGGCTGCTATTTATAGCTGAGGAGTGTTGGCGGTATATTTGAAGAGTTTCCTCTGACTAGTTGGTTCTTGTCTTGAAATATGGTACTTTAGTCCGGTTTGAATCTGATATCCCATTCTTAGAGGTCCGCAGAATAGGACCCACGAGAAAGCTCTGGCTAGAACCCGTCGGCGATACTGGGAATATTATGTTGCTTCAGTCTTATCGTACATCTACTTGTTAACCCTGCTTTGAAGTAACTTCGCGACAGCTATTTGATCAATGTTTATAGAAGTGGCTAGAACGAGAGTTCTTATAGTGCTATCTAAGCCTGTAATTGCGTGACATACTGTAATCCCTCCTAACAACGTTAACTTTCTCGACCTTTTAGAACTTGAGGATTCCGATGTTTCAAATTGATTGATTGGTTTTGCGGTGGTCCTCTTTCCAGCGCTGCTACTTCATCGTGACGTAACTCAATTGAAAGCATTATTATTTTAAAAAGAGCGTTCCTCGACAACAGACTAGAACTGTCAACCGTAACTCCAAGCGTTCGTCACGCCGCCTCTTCCCTGTAATGACGAACATGATTAATAGATTGGAACAAGACAAATCAGGGAAACCCCTTCGGTTTCCGTCAAAGCGACCCTAACAAAGCCTAATGACTAGACTGGTATGTCCAAAACGAAATTTATCATTTTTAAATTATTTAATCAATACCACACATTTCTGGGTGGTTGAGAAAGCTAATCAAGGGAAGCAATATGAACCTCAATTAAGCGGCAATTTGGGAGACTCGTGCTTAGCATTTGTTATAGTAGTCGAGTCGAAAGGCTAGCGGAGAAGAAATGAATAGATGAAAGAGCCCCGCTAACAAGGTCTGGAAACTACTTCGAGGCTATGCGGACCACTCATTAGGCCGGTATGAGGTAGATGGGAGAGCAGTGTAGTTGAGAGAACACAAAACACCACTCAAAATGAGAGAATGTGTGGAGAGTTTATACCTACGTGGCTTTGAAACTGTAATGGATATAATTTTCACACTGGAAACAAACTTTGTCATATCATCAACAAAGTTAAATTCCAAACAACTCCACACAAAAAGTACCGTCGACTAGAGCGACACTGATACGCTGGGGTGTGCAGATGTTATTGATCATTATCAATTTTCCTGACACTGACATGCTGGTTACTTCCAACCTAAGGGCCCAAGCCTTTATAAAAAATGCGGCGGAACGATAATGATCAAAATCTCTAGCAATTCATACCTGCCCCTGCAACCGCGCTGTATAGGGAATCAATTAAAATTGTACTGATAGGCGCGCGGTTGGTGGAATTTCGGAGGGAAGCAACCCGGAAAATTGTTTAGCTACCGCAGTAATTGATAAGTGACCCGCAAAATTCACGCTTCAAGTTCGATCACTGAAAAAAAAAAGTCCTTGAGATCCTTCATTTTCTTTATAGCTCCATGGTCCCTGCCTGTGTCACCGTTTTCCTCAATTCTTTACGTGATCAATCCAACTTTATACTCTAAAGTTGGTGGTTAATCAGTATCGAGGCTGTAGCTATTCAGCATTATTGAGACTCTAAGAATCAGTCAGCAGAGTCCTGCCGACATAATATGATGCAGTGAAAGCTATCTGGACACAAGTACCGCCCAAATGAAGTGGACATGGAAAATTTCAGAATTTGTGGAGGATTTTTATGACCTCTTTCTCCTTTGAGAGCGTATGGACATATTTGATTTCCAACCTACTCACTTCGAAGCGTAAAAAGGGAAGGTTTAGGGAGATTGTTTTCCCCAATGCGAATATAGAGTGATCTATTTCCATAAGAATAATAAACTAGAATATTTAGACAAAATACAAACCAATATAAAGAACCATGACACAAAGCAAGAACCAGTATTATTGGAATCCCAGGAATGCAACCGTTCATAAGGTCATTGACTGGTTTTAGGTACCTACCTATCATCACAATGTCAACGTATCACGCACTTCGGTATCACTTGTGTACGTTCGTACTCGTGTGAAAAGCTTCTGGGTTTTTTCCCCTGGAGAATTTGGTCCTTTGCTGGAATTTATATTGGGGTTCCGCCGTTGTGGAAACACTCACTAGCGTTTCATTCGGAGAACAGACAAGTATTCCAGGCTCGAAACTTCTGTAGGGTGTGCGCTGAAAGCGGCTATCAGGGAATAGAAGCTCTTGAGTGTAAGTGGAGTCGTGCGTTGCGCTATTCAACTGCGCCTTTTTATTCGACCAGGAAAAAGCTCCCTAGCCCATGTATGAAGCAACGATTTGGACGAGTATGTTGGGGATAATTTGAAAATGGATCTCAAATTGCTCTGAGCTTTTCGTATGACTACCTACCATTAGGTATAGTGCACTTCCCGGAACATACTGCTAATCACCTATACATTGCAACTCTGCAATTATATCTCCTTACATTGACGCTTCTGATTTTATCAGCGAAATTGGAGGGAAATACAATATTGGAAAATCTGCGTTGGCCATTTATACCCTATTGGGTAACATAGCCTTAAAAAATTTATGTATGATGGCCGTGAGCGTTGAAAACAGGAAATCTGCAATCAAGACCCTGATTGAGGACATCATATAGATGATGATAGTAAGGAGTTTTGCAGTATTAATAATTCAAAAATCGACAATAACGATCACTGGTGATCGTATTAATTTTAATACTATACGCTTTTGTGTGCTCAAACTCCTTAGTTAACTTATTACTTAATTTGTTTGCAGTTGTTTGTTTATTGGTTTTTTCGCTCATCTGTAGCAGACTGGTTCCCGAATAAGAAATATTCTTTGCTAAAAATATCATCGTTAATCAGACATTCAACGATTTTGACATTAACGAGGAGCTTTTTTGAACACTCCAAAAGGTAGCCAAACCTTCATAACGAGTTGGGCTCTTCAGCTCGCCGCAGGCAATGGTCCGAGATGAAACAAATCTTCCTTATTCGGGACTATCCCCTTTTGGCCCTGTGCCACATTAACGCCGCAGCATATCCCCGCAATATCAGAATGTAGCGCAACACTCAAGAGGTAGCAGGCTATCAAGATGGTAGAACCTTACCTCGTCCAAACTTTTTATGGGGTGATGAAACCTGTCTGGGATATACGCGGAAAATATCCAAGTTTCTCGGGGCAGATGAGAACCAACATTCTTGTTTAGAGGTAATCTTTTCCAGCGGTGGATCCTTTCTTATCACGGATTTGATGGTTGGTACAAACACCACAATTCACTTGAAAGTTCTCATAGGACCCCATGTAGGTAAAAACTACTAGGTACGGTAGTTTAACTAAACGAGTACATGTATGAAATTATGTTTTGGCACTTGCGCAGTACAGCTGAAGCCCAGTTCTGTTTTGTTTCCATTATTTGTTTATTTCTATGCCAACTGACTCAGGCAATATTCTCTGAGGTTTGGTAACATTTGCCATGTTCATATCCAACTATCAATAATCACTATTTCCCTGATATTCAGCTTTGATTTGTCGAATGAGAATTTGGCGAATTCGTGTCTTCGATGTTCTTATGGTTTAGTGGGTGTCAACCTGGTATTTATTAGTAGACGAGGGTAAAATCAGTTCTTCTAGAGGCGTGCCGCGTAGAGCGTGTATAACATTGCTTCACCTACCCACTTTTATCAGGTCAAGGTAGCCAATTATTCGGATACCATCTCCAAGCATTCACGATGAAGTTTTTGTCGGTTTGAAGGGTGAAAAATGAAGATACCAGTAGTTGAAGAAAATCGTCCTATTGATGGGCTTTTTAGGAAAATATTCATCACAGTTAGTTATGAAAAAATCTACGGATACGTTTTACATGTAATTTTTATTCAAACGATCGTCATGGTTATCATAGTTGGCAGTTAACTCAACTCTACCCATTTCCACCTTCCACCTCTGACGACAATCTAAAAGAAAAAAGGAGGGATTCCGTCAGCCCTGGTACTTCAGCTTGATGACGGGATTTCGCTTCCAGTCGTAATGACTCTTCTCTCATTATTTCAAACAATTGTTCCCCCAGAACAACTCATCGTCCTTCGAGTAGGGCGAAAAATGGGGCAACCAAGGGAAAAGTGTCACTTGAGCGCCAATCTCATTTCGAGTGGTGATTTCCTTTCAGAGATTGAAAATGCGCCAAAGGAAGTCCTCTTTCCCTTCCGCCCTACTGGCGAACGCCTCAGAGAAATCCATCCTCTGCCCACAGAACTGATTTAACGCGATGAAGCCAATGAGAAATAAATTTTGGTGTGATTTTCCGTAAAAAAAATTTTTACGCCCTATATGAATTGAGTAGAATGATAAAATGTGATAAAACTCAATCACAGACCAGATGTGGCTAGAGTGGACTCTGAGTCAGTTTTCAATTATCTCTATTCAGCTTACTGACAGAGCTTCGAAATCGATGTTTAAGTATTTAATCTACTTTGAATATGGTTACTGGAGATTTTCGGGAACCAGTACCGTATACACCATGAATTTCAGACGCAAAATCCTGGCTTGAAATAGGCTGAATTAGCCTTGAGCGGAGGCAGAGTTGGATGAAAATGGCTTTTCAAGCTTTAGAAGGGCCTGAGAGTGTAGGGTATTATATATTATTTTCCATTTTTGAAAATTGTTATGTACTTGAAAAAAATCGTTTTTTCCCCAATTGTCTGATTTGAAGACATCGTGCGGTATCTAGAATCTATTTAGCCTGGAAAAAAAAGGTTTTTTAAGGGTTCTTATAAGTTGACGTTTGAAGCTGCCAAGACAGTAGATCGCTTGTTCCCTTTGTAATATAACGTGGACAAAAATTTGAATTCGAATTACTTGGATGTCATTTTTGTAGTGGGGTTTCCTTATCGTGGAATCCCGCTTATTCTGCTCGTAGTTTCTGCTGGGAGACGGATTCTTTTGAAATGTATGATGACGTCTTTTAACAATTGTGAAATGATGTTTGGGAGAGCTCTCTGAGGCCAGGTTTAGTCGAAGAATTTGAGACGGTCATTTTGTGTGTCCATGTTTCATATTATACGCGTTTGAAGATATTTTGGCATCTTTACGATCATCGATCTCAGATAGTCCTCGAATCGCTAAAGCGGGGGTCGTAAATTGACCGGATTTTGCTCTATCATTAGGTTCAAGTTTTGATGTTCGGATGGAGGAAGACACAACCTTGACCGCAATCATTCGGTCATCAGTTGAACTTCGCTCCTTGGAAGCCACTAGAAATCGCCTCTGAACGACCGTTTCGTTATCCAGACAATATTGTGGCTTCCCTATAAGGCCTTGACAAGTTAGACAATGAAACCCATACTTTTTACACCCGGATATGTCAAGTTCATGGTGAGTTGATAAATTTTGGTTTGAGGTGATTCAATATTTCCTGTGTAGAGGAGGAAACGGGAAATATTGGATCATTGAAAAGTACTATGAATATCACATAACGAGTTAATAGGCTCCTCATATAGGCAAGCCATTTCTTCTTTGTCAAAATAAACCCTCACAAGGATAAATAATATTGAGAGACCACCAAACAACTCTCTCGATGGACTGAAACGGCTCTTTTCACACCACAAAACCAGTTTCTCAAAAACTCTAATGAGAGACTCGCCACGTAATTATGGCCCGTTCTGTCAGAACAAATATGGTCGAATTAAAAATTAGATTTCGTCTACTTTAGGAGCAAAGTTAATAACAGTTAATTAGGTGAAGCGGAGGTAGTCTGCGGCTTGAGGGGCGATAGGAGGACGCGGCACCCACGACCCAGTTTCCGTTTTGATTAGGAGCCATTGCTAGGCTGGAAGGTTGGGTTGGTTGATTAAAAATGGTGACGTAATGTATCGGAAGGAAACGATGCAGTCACTAAGGTTTTGGGCGTGAAGGTTTCAGTTTATCCTTTCTCTTTCTACGACAGCAAAAATAGTAACCTACTATTATCTAAAAATGAAGCTGTTGTATCATTGTTAAGAATATAGGAGCAACAACATCTGCACTTAGAACAGGAATGACATTTATTGCATAGGTCTGTAAGAGATGTCCAAGACGAGATAAATTTGATGAGGTATTCAGTCAAACATCCGCGATCGTAACGACTCAGACCTTCACAGCATCGTGTACGATGAAAGGCAAACCTAGTCTTTGAGATTCACCGAAAGGGTAGTTACGTAAGAACCTATGTACATCGGACTAATGGATAGAATGTCCACGTCTATTTAGCATTTCAGCTTGCGGGCTAGTCACGATTCTACCACGGTACGAACATGGAAAAAAAAAAAGAAATATAATGCTAGTGAAAATCTGAAATAATAGAGTTTCAAGATATTGGTGACTTCATGTGGTGTTATCAAGTCGACATGATGAATCTTGTGGGAATCTTGATTCTGATCTGTATATTTTCTGGCCCAAGGTTCCTAATATCCGGAGCATCAAAAAACTTGATAACGTAATTAAATTATCCACGACCATGTTTACCTATTCTTTTAGAATTATGAGAGGTGACTGTTTATACGCCTTTTGTCTGTCATGCCTTGAAGATTGATAATGGCTCTAGTCTTTGTAGATTTATTTATCTTCACAATTATGTGATGTGTTGCCGAAGAGAAGTGTTGGGGTGGTTTTAGCATGAATGTTCTGCTTTGATTATATTTGAACATTAATTTCTCATAGTCGTATGTTCACATAGAAATCCTTGTTTCCAGGGGCGATTCAGGAGTATTCCATCTATAAATACGGGTATAATAGCTCCATCTGATTGGGTATACTTCTCGAATGGCTCCTTATCTACCGTTGTTTCCCCTAATATTCTCAAATACGCTCGCTTTCTGGTGATCGTTATAAATAATCCACGGTGGATCCTCGTGGGAGGGAAGGGCTGCCTGTGAGGGAGAAGGAAAATGGGCGCCGGTGTATGGAAGACAAAACTTTGCAACAGGTTGGTCCAGAGGCGGCTCGTTGGATCGATACGGTTAAATCCTCTGTCGTAGGATCGCACTCGCAGGCCTTGTGTAGGTACGATGATTGTACGAGAAACTTATATATTTCCGATGAAATGAACGAGAAATGGGCTGATTTTAAAATCATAAAGAACGCGACCTATGGCATTTGCCTTGTAGAAGACCCGAAATATATAAGCCGTTCTTAATTTAATACTTTTGAATAATTCTCTTTACATATAATCAGTGAGGGAAATTGCTCTTGGCCATTATTCAATCTCTGTTGTTAAAACATACTTGTACAGTTCCTGTGATTTCCTGGAAAATGTTACGGCTCTTCTCAAGTCATATAATGAATTGGGATACGAAGTTGTCCAATAAATTAGGCAACTCAGTCGAGTGATCGCGCCGATTTACTCACAATGTCTTGCTTCAACGCATTCTCAAAGTGACTGGAACTTGTTGGAGATTAGGTGAGAGAAAGCTGAGAAGACGCAGCGTGGAAGATAATTTGTTCCAAGTTTGGATGAAACCGTTGGAGTTGTGGGACCTTGATCTGCTTGTCAACGAAAGGCTTAAGCACGGATGGGTGTGGAAGTTGTGGTTAACTTGCCACGCATTTTCCTTCCAGCCTAAGCTCCGCAGCTCACATGAAAATGAGCGTATAATGAATCGTCTTGAATCTTCGAGGATGCTTTAGAGTTAGTTACCCCTTTACCACTCATACGTCGCAACTCTAGGGAGTTGAATGGTTCTTGTTTTAACTCCTTTGTTGGAAGAAAAATATTGCCATACAGAACAACTACTGTGTACTACTGCTGGTTTAATTCAGTCCACATAAATGGTGATGTAGAAACAGTAGAGCTATGTCTTCTAGTGGTAACAATACACAGATTGAAATAGTCCGTCACAAGTTAAAATGTTTGTGATGTGCCTTGTGCTTAGTGAAGCATTCACACCATAACCAGCGGAACATTCGTGCGATGCGGGTTCTAATCTACCCACGTCCGTATATAATAGCTGCTCGTGAACACCTGGTTTTTCCTCGACATTGTCCACGTTTCCCGTATTGTTTCGCATTGTATGGACGGCTCCGTCAAGCGCTAGAAGACTTGAGGGGAACCATAGGATGACGAACATTGCTCTCTTGTTTATGACAACGGCCATAACCTGAGTTTTTGCGAGAAAACCTGGGAAATACCAACTTTCGGGTTCTCTCGTTTCTCCATTAGAAACTGTCGTTGTCAAAGTTTACAGTCAAATGGTTCCCTCTGTTCCAATTTTCCGAATTTCTAAACTTTCTCGAACGGTGAACTAAGGCGAGAGAGACTTTGTCGTTGTCGAATCATATCACCTTCCCTTCCAACTACAGGTGAATTCAGTAACAACACCGACGTTTTCCCGATCTAGATGTGATGCGAGAGAAAGAGAAATGTTGAAAATGTTTGCTTTTCAAAAATACCTCGGTGGTGCAGCATATTCCGAATGGAATTGAAATGCGTACGGTTTTTACTTGGAACCACCTCGAAAAAATAAAAAAATAAATAATAGTAATAACGATCAACCACTCAAAAACACTAAAAATTTAAAACCCAATTTTTACCCGTACCCCGCCTGCATTTACGGATATCTTGCTAAAGAGTAGTTAGGCCTATTTGAAGTCGAATGAAGCTTCCAGCTCTTAGGGTTGTAGAATTGTGCGACCTCGGGGCAAAAAGTTGAGGAATCTTCTAGAAGGTTCAAACTCATGCAGTGGCGCCGAGTCGTCTTGTTCGTTAATTATTTAGCTTCTTTTCCTTTTTCAACCCTTGCCCTTGCACCCCCTTCATTCTTAAAATCTACATATTTGCCACTTTTCCCTGCCTTTCTTTTTTATCATCCACTCGTTATCAAATAGTCATTCTTTGCTCGTGCTCATGAAAAAAAGAAAAAGGCTTGAGTTCCGCCATAAAGTCTCATCTCATCTTCTTCGGAGAGATTATCACGCATACCACGCGGCAATACCAAGCCCTGTGCTAATTCCTCGAGAATTCTCCCACATGTGCCGCTGAATAAGGGAACGAAGAAGCCGCATTCTTTATTCCTTACGACTTGGAGAGAATTGTTCGAGGGCTTGGATCCCGTGAACTACCTCCCCTACGACGAAATACGTACCTACCTACTTCAACGTCCGTGCTTATATGTATATTCTGTTAGTTCGGGAAACATGATTTGTGTATGACTCTTCATCGACCCTTTCTTTTGTAATGCTATATATATATAAGTATGAGGCAAAATTACATGGATCTGAGACATATCCCTGAATTAAGAGAACAGGCAAATAACCCAGTAGGTGCTTATTGCACATTTTGTAGAAATATCGAAACTCGGCTGAGGGAACATAAAATGAACAAGTTAATCTGTCATCACGTAAAAAAGTTCCGGTGTGATGAATTCTGATGATTTATAGGAAACGCTTTGAATGTGTCGTAAATGGATATCCCACCATGATATAGAAGGCTTTCGAGGGATATCATAAATTAACTCCAGTCTGGTGCCCTGTTTCAAAGAGAAATAATTTATAGGAAGTGCGGAAGTATCTAATAGATAACAATATTGATTACTAAGTGAATTCTACGTCATCGCTTTCGATATGTTTTATCCTGACAGTTTGATAGTGATTTTCCTCGCTTCTCACTAGAACGGTCCATATCACCTTGGGGTAAGTGCAGAGGTAGATGTTCTGTCCACATTTGCATAGTCCCAAGTAACGACGTCAGTAAACCCTCGAAACGGTCCCTCTTGAATTCCTCCCAAGGTACTTTTGCTCCTTGAAGGTCTGGCACCCGAACGATTTACCGATGGGGTCAAGTCGGTGGCAACTAAAACAGGGATAGATGAACGTTTTTTTAGTGAAATAGGTCTTCAATCTTGTCAAAGGTATCTTTCGAATTTATTCCTCCTAGTGCTGTATTTATAGTAGTGATAAGCACCCCTTTGGAGTGTTCTGATTAAAATATTGACATAACTGCCAATTTGATGACCTGGATTGTTCATTGCGAGTTTTCATCATTCTATTGAGGTTCCTGTCTTTATGACGCGCCTTGCACGAGAAATGTTGAACTCCTAAACTGATTTGTAAGATTTGATTATTGAATTATTATCATTCATCACATCTTAGTCTGTATCCATCTCACACGCTACAGGAAGACTAAACGATAAAAAACTAAACTTATCAAACATATGAAACCTAAATTTGCTCCTTAGTTCATACAGGGTTTTCAATATCGCTGAAATAGTTGAAAAACGACAGTACGTTCCTAGAACGTAGTTTATTTTTGAAGTAGAAGGCGAAATTGAATTCATTCCAGCGAAAAATACCAACAAACTCTGTGCAAAAAAGAGTTAACAAGAGAGAGACGGCAAATTTTAATTCCGTCAATGAGAATGTCGAGGGTCAGACGTGTTGCCAGTTTGGAGGAAGGTAATAGTCAACCCAGCTCTGCCACAGAGAGTACTCCGTGCCTTTCGAGTTTTAATTAAGACACTCCTTGAAGGATGGATGTTTTATTGTGCGGGTCGGCCCTTTCCAAATCGACCCACGTAACGAGGTTTCCCATTATTCCGTGGGAGAAATGCTACAGTAAGGGATATCCCCATGTCATCTCTTCCATGAATACGAAAAAGTTTCATATTCGTATTCTTGTAAGCTGAAATAATACGAAATGTTGATTCAAATTGATTATTCTCTCAATCTGATTTTTCATCTCATATCTGTTAATTCCAGTGGATCTCACTGAGCATTGAAAAAATACCATATTTACGTTTTCAAGTTCGAATAAAAAATTCCAGACAACATGATCACTAATATTTTTTTAATTTTTCAATTTCAGGAATGGATAGGCGCTAGCAGTTGAGGAAAGCGGCGTAAAGTATGTTCTTCCATTCTCCATTCTTTCTTGACTATTTCTAATATCCTAAACACCGATTCTATAGCCTTCTAGTTGTATTATGTAGAAAAAAAAAATTGCATCAAGAACGATGCTTTGGAATCGGTACTCATGAATTTCCTCTCATGTTCATCTGTCATTTTACTCAATTAATGAAAGTTTTACCCCGTTCCTCCATCACCATTTCGATACTACGTACCACTAGGTTTGGCTGTTCCTCCTCCGTGAACTTTCTCAAATTAATATTCACAGTTGGCTCTTGTTCCTCAACGAAAGTTATTGCTTTAGGTTCGAACTCTCTTTCAAAGAATTGTGAAAGGGGTGGCTCGTGCGAAAAACATGAGCTCCGAGGGTCCGCGAGATTTATGTGACGCGCAACTCGAGGCTTCCAACGTCGAGCGTTTTCGCAGGATGTTTTTTCCAGTTTTTATCTTTCCATAAAGGCTGATTTGTCGACAGTGTCGCTTAGAGCATTGTTTTCAAGTCATAGTTGTAGATAACAGTAAAGAAGGGTGATTTTTTGACTGGGAGATTCCTCAAAGTTCTTAAACATATGCTTATTCAAAGTTATGTTACTCTATCACATTGGCCAAATAAAGATGAGGCCATGTAGGCCATTAAGCTGTCAAATTTCCTCACCAAAAATTTGATATTATTTGGTACCACCTAGACAACCCAAATCGACGTACGATGCAGAAGAAAGACATGAGTCTTTCAACCTGGTCATATTTCAAACGGCGAAGAATTGCTTTTTTTGGGCAAGCTAATATCGTCCCTCGTTTGGGTCGTATCCAATATGTCGTTGTATATTAGTGGGTGGATCGATACGACGACAGGATTGGTTTTCTTCTGATGTTTCGAAGAACCTTCGGTGTGGTCGATCGTAGTTCTTCTTATGACATCTTACTCTGCTTCCACCACACGCGCGTCTTCTGGGATTTGACCAAGGACGTATACGTTATTATGTACTAGATTGATGCCACGGTGGTCAAGAGGAAGAGCTTTTACTGCCCAGAGATCACTGCATCGATCCCCACGGTGTTAGTCCCCAAACGCATGACGTTAACCGGTATTTATGGCCGACGAACTATTTGTTTCCCCTCGGATTTGTCCTAAGTGGGAATAATAGGCTTCGGGTAGATGGACACATGGTTACATTTTTCATAGCCACAACCGTGAACCATAATGGTGATTGGTTGTACGGTGACAGCTCATCCAGTATATCGATATTGTGCGAGAGAAAAGATGTGAGATATTTCCAAATGTTTGGGTATTCTTGTCGCCAAAGATTCCTCGCCCTTCCTTTAAGAAGTTTTCTCTCATTTCGAACCCATCTTGATCCATTTAGCACCTAAACTGTATAAGTTTCAGTTGAAAATTATAGTCTACCCGCTCAGTCCTTCACAGCCTCCTGCGGTCAAAATTTACTAAAGTAAACATCAGACTTCCACTTAGGAAAAAAAATGTCAGTAGGGTCGGAGTTGTATACACGCGAAACATGAATAAAGTGGCGGTTCTGAAGACTCGAAAAGGGCCAATTAAGAGGTAATTTCTTTGGTCCGAAAGAACTGAATGCCACTTTGAAAAGCCTTTGATGAACGATCAATCGGGCATTGAAAAGAACCTAACGTATCTGCAAGTTGAGAGAAACACATTCCTGTGAATCTATGTCATCTGTATTTATTTTTCCGTCTACTTTTTTTTTTTTTTTTTTTTTTTTTTTTTTTTTTTTTTTTTTTTTTTTTTTAAATCAGAGTTTTTTAATTTACTGTGAACACAATGCCATGTCCAGTTCATCAAGAAATCAGACATACAGAGTTGATGCTGTTGGGAAATATTTCAATTGAATCCATTGATCAATCCTGAGTGATATGCAAATTATGTGTGTTAGAGCGTACAGCATCAATTTCGTGCCAGACAATGCGGTTTTTCTCTGCTATCGTTGAGCGTTCAGAATTCATTGACGTTTTCCCGCAACTGAATTGTATTTCCTCTGGAAAATGTTTTAAATTCTATCCAATTAGCCGAGGAACTAGTTGAGTGCGAAAACCGCTTTCTGGGCTAAATCCGATTTTAGGATGATGGGGTGACTCTGGGGGACTTTTTTTATTATATATTTTTTTCGAACAAGATCCTCACCCTCGGCCGGTTATTTAAACGTGCGATTGATTCAATTTATTCAATTTTCTGAGTAGAGGCTCGCCACGCTCATCAAAGCTCTGAGCTTCAAAGTGATCACCTGCTGCGCACTAGGAGCAGAAAGGACTTTTTGACTACAAAGGATCCCATTCCACATGCTAGCTTCATTCAACTCAGTGCCATTCAAAAATGGGAATTATTAGAGCAGCGCAAAAACTACAGAGGTTGATTGATTATGCTCCTTGTCGACTTGGGTAACGTCAGAGCCCTACTTACCAACACCACCAATTGGCTTCGATTCCATTGTAAAGTCAACAATAGACGGTTTGCCGGTGCACTCGAGGAGGAGGTTTCTTCGCAACGATTTCTCAAAGGTTTTTCCCTATTGCGATCTCTTTTCTACCTCCGAGATGAATAGCTATCACCTCCATCCACTCCTGGCCTCAGCACGAGATTGATCAATCTTTCTTCGTACATTCGTTCCCTCGGGTATTTTCACCGTATACAATTCCATTCATTCGGGACTCAACGTCTGCTTGCCTGGCGTTAAACCGTATCCACTACCCGATGGTCAAAAAACCCCTTCGGCTACCAACGCATGAGAAAAAAAAAGTTTGACGGTTTTTGACAGAGTTATACCTCACCTCTTAGACGATTTTTAGGATATCCCCTCCCTTCCCCTGCGCCATATCTGATTGTTGACCTGAAATGCACGAATATAACCCCATTTTAAAATCATTCCTTCTGCTCAGGAAAGAATTTTGATCCCACGAAAATTCTCTAAATGAATCTCAATGGTGAGGTGATACGGGTTTGTACGATCTGAAAATAGAAGTCCGGCACAACTGGACCCGAAATGGTGAGAAACATTCAACTTCTGGCAGATAAAACTTTCTTCAACTGCAATTTTTCAGCTCTCAACCCCCACCACCCTGCACGTCTACACTCGTTAATCATTTCATTCTCGCAACTTTTTTCATTACGTCTCCCTTCATATTGGCGCATCCCTTCATGTTTTAGGGACGGCTCCCTCAGTGTGAAATATGTATTTTCCCACGTCAATAGAATGTGGCCGCAAGAAAGGTGAGTGAAGACAGGTATGAGGGGATTCTCTACCGTCCTCAATGTGGTTATGAAGGTTTAGTATCATTAATCTCGACAGTTCTTGGTATCCAAACGAGGGTGTTGCTTGCATGTAAACATTCAACTGGAAGATCGTTTCAATCACTTTAAGGAGAGTGACATATGTCAACGTCTGTTGGTTCGTAATTATTCTTCTTAATATACAAAAATTAAGTCAAAAGAGTGAGTTGTGAAATATCAAAAGCTCGTTGGATTAATGTTATTCTTATAAAAAGAACTTCTTATTTTTAGATTGTTCTTTTGCTGTTTGTCGTACCCTAAATCAGAAAGGAATGCAGACTGAAAAACGCTGCGAATTCATTCAAGACGGTTAGTTATTCCTCGGACCAGGAGCACGGAGACTCATTCCAATCGGTTCAGTGTCCAAAATTTTGATAGAAAATGGTACACGCCTAGGTACCAGAAATTTCGTAAACACACATTCGAAATAGGTAGATAGGTACCCATTTTGACCCATAACCTCTTCTAGTGGACACCAATCGTTTCAAGACCTGTCTCATTGGATTCAGCGTCCAAAATGTAGTCGAGAATGACACCCTACACGCCTAGATCGCAAAAAATCTCGAAAATCCATTTTTCAGAATACGCATTTTGACCCCCCCTTCCTCTTTTGGTACGACGGGCTCAAACGTTTCGAGAACCAACTAAACCCGGAAACGGGTCCCTGATCAAAATTTAAGATTTTTAGAAAATTGTCTACTACCAAAATCGACGTGGACGGCTGACGGACATGTTCTTATTTTGATCCAGACACCTTGAAACGCCTAGAATGAAATTTTGGGCCGAATCGGAGAGATTGACATTTTGCATGAAGACATAGGTTGATTATTCAAGGAATAACCAACTAAAATGATGGCTTTCAGTTAAGGTGCGACTATGACCTTCATTTCATTCATTCGTCTGACGTAATCCAAAGAGCCCTACCAAAGCTGTAACCGGTGGCAGAAATCATTAGAGCAGGAAATTCTTGAGTTGAAGGAAGTCGTAATTGGAATGGACCAACAAGAAAGGTCCCTGAGGGGTGAAGGGTGAGCTTGGAGGGAATCATAATTGAGCATTTGAATTCAGCGCAGACGCAAGAACCTGGAGTGCCTAGGTATTGGACAAAAGGTAGAGTGCGAACAAGAAATAAAGGGACAGCCAAATGAATCACCAACCAGCCAACCACTCTCCGGCACGAGGACTAGGTAAACACAACAAGAAATTAAATTTGCACAGAATTAGGTTCTGACCGTCTATTTAGACATAAATTGAACGCCATGAGTACGATGAGGAAATTCTCTCTAGATAATCTGAGCCGCAAGACAAACAATAAAACCACAGAAACGTTAAATGATTATTCTCCAAATGTTCGATGAGTAGAGAAAATTACTTGTTTCTCTCCTCAAAGTAAGTGGAAATGCTGAAAAGGGATTGATCGCAATTAATAATCTTTTGGTCCGATGAAAAAGAAGGAAACGGATAAAGAAATGTAAATGAGACGGAGAATGAGGATTTCTTTCCATCGATTCGGGAAGGTTCAACAACCCCTTCTGTGGTCAATCTGTGAAGTTAATTGAGACTTCTAACGTGACGTATCTACAGAAATAGGTAGGTGGGATTTTATTTTTAAACTTGTTTGAGGCGTCCGTGGTTATACTTTACACGTATAACTTACTAGTCTTGCCGGTCAGGTATAACCTTCCGTAATTTTTGTTTTCAACATCCCCTGGGCTGGGGCCGATCTCGCCCGTCCTATTGGCGATCGTAATAATGCACTGTGAGGTAAGTCAACCCCCTCCCTCCATACTCTTCTTAAACTATTGGCACGACCAAATTAAACTTGAAAGACCAAGTTGGACAAGATCCAGACAACTAAATGAAAAAAAAAAACCGCTACAAACAACTCTATGATGGCTTTTGTGTGCGGAGCATCCAGGCCACGTCGTATTTTATGCTCAGAAGTTCAGATTTTTCGGAGTATTCCTATAGCCCAGACTTTAGCCTAGACTGTTTTGTGAGGCAGAGAAACAGCGGATAACTGGTCAATCTATGGTTACTCTTCCACCAGGTTTAAATCAATGTAATTTGTGATGTTGATGGAAAATTAAGCAACATTTCTAAAACGTGAGTAAATGTAGAATCTCTTCAACCCTATAAATCAACCACTTCGAACCAAAGAATAACATGAGCCGTCGTGATCCCCACGAAATTTCCATTCTTGTATGCAAATCTGGGAAACGTGCATACGGTCAACCCCTTTACTTCTTTATTTTTTTTAGCAAGAGGGCAAGTAGTCCAACTCAACGAACAAGATTCATACTATAGAACTCCAGATGACGATAAGTTATGATCTAAATTAGTCGTAACAATGCACATTATTGCATTTCATGCTGCAATCTTACGACGGGTTTATGGAAGAGTTACCTACGAGCACGAAAATATATTCCTGAGTACGCCTAGTATAGTACAGAGGATACTGGCATATCAGAGCGGAGAATTGGTTAGCCTTGAACATCAGAAAGCTATCTCCCCTCATACAAAACTGACATGACGTGTGTAGTGACATAAAGCATTTTGTTGATGATGTATTTGTGATGATAAATCACTCAACGCCACTGCCTCTTTTCCTCTGCGTATTGTGAATCGTGTTTGACTTGTTCATGTCCGATGTACAGTAGTTGGGGGTGTGCTAAGTTGAGGACTCACGATTGGAGGTCAGAAAACTAGTTTGATTCTAAGTGGAAGAAGGGCGGTGGTGATTGGGATCTAACTCGTTTCTATTCTCCCACGTTGTGGCGACTAGTGCGGTAGTACGAAATCTCTGTTACCGAACGTGTCCACTGGTGGGCGGAAATAGAGAATTTATAGCCCATCTCGACGCCCTGGGGCTTTCAGTAGCAGTGCGCTCGAAGAATCCTTACCACTGAACTTCGACATCAAAAGTGATGGCCAATTTGAACGTTCGATTGGATTTTATTCACCGCAGCATGCGATCACTAGGGTTATTGTCTTCTATCAGGAAACGCTGTTGTAGCGGGTGGATGGGAGCGATGAAAGGCATCAACCTGGAGCAGCAGCTTGTGAGATCGTTTGGTAGCCTATCATAAGGCAACCTGTGGTTAGGTCTGCTTTTGGTTGGTTATTCCTTGAATAATCAACCTATGTTTTCATGCAAAAGGTCTACCTCTCCGATTCGGCCCAACATTTTTTCTGGACGTTTCAAGGTGTCTAGATCAAAAAAGTTAAAAGTCCATCCACTGTACGCCGTCCTCCGTCCGCGAGGTTTTTGGTAGTAGGACATTTTCTAAAAATCTGAAATTTAGGTCAGGGGTCTGTTCACGTCTCTAAAAGGTCCTCAAAACTTGTCAGATCGATGGGACCAAAGTTGGGTGGGGTAGGGGTCAAAATGTGTGTTTCGAAAAATGGATTTTCGAGATTTTTGGCGATCTAGGCGAATGGGGTATTATTTTCCTCTACATTTTGGGCGCCGAATCGAGTGAAATGGGTCCCAGAACGATTGGCACCCACCGGAAGAAGTTATGGGTCATAATGGGTATCAATCGATGGAGGTGGCTAGAATGGCCGCCAGTCATGTTCGACAGAAATTTTTCCCTGGGTTCCAGATCATTTTCCAGAACAATCCATCAATCCAGACCAAGAAAAGTCTTTAGAGACTGATGAGGTTAGGAATTGCATGTCTAGATCAAGCGATCCCAATCATGAAAATCTTAATCTATTGGTGGCAATGCAGGATAGAAAATGAATTGAACGATTACGAGATTGATTCCCTTCTTGTCTAAAGTCAGTAGATTCATATTCCCTAGACTTCGTTTATCCTAAGTCGTTTCAATGTTGTCACTGTAAAAAAAAAAAAAAACTTGTTTGGAATACTTGTGATTTTTTCCCCCAAAGAATCTTCGAAAGAAGAATCAACTATTAGCATCCGCCCTTGCGGAGTTAGAACGAGGGTGGTGTATTCAGAGACTTTCGACTACCGTTCGTTCTCTATCTTTCTCGCACTCACTTCCACGAAAAAAAAAACCCCCCAAAGGAAAAGCATTTGACATTCACAGGAGCATGTGGGTGAGTTTTGCTTGATTCAGCTCGAACCACTTGGCGTGAATTCCAAGGGACGGCAGCAACAAGAGAATAATTTACCGAATAATGCAAAAAAAAAAAAAAAAAAAAAAAAAAAGTTCATCATGAGTGTCAATGGATACGTCGTATATCAATGGATTTTTGTGGCATCTTGTCACAATATTGAAGAGGCGATGTCGAGGCTAGTCACTTAATATTTTTTACGGCAACTACAACATTTCAAAGACCTGAGTTGGCGGGTTAATGGGTTCGTTAAATCGTGTTGCATGGTCGTTAATTAATTTGAAATGTTGCTCATTCCGACCGGTCATGTATTTTTTTTACATTAGTCAACACTTGTCCTGAAGGAATGGAAGAGTAGTAACTACTGGGAACGGTTCCCCCTTTGGTGATGCTAAACTCAGTATTATTCGCCAAAGTTATACATGAAATACTATTGAGTTCAGCTGACAGTGGCAAATAGATGATCTTGTTTTATCAGGTAGTTCAGCATAAACAAATTAGTGCCCGCTCTAATGAGCTCATTGCGTCGTTGTCAACTACCGTGTAATTGGTCGATTCTGATTACGTAACGTGAACGTTTAAATGAACTTGTCGAGCAACTTGACTTAACTAACCCCTCAACTACCTGTTCCTAAACTAGACGGAAACCCTAAGATTTACTGTGGGTGACAAATCACCAAGTGTCGAGATGTTGGAAGATCGGTAACGTTTCTCGCGACCGCCTTAATAAGGATGTTGCAGCTAAGTCAAGCTCCCTTCGGTGACTCTGATGAAGAGGACCTTTCAAGGATAAGCGGCTGGAGGTTAATTGTCATTCTAATTTATAACGTCTTGGCGCATTAAGTAAGATGTAGTACGGCGTCCGAAGCGTTCATACTCGTACTTCCTTCCCTATTTATTCGATGTTTCTTATTTTTACTATCTTACAATGAAATCCATGAAGAAATAGATTTTCCCCGAACTACGCCTCTCTATATTTGTGGTGAGGAGATTTAAGATCCGCAATTTCCTTCGGGTGCTGAGCAGTGGATTGATAGAGAAAAATCAAATGGAACTCTGACTCATTCAAGCCAAATGGCGCGCAGCCGCTTATGGATGTTTGCTAGTAGGAGCCTAACAAGTTGGCTCAACAAATTCCTAATTTGAACGATTTTTTTTTTTTTTCAATCAGAATTATCTACACATCACATTCTAGGCTTTGAATGGGAAACGGCGGTCTCATGCGCTATAAAAATGCTCGAGAAAGGTATCATGAGAGGGGTGGGGTGGTTAAGGAAAGGAGGCAAACAGGGAAGGAAGGTAAGATCAACAGACCCCCATGTCACCTCTGCGCACGACTTTTAGGTGAACGCTTCCACGACAGGCACAGAGGATATTTCCGGGCGTTGGAATTCCGGCCGAGTAACCCTCAAGCCTATTCAACAGCGACCGGTCATGCTATTATAGCAAACAGTGGTGGGATGGAACAACTCATTAACCGCTCAGAACTGCGACCCATTGAACTTGAATTAATTTATTCAATCAAGAAAACAAAGAAATGTCTCCTGCACATTTCTGCGACATTGCCTAAATGCCATAGCCAAACGTCGTCCACTGAGGCAGTACACGTCTTGGTTCTAAACAATAATGTATAGTCAGGATGAATCTCCTTGAAAATAAATCTAAAACGGGCCAGTACCACGAGATATTTCCTTATTACGGTTTCTAATCCTCGAGTTGAAGGGTGAGCAGTTTTCTCATTACAAAGAGAGCTCGTCCACTCCTTCTGCTCGTCGAATCGCTCCCGTTTCCTCAGTTTAAACAACTCGGGAGTGCTTGAACCTCGGAGGCTCATAATTCTCGAACTTGTTTCTCTTCGAGGGTCGCTCCTCGGGATGGATCTGCGAACTTTACCAGCTCTTTAACAAGCTCTTAGCCAGCGGTCAGAGGACGAATAAATATATATTTATAACCACACACCGAGCATTTCATCCGGGGCTTATCTCTAATTCCGACCGTTGTGGAGATCCCATTTCTCTTGAGGAATTAGTCTGAGAGTCGTTAGTGGGCGAATTCGTGTGAGGAATATAATATCCAGCATTACGATATTCACTCATGAAGATAGTTAATCACAAGATCATTGGGTCGTCAATTCGATAATCCTTGCGAATAAATGAAGCGTAATGCTTCCTTATTCTGTATTGGTGAGCTGAAATGAAGTTTATTCACCGCGTTTGTCTGGATCATTGATTAGGCTGAGTCTGTTCGGCTCACAATGCTTTGCAGGGTGTATACCTCATCATCACTAATGAAGATTCTTACGAAGGAGGAGCGCGAATAGGATCCAAGATTGATTAAACCACCTCTATTCTAATGGCCCATGGGGCTGGTAGGTTACTACAGTTATTCAATACCGTCCCGCAAAACGCCTGGGACTCAGCCGCTCTTAGAATACTAAAGACAAGCAGGGATGGTGAAGGGATAAGTGCCGGCAGTTCCAATACCGTCCAGTTTAGCGCTCGCATAACGTTTGCCGAGTCCACTCTTCATCCGACCCTTTCTTCAGATCGTATCCCCCTATCACCATACATATAGCGGTTCCCATATTTTGCGTCAGCACCTCTGTAACGCCCATCGCTTTGATATTCACCCAACCGCTGGCAGTATCTCTGATACAAATTATATCTCCTTGGTCATCCCTTTCGTATACAGCCTGTGTTGTAAACTGTAACTCGCTGAAACGCACGCGACTACCAGCACGTGGGCCTATACGGGAATACATAATCTAGAATCCATGAACTTTTACTTGACTTTTGAGAATGATGTGTTTCAGCTACTTCATCTTGCTCCATGAAATTGTACCTGTTATTATCCATTGGTTATTATAAATTGGTACCGACTCAAACGTAAAGAAAATCACGAAATGTCTTAATGCTTGAGTAAACGAGAGGCTCAGCTCAAAGGCGAATGCCGAATCTATCGGTTGAGCATATCTCTCGACCTAACCATCGGAGTTGGCTCAAACAAGAGTCTCATCTAGTTTCAGATTCTCTCGACATTCTACCGAAGTGGCGGACGCTTTGAATCAGTGAAAACCCACCTTTTTGTTACTGTAAGGGTTTGGGATCCACTGTTAGTCCGTGTTGAGAACGTTATGAATAATTCTTGCCAAAGGTATAGAGGAAATAAGGTTGGCTCTTCCATTCATGTTATTTAATTCAATATCAAGTACTGGGCATCTCGAAGATTAAAAAGAGCGCTGAGACTCTATCCCAGCCTGCTATCTCTTGGGAAAACTTCCGTTGTCCCTGCTTCGACCTGTTCGCTGCTTTTTCCCGCCCACTTTTTCTTCAGTTACCCCACCAGTCCATTTACCTCTCACCGCATTATTTCCAATCCTTTCCGCCACGTCATTTGCCTTCAACGAAATTCTCCCTTGATTTGCATATTTCTTCCCCTTTCAAACGGGTTGGCGTGGCCTCCAGAATAATGCGAAGCCCTTTCGTCCAAATTCACGAAAGGTTGGCTCCCCGTAGAGTCTAACTACTCCTCGATTTTTAAGGGAAAAACAGTACAACGATGTTGAGTCAAATATAATGAGTGGCCATCCTCTTACTCACGAATCAACTGTGGATTGTAGTGTAGGTCCGCCTTCTGCCGGTGAAGAAGGAAAGGGCTAGAGAAAAAATTGTGGATCAACAGGCCATGTTTCAATTGCTCTTTGTCTGTACTACGAGGGTCCTGGTACATAGTGAAATTCTAAATATTTTAAAGTCAATTTAACCTTCATGTACCTTTGCTAGTTGTTGAGTTATTGACTTAACCAACAAATAGTTTAGTTGCAAACCGACGCATAGTTGACTACCGTCTCATAGCGAAGCATACCTACACCATACCTATTGATTTCCTTGTTGAGAATGCCACATTCTCGCTCTAAACCTAACCAATAACAGTGACCTCTTAGCATCCAAAGCGCTCGGGGGCGATTAGTATGCAGCTGACGGCTTGGCTTCCATCCAGCATTTAATGAGGACCGATGAAGACTAGACAAGGGTCTGCACGCAGGAGTTATACTAACTCGGTTAGATGGAAACCGAATGCATATTATATTGAATTTGTTTTATCCCAAATAGTTATTATTGCGTTATTCTTCGACTGAGTCCGTCAGAAATTGCGTAGGTTGTTTGAGCAAAATAGGAAATTAATTCGTTTTACACTACTAAACCTTACTGGGATTTTTTGACCGTGTTTCTGACTAAAACCCTTAGGATTTTTTTTTTTTCACATCACTGTGAAGAGAGATTGAATTGAATTGAGATTGAATAATAGTAGAAATGATAGAATGAGACAGAGAGCGAATAGTCAGATAAAGACAGATAGTCTTTATTACCTTGACCATCCCATTTCCTCCGTTTTACTGTCCCGAGAGTAGAACTTCCTGTCCTTTCAGTGACCAACAACTTACACTGACTTTTATGAGCGCGTGGCCATCGATTCAGGTTCCTTGTTGGTTAAAAACTCTGCTAAGTTCTTACAAAAGTCTGAAGAAAGGAAAGTCCCAAAAATGCTGGAGCCGATCAACTGTATTAAATAAAATTCTGAGATTAGGGATGAACATTCTCTCAGCGAAAGTATTCACCCGTCTATTTCGAGGAGCAATTATAATGAGATTCCGTGAAATAATTTCTTACCTAAATAACTGTATTTCTAATTAAAGGACTCCAAAAAAAAATATTTATATATATTTATAAATATTTATTAAACTGGTTTTTGGCGTTCAAGAGAAAGGAAGTGGCTCTTAACACGTCTCGTTTAACACTGTTTTTTCTGAAGTCCAAAACAAGCACCGTGGGAGGGGTTTCATTTTTGTTTGGAAAATGAAAAGCTGCTGGACGAAACAAACCATCGCAACATCTGGTGATTACGGAAAAAAGTTTGCTCAAGGTACACCGAAAACCGTGATCCCGAATTGATGACCGACGAATGCGCAACGCATTCGACTGTGTCAAAAACGATCTGTCGCAGTAGAGGTTCAGTAGTTCGTCGATGTTTTGTACTGTTCCCCGATATTTTGTATCTTCCGATTAAGAAAAACCTAGTGAATACATAAATCCGTTTCAACAACCCATCATAAACGTCCACTCCTTCAAGTATGGTGGTACAACAACAGCTGAGGTAGGAAATTTTGACGATAGCTTTATGAAGTCTTGTATAAGGTCTGTACGAAGGGATATCACCTACGTAACAACAACTTTCTCACGAAGAATGGTATACTACAGAGTAAACAAGTGAAAATCTTCCTTTCACCATTGTGAGGACAACACAACAAGGAGCTACTATGGAGTAATTGAAGGTTTGGACGAAACCCTTGTCAATATTTGCGAGGAACGTCTCAAAACCAACATCGGAAAATACGAGGTAAACTTCGTTCCAACCATTAGGCATTTGTTGACCTTGGGTTATTTACCTTTTTCGAATTCTCAAAAAATTAACTTGTTTTCAGCGGTGGTTCCCTCGAGATTCCGGATGAAACTTCTGGGAATCGACCGTGTGACGTTACAATCGGCCTTTTGGTTGGTTATTCCTTGAATAATCAACCCATGTTTTCATGCAGAAAGTCGGCCTCTCCGATTTGTCTAAAAAAGAAAAAAATCTAAGCGTTTCAAGGTATCCGTTTATACCGTTTTTGGTAGTAGGCACTAGACAATTTTCAAAAAATGACATTTTGACCAAGGACCTTTTTCCGGCTCTAGTTGGTCCAAAAATTGATTTTGAGATTATTGGCGATCTAGGCGTGTGGGGTATCATTTTCCTCTAAATTGTGGGCGGTGAATCGATTGGAATGAGTTTCCATGCTCCTGTTCCGTGAAATAACCAACCCCTGTGAAATGATTTGCAGCGTTTTTTGGTGCACTAATCTCGTTTGAATAACGTACGCTTATAATAGTAGAAAAAGTAGGCATTCAAAATCCGAAATTTGTGTGTGACCAACGAAATCGATTTAACCGGAGTACCTAATCATTACTTTTGATGCGTAATAGAGTATCGTTAAATAACTCCGTTTTTTTTTTTTTTTTTTTTTTTTTTTTAATTGAAATGGTTTTTCACAACCTTGTCGCAAATGATTTTATTCGTAGTCGTATCTGACCCACTTTTAGCTCAATTGCTGGTTTTACGATTCAAAATGGATTTTCAAGCTATTTCATAGACGATGGCGTTGGGGAATAATTTTACGTTTTCGATTTTGGACGCTGAAATCAGTTGTTTTTGGGTACGTTGTCGTAGGTATTGTGCAGATCTTGTCATTTCTAAGTAGATGAGATGGTGAAAATAATTAAATTCCTATCAATATGAGTTGGCTTCTATCGTACCATCTCTAATGTTATCCATAAAAAAAATAATTTACCTACTTCACGATCAAAATACAAAATATGGATACTAATATTTAGTTTCTCTCTGACTTGTTCACAATCGAACGTGAGGTGATACTCACTCATTTTACAGTCAAAAAGCAGTGTTGGGGAGGAATACCTCCTGTATATTCCCACTTTCATAGTTTGACGAGGAGACTTGCCACAGTTTTATTGCCCAATTTTCAACCAAACAAGGCTATTTTTATCTACTACTATTCAAGTTGCATTTATTTTACGTCTTCTAACCGGATGATCCTCGTTCCAATATTTCTCCAGGAGGAACTCATTGACCGAAGAATTTCACTCATTCATATTTACGACCTGACCAGAAGCCTACCAAAATAGCTTTTATCCACTCTCCCTCCTCCACATGCCGGGAAAAGACGAATAGGCGAACTAAGCCATATTTACTTGTCTACAGGCCCCCGGTGGGGTCACTGTTCCAACGAAGGTGTTGTTTAGATACCCACCGAGGCGATTTGTTACGTGTGCCGGCCTTATAGCTAAACACAGTCCCATTTATTCTTCGTTTTCAAAATCATTCCCACGATGGTCAAGTGTTTATATTGGCCTAGCCAATTCAAACTGGTGAAATGTTGGGTAAGTGGTCAGCTTTCCCCTCAAAACTTGCAGTGAAACCTCGTAATAATTAAGAAGTCGATAATACATAACATTTAATTAACGTGGTTTACATGCTTTTAATTGGTTTGAGAGCAAGACGGATGAATTGGCTATAGTCTGGCTAGGCTTCTTACGAAATCAGAGGTTCTGCTGATCAGTAATCCAGGTCTCCACGTAACAACTAATTACGCGTAGTATAAAGATTCAAAATTCATAATACCGGCTAATGAAGTTCTGAACGAGGTAGGAACAATTAGTGCCAGCAAGAACTATTCTGAAATTGAAATGAAAAGCCCTGAAAGTGATAAGGTTGTTTCCGAAATTCACCGCGAGATTGAGAAATAGGTTCAGGAAATTTAAAACTTGTTTTTGAAATCCTATCCTCCAAATTTGATTCAGGAAGGGTGTTTCATCTTTCTTCGTTGTTTATCTGGTAAACTTATTATTAAGTCCACGAATTTCATTCAAAACAGGTCTGGCTTAGTACGTACTCAATAACAATTTATAGTGAACAGAAATCCATGATAAACACGTTGTTTTTAAGACTTGAAATTCACGCAATTTCTCTTTCAAAGCTTCATACCGCGACTATAATTTTAATTGAAAGTACGCGAGTCAAGATAAAGAAAGAAGATAATTTTGACTGTTCTTAATCCAAGCATATACATCAATCATATTCTTTCATGGCACGAACAAATGAAAGACACCCGTCAAAGGAGTTAATTGAACGTGATGGAAGTGATGTCCAATGTTTCGATAGCATTTCCTCGTCTGCAACTCTTTTCAGTTCCTCGTGCGAATGGCATGCATTAGCCTTAATTGGATTTCAAATCCGAAGCAAAATACCCTAGCGTTAGAAACAACGGGTTTCGCAAGTGTTTGAACTCCCCGGTGTTTTGTGCACAACCTTCCCAACCCTAGAATCCCTTTCCCCACCACTTGCCACCTTCGCCCCCCTTTATTACGTGTTAATTACATGTTTAAGAGAGGACGTGCTCGAAAGCCTTGGGAAAATGCCTGATAAGCCCCACCCGTCGTGGGCAACAAGTCGGTTATCCCTGTGCAATCTTTCCCTCCCTCGTCCCTCAGACTCAACCAAAAGCCGTTTACGCCCGCACGATACAGGGGAATTATAATAGTAAATCACCTTTGAAATTTCCCGAGATCCATGTTAGAAAATATCTTTGAGACGTGGAGCAAGAGGAAACACGGTTTACGGTGGTGGTTTCAGCAATCTGTACGACTGGGATGATGAGTTGAATATATTTAATGGACTTTCGTGCATATCTTGCTCGTACAAGCAACGCCTTCTTTTCACTCTTAGTGATTTTAAGTCAACTGAATCCAATGAAAAATACATTATATTTCAGATGAGAGAAGAAGACGGGAATGACACTCATGTAGATTCTCTGGAGGAAGATTTGAGACTCCGGCGGCTTGAATGTCTCAGCAATATCAACTCTTCTGCTCCTATTATAGGTGAGTTTTATTGGTTATTCATCGGAATCATCTATCATTGCGTAGTATAATATGTGGTGTCTGATTGTCAAGCCTCATTGGCTTGTCGCTCAGTGGATTTGGATGGTTCTGCGTTCGAAATCGCCGGGTGGCGCACATAGGTTCCTACTGAAACCAAGATTAAAATAGGACAATCGAAATAGATGACGTCCGGCTGTGATTAGGTCCCAATCTGATGGAGTTAATTGAACTAACGGAGTTAATCAGAAATTAGGACATTTGATTTGAAGAAATATAAATATTGGTAGTTTTTAGATCTAGGCTGCAGTGTTCCACCCTTGAAGGCTTTGCGAATTACAAACCTATCCGTACATTATTGCTCTTGTCCTGTGTGAAAACTACTCAGTGTCAAGTTTTGGTATCGTAGTTTTCCCAATATAAAAAGCGTTCAGTTCGAATCGTATCGTTCTCCTTGTGAGGATGATTAGGTTCTTTACATTTTTTTAAACTTTTACCAGTGTTTTTACCATATCTGATTAGAGGCTGTTGTGTAAAACTGTGCACTATTTTCGTTGAAACACCTGAAAGGGATATCTAGCGCATAGTCGATAAGGGGATATCTTAACTAGCAATCCTTTCATGTACGAGGGGGGGGGGGGGGGTCTAGCCTACCAATTTTCTGAGTAAAGAAAGCATAGGATATTTCCAGGCATTAATACTGCGGAACCAACAGTCACCAGTCTAGGACAGCGAGCAAAATGAGCACTCCTGCTACTTTCCCACCTAAATTCATGTTCCATCCACCGTTTTCATACCGAATTTGTTCACTTCGATCAGCGGGTGATTGGAAGGTGTACGTGATCTAATTCTGCTTGGAAGGATTATCTCTAATTGCATCATTGGAAAAATCATCTTTAGCTCCCTCCTCATCTGAATAACGCAATATTGTTGTCCGCAGGAGAGACGAATAAAGGAATTATTCGAGCGGCATCGAAAGCTCGGGCCACGTACGCACTCACAGCCGATTGCATTATTTATGAATCACTTCCTTGAGTGAGGTTTCACTTTCATGTTCCGTAAAAACCGTACATTTTTACAGTAGGATTCGACAAGTCTCTGACAACGTCAGTATGTACTCATGTACTCAACAGCTCGAGTTGAATGAGAGTAAGGAATGGAGTGTATTACCCTATTACCTTCCACTCGTTTACCATGGTTATTTGCGATTAACTTGAGACCCACTCTACTGTTTTAATATTCTCGCCATCGCAGCAGCATGTTGATTTTTGAAAGAGATTTATTTACGGTTAAGCTCATCACTTGAACCATGACCATCCGCCCAATCGCTTAAAAGCTCTATCGTATCGCCCTCTCAGACAGTTTTAACAGACGCTCCGTCAATCCAGGTTGTTGTGGAGATTTAAACTATACTTCGTTGGAATAAATGCCTCGTGGCCGTCAAAAGTACAACTGAAAGGGCGATCAATGTTCAACTGTGAGGGATTACCTCAATTTTTAATCATAACTGTTTCCCTCGCGGCTGATTCTGGCTCAGGTAGAAGGTTTCATCTTTCTTAGGGGTAGGTATACCTACATCGCCTCATTTACTGCCCACAGTTTTTTGCCCTACTTAAAAATACGTCAAAACCCCTCACTCTACTTCAGGCCATTTTGTAAACTCGATTACCCAAGGCGAGATGATACTTGAACGGATGCCAGGCTCTCCTTACGCCGCATTAAAACTATAATTCAAAAACGGCCAACAACTTTATGATTCTTCTAATCGACTATAGCCTCTTTTACTGGAGTCAATCGAGCGACCTCTTATCGACAGTCCGTGTCGGCTCTACCGGTGAAAAAGACGAAAGGAGATTGATGTGCTCTCGAGGCATTGATATTGTGCTGTCGGATAAAGGAAAGGATTTGGGAGAAAAGCTTCATTTCGCCATCTTGGTTATAGTAAAAAATGGGAAATGCTAGGGGAGTATAATACACTTTTCTTCTCTTGTAAAAGAAATAGTTATCGACTAAGGGATTCTCAGTTAGGTACTCAATTTTTGGACCGAGTTGGATCCATATCGCATAAGCACCTTCTCTGAGACCATCACAACCAGGGATTCCTACCAGTATCATTTTAATAATTAAGGTGATACTTATATTGGTGTGACATTACGATGTTGACTAGGAAGGAAAGGTAGGAAGAAATCGATATCATCTACACAAAATACTCGTGAGGATATTGTTTATTGCGACCGACTGAAAAATACAGTGTGCATCAGGTTCAACCCAAAGAATAATTTATCTAGAATATTTCATTATTTTGTTCCGTGTTGGAAGCGATGATGGATACTTACTCGTGAATTATCCAGCGCGGGTGGTTCTTGTCAAACCGACATTTGGCGGTTATGAAGGCTAAACAACTTGGATGATCCCGTCCGGCTATTATTATCTCCCGTCGCTTCTATCCTTTCTATTTAGGAGCAGATGTCTCGAAAGTAGGGATAATGCACTCGTTTACATTATAATTTCAACCCTGTTCTTGACATGTTGGAAATTGCGTTATAATAACAACGATGTTTTAGAGGAATAACATCAGTAGCTGTTTGCAAAATTCAAGGTTATAGGATACTAATAGGTAGAGGCACCAGTTTTACAGGGCTTGAACATGTTCGAAGTTGACCATAATAATGGAGCCGACTCAGTCGTGCATGATGTATCTATCATTGGATTATTGAGAAAGCGTGAGAAGATGTGAAGACTGAATGTATTGATTTAGAGGATCGAAGTGAAAATTGATCCGGTTCGGAAATGGAATGTTGGGAAACTTCCGGGACGTTTCCCCAGCTTGAATACTCTTGTGGAACGGTTCCTTGGCCCGTTGGAATGCGAAATGCGAGCCTTGTTGAAGGTTTGAATATGAAGTCCCTCTCAACTTCGAGCTATTGACTCAGACTGTTCTCTTTGAGGAGCGACGGCCATTACGACACGAATTATGTGAGGCATGAATCCATTTTCAAATATTTCCACTATCGTGTTGCATATCGATGATTAACAGTAAGAAAGATATTGATATCATTACGTATGAAAAGTTAAACGGAAATCGGGGAAACCGAAATTGGAAGTAGTTTGTCGGTACTGTGTCTGGTTTCAGCATTAATGCTTTTTGATATATACCAAAATATCTACGTTATTACGAAGTAGAAAGATTTTACATTTAGTGGCGTACTTATCGTTTATTTCGAAATTTGTGGCTGAACTGTATTTGCACCAAACGCTTCATTTTTCATCAACGTCCCCTAGGGACTATGGCTAGGCGATACTTGAAGCTCTGTCTGCCGTTTAGTATTCTTGGCAAACTTCTGCTCTTTGCTAGAGTATAGGTTTGTCATGTCAAACGCGGAAGCTCATTCTTCGGAAAATCTTCTCGTTCGCCACACAAAAGTGGCCTATAATAAATTTCCCTCAATGACTGTTGTGAAAGATCTGATCAACGTCCTTCCTATATGACTTGAGAGCAGTTCGTGTGCAGTCTGCACACATTTTTCGAGGAGGAAAACGTAGGATTTCTTTTATTGTGGCTTTTACTCGACGTAACTTTCTAGTGTCTTAGTCGAGCATTAAACCCCCTGTTTTAAGATAAATGAGTTCGTTACAATGAAAACCATTTAAAAGTTTACGAGCAGCGAGTCCATACATTGATGATGGAAATTCTATTTCGACTGAAGGTGATAAAACTGCCTCGTATTCCATACACTGTTGCACATAGTATGACATTTGCATAGAAACGAGAAAAGACAGTGGGTGCTCCACGGTGAAATCAAAGTTTTATCAAGGGTTCAATCTGGTTTCCTCGATGTCCTCTGGCCGCGAAATCGCGCTTTTCTCTTACATACAAATGAGGCTCCAATTTCACTGAGCAGCGCACGTGTGCCTTGTTGGCGTAAAACAAGACTCACTTAAAAAAGAAAAAAAAAGCTTTGTAGTTCTGGTTTTGTAATTCGGATTTGCAATGCTGTTTCCAGTTACACATATACAATACACAGATACATCAAATCATAGTTTTCAGTTTTTTTTTTTTTTTTTTTCAAGCACCAAGTCGATTTTGAATTGTGTTATTTGTTTCAGAAATGCACCATAAAGAACTTTTTTCCTCAACATTTGTACAAAATAGCAGTCCATATTTCGGAGTGGCTGAGGAACTCTGCAAGTTGATGAATCTATTAATTACCACTGCATATAACGTCATTTTTTGGTGACACAAAAAGGGAGTAACCGAGAAGATTTACGAGCGGCTGCAGAGCCGAATATGAGGGTGTGATGGCTTCCAGGGTTGTGTTCCCGTTAAATTTATAACCAGGTTCTAGTACTATGAAGATTGTTCACAGACTACAAAGGTTTAACACCTACCCTTGGGAATATTAAATTATTCCTTCCAATTATTCAAAAACACGTCATTTTCAAACGCTCTCTTAACTCAATTTTCAAGTTTGTTTAAATAGTTCTTCAAGGATGTATTGCTATTGTTGTTCGTGTCGGAATCGAACTAGGAGGGTACTTGTTGAGAGGACCACTTTGCTCCAGAGACAGAAATAGCTAATTCGAACAGAAGGAGAAATGATTGTGACGAGTTTGTGAAGGTTCCCCGCCTCCACTTATTGAAGCGAATGAGAAATACGATAAAAGTGACTACCAACCTTTTAGCAAAATGGACTCATCGAACGAATGAATGGATGAGATGAGTTTTCTTGTTGAAGGAAACAGATACTTAGGAATGATTATTCTGAGTATAGAAGTTTAAAGGTTGCCTGCGTCGTTCATTTTCTCAATACCATCAATCAATTTTTTTTTTTTTTTTTTAAGGAAAAGTAACAATCAGCTCACATGTACACAAACCCCTACCCGAATTGCCGTTTCAATCATCGGTGAATAATATTCCAGTTGAATGATTCTTTGTGAGAAATTTTCTTATACGTCTCTATACTTTCCTTAGTTTTCTTGATAACTTTATTGTCACCCTTACAATTTCACACTTTTTAGACCTTCTAGCTTGTTTAAAACCAAATCTGCGCAGTTGGAGAGTTGGTGGTGCGGAATTCATCTTTCATTATGATTCACCGAACAACTCTTTCGTAATCACGGTGGCTTTCACAGGCTATGCCTCTATCCCATTTGGCTACTGACTCAAAACATATGATTTCATTCACCTCTCTTATCGCATGTCTTCCCTTCTGAACGACTGAAATTCATTTGTATAAACCTCAACTTTGGATTACTCTATGACACCACTGTACTAAAATTACTCTATCGATTCAATATCGGGAACGTGACAATTCCTCATGCCGTCAATGATCCCACGTCGGAGTTGATTATTTGGCCTGACTTGAGCAGTATTCTTGAGTACCAACTACATACAAGACAGTGTTCAATTGTTATAAAGAAAAAACAAGTTGAAATGAACGCTCAGGGGAAAGAAAGTCCAGAAACCACAACCTATACACTATCCAAACCTCGGGTGCTGTATTATTAGAAATTGTGTATGCTGAGTCACGATGTAGAAATCAAGTTGTCCCCTATTCTGAATACAGAAGAATCACCAGCCAACAGAAACTTTATCTATGGAGCTTCTCTTGGGGGTCCTTCCTAAGATGTAAGCCGTCTCGGTGTGGGGAAACTTTTATAACTAGTTTTGGCACGGAAATACAGTTTCGAAAGAGTAAGTTTATAAACTCCTTGGCTATCTTAAAAGCGAAACGCGACACAAAAGCACCTACCAAAGTTATCAAGCAGCGGAAGTCACATTGCGCGAACGGTCGACATATTAATAATAGACATATCAATCGACTTTTTTTGTACAGACTCAGAGCTATCGCGTTCTTCACTTTTTAAAAATTCATAGGAAACCTGTTAACGACGTGATCAACTCATAGGATTTTCATGATTTTTTAAATAGATAGGCAATTCGTCTCGTAATTAAGAAACAACCTGTACCCCCTGAATCGATATTTAAACATTCACAGAATATTCCTAGGTCAGATGTTTTCAACTCAGGAATGAAGAGTCGCCGGTGACTGGTTCGGGAAGGGGAGGGGGCCCATGGATTCGAAAGAGGAGTTTTGACTGTTCAAAAAAGAGTTACGCACTTGAATCGACCACTTTTATTGCTATTATTACCATTTTTGTACTTTTTCTAGCCAATCCAATGCATAGGATAGCTACTCCCCCTTGCAACGACAAATCTAAACAAACTATTCATCTGGTCCATTTTTTCCATTCTACCATTTATATTTTAATAATGAAAACTGGCCGGTTTATCACGTAGATTCGCAACATTACTGGCATATAACATCGGAAATCGCTGATCGAACCGAGATTTCCGATCCACCAGAATATTCCATTTTTATTTCAGTAGTTTATCAGCCTAAGCACCGGCGAAAGAATATTTTATGCGTAACTTAGGGCTTAAACCTGATGCTGAGGTTTATAGAAATAATACTGAAATGGGGGATCAAGTACGAAGAGATAATTTAAATGAATGCATCTCATATTGGTAATTGGAAGAGTTCCACCCCTATGGAAACTGAATGATCCGATTGCAACATTTTCTTTGTATTTTATACCTTTTTCCAACTGCGTACGTCTCAATCTCATGCAAATATCTAGGGCAACAACTCCGGTCTCATACATCGGTTTAGCCTGCATTAGAATTTCATTTACCTCTTCTGCGGATGAAATTCGCTTTCTGTCCTGTTTTTTAGGGTCTTCGTCGAAATCGAACGTCTCAAATTCACTTTGTAGTGACATTGGGTTAAAACGAGAGCCTTATTAGGTACAATCGGTTAACTCTTGGAACCTGAACGGCCACGGCCGGGGTTTAATTGTAAATATTATTTTTGTCAAGAAGTGGCATCTTGAACGCTTTTTCTCTTTCAAATTTTTATTTTATTTATTTATTTATTTTTATTAAACTCCATTAAAAGAAAATAAGTGTGGAAAGTGATTTTTCGTCTTTCTTTAGTAATTTTGTCTGATTTTGTAGCAGGTTCCAATGATTAGCCCCTCGTATAACTTGATACCTAATATAATTGAATAAAAGTTGGAAGTTTTGTATCCCCTACATGTGGTAGATTTGGTAGTTAGTGTGATGACAGGTCTAATATCTGTGATTTCTCATTCTGACGCTCACCACATTCGATGCTGCTGACTGAAGATGAAAAATAATTAAACAAGATGATAGATAGGATGTTTGACTCACCCTCAAACGGCCCATTCTATGCTCACTGCCTTTGCCGAATGCCCAAAAGGTCCTTCAAGTAGGTGGTCCGAATATAAAGAACAGTTCAAATCCTAGTTAATAATGGCCTAAGAAGTAAAATGCCTAGAAAGTAATTCTATCCTATTGCTTTTAAGCAGTTAGGAGTTTTATATGTAGAATCTCAGTTTCTCTTTCGGATATCGCTCGAAGGGAGGGGGTATCCTGGCTCATCATTTTTCACCTATAAAATGTGAGGTGTGCCTCAGAGATTCGTATAAAAAAAAAAATCAGTAGGATAGCGTCAGAGACGTACATTAGGAGGGATCTGTCGGTTTTTACTTCATTTTCACAGATTTCGCGATTTTGCCGCTAAATTATGTGTTTTTGCAGGTCTTCACTGTGATGGGGTCTTCGACGGCTGGTCATGTTGGCCGGCAACTCCTGCGGGCTCCACCGCCTTCGCACCCTGTCCACACTTCATCACTGGATTTGATCCCAACCGTGAGTATAATTATTTACGTATTATGTTATTGAATATGTTTCCTGCAGGATAGGGGAAGAATTGTCTTGAAGCACCTAAGAACCTGATTGATGATATATTTTTATCCATTAGGAGGATTAGGACCATCCTTTCTGAGGCCTAAGGGGTTATGAAAAACGCACATAATAAGAGACTGAGGGCATTCACGGATTATTGCAATCATTTACGCCTGGATTAGTCGACTACCCAATACATGTTTGAAATCTGATTATACTCGTCGAAAATCTAAATAACGTTTCTCTGAGTAATAATTCCCTCTGTCTAATCAACTTCGCAAGCACCCATCGTTACAAAGTGATAACTCCGCTCATAAAATTTCAATTTAGGTTTTTTGTTTTTGGTTCAACGAAATAGCACAGTCAATGAGGTTAACTTTGCCAAAGCAATCAACTTTGTCAAGATCGATTTCTCCTACCACTTTTACTCCTCTGTCGTGTTTTCGTTTAGCCTCTACATCTACTAAAAAAAATGCCGCCTTCAGAAAGAGTATACGACGAAAGGTATCAGGAAAATCGAGACTTTATTGGGTCAGTCTCGTCGTAAAACTTTGATTTTCCGTGTTGTAAACATCAAACTTTGGTCATCTGCATCTCCCGTGAATACGAATATTTTATGGTTTACTTCCTCAAAAATCCTTCAAGTACGTAAAGAAAGAGAGTACTGGAGGTTTAAGTATTCTTGTTCTGACGTCAGGTCTATAAATAACTCCCATTTTTCACTGGTACAAGGAGAGAATCGTTTTTGTAGTGGTACGCGAGACGGATTTATATCAAACAAACTTTGCCTCGCATATTTACGAGGCTTCTCGTACTTCTGAACAATATTAGATACCAACCTGCGTCGATTTGAAATCCACTCATGAGGACAATGATTCAACTGGCTTATATTAGATATTCTGGAACAATGCTTCTTCCACACTGACAAGAGCTTTATTGCAACGTCTCGTAGTTATCATTTTATTCTGCTTTTTATCTTGGTAATCATCGGGTCTGCATCAGAAAACCGAATCGTGGTGGTACCATGGAGTTAAATTCATCTAAACTTCACAAAATCGATCTCTAGAATATCTGACTCGTGAACGAAGAGTAACCTTAACTGTATTGTGACGTTCTTGCATTTCTTTTTGGAAGGTTAGAATCTGTCACTTAGAACTCTCAAGAAACCCTCGAGAAGGAAGCGGAAGCTGAAAATTCGACGCTAATACAACTCCCCTGAAGCTCTGTTGTCTTTAGCATTTTCCTTTGCCACATCCCTCCTGAAAACACGCCACTTTAGGGCCGAAAAAGACCCCCTTCCCCTTTTCCACCGTCACTTTGCCCAGACCCATCCCCCTCTCAAGCTCAACGCCCTGCCACCGCTACTTCTAAAGCTTCCTTTTAATAATATCCTCCTCCGTTGCCGCTCAATCTGCTCAAACCCTAATGGAACTTTGAGATTGAAGCCTGTCTTTAAATAGCGGGTAGATTAGACCCCCTATCGTCCAAACACGGCAATTTACTTATTTTGAATCTTCGTGTTTTCGCATTGAGACCGCGAGCTTGGACGGCGAGAGAATCTGAAGAAAGCTTGCTTATTTATATTAATGACAGAGAAACCAATATTTTCCTCCACCATCTTAAACTATATTACCGAATAATATATTTCAACACATTCAGACTCAAGCTGAAATATAACTTATTACTCTATCTGAACGCTCGTCTTTTAAACTGTTTAGCCGAAGTATCACAATATCCTGTGGAAAGTTCGATTAGTATAACTGCTGGCCAAAATACCAACTCTAGTACCACAAGAAATGTAAATCTGGTTAAAATTACGGCGTGAGGAAATTGTTCAGACCCATTAAATTAATGAAATTAATAAATCATGAGTGGGTGGGGTGATGTTGTGGGATGGTAGATTATTAATTCATTCCTCTCGCATTTAGTCAGACTGAGATCACGCGACGGTTTGGCGTCATGTCTTTCACGACACCCATTTGCATGCTGCGAATTTAAACCAAACATAATCAGCTCCAAAGGGTGGAAACTCTAGGAGATTAGGAATAATGAGAAAACCGCGAGGGCTCTTGTCATTGTGAGTCATTTCGAGGAGTAATGATTGATAGAGTCTTTAAATCAAGGCCGTAACAATTTATTCTTGTTACATATAGAGATTTTTAATCTTCGGCCATCTGAGAAAAGGCGTGTTTCCCTGTATCATTTCTTACTAAATGATTTATCTACTAAATTAGTAGTACTCTTTCAAGCTCGAGTCCTCAATTTTGAAGAGATAAATGATGCAGTTGTGCCCATTTTTTACTTATTATGTTGGCATATTATTATATGCTGGCTTTGGCATTTGGATTGAGCCGCAACGGAATTAGTTTGTTGTTCGCTAATAATTGGGTGAGTACGTATTGATTTTCTTCAGTTCCCTGTTACACTATTTTCTTTCCTCTTACGGTGACGGCACAATAAGAGGCTTTCCTTTCTCTTTGCACAGCTATGAACAATGCCGCTCAGTCTTTTCTGAAGGTTAGTTCGCTCCGATCCCAGCCACAGCCCAAGGGCTATCCAATGTTGAAAACATCGAACCCCTGTGAGGTTGATTGTTCCTTTCCGAGGGGAACCACGAAATCCAGTGGAATCTTTGTTCGTTCTCTTCGAGCTTATGCCTTATCGTTCATTACGGCCACCGCATTGAGGGGGATCCGTGTTTCCAGCTGGTAAAGATACTTGATGAAAGAGGAAAGCAACAGTTTTTCCTACTCCAATAATTCGCACATTTATCGTTAAAAACCATCTCCGAGACAGATGACTATTTTCCCTTTCTTACGACATCAGCTTTTATCTCAATTCTTCTTCTTTTTCCCCAAGGGAAAGAAAATATGAGGCAAAACCCTCACGGCTCAAAACTCCGTAGGTGACGAGCGACCGGGGATTAGGTGGGGAAAAAGCCTCGGAAGCCAAGTTCTGGATGATTGAGTCTCAATTCCTATCTCTTCTTTTTTATGTGACCTTATTTGGCGGCGATTCGTACTGTGAGGCCGTCACCTTCAAGACACACGTCGTTGGAAACTGATATTCTTGAAGGAAACACAATGCTACCTTTCCAAGTTCTCAGGCGTGCTGACCACGCAGCCACCAACAGCTCACAAGATTTCTGGTCAGAGAAACCTAATAGCTTTTTCTTTCCATCGTTTTGCTTTCTCGCCCTTGTGTATTTGAAAAAAAAAAAGATTTTTTACAAACACTCAAAAAATAAATAAATAAATAAAACAGGGCCGATTGTTTCAAAAAGAGAGAGTCGGTAAAAATGTAGTAGGTATTTTATGATGGGTTTTCGATATTTTTGGGGACCTGGCCTTGCCGGTTACCATTTTACTCTAAATTTCACATGCTGAATCGGTTAAGAAAAGTTCAGGACAAATTAACTGACTCGGGAGTAAAATAAATTAAGGAGATTTTATTGAAAAATCGGCATTTTAATAACAAGTTAATATTTATCCAGACTTTTTTCTAATTAAGTAGGTAATCCCTGAATCCGTAACAAATAATCTTTCCCATTAAAAACTCCAACGAATCATTTGGGAATAGTTTGCAGAGTTTTAAAGAAGCAGCCAGTTTTCAAGCAGCAGAACAAGAGAGGATGAGGATTTTGAATAACGAATGCACCCTAGAGCACTGAGGTCCCCGATACAACAAGACATTCTGCTTATATTTGCATTGGGCAGATTCAAGAAACTGTTAGAAGGTGGAAGTCAAACTCGAGCACAAGTTAAATGATTAATCACGGCTGTTCCAACTAAGAATATTATTCGTAATCACTCGTATTATTGTTCTGCGCACCTAACGGGATTAAGCTACGTTCTCAATGCACGATGAAGCAATGCACTGAAGAAATGGTGATCATAAAGTAATTTACTGAAGGTAATATCCGTACCTGAATTGAAAAGTGTACAGGTTACGAGACTCGGGAGGTTTGTGTGGATGTCGCAAAGGGAGCTAAGTTTTGCTCATTCGGAAACAAGTCAGAACGAGAAATCTATGATTTCCCATCGGACAACCAAAAGCCCAAGTTCTGCACTAATTTAAAAACCCTCATTCATTGCGGCTGCCTTGGCGTTACTTTCTCACGCTACGCCAGAGATGGCGATAATGTGGTAATGATAATTATTTCATGAAACTCAATGTAATATGTCAATCTCAAATAAAATCAGGGGGCAGCTATCTGAAAAAACGACGGTGTGTGCTGGACCAACATGTCACAGTCGAAAGAATTGAGGTGTCGAGGTTGGATATGGTATTTTAAATAACGAATTACGTATTTTTGCATTTTTTTAGACTCCGCAAATTAAGGAAATGAGAATTTATAGCCATTGTTTAGAGGCCACCTTGTGTTGACCCAAGCGTGTTGGCCTTCGTTGTTGAGTTAGTAGTGAATTTTTTCTGGACCATTTTTCATTATTAAAGTGACATCTTATTCCATGACTCAAAAGGACCTGGGCACGGTCAATGACAAAAGAAGAAGATTGAATTTTTTCTGAAGGAAAATAATGTGGTGGAGAATGGGTGACCATTAAGCTATTTTGTCCGGCTGCCCTTCCCTTTGTGAGCTTGCTTTTAGAATGTGGCTTCATACCATGTTGGATCAAAGATCTTCCAATGAACTCGATTATACTCGTGTTTCTAGTATCCGTCAAGACCTAGGGAAAATAGATTGTTAAATTGAAAATGAATGACGCAGCCTTTCGAAATAACCCTCGAATGCATTCGTGAATTCATGAGTTCAAGCTCACAACTGGAGGCTTTGCCTCGATGTGTGGCAACTTGATTGATCTAAAGCCCTCGAGCGATTGGCCCTTTTTCCGCTTCAAAGCGCAATTTCCAGCTCTCGACCGCGTGTTGTCTTTTCATCAATCCTGGAAGCCTTGTTTCACGAGCCGGAATGTACGCGACATTCGAGTGTAATTAATTGATCAGCTCTTCGGAGAAAACCTCTTTTTTTTTTAAACGCCTGAATTACTTAACAGTCAATCTATCGTTAATCTTGTCTTTACTTCCGAGAAATAAAGGCGAAGAATTAGGCAAGAAATAATATTTGTAAAGGTTTTGGAGAAGTCTGCTACCTCTTAACTGAGAGGAAGACGTGATTGAGTAGAATTTGTGAATGTTATGTATCTTGTTCGAGGGAAAGGAAATAATATTGTAAGTATGAGCGGCGTGCTGGAAGAAGATAAGCGAGGTGAAAAAGGTGAATCGTAAACCAGTTAAAATATATGTAGATGTTGTGGAAGTTGGCTGTTGTAGTCACATAAATCCAGTTTGTGGTTGAAGTGGGTGGAGGGTCTCGATAAGCAGGTCATTTTAGCTCCGAGAGTAGTTCAAAATATGTCCTAGTCTTCTACACTCGACGTTTTCTACTACTTTGTTAGAGTTTAAAGTCACTACCCACTAAAAGTATCGATTCTACAGATAATTTCTGAAAAAATATTTTTGTAAGATCTTTAAACAAATTTTTGTTCCGACTTTTTAAAAATTCAAAGTATTTTCAATTTCAACCTTATTTTTTCACGTGAGGTGCTCCATGCAGTTTTATTCAGACAGGATCATTCATCACAATCATTGAAGACTTAGGCATTTTCCTTGATATCCATTGAATTCCCTCCTGAAAAATCACTTTTTACAGCTGAAAAACAAAGTTTCATCCCTTTCTTCTTTTAAATTGAGTTTTTCTGTACTTCTAAAGCTACCACCAATCAGGATTCAAACGATTGAGAAACCACAAACTTTCGATTGCTACAACCGTTTATCGAGAGGTAGCAGGTTACAAGGTTCTACTCGGAAAACGAAAAGGGTTTGTCTATAAAAGACGAGGAGTTTCTCTACCTTGAAGTAACACTCCCTCCACTTTGTACTATGCGACGTAATCCTATCAGCATACATTCCAACTAAACATTCGAAACACGGGGGAGCAATTGGAATGCGGTGTACCTACGGCTCTGGTGTTTAAAGGATTCAATGGACAGCTGTTTGTTTTATCGTCTCGACAAGAAGCACTATTTCCATCAGTGCTCAATCGATTGACAAGCTATAGCTTCTCGTGTTCCTGTGTGTACACTATAGTTCATCGGCTGTGTTTGATTTTATCGAAGGATGAATCCCAATCTAATCTGTATCTGACAAACAACATCTTGTACGGAGGCAGATGAATTTATACATCGATGAAAACGATGAGGAGTGAAAAGCTCAAACAAGAAGAACCGAATCGTATATGTGGATTGTGATGGAAAAGATATAAATCATTCTAGTTTCATTGTTCATTTAATTCTTTTACTTTGAAGAGTCTTTCGCCAAAAAATTACAGAAGAACATATATCGGGGGAATAACTCTGCTAGAATATAATGTTGACCATCATTATATCCTTTCTCAGGAACACTAGCAATAACCACTAATTTACATCTGCTACGTATACCCATGACATATAGGATATAGAACGAATCATCTTTCAGGGAATATCATGGGATTACTACGAGAAAACCCACCTTCAGGATCAGAGGAATAAAATAAATTCCCGATCTGTGTATTTTCAAAACGCTATTCAAATCAGGCCTTCTTTCCCCAACGAATACCTATTTGGGATGTATGAACGAGGAAACCGGTAAAACTAAAGAATAGGGACCGTTGTCGCGTTATCAGCTGATATCGATAGTACGCTCAGTCGATATGCACTATCGATATATTATACACGAAATATTTATCCCTGTCGGCCATATTTGTTTTTATAAAAAGGAGGGAAATGCTAAATTGAAATAAACTAAAATAAATAAATAATTAAATAATAAATAAAAAATAATAAATAAATTGAAATAAACTTACCTCGTGCTCACTAAGCTTCACTAAGCCTCTCACTCCCACAAAAACTTTCGATTATCGATTATCGACTGTATGCGCGATATCATTGCTATCAGTTGATAACGCGACAATGGTCCCAATACTTGACTTTAGCCGAGGAAACCATTAGCAAAGAGTGACAGCCAACCAAAAAAAAACATCAGTAATTATAATATTGGAGGCATTAAGGAGTGTGACTGTGACATCACGTAGATCGATGGTTTTCTCCGACCTTTTTTCTTACTTTTTTAATCTTTCTTAACCAAGTTTTGAGTTTTCATGTTTTGTCTTTTCTTATTATTTTCAGGTATTGCTCATAAGGAATGTACGGAAAATGGCACATGGTTCAGGCATCCCGAATCTGGCAAATTCTGGTCAAACTACACCACGTGCGTGAACCTTGATGATCTTAATGTGAGTAACTAACATTTCAACTGTAGAATTAATTACTAATTATAATGAAATATAATTACTATAGTTATGAATTATTAGTAATGGTATTCCACGTTCGAAATCCCTCTTGTGGTTCTAACCCGGTATAGGGCTTCATGTTGGCACCATCATGAATGCCCCAATAATTACGAAAAAGGCCTCTAATCTGTAACGGGCACACCAGGTAGACTACTACATCTGAACAGTGATATATTATACGGACTTCCTGAATCCTCTAAACCCAAGGAAAGTTTCCTTTCTTATCAGCCAAAGTAATACATCAGACCCATCTCACAACAAGCGGCTTACCGAAGAATTGGCAGTAAGGGAAAAAAGTCTCGTTCGATTCCTCCGAATTGAACTCGAGAAATAGACAATTCTACGCCTTGAAATTACCAGGTCTCTTGATGGTTCGCCCGAAGTAGCGTAGTACTGTATCTAATGGAACTTCCTCCACCCGCTTAGTTTTATTTCCTTCAAGTTGCTGGGAGGTTAGGTTCATGAAACAGAAGGAAATAAGGCACTTTAGATGAAACGCGTACTTCAGTCGGTGTTTAGCAATTGGAGAGGCTTTTTTAACGCTCAAACGTTCTCAGGCGGTTTAATGAATTATTCATTTTTACATTGTTGGTCTTGACGCCGACACTCATTCTCATTATGTGAAGAGGTTTTATTCAACTGTATAATGGATGTAATGTGAGAGAATTTCTAGAAGAATAAAATTATCATCATAATTTTAAAGGCGAAGCAACACTGAACGTGATAAATGGTAACACCCGCAAAACGTTTGTCCTGACCTGAATGCCTGAATACACAAAGAAGAACAAACAAGTACATTAAGAAAGCCATGTATATCCCTGTAGCTGAACATAATTAATATGAAAATTACGGCTTCTTCGTTTGAAAACAAAGATTCAACCAATGGCTCAAAAAGAAATCATGTTGGTTTATTTATATTATTGCAATAATTATAGGTACCCACACTTTAGCATCGACGAGTTAACCCTCTATACCCTCTTCTTATTTTCGAAATTTGAAAATTAAACAGCGACAATTTCCGACCCGGGCTGCCACGAATCAGTACCAGAAAGCCGCAATTTCAAATTTGGGATTTTTCAATTCAGGCGCGTAATTTTCGTATGATATCCTTAACGCTGGATCGATCGAAACTATATTGATTTCAGAACGGTAGTTGGTAGGAAGGGAATGGAAAATACTATGTGTTTGACCAAGATTTCAGCTCTCACTTTCTCGACATTCATTTTAAGTGTGTCAAGTAAAAGTGTTTACTGCGTTCCTGTTTTAGTTGTTTTCCTTCTGTTTATAAATTAAAGTTCATTCAGCGATTTAAATGGTTTTCATTTTCTTTATTATGCAGAATGTGCTCAATTGGAAACCTTTTTTGTGCAATCGACGAGGTTCACCGCACAAACTAGAATAAGAAGAAACTTATTCTTTCTTCATTTCAAGGATTGAATGATCCAAACAAAAGTGGTCTGGGGTAGGTGTATTTTTCTCCGCTTTCTCTTCGATCCAATACTTCAAAAATCACAAGAACGTCGACGAACAATGCGGAAAGAAAATATTGGGATTTTTGATATTCTATCTCGACACTCAAACGCTAGGTATCTTTTTTTCTCATAATGAACATGTTAAGCTTTCTTGTTTTGTTTCTCACCCCTTCTGGGATACATTTTCCAATAATAATCCATACAAATAAATTATTCATTTTTCATTATTTATCTTCTTATGGTAATTTTTTCCTAGGTTTTGTTACGTCATATTTTATCAGGGTTGAAATATTTTCACATTGTATAAAGATTTTAATTCTGAACCATTACGGTCTGAATTTATTGCCTAGGCCCCTCACTAAGTTGTGAGAATAAGTTTATTACGAACCCCGAAGAAGATTGGTCAGACTGGAATCATTACTTGCTTCCGCCTATTATCCGAGAAAATTGAGAAGGCTCCTCCAACACCCATTAAAGGATCGGGTAAACCGCGCTGGAGTTTAATCCTTTTGCGTCAAACTTCTCAATTATGCAAACCTTCAAAGTGAATAGTAGGAGTTTCCGTCATTTCGTAAGCGATAAAAATCACCGTGAATTCATCGTTGAGTCGTTGATTCGTCGTGAATATGTTGAGAGTGAATACAAGTCATTGTATTCAACATGAGAGTAGTGTCATCGTTCAACTATATTTGAACTCATGCTTTGAACTAACTAGAAAATGGTGGGATTGGGATGTCAGAGACGCCAAGATTGATGGGACGTATTTTGTGATGTTGAGATGGAGAAACTTTGCGGGGAAAAATGAGATAAGGATCGGTCTCAGTGTGTCATTGCTTAAAAAAGAAAAGCGCGAAGAAAAGCAGAACAGTTCAGGTACTGTAGACACGTCGCCCTTTCTAGTTCCCACTCACCAGCAAGACGAATGTACGTCGTCGGAAGCTTTCTTTTTCCTACCCTCGTCTTTCTTCCAGAAATGTCCCTCTAGTAATGAGTATACACCTTCACGAACCCCGCCAATGAACTCCAGCCCCAAAGAACTGGTCAGAAAATCTCGTAAAATAGGTGGATGGTAACTAGATAAAATCACTGTAAAATGGAGCGTTCTTATTTTTCAAGAAAAAATTTCCACTATTGTGGTTATTATTGATACTTGGAGAAGATGCCTACTCGAATTTTGGTGGGAATGTAAGCTCATTTTTCAAGTGATGAGTTAGAGTAAGACAATGGTTCGAACCTTCCGGCAGCCTAACCTTGATAATGAATTTTCTGTCTGCAGCGATAGCCTGTTCTGAGAAGAGTTACCCGCGATAATTGAGAGGAATGAACTTAATTCCGTTAGACTCTTATAGTTCGTATACGTAATAGTGGGGCCGTGGGACAAGATTTGTTGAGGTTTGACTCAGCGCAATAGTTTTATTATTCATGAAGATTCTCCTGTGATGGGAGGTAGTTTCTTTCATACATAATAGTGAGTTCTTGGTATTTTAATCGAATTCTTATTTCAAGAGACTGCATCATTGGTTCAACTAGCGGGTCAGCGCGACTTCCGTTCTTTTGTGGGCATTGATTCATCGTGAACTACTGCCTTTTGTCGGTGGGGCTAATGGGTACTTGTATGAGCGTCCTGAGGGAGAGTGGTGGTTGAAGGACGGTGGAGTTTGTTCTCATCAGTGAATTTCCTCAATGAGCAGTACTTCACCGGGCTGAGGGTTGTTTTTAAAAGCATTCCCTCCCGAGTACTTATCTCACTCGGGAGGATGGATTTTAATGAAGCTTGTTGGATTTTCCAAGTACTAAGTAATGTTTCATTATATGAATGATCGACAAAATATGTGATCGAGTATCGACTGAAGGCGTAGGCTATTTATTAATTTCATTCAGCCATTTCTCTTCCTTCACATAATTTATCAGTAATATCTTATTAATAGCGGTGGTCTATTTTGAAACCATCGTAACCCCGTGTATTTCTTAATCTCATCAAGACATGAACAACGTTCCATATAAACAAGGGAACGTACGACACATTCGTGCTAGCGGCCACCTAGGAGCACATAGCTCAGTTGAGAGCGACGTTACATCATTATGAGCGCTCCGCAGACAAAACCACCATCCCACCACAGCAGCCGCTGTTACCGGCGTCCTGAATTAATCATATTGGAGGGCGTGAAGTCTCCGAGAATCATTTTTCGTGCTGACGTCAACGTGAGTGTTGTTCAGCCAAATACCACAAAAGCTTGTTTGTCATCATTCGCTTGCTGATCCAACTATTCGGCGTGGTATAAATCGTATTTAATGCTTCAATGCGAACACCTGCGCTTCTGACTACAACCCGTAATAGGATGAAAGCGAAATCATTTCCACTGCTAAACTGATATCGATAAAACGTGCGTATGTTGGAGTCGATTGAGCTCTTGACCTTCAAGTTGGAACATTCCCCAGACGTTTCCACGTTCGTTTTCACAGGCTCTTGACGCTTGACGTATAATGAGAGGGGAGGGTACGGATATCGCTTCTCCCTCGGAACTCGGTTAGGCACCTCAATTGGTGAAATCCATCTCAAGGGCTTAAATCATTTCGAGAAAGGTGAAATGCCAAAGTGATTCAGGTTTAACACACGTGCACAACATTTTCTGAAAGTTTTTTATCTTTCTTCAAATATTGTTGTTCTGTTGTATGAGATATTGTAAAATGTTTTAGCGACTTTCCTAAGTCGATCTACTTGAATAACGGACGCTCCCGTCGACCAACGTGGACCATCGGCCTCCTCTGTCACAAAACGCATGCCCCCTCATAAACCCTACCAAAACCAAATCCCATACCAAATTAAACGTTCACCGATTAAAGGCTGGGCAACGACTGGTCTCAGTTTTTCCAATGTTTATCCTTATCGTGAGCTGCAGATCCGGCAAAAAATGGATACTTACACTAGAACTCTGAAAATTTTAATTTAATGAAAAAAGATAAATTACTTTCTAATCAACATTCTAGTCGACCTATATCGATTAGTCGAGGAGTTTTTACCATGAAAAATATACATCCAACGACGATTGTTGAGTCACTCTTTGTCTCATCCTTCGTTGAGAAATACCAGTAGAATTCATTATTTTAATATAAATTCTTGTATAAGTTATTGGAGTGGTGAATCAGTTAAGTAAGATATCTCCCAAGGCTTGGATTACTGTAAAAATTAGTAAACGAAATGTGTTCTTGTTTACAGTTACGGGTGCAAGTTAATGGAATCTATCAAACGGGTTACTTCATCTCTCTGTTGGCGTTACTCCTATCCATCTTTATACTTTCGCAGTTCAAGTAAGTGTTGCAGTAAAGATGATGGAGTAAATATTAAAATTTGTAATAATTATGGAGACCTTCCGTTTCCCTACAATTTTGTTTCTGTTATTCTATTTTCTGTAGTATATTTTTGAGGATCCTGAGAAACCATTCAAGTTTATCCGCCCATTTTGCGTAGACACTCGCGGCCCTACCGTGGTTTGTTAGATCCATCAATGATTCGAAGAGGTTACCGCAGGCGGAAAGGACATTGATTTGTATATAAAGCGATGTGTTTGAACAAGCATAGTTGCGACGGTTATATTCAGAACGCAGGCCGTCATAAGCCCTTCAGCGTCGGTATCGAGGATGAAACACGTTCAAACACAAATCTTCATGAACGTCCTTCGACAAAGCAATGCCAACCATTATTCAAACCCTGGAACCATAGTAGGTGTACCTGCGAGAGAGGTCATTCGCGAAAATAGCCTTCACTACAACTAGTCATTTTTAAGTGGAAATGAGTGAGGCGTGATTTACTAACCGTAAAAGTACTCTTACTTTAAAATTCATTCAATCAGCTTTTAGTCATCATATTAGAGCTACTTATTTATTAAAAATTCTAGCGCCTAGTTTTGATTAAGTAAATGCAACGAAGGAATTCGGATAAAATTGTCAGCCCTGTAGGCCAGCTGCTGTTCTCGAGTGGCTTCAAATTTGAGGCGCAAATAAGCAATAGTTATGCAATGAGAATGAAATCATGCTCCCGAGAATAAGCCATGGAGGACCAAATCAGAATAAACTTTAAGGCCATTTGGCTAAGAAACTAACAAGTTTGAGAAATGTGAAATCAACCGGTTGAAATTATCATCAATCCTTGCATCTCTATTTAGTTGTCCAATGTGTCCCCTTGTGACCCCTATTCCGTAATCTTGATAATAGGAAACCGGAACAACCATCTCACCTCGCACTCACGATTGAAAGTGAATCACAAAGGGAACAGAGGTGAAGGAAACTGAAGATGGCGAGAGAAGAAAAATCATTATCAGATTACTTCAAACGCTCCACTGAAAGTCCTTGGGGAAATAATTAGTTTTTCACTCTCTCCTGAACTCAGCGATATCAAACCTCCCTTTCTATTCCCGTGCATTCATGTTTCACCTGCTCCATTGTAACTCTCATTCGTTCATTCGTTGTCAATAGTTCAGTCTATTGGAAACGATTCATCAGAAAAAGACGGTAAAAGTGAAATGATACTATCAACTTTTTACGCCAAAATGGAGAACTGAGGACCGGTTTGGGCATATCGATATTTTTGTTAATTTTTTACGGCATTTTCAAAAGTCGCCTCGTCTTTAGAGCCTAAGGCAGCGCTCAGGTAAAGAGAATTAACACTAAATGACTACAAAATTGTGACTGTGTGTAAATGACTTCGAATCAATGCGTTCTTCACTTTCAAACTTTTCCGTATATCACTTTGCTCGGTCCGCGTGGTGAATTTACGAGTGTTATAGCCTCGTAGCTCATCGACGTGATGTGAACTTCACGTGGCGTTAAAAACTCAAAACATCATTCTCAAAAAACACGTTTTCTCCCATACCCTGCCTCCGTTTAGGGCGATGGGGTTGAATAGTAACGAAAGACAACTAGAACCGGAAAAGAGTCAATGATTCTTAAACAAACACGAAATTTCAAATTTCCGAGCAAATTATAGAGGTTGACGGCAATCATGAAAACGTTGGTTATCTCTATTCATTGGATAGTAATCGAAACAAAATAACGCAACTCCTCTGAATCATCCAAGTAATTATTTTCTAAATTTTACTCCTACATTTTGTTCGGAACTAGGTGTTTTATTCCCCAGTGTAAATTGATTTTTGGCTCAGTGAACTAGTATTCTCTGTTGCCTGAGTAAACTCTCCGGATTCGTCGATTCAATCATTTGTCTGGTGCGAGTATTTCAATATTGAAGAAACGTAGCATTTAGTGATTTCGGGTTCGCAATTTAGAGTGTATAAAGAACGGAAATAAAAAGAGAACCCTAAAATTTCACTCCTCAACGGCCAACTATCGGCAAATGAAGTCCTCTAATGACGTTTGAGGGAAATAATTCCGCGTTCAGTTGTGGATCTGAATTTATTTTTGTTCTACGTCGCATTCAATTAGTTCAATATTGCCCTGACCAACCGTTTCATTACCGCATCCCCTCAAGTACATAAAGGGCGTCGTGTATTAAGTGAACTGAACGGAATTGGATTTCAATCAACTCGTCTTCCTCTAGAAGGGTATTTTCATTGCCACCAATGAACTATTACTCGTTTTTGCTGGATTGAATGAAGTTCCTAGTTTTGCATAGGGTGTGTGCAAGGTCACCCGGCAAACTTCGAAATCAAATTCTAATATTTTGAACCTCCAACGTTACAGGGCTCTTCGTTGCCCCCGGAACACACTACACATGAACCTGTTCACGGCCTTTGCCTTCAATAATTTCTTCTGGCTGCTGTGGTACCGCCTCGTCATCCCCAACCCTGACATCATAGTAGAAAATGCCGTAAGTCAGTTATAATACCATTTTACGTCCAGTTTCAATTCATATTTCAATTTTTAACTTTAGTGATGTACAGTTGGGTTTATTTGCATGTTCTCATGCATGGAAGAAAACCTCGTGTTAAATTCACCCTCTTGCAATAAAAAACGTTTACTTTACTTCAGCTCTGAATTGTTTCGACGCATCGGAAAATACGTCGGATTAAGCAATCAACTCGAGATGGTACAAACTGCTCGATGTTGTTTCTCAATTAGCAAGGCGTAGGGGTCACGATGCCTTGTCTCACGTACGACACGATATCAGACAAATGTGCCTCGATAATGAGTTGAAACTAGAGTCAAACTGTCTTCAACGGATCTACGCATCGTACGTGCTTTAATAATAAAATTTAGCTATTTCGACTCGTATTCCACTGCGGTAGAGAATGTATCTTCAGTATTACATCCTCTGGTTCATTCACTATCGAGCTCAGCTGAATCATATCGCAGCGACGCAAAGAAGGGTTCTACGCCCGTTGAACTGACGGTGCTATCGCGCAACGAACGATTTAACAGGTTGAACTGTCAAGAGTGTTTAATCGACCGATTAACATAATCGGCCCAGCAAATTATCCTTCGAACCTTGGTAGCCGTAAATAGGGCTCGATAATTCGATTAATTATGTTGGGCGCGATCCATTCAGTCGACAGTCATCAGAGGAAATTGACATCCGGCGACGACGCACCCTTTATGGTTCCGGGGTCAGGTTCTGTTTCACCACGAGGAAGTCGAGAAAATCCTGAACATATACCGGCAAACAGCACAAAAATCATTCGGCTTTGACGAAAGCAGCTATTTTATCAGCCATTTTAGCAGCTCGTGGTGCATTAAATGACAGAATACCAGCACAGCGTGGTTTGTTTCCTTTTTGTGGTTAAAAACCACATATTTATTAGTGACACAACTCATAGTTGACACAGTTGAACATTTTGATGCGAATGGATGAATGAGAGCAGTTTGCAGCTCATAAAACCATGGCCGCTCATATAAGCGCGGTACATCTTATTATACTTCCGTAGGAGGTTGCCAGGATTAAAGTACGAGCTCTATGTGTCCTATAGTTGCTCATGCAGACGTACTTTTGGGCTTCGTCAAATTACATTCCATTACAAATTACAATTAGCATGAGTATGATAGGCACTCCATAGATTGAGGGAATCTGACCTCCGTAATTATTTTATACGAAATTCCTCGTTATACGCAAACTAAGTTTCGAATCGAGCAGCTCCAGTCCAATAAATAAGTTCAAACTGGCATGCGTTCAGTCCCCTTTTCCCATTTTCACGACCTAGATACCTCACGAACCAACTCATTAGCTGAGATCAGGAAATACGGATCCACATCATTACTTTCGTCATTCCAACTTTGTCTACCATACATGAACATGATTACTATCATTTTGATAAAGAAATGTCATTACTACTCACCGTGTAGGGACCACTTTAGAAATTGTCCTGATCATGTGTTTTCGCTAACGTTTACCGATGCTTCCCAAATACCGACTGCCTGAGGGTAACACCGAAAACCAAGTCTTGTCGACGTGTTAATATGTGATGAAGAGAAAGTCGACTTTTTGCCACGTTATGTACTGGCTCTAATGGGACTTAAGAAGCTTAGACGTATCCTGAGGGGAATAACGTGAAACGGGCGTAACAGGATTATCTCATTTTGTCCCTTCTAACGTGGTTAAAAGGGGAAAACGGCTTGGGTTTTACTTGCCTCTAACATTATTCTTTATGGTACCTGAGATTACCATCAACAAGGACGTTAGCTCATTGTTTTATATTTACGGCGTCTCTTACCCTTCAGCAAGGAAAATTTGAATTAGGATAACCAACCGACACTAATGGATTTTGTTCCAAAAAACAACAATCAAAGATTGCGCCAAGCGAATTCATTATAATTCTTATTTGATTATTTTTATTGTAAGAAAATACACCCTTTAATAGACTAAAATAATTCTTCTTATTACATTCAACTTTCAATGAACGCATGTTAAATTTGAGGACCAAGTAGAGCCGACTGACCAAAATTTCAGATATTTAGAAAACTTTCTACTACCAAAAATCCATGTATGTCCGCCGTCCATTCCAAAAACCACCTTTAAAGTCCTTCAAAAATCCCACCTTAATCTTTGCTCAGTTCGAAACCTTCGTCCTCGCTTGAGAAAGGCCATAAATATCCATTCGGGTTTCGGGTCCCAATTCGGCCTAACTCATTTTTAGCTCCATTGCCTCAAAAAAGTAAAAATGAGTGTATTCAAATCGGGGTTTTCAATTGTGAGAACTTGGGCGTATGGGGTCCATTGTTCACAAAATATAAGGCGCTGAATCAATCGAGATGGTTTTTGAACCGATCGCCTCAAACGGACGTAGGTAAAGGGAATATGAGTTTGAAAAAATCATGGGGACAGGTGGGTTCCAATAATCCGAATTATTTTAATTTTGCACGGAAAAGACTCATGTTGAACTCACCGTATGACATATCGTGCAGAGTAGATTTCCTCGCCAGATAGAAACAGGAAGCGTCATTATTTCCAAAAGGACGTTTTTATTACAATCCCTACACTCTTGATGTACGTGCCTCGTATTTGCCCGCTCGAACCGTTCGATTGGTTTTACGTTCGAGCCGAGTTGTGGATCTGAATTTCTTCGTCAAACCCTCGTGCTGATTTGCTACCTTGACGGGTTGACGTCGGCAAACACGTTCGAGCCAACCCGCTGGGTTGTTGGTGTTAGGATCACTCGTTTGTAGGTAGTTGCGACATTATTGCCTTCGCGCGCTCGCAGCCCCGTGAGCTTTTTATCTCGTTACGAAAGGATTTCCCTGCTTTCCTGTCCCCCTTCTTTCAACAACACTGATCCCACTCGTACAAAGGTCTGTCATCATTTCGATGGTACATGTAGATTACTTGTTTCGACCTTTTTTCTAGCAAGATACAGACAATGATTAACATCATAGAATAACATTTCTCTCCGACTTCTCTCTTCTTCTGGTCATCGGCTCATAAACATCTATCAATTGAAAATTGAAAATTCACTATGAACTAGAGTTTCCCTCAACATCACAACATTAGACTAAGATGACCAAGTCAGCCAATGCTATCATTTTGGCTTTTTAAAAATCGTACGTTTTGGTTAAAAATTTGTTTGGTGAAATTCAACAAATGGTTAAATTTACTCGTGGTTTTGAATGGAGTGATAAAAAATGTATTGCTATAAAGCTATTTTAGCCTATTTTTTATTATTTTTATTAAGTGGTAGTACTCTTCTCCTTTCAGTTTTGGTGTCAATTTCTCCACGTCGTGCTGCACTACTTCATGCTCAGTAGTTACGCGTGGATGCTTGCCGAAGGGCTGTACCTCCACACGCTGCTCGTGTCTGCCTTTACGTCAGAACAAAAACTCGTCAAAATTCTAATGGCGACTTCATGGACGATACCGCTGTTCTTCGACACGTTATACGTCGTGGTGCGATTAGCGTACGGAGAAACTGAGCAGTAAGTATCCCCCTTGTATTCTTATCTACCAAAAACATTGAATCTTTCTAAACATGTACCATTAATTACGTTCCAATAATTGTTGTTCGGGGGCTAGTTGTGCCTAACCTATTTTCAGCCCGGTTGCAGCAGACAGTGGCAGAATGGGAATGATTAACATTAAAATAGTTATTCGAACCTCTTGGTGTTTTTGAAAAATTACCCAATACGGGGACAAGGCAGGGAGAAAACAAGCTATTGGGTTTTATGGGGTCCTGGGCGTGTGGAACATCATATAATATCTATACAGCAAGTTGACTCCTCTAGTTGTCTACCTGCTCTGAGAACCTTGAAAAATGATGCGTTTTCTAACACGAGCAAAATACTCCTAGGATGATATTCAAGTTGCTCCTATTTTATATGAGTGGCGTTGTTTTGGCCATAACGGAAAATCTCATCATAAATAGTTCAGATTACGTTAAAACTCAAGTTATCCAATTATTCATCGTGCAAAGTAAAATAAGTTGTGATGAGCACAGTTCTCCTCTTTTCCTCAATTTTCATCGGTGTAAGTGCTAATTTGTTACGTCTCAAGAAAAGTATCCTCTTCATTTATCGAGAGTAGTCAGCTTCTCACAATACCACTCAACTTATTAATGTCAAACCTTACAACCACTTATCGAGATGGAGAGACCCATGAATAGTTGACAACGTATCACGGTCTCTTTCGGCTGGCGAAAATATCACCTACCTTCTTGCCACCCAAGAAATATTGCATTATTCATGGGAGAAAAAAAGCTGGCCCGTCGAAGCGAAAGGGAAGAGAAACTCCCAGGAATTGGGTGGTATCGCGGTAAAGAGATTCACTTCTGACGTGAATTAATAGCTCAAACCTGCTTTTTTCGCTGGGACCAGAGTACAATAAATCGGAAAAATGATTTTGTCATCAAGAGGCTCTTTAATTTAGATGAATTCTGCAACATCATGAAGAACCATGAATCTGATTACGTAATTTTCATTCTATTTTCCTTTTTTTTTTTCAAAGTTGGAGAAAAAAACAGGACCTCTCAGAAACCATGCGATTCATAGATCTAATCGGTTACTGGTGGTATTATCCTCAGCACTAAGAGTTAAAATATTGATTTAAAAAAATACCCGCAAGTGTGCCATTATGTTACGGACACTATATCCTTTGACATAGTCTGGGTAGCCAACCGTCAACCTTCCCCTGGGAGGATATTCCTGATCTTTCAATCATGTCATAGCTTCAATGACTTAGTTTCGAGTTTAATACTTAAGTGAGCCATTTAAGTCAGGCCTCGTAATTTAGGTTGATTAGGACAGTTCCAGGAGCAACGGTAACTGTCGGCATACAGTCGAATGTATTTATTAACCTAGGATATGTACCTGAATTCTAACTCGATAATTTCACTTACGATCACCTAGCCATCTATTTACCTGAGCTGTGGCCTCGAAAAGCTTCACAATCTAATACTATCACGCTTTAGGTGCTGGATAGACGAGGCGGATCCGTCCAGAACGGTGCTGATCGTGATGGTCGCGACGTCTATGGTTCTCAATTTGGTGTTCCTGTGCAACATCGTGAGGGTTGTAGTAATCAAGCTGAGAGCAGGTAAGAGATCAAGAGAAAATAACCCACGTTCATATGATGAATGACTCACTTGACGTCCTCTCTTCAATATCACGCAATCGTGTGATCCATCTTGAACAAGATGACAACAAATGTGGAGCGTCCCAGTGACAATTATACTGGTTTTAGTGTTATTAAATTCTGTAAATAAGTTTCCTACATACCTATTTGTTGCATATGTTTACTATTCTGAGCTGATTTGATTTCGGTCGCCAGGTCCTGGTGACAACCACAGGCCGTCGTCAGCGCTTCTTCAAGCCTTGAGAGCTGTCCTGCTCCTCCTACCCCTGCTGGGATTAAACTACCTGCTCACGCCCTTCAGACCACCTCATCACCACCCTTGGGAATCCACTTACGAGATCGTCTCAGCGCTCACGTCCTCGTTTCAGGTTAATTTCGTTTTGTTCCATTGTCAACTTGTGAGAGAAAAAAAGGAGTAAATCCTGCTAATGAATAAGAAAAACAAATTGAATTTCAATGGGTGCTGTCTCTTTTCTCTCAATCACTTTAGCTAACAAGTAATTTATTTCTAGATCCTCCCATTCAATCAAGGAGTTCAAACTCAAGTCTTACCGGCAAAACCTTTGCGTGCAAAAAGAAGTTACTATTTTAGGATTGTACTACCTGGAGTAGTTTTGGACAATCTAACCAATTCCGTTAACTGGTTGTGCAAACTTGTTACCTTGTAACAAAGATCAAGTGTTTACAAAAGCAATCGGTTATTACTTTGCTGTTGGACAGTAGATCAACATCCTCCGGATGGAATCGAATAATCCCTTCATTTTCGCCAAGGTGTTCCCTGCCAAAGCTTGTAAGGGTGTGAGAGCTCAAAGGTACATCGCATATAACTAATGCATATTTATGAGCTCAGAGGGTCTGAAAGAGAACAGAGGCCTTTGACATCAACAGTGCGAGCAAAGTGAACAAATTGTCAGACACTGTTCTCAGCGGGCAGCCGTCCGAATGATTCGCTATGATTTTTTATGTCTAGTAAAAAATAATTTACGGAGAGGTTAGAACTTTTTAAATGATCCAAAAAGATATTTGGATATTCAGGGGCTCAACTAAAATGTAAACATTTACGTGAATATACAATCATTTACGTACCATTTTTTCTAAATTTGTAATTAATTATTTTTCTCGTAAATATCATTTACTTGACTCTGGTTTATGGAAATTCATTCATTAGGTATCATTGGTTCACAGGGGTTGTGCGTGGCTACGCTGTTCTGCTTCTGCAATGGAGAGGTAAGCCGCGAATAGTGCTGTTAGCCCAGGTTATCTGGTTAGAAATAATTACTTGGGAGTTATCAGACCTGTTTAAAATGTTTCATATATACACCATCGCCAATTTTGTAGATTTACTATTTTATTTCATTCTTATAGGTGATAACCCAAATGAAGAGAAAATGGCAATATTCAACTTTTAGGCCAAGGGCCAATTCGTACACAGCTACAACCGTTTCGGTAGGTCAAAAACCTTTTGCGGCTCTTCCGTTTTTCAAACTTGTTCTTCATCATCTACTGTGTCTGAAATACGTGCTGACTTTGGGCGTTGGCCAAGTTCTCCACTACTCACACGAACACCATCATCCAACTTATGATACGATTCATTCCGTTCTAGCGTGAGAGGACGAACACACTCCAAGATGCAAGCTAACGGTGTGCTCCCACTTCGTATTAGTTACCTATCTCAACCATTACAAAGGTCGAATGTCGGAGAATAATAATTCTTTCGGGGTAACGAAACGTTTACTTCTGGAATTTAGTGCTGAAAATAGGCAATGTATATTGCTCACCTTGACTGTAGATGCTGCCTCAGACCCGTATATGCTAGGTTCGTCGCTTATTTTGTGCTACTCTATCGCTTTAGGATAACGCTGTACGGCTTTGGTGGGGGTGGTGTTGGGGTAGATTTATCTTATGGCATCTAGCTCATTTGAATGAATCGCAAGCTAATTATTACTTTTTTCTCTTTTATTTTATTACTCTAGTGGGCAAAAAACTTGTATAGTATATATGCATTTTCTACAGTTTATCAGTCAAAGTGTGTCGGTACGAAATTTGAAGTATCCGCCTGCCATTTGTACCCGAAAAGGCCGGTATACCATATTACTCGAATGACCTTCAAATTTGTAGTGCCCAACGTCTTAGCCCGACCGCCACAATTGAAGGCAGGACATGGTTAAAAATGGGGGGGGGGGGGGGATTTCGGGCCTTTTTTGAGACATAGGCGAGTAGCTATCATTTTCGTTACATATTCCGAAGGTTCAAAAGAGGATTTTCACATACCGGAGAAGAGTTGGTATTTGTGGGAGAAGATGGATATTTTGAAACTGAGTCCTTTCAACACAAGAAAAAAAAAACTAGAAATGACCATCAAGTGTTGACAAAAAAATCAGCTTCTAAAAATAATGCATCCCAAGCGGTAAATCGTTGCGGCACAAGGGATAATATAACAGCCCTCTACACCCGAGAACACATCAACTACTTACCTATATGAGCGATTTATCATCCTTTTTTCGATAAAGTTTCTTTATTCTTAACAATTTTCTCCTTCCTCTAACATTCAATCCGTCTGAACTTGTAAATCAGTTGCCTCGTTTGCAGTTTGTGAGATCCTCTGCTGCTCCTATCGCTGAAGAAGAAAACGTCTGAAGTTCAGCCCAACGATTTTTCATTCGAAAGAAGCGGAAAGAACGAGCAACCAACGAAAAAGCTACATATAGGAATGTTCGAGCGTCTAACATTAAAAAAGTGTAATATTCGAGAAGCGTCTCCAAATAGATCATTCGACATCGAAACGTAGTAATTTTTTGGTGAATTGTTGTTTAGCTTAGGTCTCTGATAAATTGGAATTACATTAACGGTTCCCAATCCTCTTTTTGGGAATGAATCCCAAGAGCAACCCAACAGATTCACGGCTGTATGGAACTCCAAAGTTGCGTTTTCAAGAACAACGCCTTTTGAAATTCAATCAATCTACTTTATTTATCCCTGCATAGTGCCTGTGCATCAGACTCACTAACAAATCAGGTCAAAAAATTCGGAATATTTTTTTTTCCTAAAATAAACGTTGTATTTTTTCGATTCATTCCAACAATTCAGTTTTGTTGGAGACGCCGTATGCTATGAATCCAACGCCCCTAGTATCTAAACAAAGTAGGAAGAAATTCACCGTAGGAAAATGAATTGTAAATAATGTACATTTTTACCTCCTTCTATTTGGTCTTATGGAAGAATAATACTTTTAAAAAATTATTCAAAACGATATTTTTACGAGTGAAAGCGTTTCCTCCTGTTTGGATAAAATATGATCATTTTGGAATCATTCTGTACAATCCAGCTTTATTACAAAAAGTAAGTTGCTCATTTTTCACATTACGAATTATAACTACATGCCACTTACTATAAGGTCAATGGAAACCTCAATCTAGTCAACGTTGTTTGTAGCAAATATAGAAGAAAGCAAATAGACATTTAAAATACTTATGCGGTTTTTTTTTTTTTTTTTTTTTTTTTTAATGTTTGATGATAGTTTATTGATCTGTACCTACGATTAACTCAAATATTTCCGTGAAGAATGAACCATGAATCTCAATTCACTTGTACCGTATGATGTACAGTTCGTGCAATGGAATGCATTTCTATTTCACAACTCCTTGTTTGTAGGTACGTGAGTAAGAACCAATGTGCTGAAAGAATTATAGTTTGTGTTATTTTTTTTTTCCATTCCATCGCGCCTTCCTACTGCTAGAGGGGTTTTCATAGCTACAATGTTCCTGTGGTAATCATGCCAAATAATTACAAAAATTTGCCACTTACACTATAGATGGAACGTGTACGGTATAATGAAAGCATTGAAATGCTGGTAAGCTTGTCATCAACAAGGCACAATTCTCAGCTTCGAATCAGAAAGAACCAGCGACCGTAAATTTATGAAAAGAACAATTTTCAATGCCTCACTCGTCTCGTCGTCGCTACAGGACACTGCAGGTACATGCAAAACCTTATAGTGCAGCGCTACTAATGCAGCCTCACACGAACTCACGATCAGCTTACAGGAGGACGAATTCGCCACTTTCCACAAGTTCTCGTTCAATGTACAGATTATATGATTTTAAAACGAATATTAACACACAGCAATATCTCAGGAAATGGCTTTGTATGGCTCAAGTCGAAAACGAATGAATCATTTCTAGAAACTACAGGCTCATCGTATTCAATCTACTTACGTAGTTGGCCTCAAATATCGTACTTCAGCTCTGCCAGAACAGTTTCATAGACTAGAATGAATGCAAGAAGAGATTTTAGCACTGTCTTTCTTGAACCTCAACATCCTTGGAATTCGGACGAACGTATTCCAACTTACAGAGAAGACAACATCTGAATAGGAAGAGTGAAACTAGCAGGTACATGATTGACACATTTATATTCACACATACTATGAGGAAGTCGGCAGATAAAGTTGTTTGCCTGATTGATTCACCGCAGAGTAAGACTGTGCGCTCAAAACAGACAAGAGACTTAACTGCTGCCCAAATGAGACCAGATACAGTAAAGTTTACAAATGTTTTCTTAATGATCTTGAGTGAACTCCAGTCAGAATTATTAATCTTGATCCGCTTTGAAACTGAAGGAAATACGCTGATCAGGGGTGCTTCAAGCCCCCTGCTTGACCTCATAACTGACTGTTTTTCTAAGAATTCTGAATGCAAAGTCTATGGCTCTCATAAAAATTATTCTCTGATACAAATTATTAAATTCGTCACTGAATGCCTGGAAATACTAAAAAAATCCATTTATAAGCAAGCGAGAGTCTGGAAATACTTGAGTAAAAGTAATCCTTCACCAACTGATGCAATAATTGCAAAAAAGATGTTGAAATTCATCATGCGTAATGTTCAAGATGAGTTGAATGTCTCAAAGACTATCTTGGACTTGGTAGATAGTGATGTGAACAGTCAAGCTTTCAAATTCATGTACGGGCTGCTGAAGCACTTTGTTGAGAGGTCTGCGTTGCTTCTGAGAATTGATAATTCCCTCTCCATCAGAAATAGCAGCAACCTTAAATCAAACGAGTATTTGAACAAGAATTCACACCATACTCATTCCGAGAATTGCGGATTGGACAATTTCAGCGAACGTCTTGACAGGCTTTTGGAAACATGGGGAGGCATAGCAGATCCATCTAGACGGTCTCAGGTACAGGGTGTGGTTGTTGACTGCTATCATTGCCTCACCAGGTATAAGAAACAAGACAATCTCTTAAAAACAGTTTCTCAATTCACCGAAGAGATGAAGAACAAACTTATCTCTCATGTTAACTCCTACCACCAAGATAGTAGGAATCAGTGCTTACATAGGATGAATTCGACCAATTCCAGAAATGATGTACGTAGTGGACAGGTATCAATGATTGAATCGTCAACAAATTCTAACTCGTGTCAGATCAGGAACTGCCCTCTTCAAAAATGTTTTTATTGTGTTTCTCTGTCCAAGTCACACGATGGTTATGATGAAATTCCTGGAAACACCACGTTGCCTCATAATATTCCTCATTTCACAGAACATAGAATTCACCGAAATGTAGCGTCTCATTTGAGGTACCGCAAAGTGCTTCGACGGGGAGGAAAGAAACATAATGAACAACTACAGAAAAATTCAGATGTGAGATATAGCTGCAAAAATAGTCATTACCAAAAGTGTTCAAGAAAAATAAGCAACTTGAACCACCTACCTCTTGAACGAAGTACACCCTCGAAAGCAAGTTGTGACAGAAAGAGCTGTGACAAAACATCTTGTTACAATCTTTCTCAAACTTTAAATTCCTATCGTATGCAGCCAGTCTACAGGAAAGAGATAGAAAAGAAACAAAACACAGCATCTTCACAAAAACCACATATCCAAAAGAAGCTTACTGAAGGGCCTGAGCCTACCTTCAATCAAGAACAAAAAAAAGTTGGGAGAGATCACACAAAAATGACATCAAGAAATGATGGGTCAGGGAATGAAAGCAAAGAGGAGGCCACAATTGGCAACTTTGGTCTGACGGAAATACCATTGCAGGAGTCGTCCAGCTGGGGGGCACAAAGAAGGTGCAAGAGTAAAACTACTAGAAAAACATCAACTTTACTTCAAAAGACAAATGTGAGCATGACTCCTAAGCCACTTGCAGCTTATAGTGAGGATTCAGCTAGAAAAAATGTGCCTTTAAAGTCTGATGAGAAAGCGGGTAGCAAGATTCCCAGTTGTAGACAATCAACTGAGATACGAGAAAACGATGATGAAGCTGTTGCACAAGGCCACGGGGTAAAAGCTATTGAGATGCATGAAAAATTAGAATCTGGAATCGTGGAGTATTTATTGGGTAAAGAGGTACAAGAAAAAACAGCTGGTACTCCAAAATCAATTCCAACAGACAACTTTTTTGCACCACAGCCATCTCTAAAGAATACCATTCTGAGCATCATTTCAGACTGACCTGTAGTTGTTTTCATAAGAAGCAGGCTAAAAAAAGCTGCTGCAGGGGAGCTTGTTCGTGTGTTACCACAAGCTTTGACGCATCATCAGTAAGGTTTTCTCTATGTCAATGTTCTCAGGCCAGCAATATGCATAACCTGTCAAATAGGCCAACTTATCAGTTTTTTGTCAATCATGCGCCCGTGTCTTGCGACTGTCCTGGGAATCTTCAAGGAACTGCGGTGTGCAAGGACCTTTCAGCAAGCAGTTCCAATCCTTGCATGCAAAATGTGAACACCCAAACAAGCCAAAAGAATTTGACAAAGTCAGCAGAAAGTATTTCAAAAGGTGCATTATCAAAAACTCAGTTGAGAATAGAAAGATCAGATTCTCCCAGCAACAATTCACCAATTAGCTCCAAAAAATGTACCGAAGTTAGCTCATGTTGGCACCCAGGAATAATTGAAGAGATATTTCATGATTTTGACGAAAAGTACTCCAAAGTGATCAAGGAATTAAAATGTCTGATCAAAGAAGGCTATGTACCACTGTGAGTACCATCCATATATGTTTTAATACAAATTCATCCATTAGCCCCCATGAATAACCTCAAAATAACTAATGGGTTTAGATTTAGCTGGGATTTGATCTTTAAAGCTGAAATTTGATTTTTTCAGGAATCTTTTTCAATGGTATTTTAACCCTTTTGGTAATTGTCTGAGTTTTCAATTGTGAAAAATCACTAAACTATGAATTAAATACTGCGTTCCTTCCCTTGCCATTGATATGCTTTTGATTACAGGCGTAACAATGCCAGCAAGCCACCAAAAGGCCCACTGTCTTATCGCCCGCTGCAAGTGAAAATGCAACCCTACAACTGCAAAATACCAGGAGAGTTTTCCTTAGGAGAAGAGTGCAAACCAAGAAATCTACTGAAAGGGACGGAAAAATCTAAAGACCCTGCACACACAAATTTACAGCTGGAGATTGAGTCTTTAAAACAAATGGTGAAGGATACAAACTTTGAGGAGTGCTCTTGTTGCAAATGTGAGTCTATTCGAAAAGAAAAAGTGCCATCAGTCAAAAGCCCAAGTTGTCAGGAACCCCTAAGTTGTGAGGTCCAAGCTTGCCAAACTCATGCAAAACCACTGAGCTCTGACACAACCCAAGCAACTAGAGATTCTCACAGAATGTATCCAATTGAGCACGAGCCTTCTTCATATCAGCGAGAAATTGGCTATGACAATGTTACAAGTTCAGATTTCACTTTGAGTAAACCTACAGATGCATCTGTTATTGAAGTTTCTTCCAGTCAAGTGAAAACTGATGGCAAAATATCTCCTATGTCTGCCAAGAACGTTGTTCCTGATGAACAGTTAACAACTACAGATGTAGGTCTACCATACAAAACATCCAGTGTAAATTCATCTCATCAAGTGCCCCAAAGGGGTATATTTAAAGGGACTTTAAAAACATCTGACTCCAATAGTAAATTAGAACAGGAACAACCTAGGATGCTTGAAGAAATGGTAGAAGGGTCGTCTTTGTTAGTGAATCAAAGCCACAGTATCCCTAGTGAATCATCTCACAAAAGTTTGGCAAGTATTCAGCAGAATGTAACCCAAGATCCTGGAATGTCCAGTCATAGCCAGGGCAGGATAAGTTCATTACCCCCGACGACTTCTCTCCAAAGATCATCTATACCAGATCAGCAGCAAAACAAAAATAATACAATTGTTACAGTATCTAATACAGTAACTCCTCCACGAGGGACTTTAGGCCAAAAAAATGAAAGAATGGGCGCTACTTCAGAGACGAGCCGTGTGGATAAGGCCACAAGCAAAGCTCAATTTGTAGCTTCAATTGAGTCACCTCAATTGCTTAGTGATTCAAAATCTCCAACTAGTTCAAAAAAGCAAGATCAACCCATATCTGAAGGTTGGGACCAAGTTCAACCAGAACCAGAGCTTTCAAGGAAGAGCCCATTTGGTTTGGTAGAAGATGCTGAATACAGAGCTTTGTACTCATCAAGGGAAAAGTTTTCAAAGAACCTCGAACGAGTATACCCTTCTGCTGAAGAAGGGCTCAAGAAAGGAAGCAAAGATCAACCAGGAAGGGATGATCGTCAAGGAGAATTTGGAGGCAACGCACAAGGAACTCCGCATGGTCAAAACGTTGAGCCAGGAGGACTCATAGATAGAGATGGTACGGTTGGAGGACTTCGGGGAGCTAAGGGCAGCAACCCGGGACTTTATGGTAGAGATAATAAGCGAGGAGTAACCCCGGATGGCAACTGTGAGGCTGGATCCTACAGTCAAAGGGTAAGACCGAGACAGCGTAGCATCGATAGTAAGCCAGGAGGATTTCCCAATCGAGATAACATCAAACCAAATTGTGAGGGCCAAAATCCTACCAAAGGAAAAGACACAAGTGATGCTGATGAAGGTACGTGTGGAGGTGACTCGACTTCTTGCTCAAGCAGTAAAACAAGCAGCGAATCTCAAGCCATCATGGACATCATGCCGTGTAGTTTTTATTCTGATACAAGCATACAGTCCTCTAGAAGTGAAGTAACAAACGAGAATTCCAGGGGAACTAAACTCTGTATGATGATTATTCATCCACAAACTGGCATATCAACAGAAGATATTGTCAAAACTATGGTTGCGCCCAACAACGCAAGCAAATTGTGTAAACCTTCAAAAAATAAGAACATTTTAGATTATGATGATGTGGATACCTCTTACTTCAAGAGCGAGTCCTGGCATGGGTCACAGGCTCAAGATTGCATAATTAATCAGCTCGGCTCGAATCCAATCAGCTCAGGTTTAGAGAAAAGAGAACCGTCATCTACCAGGATTTTAAAAAATTACAGAAATATTAAAATTGACGACAACCGCCGATTGAGAAATACAGGATTCCCGGTAACAGCTAATAAGATAAATATAACTACTACAATGAGCGAAAAAATCCGCGAACGATCTCGGAACGGAAGGGATTCAAGGAGTCGAGAAAATCGAAAGACTTCGGACAAAGAAGTGCAAGTCACCAAGTGGAATGCCAAAGTGCAAACTGCAGGACCAAGGAAGTTCAACCGAACGGACATTACGAGAGACGTTGAGGACCAGTTGGCAAAGCATCTTGGCCTAGAAAGGTAATGTTGCCATTGGTTTTTCAAGATGGACCTTGTTCTGAGATATCCCATTTTGATTAAGTATGATTAAAATATGGAACAATACCTTTAAAAGAAACTTAAACATTCAAAAGTTGTTCCTAAGGAAGATGTAGGCAGGAATATTATTATTTTAAAACGTGTACTAATGTTGAATAAATGAAAAGGTGAAAACATTTTCTCTCAACCTGTAGGACGATTGAAGAGTCAAAACGTCAAACACAGAAAAGGACTGCACGAGAAAGATCAGTACCTGACTGCAAGGACTGTAAGCGGAAAGTGATTACGATAAGTCGAAAGTGAAAACTGAGCAGTATTCAGATATCCTGTCCTTGAGCTCACGTCCAAAGGAGAATCGTTATACGTAGAAGATGAATTTTGGAAGAGAAGTAAGGAAAATGTTTTCGTGAAAAGGTTGGTCGTCCACATAAAAACACCCACTTCAATATACATTTTTATTCATCATGGCATCTTTATTCTTAACTTGCTGCAATGCAAAATTTACTGCCGGCCGCAGTAAGGGTTACAGGGTTAAGGTAATGAATGATGATAAATAAACTCTACAATTTTCTGGTGGGCGATTCACCTATTTTCCACTCTTGGTGCGGCAGACAGTAACATGGTCGCTCAACACCCTTTTCTCAGTGTTCGAATGTTAGTTCGGAACCAGTCTCGATCGATTCAGCGTCCAAAATTACGCTGAATTATTCCACACACATGCTTTCCAAATTTTTCAAAACCCCCACGATGAAATTGCGAATATTTCATTCATTTCATTATATGCATATCCACCTACTGTGATCCCCGAATTAGCGAATATGAGATACAAGATAGCACTGTTGAATAATATGAGTTGAGGCTTAGTTAGGGCCCTGTCTAGGGCAACTCATGGCCCTTAACGTCGATTGAAGTTTTGGAAACGTCGTTTTTATATCACGTAAAATTAGATATTTTATTTTATCTACGAGAAGGAATCTTCTGAATCTTCCGTCATCATTTCCAAAGAGCTAACTGAAATCTTACAAATCATCTGTAATGTGGGGAGTCAGGGTCGTGTGGAATTCGGATCGGTAGCCGAGATAGGAGTGCTACCTCACCTTCAAGACATGAGTGTTGTGCTGGACTTCAGGCGATTAGCGCCGTGAACTGAATGTGACTGGCTCAAAGCATGGACTGGAACTTTTTAGTTCAAATTTTAATTCCCCCCTTCAAAATATTATTCCACAATAATTTATTACTTTAAGTGTGAGAAATCGTATCTTTGAGTCTACGGAGAAGGCAGGTACTTGAATGAGGAAATGAAGGATGAAAAAATAAGTTAATTTTAAGAAGTATATATAGGAGGTATCTTGAATAAGTGTATCTATTTTTAAAGTTTCACTCCATGACACTCGGAGTAAAAATAGATTGGGCAGAACAAGGGTCGAATGGAGTCTGCGCATATTAACACATTTTTTAGAGCATTTCAAATGCCTTTTTTGGTGAACAAAACGCAATCTACTTTTACATGGGCTTACAGGATGTCTAACAACATTCTATTTGATTTATATTATTATTTAATCATTATTACATTATATCCGGTTCGGAATGTTCTTTCCCAGCCAGATAAGTAAGCATTTCATTTTTGTTTCATTACTTACTCACATAATGATCACGATGTGATTACTTACTTTTCTCAGGTATTTGAAATTCCCGCTTCAAATACCTTATCAGCTGTGTATTACCTTCACCACGCCCCAGCCGACGGTGGCGCTACCACAGCGTTACTTTCTCCTTCCCGGTTTTTCCTGGCCGATGTCGATGTGAAAATTCAATAAAATGATCATTAAAACAATTCCTGATATGATTATTTTACCGAATAATGTCTAAAATGTCAAGGACTTCCTCTCTTTTTCCAAGGCCGCCGTTTGGCGCGCACCCGCCATCTTCCGGAAGAATCCAACATGTGATCAGGTTAGTTTAGTTCATGTAACATTCGGAGTCGTGAACTACATACTTGTGTTCTTGTGTGGTTTTAGTTTTTTTAATTTAGATTTTCTTGTTTTCACGGATGTTCAGTGAGTTCGCGTCTTGTTTCTCAGTGAAGTGAAAGAATCTGTGATCAGTGTTTTACTCCGTTGGACGATTGAACGTGTTCTGAAGTGTAAGTATCCTAGTAACTTATTCTATCATCGGTCCCGAACATTCTTTGCCCTGCGAAGGAGCGACCTCGCAACCACGTTTTAATCCAAACCGATTTTGTCCGTCAAATTGACACTAATCTCTGTTGACTGCTATTAAATTTTAACATTAATATAACTGATCGTTGAAGGTGTTTTAATTGGCTATAAAATCCGCAGACCCATAACGGTGTAACCTACATTGTCCGCTCTCTCTTTGAATAACCTGCATAAAACCCTTAAATTAGCTTTTTATTTTCGTATCGAATTACTTAACCTGCCAGCTCGTTTCGATTGACAGCTCGAAAATTGTACTGTTCGCTGTATTGTATTTACAGTGTAACACCATGCACTTTTTAGAACTTGGTATAAGGAACTTATTCGATGATTGTTATCGTCGTAAAGCTTCACCTTGACGATCGCGGCTTATGAATTCGTTCCTAATTCGTATGCTCTGATTTCATGAAGTTTTGATAGTTTTTCGCCGGATGGGTCATCTCGTTTGAGGTTTCAAGTGAGACAAGTCCCCAGAACAAAAACTGCTATTAATCAGGCATGCACGAGACGGCGAAAATGAATTCGGCACGGTGAAAATGTGCTGGTTCTTTTGACTGCGAATCGCTGACTCGTTAGGATTTTAAATTTAAAAGTACGAAGTCTTTATTGCTCGTGTAGCATTTCCCCCTTGCGTAGGCGTTGGGATCGTATGTTTCTCTTCAGTATTGACCTGTGTGGAAGCCACACCATGCGATGAATAGGCGGCTCTTCGAACTCGTTGCTGTAAGCTTTGACTAGCTCACGTCTACTTTTTCTCATTAATATTATTTAGTTTTCATTCTTTTCCTTCTCCTTTACAGCGTTCATTAATGATTGCCTCTATTTTCGACACTCTGCCTTCGTCGTGACCCAATTTCGTTCGTTCCATATGTCGCAGGTTTAGCGCCTCTTTTCGCAATATCTGCCCAACTTTTGCCCCTTCCTTCGTTCTCAGACCGCAAGCTGTGTTGAAACTCCGCTATCCGTCGGTTCCCCATCCTTTTCTGACCAGAATCAGGTATTTTGGCTCTCGTGTAGCAGTACCTCGAAAATGTTTTGGATAGGGAAGCTTCACACCTTGCCCCAAGTACGACCTCCTTTGGTTTCTTGTTATGTAATTTTTCAACTCTCGCTCTTTGAAACAATCGGTTTGTTGATTTGTCTTTATATTTTGTTACTACTTTCATCTCCTATATAGCTCTAGTAGTCCTTTTCTCGTGGGTCTAGACTGAATTGTTTCGTTTATTGGCGATGTAAATATATGTTATTAAATCCTTCCATATCTCCGAGATCTCCACAGATCTGAACGTTCTTCACCTATTTCTCATTATACCTATTCTTTGTAAATGGTTCGTACGTACATGATTCAACCTAAAAAATGAGCACTTTAATCTCTCAAATCCTATACTATTCTTCCTATCACCACATTTTTAGCAACTTGTACAAAATACTAAAAATAAAAGTATTTATCACAAAAAGAACGAACTAAATAATGTGAAAAAGTGGTGATTGACACAACAAATTTGATGGGTTTTCGGTTGTTTTTATAGGCGTATTCTACCTGTATCTACATAGACTTCTAGAGTTAAACGTCTGGATACAGACGTTTTAACTTCGACAGGTCTTGAAAGTAATCCGTCAGTTATCGAGTTTTGGTGGCTACATAGTTACCATTCTACCTACACAACATCGTGATTTGTGACTTACTGTACTGCTGCATTGTCCTTTTTTTATTTTATTTTTTTTATTAATTTAACTTTTAGTATAGACACAACAATACTCTTTGTTGTGACAGTTGGTAGTGAAATACATGCAACCCTTTGCAGGGATTGCGTGGAACTTGATTGAAGGTCACTATTGAAGGTCCAGTAACAGTCTATTTGATGTTTAGGGAACAAAATAATGTGAACAAAGTGCTATTCGACACAAAAAAATATACTGAATTCTATTGTTTTCTTAGAAGTTTATATAATATTCCACGTCTGTTTAGTATCGGGCGTCGGCGCCACAGGTGGCCATTATTGTATGGAGACACTGCATCGCTTGGGCTTATGTTCTTTTGAAGAAACAACACGTTATCAGAACATAGTTCGATGTGGAATAATAATAATGTGGAATAAATTGTGATTGGCCCAACAAATTTGCTGGATTTCTGGCAGTTTTTATAGGTTTTCATTACATGTGTTACCTTTTACCTAAATTTGATGAAGTTTCATGTGCCTGGCTCACAGAACTAAACACAAAACCGGATTCATTGAATTTATATTTAAAGTCTGCTCAGTAACTGGCGTCGGTGCCACAGGTGGCTATTTTACAGGGACACTACATCGGTTGGGTTTAGATACATTTTGAACAATTTAGTAGAAACACAATACGATGTCATAACTGATTAGTATATGAGTTACCGTTCTTCCTATCACATCGCAGTTTGACTTGTTCTATTATACTGTAATGTTTATTTGAAAATTTTCCATCAAAAATTTGGTAATCGATAGGTAGTAGGCAACGGAACAAATTAATTTAAGCACAGCGATGATTTGCATTGTATAGCTTGATTTTCGGCTGTTCCCGTGTTTTACCTTGTATTCACCTAATGGCTTCCTCATTGGGGGGATAATTTTTTTTAGTATGTTGCCTGATATCCTTTCTGCTGGTTTGGGATCAAAGTTCCAAAACTGGGGATGGAGAGGAAGTCAGCCAAATATCCGACCTTACCTTACTGCAGATCATGAAACTATATCCATTTTAAAGGGTGGAGGGGGGATGACTTTGAGCGTGTTATTTCTCACAAGTATAACATCAAAGATATTGTGACGTTTGAGCAACTTTTCTTGCTTTGTTTATATTCATTTACTTTTATTTGCTTCAATTTGAACAACCTATTAACAATAATTTTGTAATTTATAAATAGCTAAAATATTGGACACGGCACCAAACTACATTTGTTTTTATTGCCAAATTGATAATTTTATCACTTCAATATTAAACGAGCTCGAAAGGTTTAGTTCTTTTGAGGCTCATGGGCAGATCATCGACTTTCAAGCAATTAGGCAGCTTCGTTGACAGACTGTTTCTTGTTTCTTGATGGTCTGAACAATTTTGTACGCGTGTAGATTAGTTTTGATGGATCTTGTAATTGCGACCATGTTGCGTTTGAAATTTAGTCTGGTATTCTCCATTGATACGTGCAGCGCAGCCCCACAGCTACAGCCCTTGTGCCAACTGCATTGAACATAGTAGATCTTCCCCATCAATCAGCACATGTTTGGCTCTTTTGGAACTGTTTTCGGTATTGTCGAGAGTTGGCTTGATATAATCGATCTTTTTATTGTTGAAGTTAGAGTGTATGTTATGTACTTATTGATTTTCATCTCATCTTGATTCTCCATTCTCGTTTATTCGCTGTTGAATTTTGGACCTTAACTTATCGAATTCTCTGATAGATTCACCGCTAGCGCCCCCTACTGCCGAGATTCTTGACATCCGAACGGCGTTCATTTTTCACCCCTACAAATGAGTACATGTGTAGACTTTGTTAGGAAATAACGTTGTTCATCTGCAATTGAAATCGTAGTGCTGAATCTTACTGTGTCAATAGTATCGAACAGCGGTTGAGAAGCTGAACTGGGAAGTATCTGCGAACGAAAATAAAAAATGTTTTTGATGTGTTTGTTCCTTAAAGGAAAAACAGATTGAATTTAGAGGTTTCTTTCCTGTTTTTCGTTTTTGAAATTGCTCAACGATGTCACAGTGTTTTCGACAAACAATTGTTATTGTTTGGGTCCGTTGAACTTGCGCAAATTTCCGTGGGAGCCGAGTTTTCGTTCGCATCGCTAGCAGTTTTATCCGTTTCAACCCGGACGTGATAGGTGACCGGTGGGATTTTCGAACCGGTTGTTCGGTTCGTCGATGGTGGACGGAAGGAGTTGCCCACATCTCGGCGTTTGGCTCGCTATTGTTTTGGAGGCCAAGGCAATCCTGAAGGTCATCCGCCCTAATGTCCGCCCAAAACCTTGGCGGAAATCGCGAAACACCGGCTTTGGGCAGATCTTGACTGTTTTTGCGCGGTGGCAGGAAGTGAATGCTACACATCTGCCGAAAAATAACCTAGTAGTCTCCCAATTTTTTTTTCTCTGGAAATAATGGCAGCGCGAACTGTATGAACCGCCATGGCCTCTCCTTCACTGGGAAGTTAAGCGTCTCTGGAACTTTTCAAATACTCCTCAACTCATTCTTAAGTCATCGGGCGATCATGTTCGATCGTGTTCATTATGTGGCGGTATATAGCTGAATAGTTGATATGAGTGTCATGTACCCGACCGGTAAAGTTCACAGAATATTCAGGAGCTAAACTAGTCTGTGTGACCTATTTGTCGGCACCTGGATCAATAAAAACACTTCTGTTTTCCATTTCCAGGCAAGTTTTGGCTGCTAGCCTTCCTTACAGTTTACAAAACGAGGGTTAGCAACCCTTTGGAGCGGGAGTACAGAGGAAAACAGTGAGGGTGGAGTGTCCCGGCCTCATTCCGATCGATTCTGCGTCAAAAATTTAGTGAAAAATTATATCCCACATGTCCAAAAATCTCAAAAAACCCATTTTTTAAAAAACTTTTTTACTCCCATTCCTCCAAAATTTAATCCGATCGTACTGAAAAGTTTCAAGGACCAACTACAGCCGGAAATGGGTCCCTGTCTGAAATTTCAGATTTTCTACTAGCAAAAACGGCGGACGGACAAGACATCATGAAGCGTCCAGACAATTTTTTTGGGCCCGATCGGACCAAATGTAGAGCGGAGGGGTTTTATGAAATAGTTATTTTCGAAGATTTTTGGTGATTTCGATTGACATCATGGAACGTGTACTAGCAAATTTTGGGGTAAATCGGAGAGGGTGACCCCCCTATGATTACATAAGTTGAATATTCAGGGAATAATTAAAAAAACTACAAAGTCCGGAAATTGATCCGGGACTAAAACCCATTTGGCATTTGAATGGCCACTTTCGGCATAGACAACGCAGGCGTGAATAATGAGGAATTTATTCATTTTTATTTATCAATTTATGTAATCCAGGATCCAAATCTAAGATAATACAAGGGGTGGTAATATTCTAATTACATGAATGAATTCTAGTGACCAAAACCAGACCATCTGGTCTTGGGAGGAGTTCCTATTTTCTCTAATAAATTGTATCCTATTAACCATAGTTATGGAACTATCTTCCGTCATTGCGTATTGCAAAAGTCACCAAAATTGAAACTCTGTTTACAGCCGTTCTAATCAATTTTCCTTGGTTCATGCTTGAAAGTTTCACTTTATAATGGGATTTTGTTCGCATTATTTTGGAACCGCAAAATACCCACCTAACCCTGGCATCAAGGTTCCCCCGATATATTTTGTATTCCTCTTTCTTTCTTGGCCCCATGAATTGTATATTTAATTATGTTATTATTCTTTCAGGGAAAGAAGCTCTTGACATGGAAACAGGGTTTCTGAATAAACACGACAGCGAATATTTTTCAGACGTTAATTACGATCAGGTACGAGCGAAACTAGAATTATCCCGTATTAGTTGTAACCATCATCATTACCTACATTTATGTATGCTTTTTTTTTTAGTTAAATTATATCTCAACTTTTCCCTTTATTTGTTTTTATGAACCTGTGCCATTGAAATAGCTTGTTAGCGTTCGATGAAAATGTCGTTGAGACAGATAAATGATTTAAAATTAATTAATAATCAAACCGCATCATCAGGCAAAAAAAAAAAAAAAAAAATCGCTGATCGTCGTCACCTTATCTTTCTTGTGTCGAGATGGTTTTCGCTGGGCTGGGAGTTACCTTCCCTAATCCGATCGCTGTTACGACACAGCTCTGACCTTGTTGCCTACTTTTGGAGTTCACAATAACAATACTGTTATTGTGTCATTTGTCAGCTATTCGTTGGTACTTTGAGTTACGACAAATTTTATTTTTCGATAGTTTAAGATCGTAGTTGAAGGCCGGTTCCATCTAACGCATCGAATACTTGAATCTTTTATCGTTATGTAGCGTGTTTAATCTAACTTGCACCATCGTTAAAGCCGTATTTCATCAATATAACACGAGTCAAAAGCAAATTTACGCAATTTCATTCAATAATGTAAGCGAGTAAAGCCCCCATTGTCATTTTTTCAATTAAGTGGGTTATTCCAGTGTAGGTTTTTAGCCGATCATCCCTGTATTATTATTTCTCGTTTTCTCTCATTTCAGACAAATGGTTTCGAATGTGAAAGCTCCTTCTTCAGTGGTTTGATAAACGAATGCAACGACTTTGATGACTTTCAGTGGGGCGTCCCAGACGGAGGGTAAGTGATATTGCCTGGTTAAGTATCAGCGTAATCAAGAACGTACTAAGCGCAGAATTCAAGTTTTCTCTCATTTAATCAGACTAGTTATAATAATATGAATAATTTCCAATCCATCTGCTTTACAGAAATTTGAATGACTCCACCTTGAACATTATCGCGTCTGACACGCCCGCTCATCAGGACCATTTTAGCAGATCACTCAACGAATGGCAACAGCACATTTCGAATTTGAAGGTAATAAAAGAAGAATCCGTGTAATGAACTCGTTTCGTTGTGCTGTAATTAGTTCGTCGTTTGTAAGTGTTAAGACTCATCTTTTAGATCCACGGTACGAAATGGACGAATGCCGTGTAAATTTGATTGACGTCTCACCAAAATTTTGTTTTTAGCGCAGAATTTATATAATAGGAAGTATTACTTTATACCAGTTATGATAATACATGTACAATTTCTATTCACCTAATCTCTCTAAAATTTTCAATTTTTCACGTTATTTTATCTTTTGAAATGCGAGTGCTAATTTCGTTCTTAAAAAAACTAATTTGAGATTGATGAAGCTGCTTTGAAGTCTCTTTATGAGGCTCACTGCATGATAAACAAATTGATGAACATCCTTAATGAAATGATATTAAGCACCAATAATGTACCTGAACTGAATACTATTGCACATATCATATACATGACATACACAAACGCTAGCATTTTCTAAAAATATATTTACAAGCATTTGGAACGAATCATGAAGCGCTTCTTTCTTCGCATTCTCTTTAAATTCCTGGTTTAGCTCGCGTGTCGATTTTTCTATTGATAAATTCTTGGTGTACAAGGCGGACATTTTAACCCATGATTATTGGATTTGTTAACTCAGAATTGAAATGCTACAATTACCATATTTTTAATTCAAATGAGTCATAATGAATTTTTATTCATTTGTATTATAAAATTCGCTCAACAACAAGTTATTGTAGACTTAAAATTCTTCAACATGGATGAATTCACTTCCTAAATGTTTAGTGTTCATCTTTTGGGTTTAAATGAAATCCAAACCGAGTACATTGATCGGACTGATTGGTTTTTGCCAGTGCCTTGACCACAATTATGATATATTTGAGTTTCTTCATTTAATTTTATCGGGTATAAATCGCCTGTGAAATATAATGTTAGGGGAAATTTGTCTTTCGACGATACCTTGTCTTGATTTTACATTTATTTTTGCCTGCAGTTAAAGGAAGAAGAAGATGATCTTTTTGCCGACAGCAAAATCCCCGACATTTTTCCATCTTTGGCCTCCCCCCGACACTTAGCTTCTCCTCTTCAACCACTCCTGGATGATTCTTTGGATCCTGATGACCTAATTGAGGTGCTGGCAGAGCCTACTACTCCGGAAAATTCTCAATCGAGCGAATTCATACCATCGACAGAGTGAGTTCATTTCAAACGAAACTTTCTGCATTTAGGGCATTCGTTTGTCGTGCTTATCAGAAATATTTCAACTCGTTCTTGTTGTTTCAGAGGGAAAAGTGGTACGGACTCTGCTGTGAGTGCCCCGAAGTCGCTCTACGTCAAACAGGAACCGGTCGATATTTCTGAGCTCCTCGACTTCAATCTCCCGCAGAATGACTACGACAGGAGCCAGGCTGGAGAAAGCTCGTCGGATCTCGGCCCAGATAATTACGATGTCGTTGACATCAAAGTTGAAGGAGACGACGAAAATGATGAAGTGGATGTTGAAACGATCCCTGACGCCGTCCCAGGTAAGTGTCAGAAAACCCAGAGTTATTTGGTTATAAAGTGTACGTCTGTTAAGGTGATTAAAATGATCAAGATTGACTCACCTCAAAAAATCGTTTTTTTTTCCCTCAGTTATCGAAGCCAACGACATCGCCTCTCTCCTCAATCAGTTCGAAGCGACTGAAAAATTCAATAAAATTAGTAAAAACAAAATGAAAGATCTCGATGGACCTAAAGTGCCCCCACTCATCATAAAAAAGACCAAATCGTTACTTAAAGTTGAGCCCGCGCCGTCGCCAAAAGCTTCCCCTCTATCTGAGGCTTCGCCCTCGGGTCCATTTCCAGTGCCAAAAAACGCTCCTGTAAATAGAACAATTATTGATTCCCTCCCCAAAGAAATTATTGAGAGGATAAAGGTAAGCGTATTGTGCTTTCGTTGGTTTTAAATGAATAACGGTCCGTTACTTGTTGGGTTAGAGCATAGACAGAATAATATACTGAATACGTCAATTTCTGGCTGCATTCGTTATAGAAATCGTCTGAAAAGAAGAAAAAGGTCGTCCCTGTCGTTCCTGCTGAGCCGTTACCTGCTAGAGGAAGCGGTTATGCGAAGGATGGCGGTGCTAAGTCCAAGAGTCGGGAAATGGTGAGCACTGCAACCGTTCAAGCTACAAAACTCCACAAGAAGGTAATACGAATAATAAGTAATTTTTAAGCTTTCGTAAAGCTAAAAGCTTTTAGCTATAAGCTAAAAAAAAAAAAAAAATGATCGTATTGGTACTTAGAAGCACTTTCTGGGGGTTGAGCTTATTCCAGACCATTCGAGCAATTTGTCCAGATCAGTCTAAAAGTAAGGCCTTCGGACCGTAAAATGGTGAACGGCAGGAATCAAGGCGGGGATTCCGATAATACTCCAAAATTGTTGTGCACTCAGCACCAGCCGTTGTATCGCGATACACACGATAAAACCTATTCTTTATTTAAGGTTTCAATGTGTTATTGTGAATTCATTTATTGTTCACTTAAATATTTTTTTTTTTTTAGATTAACAAAAAGATGGTCAGAAATGATTCAGCGCAAATAGACCACGATTACTGCACAAACGACTCCAAGAACTCTAAACAATTACCAAAAGTGGACCCTGTTAGTCGAAAAAAAGCCTCTCCCAACAAACAAACCGCCTGTGACGGTCGTCGTGGACGCGTTCTCCGTCACTGAAGAGGACAAATGGGTTCTGGACAATGAACAAAAGTTGACTGCTCTTCCAACAGCTTCTCCATCGCCAAGTGAGGCTTCCAGCAACGCTCGAAACAGTTGGGAGAAGAACTCTAAAAGAGACAGCGGTCTCGAGTCCGGAGACGTGAGTGACGCTAGCGAGAGTCCGTCGGACAAGAAAATTCCTCTGAATGTTCAGGTGAGATATCGCTCGGCCAAAGAATTACCTGGGTGGTATTTTCATGTTTTGTCGAAAAATCAACTTATACGTGTTTGTAATACTAATGTTCTTAGACCCTTCGAATCAAAAGTGCCCCTGAGATCAAGATAGAGAATGAAGACTGCCCTCCAACTCCCGAAGCTTCTCCTCAAATCCACTCTGAAGTTCCTGTAAGTGACTTCCGAATACTTTAGTGCCGTCCATACATGCGCATTCGTGACGATTTAGAATTATACACCATGCGAGCATTCGGGGAATCGATAGGCTCATGAACTTCATACTTGTAGTATCCCTTACTTCTCTGATTAGTTGGGATTGTTGGGGAATCTCCCGGGATTGAAAAAACTAGAGCTTGCTCGCAAATTGGTCGACATTGTACGATCAGGACACATCAAAAGATGTTCGCTTAAATACCAACTACGAACGTTTATTTTGAATACTCGTTTCGCTGAGAATATTCGTGTGTGGACGGTGCTTTATTCAAACAAATTTTCCCATTTGTACTTACGTTTATTCTTACCGTTTACTCCTTAGAATGCCATAGACGGTGCGAACGAAGCGAAGAAGAAAAAGCTGAACCTTGATGAATACCGTACCAGAAGGAAATTCGCTCGGCTCAGTTCGCCCGTCAAAACTGGTACCATCGGTGAAGCCATCTTGTCCAACAAGTGGGTCCAACGTCCTAAAGAGGAGAAGGACGTCACTGTTCAAGAGAATGGTGAGCTATATTACCGTGATGCCAGCCCATTCCCTAGAGAACAACACCCCTCTCTAAAGCTTTTGACCAATTTGAATTATTTGATGGCATGCTTGTAAAACCTATAATATTTTCAATAAAATTTTGGGATTTCATAGTTCTAAATTGAAGTATTGAAATAACAGATGATATTTGACTGATTAATTTATTTTTTTGAAACATATTTCGCTTATTTTTCTTCAGCTTCATATGTAGAAAAGGCGGAGACCAACGTCAGAGTTCCACCGTCTGAGATGAGAGTGGATGCATCTCCCAAGAAGATTGAAAATGAGAAACGACGAAGAAATTCTAGGAGCCACGAGAGGTGAATGGTTTCTAATTCATTGAGTAATAAATTCATTTTTTTTTATTGAATTATTACTTATTAGGTATTTCTTTCTTTTCAGGCCAAAATCTCGTTATAGACACAGGTCTTCTTCTAGTTCATCGTCTGGTTCTCGAGTGCGGTCAAGTCGTCATCATGGAAGGAGCAGAGATAAAAGAAGGTCGGTAAACAATATACTCCGGTTAAACAATCACTCATCTCCCTTTTTCCGTTATTTGGAATATTCAAACTTCAAATGTTTTCTGGAAGAGGTAATTTTCAATTATACAAAAACAAAAACGAAAAAAATCTGCATTGACTCTAAAATTTGCTGGTTGTCATTCTCAAGGTTTACGTTGTATGCGTTCTGTAATTTACGGTGTTGTTTTCTAGGGCGCCTCGAAGAAGTCGAAGCAGGAATAGGCAGTGGTCACGATCGCGGTCGAGAAGCAACTCATCATTTTCCAGGTACTTTATTCGTAACGCTAATCGTTTCATGGAGTTTTATTATTGATAAATTTGGACGGGACTCACTACCTCACTACTCACTATCTATTCTTGTGAAACTCGTACTTTTTTTTAATGAGTTTATTTCTCTATTATTTTTCAGTTCCTCATCCTCAAGATCTCGCAGTCGCTCAGTATCAAGATCCCGCTGTTCAAGAAGCTCGAGATACCGCAGGTCGCGGTCGAGGTCCCGCAGCAGTTACCGAAAAACCTCAATCAGGCGATATTCCCAGTGGGTTTTCCTGATTTATTTTTCTCCTCCGCATTCTAAAATCTTACTGAAGAAATACTGGACAGCAAGGATAGGTCATTATAGTGAAGTTGAATCTTATTAATGCCTAGAAGCAGCAGCAGTAGCAGATTCTCCAGCGACAGGCTCCCAAGACGCCCTGATGACTGGAACTCAGGCGAACGTCAGAAGCAAGTGGAAGAACGTCGTGTCATTTACGTCGGTCAGATCGAGGAGGGTACCACCAAGAGTCAGCTGAGGGAACGATTCCAACTATTCGGACCGATAGTTGACATCAGTCTTCATTTCAGGGAAAGAGGGTACGGATTGCAATCAATTTTTCGTTGTCAATGTATGACTTTTATCGCATAATTCCATTAATAATTTGTTGAATAGTCTCAGAGGGGAGCCTGAATTAAATTTTGTGAATCAAGAATACTAGGTTAAATTTCTTTTGAATCAGCATTCAAGAGCAAATCAGTTATGATTATTCCCGAGTATCCGCGTAAGTTGACGATGGACAATGTCCATTCAGAGACAAAATGAACTCCTTTTTCGCTCTAGATGAAAAATCAAATCAAGCGACAGAATTTCGCAAATATATTTTGATTCTAGGGGTTCGCTTGGGCCAATTCATAATTCATTGGGTCTTCTAATACGATAACTTTGAGTTGAAAAATAATGGGATAAGACTATGAGACTAACACTATGATATGAACGTGAGCCCTCCTTAACTGTCGTCTTCATTCTAGGGACAATTACGGGTTCGTCACTTTTGGATATAAAGGCGATGCTTACAAGGCAGTGGAGCACGGCAACGACAATCCGCTCGACACGCGTTACGAAATTTGTTTCGGCGGCCGCAGAGCGTTTTGCAAACAGCGTTACGCCGATCTGGGTGAGTTTTCATAATTGTAGTCTTGAAGCGAATAAATTAACTCACATCAACGTATCAGGGGAACCTCAACAAACTTTCCTCTCTTCTTGGATAGAAATTTGGGTCAATCATGAATGAATTAAGGAAATTCATAGAGCTGAAAGTATGAGTATGAAAAAGAACACATATAATTTTGATATGAATACGTCCAACTCAGCTGTTAACTTATGTTCCTCCTTCTATTACGTCCTAGTGTTGTTACACCATTAAAATCACTAACAGCTTCCGCGTTATCACGCCCACTATTACCATAATTCTTTCCTCTGAGAGTTGAAAATACGCTTTCGCTTCAGATTCGATGGCTCCTCAAACCACCTACAGCCCCTACCATCAGTCCAGAACCAACGAAAGCTTCGATAGTCTCCTTCGGGCTGCTCAGGAGAAGTTACTCCGTGGTCAGAAACCAGTCTGACACAACCTCTTCTCCTTCTTTAGTAAAAAGTATTACCTAAACCTTATCTTTTATTTGTAGAAAATATAACAATTTTAGTTGGTTTAATATGTTTTTCAAATGTACAAATTCGTTGAAAACTTTTGAAAAAAGTTAATAAAGATTTGGAGTTATGCGATTCATTTGAGTAGTAATTTCATTAGATTGAGGAGCTATTTTTGTTCTTCTATGATGTACTTCTTTGGCTGCACCTACTGAGTGTATGAACATTGTGATTGTCGCATAGGTTTCTTTTTCTTATCTAAAACTGCCAAGACGAAAGATTTTTCAAAAGACTGGTCATAGTACACATCAGCTTTCTGTGCATTTAAAGAAAGAGGTGCAGCAGGTCTGTCTCAGTAGCGATCAAATTATATTTTACTAAATAGATGAGGATAGAACGCGTCGCCTCATCAACTGTGAGTTTATCTTCTGTTCATCAGTAGGTACTACCCCTTGTTGTAAATAGTTCGCAAAACACGGTTATGTGATGGATGAGGAAGTGTAAGAACTATGCCTTCCAAATCCAACAGAATTACACGAAACCGAGAATATTGTAAATAGTATATTTAAAAAAAGGACTAGTTGGCTGTGCTCATTTCGTTCAATTACTGGAAGAAACCTAAGGGGTTTTCTTCCCTGTGAGGTTTCAAAAATGAAAGGTATTTTCCTAGCTTAGCAATTTCAAAGATCAAATAGATTATATGCTTCTGTCGTAGTAATCTTGCCAGCTCCTTCGAAAAAAAAAAAAGTTAGAGATATCTCAAACGAGAAAAAAATGTGAAACAATTTTAACTTCTTACTGAAGCTGCGGCGAAATTTTGGGGTCTTTGATCATGCGTGAGGTTGAGCATAAAATTGTGCGCGTAGTTTGGAAAAACTGCCCAACCAAACCATGTCGGATGTGTCTCTTGACATGTGTTGTAAAGCTTGAGCCAAGCCTTTCTGATCTACGTCTGTTGGCTTGTTTCGTAAGAGGCAAATTCGAAAGGCGTTTGTGTCTGTTTACTCCTGTGTCGGGCTTAGCAGCTTCCTTCTCCTTCACGGCAAGGACCGAGGGTAGTAGGCTCGTCATTACTGTCGTTCCAAGCGCTTCAAATCAGCAGGACTACCGCCCACGTAGGGGTAAGACCTTGAGATACTTGCCCAAAGCAGCCCCTGTTGGATTGTCATTGTCTGTTGGACGAACCCTGTCATCCTCTCCTTGGCCTTGCCTGTTTGAATGTCTGGTCACAAGGCTCAGCCTGCTGCACGAGTCAAAGGCTCCATTAGTAGTGATATTATTAGCTAATATTATGTGGGTATCTCAGTAAGCATACCTTGAAAAATGTAGAGTAGGTAGTGGTTATCTTCCGCATAGTCATTTTTCGGCCATTTATTAAGCATTTGAAAGAGGATATATTGGAAAGTACATTTTCAATTTCTTACCCAATCACACCCTTGGGAATATTACCATTCATGCGATTTGTCATTGTTTTGTTGTATTATAATTTAAAAATCATTTTCAAATTTAATGCTCAATTGTTATTGTATAACCCTCTCTTCCTTATTTGGAATATTAACCTAATACTGCCTTTCGGTTGAAGAAGAAACATGTGTTCATTTAGCTTTGATAAAAAGTACTTCCCTTTGAACAAAAAAGACGTGTTTAAGCTCTTTAGTCGGACTTTGCCTTTAGTGACGATCAATGTATTGTTGTTTGCTTACGATTTAACAAACAAATAGATGTGCGATATTGTACTCTGAATTGACGGGGAACGAATGTGGACATTTTAGTCTGTAAATGCTGTATTTTTCTTCAATAATGATGAAAATGTCCGTTTTCAAACACGAAAAAATTCGGCTTTTCAAGTAGTCCCCTCCCGAAAAAGTTGAGCTGTCATGTGATTTTTTTATTTGGTGACATTTTGAATCCCCACCTTGCAGTTTTTTTGTTTATGACCAACAACATTCTCTAACGAGCAATGTCCATCGAATTGGCCTAATTTACGGTGATGTAAATACAAATTTTGAAGATGGAAAATAAATATTATATATTGTCTATTAAAAAAAAAAATCCTAGGAAAACGTAGGCGTACCTAGTAGTTTGCTTCTATAAAAGTGTATATTCCAATCCGTTGTGCTGATTGAGATGAAATGAGTTGTAAAATGTGTTACGGGTGACGTCAAATACTTCCTAACAGTTCGAGCATGACTCAGAAAATTGGTTTGATTTCAATATTTTTATGGTTACAACTTCTCTATATTGCCTGTGATGGCAGTTCTGCCGTAAATAGCTGTCTGTAGTGGATCGTCAGTCCATGCAAACCCAATGTAGTTTTCTGAAGTTCATCTAATTTGTAGTTTTGTGATTTTCTTAATATAAATAATTTCCGTGTAACGGCGTAGGTAGTGAGTTGGAAAAATCGGCGTTTACTTGTGATGATTCGACGTTGGTTTAATGCGGCTGCGCAGAAATCTCGTGTGAATCGGTGGTAACTGATATTGACCATTTTGGAGCTTTGTATCCATGACAGATATCGTCTATCGCCTATTTAGGAAGAGTTGCTGAAGACTTGGTTTGTTAACCGTGTTCAATTTCCCTGCGTTTCACGACGCCGCTGAGGAAATTATTAGTTTTTCATTCCCGAATTTCTTAATTTTGATTCGTTTCCTTTCGGTGAGCTTCATAATCCGTTTCAAGTTCCTTGCCCCAAATCGGTACATCTTTCACTCAACTTACCTCCCTGCAACCTGTTACGGTTTCAGTGGAAAATAAAAAATGGACCTTGAGCCTTTTACTCGCGCTTGGTTTGTGCAGGAGCGCCGACAGAATTTACTTTCACTTCAGCGGTCTTAAAGAAAAAGATTGGATATTTTTGTAGTTATATCGTTAATTTTGGATTTTGTTCTGAGATAGGCATCTTGTTTTTGTTCGATCGTTTCATTCAGTTCTAAAGATGTTACAGTTTTATGGCCACAATAAAATATTATTCTGCAATTATTCGTTGTTGAAATTTTAATGTCGACGATGCAAAAATTTGCTATCCGTCGAGACCATCTTTGATTTTTCCTTAGTTCCTTGCCATTTGGCCATGTTTCTCTAAATCTTGTTTTCCTCTGTAATCGTGCTGCTCTACGATTGTTGCTTTCTACGCGCAAGCGTCGTTGCCTTAATACGCCAAAAATGCTGTCTGCAGAATGGATTGGCTAGAAGAGTCGAAAGGGATGGGAGGGAGGGAGGATCATTCTCAGTGTGCTGCCGCTGTCGACCTAACTTAGGTGACAACAACAATTTAGTGGAAAGAGGAATTTGGTCCCTCCTCGAACGCCAAGCCCCTACACCATGGAAGCCCCTACACCATGGAAGAAGGAACCTCCTTCTTTCATGCCCTACACCAACAGAGTCAGCGGCTAAGTCAGTTTTTGAAGTGATCCAGGATGGCAAATTTGCTGTTCCTTTCTTACCCTTATGCTGCCCTGCTTTTATAGTTCATAGGACTTTGAACAGGAAAATGTGCTATTCGTGCAATCTAGCCGAGGAGTAACACATCAGCAAGATGGCTTCTAGACCAAAAATTTTCCTCAATGCATGTATCATGGAACGTTACTATGTTGCAGTAAACAATCTCTTTGTACAAGAAGTTAGCCAGTGTAGTTTAGAACGTCTTACTGCAGATAATTCCTAGTTTGAATTAATCGAAACCTGGTCTACGCACCTGCCGTCATGTGCACGTCAGATAGTCACAGAATGGACTCGAAAACCTGGGCCGGTACGAATTGAGCTTATAATTCAACTATTGTGGGAAGCAAAGTATCTCATTGAATATTTCTCCCATCGCGCAGTGCCTAGAAGCAATACATTGATGAGGAGTCATTTTGCAAGAACCGGAAGAACGCCTACAGTCGCTCAAATCCGCGAGAATTTAGGATCCCTATTGGCAGACGCGTTGTTTGCATCGATCCCTTACGAGCTGAAAGAATGCGTAAGTGGAATGGATACATGGGTGATTTCGTTGTCTCAAAAATATGGGAAAAAATAAGTAATAAATGTGAAGGGGTGATATTTTAGTAGAATTTAACTAAAATGACTTCAAATTATTTGTGAAATTATCTAAATGCACCCTTTTTGTGGGTAGAGTAGAAAAAGGTAAACTTGAAAATAAATAACATTGAAATTGCATTTACGAATGGTAGATTGGTTTAGAGCCGGCCATGCAAGGACCAATCAACTCTATGTGGTGCTCCCCAAGCGAGCAACTTCTGGGTAAACTGAATCTCACTGTCATCCCCTCCGAACGTCACGCGCACGCCATCACGCACAACGCCATTCTCGGTAATGTAAAACAAAACGCTAGCAAAAACGCATTCCGAACATTATCAAGGTGCTGGAAAAAGTTGAGAGAACTTTCGTGTAAATTTCCACAGAAATTGGGAAGGAAATAGAAGACGCGGTTAATCGAAGTAAAGACCGAGAATTGGAAGAAAAGTTGGAAGAACAACGGATGTTGTTTGAGGATACGTTTGAGGAGAGGGTGCGGGAATCGCGGAAGAAAATAATACGCGAGTTTTACGAGTTGAGCTCTTTGAAAATGAGAGCCTTGTTCAACCAAATGGAAGCAGATTTCAAGGTGAGTTCAATTAAGTTAAGAATTAAAATGTAGAAAATCATTAGTTTCCATTTTGGTTGGTTATTCCATGAATGATCAACCTATGTTTTCATGCAAAATGTCAATTTCTCCGATTCGGCCCAAATTTTATTCTGGGCGTTTTAGAGGTGCCTTGAAGCAAATGTCGGTCCGCCGTCCACGCCGATTTCGGTACTAGAAATTTTTTTGGAAATCTGAAATTCGGGTCAAGGACCCGTTTCCGGCTTTATTGGTCCTCGAAACTTTTCAGCCCGATCGGACGGGCGGGGGAGATGACCCCCCCCCTCTCGTGTGTATTTCGTAAATTAAAATGTATTTTCTTCAGTCTAGGCGTGTGGGGTATTATTTCCAACTAACTTTTGGACGCTGAATCCAATGAGACCCGGTCCCTGAACGATTGGGTCTCCATGCTCCTGTTCCGAGGAATGACCAACCCCTGTGAAAGAATTTGCAGCGTTTAACTTTTGTACACACAAATTTAGGAGGAATGGAAGAAACGGGAAACGTATCTATTAATTGAGGCCGAGAAAGAGCGAGTTGAAGGAATACGTTTGCTAGAAGAAGCAATGCGGTGCGAATTGGAAAATGCCACTCGCCTTCACGAAGATCGATACACTTCACAACTCAAATTTCTCGTCGACTGGGAAAAATCTCAAGCCCAAGAAATGTACCGTGAAAAAACATTGTAAGTCTGACGCATCTTTAATAATTAATTGAATCATACATATAATTTTATTTTAGCAAATTATTCAAGTTGTATCGACATATCTGAATACCTACCTTGGTCGCTGAGAGTCAACTTATTTTTTGTATCCGCCAAAGGCGCATGCAGAATAAATGCTCAGAGTTATTTCATCAAGCTCGAGAAACCGCCAAAGTTGCCAATAGAGCGCAAATGTCGCAAGTTCAAGCTTGTCACGAGTCCGAACTTTGGTCGATGATCACGAAAGAACGAGAATACGCCGACCGAGTACTGTGCGAAGTCGTCAAGTTCGAAAAAGTTTGTTTTTTAATTGGTTTGCCACACTAATAATTCAACTTAATATGGGGCTACATAATTTGTTGTTAAATGTATCATAAATACATTTATCAGAGCCAACTTTTGACGCTAGACGAGGAGATTGGTCGACTCAAAAGTAAAGTCGCCGAGGCGTACGGTGAAAGGGACGATTTAGCGACGGATGTGGAATCGTGGAAGTGCGTACTTCAAGATCTATTCAATCAATTTCAAAAATTCATCACTTTCGTACTCAACGAGATTCCTAGTCAAGCTGGATATTTGCTCAGCTTGAGCGAAATTATGAAGAATAGAAAGGAATGTCTTCCACGAGTGAGTACGTTTACTTGCATTTTCTTGCACTGGTTGAAAGAATCGCAAATCACATAGAAACCACCCATCCGTTTCTTTTCTCTAGTTAAATTGAAAATAATCCACCAGAATGAGAAATATCAGAAGAGAATATCAGATAGAGAATTTTCTAATCAAAATTGAAAAGTTCTTGAACCATTTTCCCAGCCAAACCCAGACGTCTCCCCTAACCAAAGGGGAGTTAGTTCAAGGTCCCAAAACGAAAATGAGAATTTTCGCCAAATTGAGACTGTTCTCACCAGATGTAAGCGTACACGTACCAAATTGAGACTGTCTTTAACCGAGTGTAGGATTTCCCGAACCATGTTGAGAGGTTTTTCTTAGCTACATCGAGAAGTTTCTCAACCACAATTGGGAAAATGTAATTCAATCCGAATTTCTTGAACAAATTTATATGGGTTCCAACATGAAATAGTTTCTTGACCAGACTGACCGTTTTCACATTCAACTCAAGAAGTTTCTCGACCACTTTGAAACATTTCTTAACAAAATGTCCGTGTTCCTGTGAGAGATTGAGATGTTCATGAATCAAATCGACAATCGACAATAATATTAGGGATTTCCCGTGTAAAATTGAATTGAATTTCCCTTCCACACAGATCCACAGGGACAACGATGCTCATCGCTATCAGAAAAAAACCATTGAGAGTTGGGAGGAAGTTTTGGTCCGCCCCTTGGAACAGACCAAAGACACCTCCAATTTTGAATGGAAGAGCCAGATCGATTTAGAGGACGAAGATGATGATCGCAGGAAGAAAATAGATGATAAAGACGAAGAAAAAATCCTAAAGGAGCTTGCTGCAGGCAAGCTCATCTACTGGCTACTATAATTAACTTGATAATTTTCGAAATTTTTTTTTTTTTTTAGTGAAACTGTTTTTGTACGCAGGAAAACAACGAGACGAATGCACTGTTCTGATAAGAAATATGGCGAAATGGGCTGCAGACAAAATTGACAAAATATCATTGACTCCCTCAGTTTCTTCATTAGCAAGCAGCAGTAGTACTTCCAAAGCGGAAATCAAAGAAAAGTCCAAGCCCGTCGTAATTGATAATGAAGTTAGAGCCCAAAAGATGAATAAAATAGATTTTAGTTCTCAGTTGAAATAATAATAATAATAATAATAATGTAAATATTGTATAGCATGGGTACGCTGACAAAACTTTTTCTTTTTTTTCGTAGATTCTACATTATGTGAATCAATTGGAAAAGTCCGTCCCCTTCGTGCAGGGAAGAATAAGTGATCGTCAACAACAATTGGAAGAGAAGAAAATGTCTGTGAAGCACAAGGAATATCTTGCCGAATTGGAGGCCAAACCGGACACGTTGGACCAGTGCGCAGACCCGTTCGTAGCCAAGAGAATCAATTCAATCCTCAACATTTTAGAAGCTCACCCTAATTTGAAGAAAATTCTGAACGACTCTTAGCAGTAACAAGAAAATATAACTAAGGAGTGCGCGTGTGTTGTAATTTTTGATGAGGTACTTCCAAAGTCATGGACGTTTTGGTAAACGTAGGAACATTGGTGGGATTAGGCAAGTTGTAACGTTTCAAGAAGAAAAAAAAATCATAATTTATTTGTTTTTTAACAATAAATAATAAATACCTTATGGTATCACAGCAGGGAGGTGAGCAGAGTCTGACACCTGTGACAGCTCAGTGCACGAATGAATTTGAACAAAACCTAGGGTATCAGAGCTCGTATGTGAGGACTACTTCCTGATGACAAATCCATCAAACGTTGTATTCTCAAGTTGGCGTTCATTTGTGAAAACGGCTTTGTCGATTCTGGACGATGGGCTACCTGTGTTCTGGAGCCAGTGTTTCATTTCAGTTCACTTTATCAGCGTCGCCTTGTAACGAGCCGATTACGGTGTCTCGACTGGTGTTTTGAACCCATCCGAGAAGCCCCAATTTTTGGGCTTGCTTTTGAGTGTACGCTCGGAAGCAGACGCCTTGCACGAGGCCGAATACTTCGAACTCAACTGCTCGGAGGGCCATCGAGAGACGAATTTGCTTCAGTAGCCTGAAAAAAATCATTATGCAGTAATTACCTTTATTTTCATGAGTTTTAACGAAGCACAAGTGAACGACGGTTAAGATGAACAAGCCTTCGTAGAGGGAAATGCCTCTGACTGACATGATGAAAGAAGAACTAGAACCAGAACTTTGATAAGTCTACAATGAAGATAATGAACATCGTGGTTATATGTCGTAATCAACACGCCCCTTATTTGATTGTTTTTGAGTTCCAGGATAGAAATTTAACGTAGGTGTACCTGGTGATTTTTAAGATTAGTTCTTCAATAGTTGGCCCAGCTGAGGCTGAAGGGATATTTTTAGGACTTCTCCCTTCTGATACCTGGTACTGCACATTATGTTCGGCGTTGAAGCAAAAGATATACGTAATAATAGGTATTAAATCTTACTCAATGGTCGAATAAAAAAGTAATCAGTGTACAACCGGCTACCAGGCCTGCTTCAAAAGGCGATGAAATTACCAACACCCCCTGACAAGAGTTTAATCTGAGTTCTTCGTTGGGTATCAATTGATATCTATCATATCATCTATAACTTGTGTAGAACAATTATGGAATCATCCTTCTTTCGTACATACTATCTATTACCTATTCCGTGAGAGAACGCTGCACAACACAAACTGTCACAAATTTGTTGTAAGAAATTGTTGTTGTGTTGATGACAGCACGGAAAGATTACTCTATGTTAAGTACCCACCCACTTACATTCAAATAATGCTAATATATACTTATAATCAGGCTTTCAGTGCTTTTGATTAAAGACACGAATTTTGTTCTGATTTTATGAAAAGCATGCCATCTGAGGGCATATTTTGCGATAGCCGTTGATGCATTGTCACTCCTGCAAAATGTGGACAATAAAAAGGCAAAAGAACATGGACTGTTATCGCGTTGTCTTATCTCTGTTTTTATTTTAGATTTCTGGGTGTTTTCAAAATTCTTGGCTTGTTTGCGGATGTTGACTGTTAATCGTAATAACGTTTTATCACAATTTGAGTAAAAAAACTAGGAGCGTTGAACACTGGAGATTCAGTAAATGGGCTTTAAATTTGACATTTCTGTCAATGATGATAAGAAACGGGTTCCTTGCCGCCTTCAAAACGTGCACGAGTGCGAGCCGGCTTCAATCGTCATTTCGGAGGATTATTGAGTTGAAATCAGAAGAAAATTCAGTCGCAATCAAGGTAAGTTCGCACAAATTTTCGTTTCTAAGGATGACGATTCATTGGCTGCAGAATGCAGAATGATGTAATTACACCTCCATCACTTGCAGTCACTTGGATTTCTCGAAGTCTCAATATTTTACAATTGGCACTGATTTATGCCCATATTGTGTTTCAGGGATGGGTCAGTTCGTTAAGAAAGATGAAAGAAAATCTGTTTGTCGACGTAGTCGACGGATCGTCTGGACAGCCACTGCAAGTCGTCATCTCCAAAAGTCAGGCGCCCCCCAATCTACACTACGGCTGTTCGGTGGAAGTCGTCGGTGATTTAATTACGAATAAAAATGAACAAATCGAAATGACAAATTGCGACGTCAAAGTCTTGGGCGATTGCAACCTTGAGGAAGGCTACCCTTTTGCTCCTAAGAAAACCTACTCTATTGACTATGTTCGCCAGTTTCTGCACTTGAGGCAGAAGTATTCTGGGTTTAATGCGCTGTTCAGAATACGAAGTGAAGCGACTTGGGCTGTCAACGCTTACTTCAAAGAAAAGGGTTTCATTAACGTTCATGCTCCAGTTCTGACGTCAAACGACTGCGAAGGCGCTGGAGAGGTTTTCATCGTTGATAAACCGTCTCCAATGCAATATGCCAAAACGCCCAGCAAACCAGTTCGATTCTTCGACGAAGAAGCCTATCTCACCGTTTCTGGACAGATGCATTTGGAAGTTGCAGCAAGGTGAGTGTACTTGTGAATGTAAAAGTATTGTATTGTGAAGAAACTTGTCATCCAAGTCGTATTCTTTCCATCTAATGCGTCGTTCTGTTCTCTTTCAGAGGTCTTAGTGACGTATACAGTTTTGGTCCTACGTTCAGAGCGGAAAATTCCAAATCGCGCTTGCATTTATCTGAGTTTTACATGTTAGAAGCTGAAACGACGAGGTTATCAAGCCTCGAAGAACTGACACAGTCCGTTGAAGAGATGATCCATTACGTGACGCATTGCCTCATCAAAAACTCCATTCAAGACATAGAAAGATGTCGACAAGTACTCGGCCTACCCAGTATGGTAGAATCGACAAAGAGCATCGAGGAAGTTTTGATGTCTCCTTTTTCCACTATGTCTTACGATGAAGCGTCCGACGTGATATCTAAAAATACTGACAAGCTGAAAACTCAATTTAATCCCGGTGAGGGTTTCACTAAAGAACAAGAACTTTTCCTAGTCAAACATAACAACAACGTTCCGTTGTTTGTGGTGGAATGGCCCAAGAAGACCAAACCATTCTATATGAAGACCATGGACAGCGATGAAAACAAAGTAAGAAATCGATCTTAATTATTTTTTTCCTTAATGACATTGAGTAGTGAGTGTCTAGAAAGTCTTGCAGAATAAGCTGTTGGCTTGGAGCGCTGTCAGTACTCACCTTAATTTCCCAGAATTTTCACTCAGCTTTCATGTTTTATCTCATCTATTTATTTCATCTACTATTGCTACCAGAAGAGGTTTCCATCCATCCATGATACGTTCACAATTTCCAAGAAACTCAACGGATTTGAGAGATTTTTTCTCAAATTATCAATGCGTCTCACGTCATATAATATTGCAATCCCATGTCTTGATTCAAGCTCAAGCAGCGAGTGGTCACGTTAGTTTCTAATGCACTGCTCACATGAACTGGTTCTGAAAATTTCGTTCTTCCCCTCACGTCATAACCCAATTTAATCTGGATTGCCTCTTACCCTGGGTACACACGTTGAGGATTCCGGAGAGGATTCCCCGTTGAGGCCAACCTCTCGGGCCGACGGACCGTGTGGACGGGTCGAGGCCTTCAGTTAAGGCGGACTATACAGGCCGCCGGAACTGAACCCCTTCCCTCACGTGTGGATGAGGTGATCGGTTGGCCTCAACGTCGTAGGTATCGCTCGAGTATCGTCACAGTGGTCGCAGCTCCTCGTTTATTTTTTGATTTTTGTTTATCGCCCCGTTTCGCCCCGGCCGCCTCTGAGGTTTTCCCCTACGTGTGGATGCTCCGGCCGCCTCAGAGGAATCCCTCTCCGGAATCCTCAACGTGTATACCTACCCGGCCTATTATGGTTTTGATCGTTAACGTACGCAGTCGCCTATTACACGCTAGCAGTTTATAAATGGTCTGTAATGTGGTACAGGGCGCACTGATAGTTCAGAAAGCCACCTGCTCAAATCTGTTGTTCAAAGGCATGACGAATATACTAACAGATACCTCTTTTTATAGTACCTAACTAATAATATGTATAGTAAAACAATATATGTATAAATATCTGACATTTCAGGTGATGGCTTTTGACCTCTTATTTCCCAACGTTGGAGAAGTGGCCGGTGGTAGTTTCAGAGAAGACAACTATGACAAATTGCAAGCTGTCCTCAAGAAAAACAAAGTTATTGACAAGTTGGATTGGTATTTGGAACTAAGGAAATTCGGAAACGTGACAACTTGCGGTTACGGCCTCGGATTTGAGAGGTATCTTCTCGTGATGCTTCAAATGCTTAACATCAAGGATGTTATCCCGTTTCCTCGTTGGCCTCATAATTGTGCGCTGTAAGCTGAATGTTACGGAAGTTCGTGTTTTGTGTAGTTGGTGCGGAACATGGCTGGCTTCTAACTATGCCTGAGCGCATTATCTTCATGAGAACGTTTACTTAACCAAGCAGGATCAGAATGCTCACACAGACCACAAAATCTTGAAACTGAACCAGACATGGGTCAGTTCAAGAGAAAAAATGTAGCTAATTGAGAGAGAATTCACCTATAGAAAGTTATGAGAAGTAGAAAATGTCTATTGAAGTTCGATGCCGCCTCATAAATTAACGAATTAGTTGGATATCTTAGCCTTATTTCGTCAACTGTAAAGCGTGAATATAGTTTTTATATTATCAGTTTTCACATTTGTTTTAATGTTATTTTCTCGGGGCCACGAATCTTCAGGTTGCTTCTCTCTGTGATCTGTAAGAGTGTAGGAGCGTTTGCTGTTTGGAAAATTACACCTTTCACGTACATATGCACGTGGTGTCTCAGGATGCTTGTCGTAACATGAGATTTCCATTATAAAAGTAATTTCTGGCAAAAAGAGCCATTTAGATTTTTTTTTTTTAAAAAGCGTATTATCCGAGTTATTTACGATTCAAGATTTTTGTCTCCCATCTTTTCGAATGATCTTCTTGAAATTATTTAAACTCCTTTACTCTCCTGTTTTTTCTCAAATCCTCGTATATTTGAACATTTATCGAATCAATTCTGATTGATCAATTACCCAATTGATCGAATTCGCATCTTGTTTTGAGATTACCTCTTGAACTGGATTACCTCCAGTCTTGCTAAAGGATAAGATAACATCCTAAGTAGATAATCGAAAACACGATAAAAAACGAAACATCAAATAAATCAGTCAGATATGTTACTATAAGTTTCTTGTAGAATATCTGAGTTGGTGTCTCCGGCCTTTCGACAAGCCTGTCCACACGTTACCATGCAACGGAGGACGTCCGAATTTAATCGATATTTTTCATTCGGAATGTATCAGCGTCCTACTGTTTGCGAAATAAATGTTCTAAAATTGGAGCAACCTGCCTTGTTCATGTTCACGTCTCATTCCTCATTGGTTAACCGAAAAGATGACGAACTATCAATATGCGCTCTTGTTACAAAACAATACAACCGGGTGTACCCACCTGATTTTTTTAAAAAGTTGATATTTAGTTAGTTGATTGATTATAGAAAAGATTATACCTATGTAAGGTATTCTCTATTACGTAAAAAACAAAAGTTGATTATTCAAGGAATAACCAACTAAAATAGAAGGAAATTTAAGCTTTCTAAAACCCATTATCAAGAACATCACATATTCGTCACGTCCTTCGTCAGCTTTTAACCTGGGGGTTCTTTCTAATGGTAACAAACAGACGTGACAATCAAAATAGCGGAGAATTTTCTTGTAACGAAAACATCGAACACGCACTAAAAAGGCATACCACACAATTGGTTATTGCAATATCGTTCATGCGGTTGAGGGGCACGACAGAATAGTGAAATAATCTAAAATTGGCAATTTATTTGATCTCCTCAATTCGCATCGATAGCATGCTCTAATAAAGGTTAACAATTTTATTACTGGAATGCTTAGAAAATAACTTAGATACCCTACGATCCGCAGTTTTAACAATGAGCGGCCTACCCCTATCAACTTTTATCGAGACGCGGTTACATTTTTCAGCGGTACGAATAATACTTTAAGCTGGATCACTCTTCTTTGGCTTGATAAGAACGGGATTTCTTTGTTATAAAACGACACAAGTGTAACAGACACAAAAACGACAAAATTCAAATCCAAGCTCGCACCAAAATGATATTTTCAAGTTTATTTGTATTCAATGTTATTCTCAAATTGAAACACGATATTTTATAAACGTAGTTACCCTAAATAATAAAAAACCATGTATCAACTATCACATCTAGTTTATGGTCATTGCAACGAAGCTTTCAAGTACTCTAGAGGTTAGGAATCACAATACATTTCTGATCGAATGGAAAAAAGGCGCACATCTAGGACACAAGGTAGAGCTGGTTAATAATTGTTCCAATCAAACAGGTAGCGCCTTAGTCTGAGGTGGGTGTTTTCATATACATAAATTAAAATACGAATAAAATTCAGAAATCTGCAAAATGAAATATGAATTGCCCAAATAAATTAGTTCTAGTAAAATTTCTGTTGAATGTAAACTTCTTCTCATTTGTTATCTGATTAATGATTTTTTTCGTATTTATAATATGAATATGAAAGTGAAATCGTAATATATGGCTAAAGAACATATGGACACAATCTACGTGTACGTTAACACGTTCACTGTGGTGATTGCACCTCTGCAGCTCGCAACAATTTTCATTCCGTAAAAAATTGTTTTCTACAACTCCCTTTTTTGTGTGTCTCCTGGCTAGAGCTTTTAAGGAGGCCTCAGAAAGGCGCTGTAGGCAGCGCTGTCCTGTGTTAATTTGAGTTTAGCTAGGTCATTCGTTGCCCTTTGGTGTTCAGTGGTGGTCTACAATGGGTGGTTGTATCATACATGATCCTCAGTGAACGTGGGAGTGAATAATATCAAGGTTTTAATGTTTTTATTGAATGTTTCAACCTATTTAGCCTTGCGTTGATCTCATACCTTCTCTTCACATGCCCTTTGTTAGACAATAATTGCTTTTCAGCTACTACCGTAGATCCTGTTTTCAGATACGTAAGAAAATTTTCAAAAAATCGATCACGAAATCCCTCAAGAATCACAATCTGAGCCAAATTCAAAACTTAAGTTCCCTGCTTGGAAGAATGGGTACCCCAATGAAAACAAGTGGGTCTCAAACCACAAAGGGGAATGATCCCCAAAAACCCGTAATGAGAAGAAAAAAAAAAAAAACAAAAAAAAACAAAACAAAAAAAAAACAAGACAACAAAAAACAACAGGCTCATTACACACTATTCAGTGCCTACCTACTCTTCTATTATACCGTGACGTGAACTGGGTCCCTACGCAACTTAGATGATTATTCTTTCGGAAGCTAGCTCACATAATAATAAGTTAAACTCAACCAATTTATTGAATTTCCAAAATAGTTTTCCTCACACATTTCCCTTAAATTATTAAGTAAATACGATTTAACGAGTTTTTAATAATAAAAATAAAGCGATAAATGAAACAATACCATCCAAAAATAAGCTTTCAAATTCAATGGAACACGTTGAGTGCAGTTATTACATAAATATTTGAATATTTTCTTTAAATATATTCTTCACAATATACTTCAGTATACATGAACTAGCGAAACTAGTTACTATACATATCCCTCTTCTTTTTGGTGAAATAGAATATCTTCTTTAGTTTATTATAGTAATGATTTATATCATCAACAACATCATAGGACCAATTAAATTTTGTCTACGCAGATCCAGATTATTACCAATAGAGAAATCATAAAGAGATAACAGTCAACAGCGCCTAATAAACGACAGTTACCTTTAGAACTGCACCCAGTTGGGGTTGCTAGGCGTAGTGGCTCCTCCGCTGGAAGAAAGAGAGAAACATTATTCTGGTGAAAAATGAAATTATCTGATTTTTCTTGAAATCTACACACACTGCTGGGAAGACATCTTCGTGTAGAGGGAAAGGATTCATCCTGTCATGGGGCGAACGGGAAGCCAAGGGTCCTGGCCCAGGTATTCAAGCTCGACGAATCCCATGGCATCAGGTATTTACTAACATTATGCACATCCGTAAGTGACGTAGTGACGATTCAACCATATCGCCTTGCGGAAGCAGCTACTCATATTTTCATCTAAAATGGTTCTTCCCCTGTACTGCATGACCCTGCTCCTCCTCCCTACATTTCGGGGGTTCCCAGCATTCACAAGGAGATACTTTGTTTGGGGCGCTGTGTAATCTTCAACCAATATAAGATCTTGAATCCATAACTTTTTCGTGAGATATTTGACCCATTTTGCAAGCAGTGTGTATTTACAATCATTTCGTCGAATCATTGACAACACTGGCACTTTGACGCCCAAGGAAACTTGTTTGTGGCGCAGCGATATCTTTAAGCTTAGAAATCTTGATAATATAACACTTGGTTGCCGCCTTCTTGACAGATTTAACCCATTTTACAAACAGTGGTGGAGATTTACGATCGTGTTGCAGACTCATCGATTGTAATTTTGCAAATTGCACATTGACACCTCCACCCAAAATCAAACCAGCCAAGAAAGTATGACAGGTTTTACTTCTTTGTAATGAATGAGAGATAACGTCCGAAAACATGGCTGATGATTCTACAGTTCGACGCCGATAAACTCTCCGCAAAACGAAATTTTGCTTTTTAGCGGATTTTGTATCGATCTCATGTGCTAAACGGACCTTTTCAAAGCTAACAACGACTCCAGGGTCGGCGTAAGTTGAATAAAATTGCTGGAAATCCTTTCAACAATTCATTTTTGTTGGTTATTCCTAGAATAATCAACCTATGTTTTCATGCAAAAGGTCACAATTTTTTTCTGGGCGTTTTAAGTTGTCTAGATCAAAAAAACAACATGTCCGTCCGCCGTTTTTGGTAGTAGAAAATTTTGTAAAATCTGGGTCAGGGGTCTGTTCCTGGCCTAGGACGGTCCTCGAAACTTTTCAGTCCGATCGGACCAAAGTTGGGCGGGGTTAGGGTCAAAATGTGTTTTTTGAAAAATGGATTATCGAGATTTTGGGCGATCTAGGCGAGTGGGGTATCATTTTCCACTATATTATGGACGCTGAATCTAATTAAATGGGTCCCAGAACGATTGGCACCCACTGGAAGAGGTTATGGGTCAAGTTGGGTATGTACTACCCATTTTGAATATGTTCTCGGGATTTCTGGTGCCTAGACGTGTGGAGTATCATTTTCCACCCTATTTTGGACGCTGAATCCAATGGGACGGGTCCCGGAATTTCACTTTTCAAGTCACTTACGCTGGACTCGAAGCCGAAGCGAACTCCCCCCACGACTCTCCTTTGCCACTGGGCGCTGCGTGAGACGGTGACGAGTTCACCGAAGGTACTGGAGGTGGTGCGATTTTAACGCCTCCTGGTGGCGGAGGCAAGAGGCCTCCTCCGGCTGACTTGGCTTTGGGCTTACTCACAGCATCGGATCCGTCCTTTTTCTAAATTCATCAGAAAACAAAATTTACATTAGTCCAAAACAAATGCATATTTACTAACATTACAAGATAAGTAACAAGAAAAATTACGTAAGCGTAAGAGTACGTAAGCGTGAGACAGACCAGTAGTCCCTAGGATATAAAAGAGGATACTCACGGTAATTTTCATGTTGATTTTAATAGTTTCACCTTCTTTAAATCTAAGGTCTAGCTCGGGCTTAGGAGGCGCTTCTTTCTCTTTTTCGATTTCCTCCGACTTTTTCAACCAATTGAAATGGTCTTGGAGAGCGACGTTCAGATCAAAACTGTCCGATCGGTCAGAGAACCCAACGCCTATGTATGCCGTACGACCTGAAAGCAGAGAGGCTTTTCTGAAGAACCGATGTGAACAGACATTGCTGCGTTTCTCTGGCAACAGGATTGTCCACTTGAATCCACAGGATTATGTACTTGAATTTTAATACGCTCATGGTTCATTCCAAATTCATTCCATAAATAGTAGAAGAGAATTTCTAAAATCTAATTTCAATTTTCATCATCAGTGAACTATTTATTTCTGTTTATGGTGATATTTTTGTATTTTGTTTAGACGGTCCTGATAGATGTAATTAACCAACCGGAACCAGAACATGAAATAGCGTCAGAGATATTGAAAGATATTGGACGTAATTCACCATGGTAAAGAGAATGAACTAAGCCGCTGTTTTCCTTCAAGATTGAACGCAACCTTGAGGTGCATTGTCCTTATGTCCAACGGCAGGAAATCGATTGGTTCACTTTCAATCAAGTAACGTATTTTGCTCTCCTAAACCTGATTCGGCTAGAGATAACAAACTCTTATAAGGTATCACAGAATTTCACAAAATGACCCAATTCGGACGCCACGTAGCATGTTATCACGAAAAAACCAACAATCGCCCGTAATCACGAAAGCGTTTCAGGTCAGATCGACAGCACTCCGAAGCGCACTTACCATTGTCATCTTGAATTCTGAGGACAAAATAACGCGACGAATCTGCCACAGGTTCGATGGCTACCCCTGGATATTTGTCGATCGGGCACTTGGCGAAGAGTTCACCAGATGATTTGTCTTCGAGTTTCAATAGGCACTCCTTGTCTTTAGTCACCAACCTCATCCTGCCCGTCCATTGAGGATCGTTCAAATTCCAATCCGCGGCTCTGAAGAGGGCAATGTCAATTAATTGGGGATGTTACTCTTGAGAGACATTACCTCATTATTGACGACAAACAGAAATAGGTACAATAAAACTTGACTCACTTGTGGCCACGGTTGGTGGTAATTGGAGGAACTTTGAAGACGAAAACCTCATTTTTCACCAGGAGGACACTTTCGTACGAATCCATAATGCGGCCCGAACCCACGGAAACGTTCGATTATCGACAGATAAACAGGACGAATATGAAATTGTCAATTTACCAGAGCGGAAATTGAAATCCTACAATCTGTGTTGGTCAGATTCTGACAGGGAAACTTCTCTCCTGATTTCACACACCGCTCTCAACATCAAAATACTATATTTCTGTAGAACTACAGATAAAAAGGTATTGACTGCACACGAACTGAAGAGTGATTGACGACGACATTGGAAAGTCCTTATTCATACGGATTTTATTTCATTTTGAACTCAACATCGCAATTTACATGTTATTTTCACGTTTAAAAAAAATTCTCTTAAGAATAAAATCTAACAATTCTCGTGGCAGGAAATGGGATGAATTAAAATTTCTTCGATTAACATATTTTCTGAGTACAAAAAAATACTCCTTTGCAAGACACCCAAAAATTTTGTTATATTTTCCATTCCGTTTACATGTTTTTAGTGAGTTATTCATGTTATTTTATTCAAGTATGGAGTTCGGGATCAAATTGGCTAAAATGGCAAGCTTCCTGTAGGAGTCTCCCCTGATCGGTACTAGTTCGATCTGGCGGCCGAAATCCTCAAACATTTGAACGGCATCAGAACCATTGTTCCATTGGTTCCGTTCTTAAGTTTTTGCAACTTTTTCTCATCAGCAGATGAGTAGCGCTAGCGTTGCCTTTCAACATCCTTGGGGCAGCCTTTCACCTTTCACATTAGCTATCTTTGTCTCATTTTGTTGGTGAATTTCCTGGCTGTTTCCAAGATTTTTTCGGTACTTTTGTACTTTCTGTACTTTCTTGTTAACGCCTACCAGTTGTTGATATATCGAATGTATCGAAATATCTCCGTAGTAAGGAAAACACCCCTTCAAACCAACCAACTAACCAATTAAGGAAAACAACATGAATAAACAAAACCAAAAAAAAAAAAAAATAAAAACAAAATAAGTAATAAAAGCACGTACTGAATAAAGATTTTCCGTACGGTGTTTTGTGTTGTGTACGGGTGTTTTCCTTACTATGGAGATGTAAACCTGTAGGTAAAAAGCCTCTTTGCACATAGGAGTCAAACATACCTGATTCGACATATCGATATTCGATATATCAACAACTCGTAGGCGTTAACAGGAAAGTACCATTTTTTCTAAGTAGCTGTTATTCTGTTTTAGAGAAAATTAATATTTGCACTAATTTTTTATTGTGAAACAGGGTCTTACCTAGCAGCAACTATGGCAAAAAAAAAAAAAAAAAAAATGCCAACCATCTTTGGATTGTTATTTAGTTGACTGAAAAAAGCTAAAAATAGAACATAATTTTTCAAAAAGAGAAGAAAAAAAGACGCCAGGACAGTGGTGATTTTTTTCGTGTTTAAGAAGATTACTGTCGATAATTTTCATGGTTAGAAAACTTTAATCAGCATTATGAATAGAATGTGCATGCGGGTATAACAATATTATATTCAAAACATGCTCTTGTAACACGGCGATTTTTTTTTTTTTTGCATAAAATTCATGGAAGTTGATCCCGAAAAGCACCAAGTGTTAATGGCTGTTTTGTGAACCAAAAATATTGATTATCGAAGGGCCCAAACGTGACCAAAATGATGATACTTGAAAAAAGCGCGAGTTTTGACCACAACTGATAACCGGTTCATAAAATCGTTTGACAGTTGTGGATTTTGGCCGCCAAGCGCGCTCAGGCCGACTTAGCTCTTCTGCTTCCTGTTGATAACAAATAACAAGCTGATAGCACAAATGCCGTTGAGGTTGGTGATGTGAATCTTCCTGAGTTTTTGGATTGAAATGGTTTGCTTCGTGATGAATTTTGTTCACTGAAGTTGTGTTATTTGTTGTCATTTTGTGAATATGGAACGTCAGTTTGTGTAATTTTGGTATTTCGTGGTATCTTACCTTGTTGATCGTTTCGGGCTGTCGCTGCGATCTTGAACGGTCAAAAGTGAAGTTTGATATTAAAATATGCATCTGTAATTATTCCGAAGTGCTCGTTTCTATTGTTAAAATCACAATTTTAATTGTTTTGCGCAACGTAAAGCAATCGACTGACGCCCATATCGATTCTGCACAAAAAGGGTGACGAAAATTCGGTTGACCGATTCTCCCGCGCTTTGTTATCGCTCCGTTCGGGCACAGATTGGAATTTCGGAAGTGGTACGTTTCGCTGAGATTTTGCTATTAATTGGTTAGCTTATTGAACGATGGACGATCCATTTTGCTCGACGAACTGAAGGAATGGTCTCTCCACCTCGGAAAAAGAAAGCGGATCGGAGAACCAGGACGGGACCTTCGACTTCAACCGCTACTCCTGCTGGTGAGATAGTTTCCAATGTTGTAGATAATTTTGCTTGTTCCTTACATAATCACTCATACTCCTTCTGATACGAACTTAGTTACTGTAGTCAGTAGAGAAAAATAATTGCGGGACTACGTGGGGGTATTCAACAATAATCGCTGTTAGCCATGAGTCAAAAGTTGATGAATTTTTATTTTCCGTGATTGAAAAAAAATTCGCACGACAAAAGCGTACTCATCAAATGAGTATTTCCTTGTGGATCAAGATGGTTTATGTTTGACGCCGTCGGAACAAAATCTGAATAAAATGTAGTTTTTGGGTTTTCATTTCCACCTCAATTTCCTGAATATACAAGAGAAATTCCCCTCTCAGTCAATAATCTGACAAATTGAACGCCTTCCCCTTTCATTTAATCATTTTTACGTCTTTCCTGAGTATGTACTATAGAGATGCTCATACCCTAACCAATTATAGATATCTCATGATTATAGACTCAGTAGATTTTATAAAATATTTTCAATTTTTCGCTGACTTGCGCCTTGAGGAGCTTAATTTTCTCTTGCAGTCGTACCTTTTTCATTATTTGACCAACTATTAAAAGAAACGGTTTCATTTTCAGGATCCCAGAGACTCAGGTTTCCCTCCAAACCGCTGACAAACAAGAGATTTTATTTGGATATAAAAAATCACGCTGCCTTGAAGAAACTCGGAGACAGAGTAAATTCGTTGGGTGGGGTAAGTCACATCTCTCTCGACACACATAAACATTACATTGTCACGTTTTTTTTTTTTTTTTCATAATTTTCTCTCGTCGAATATATTAGCCATGATGGGGCGACTCAAACCCCAGTTAATTCAATCAAAAGTGGGATTAGAGATATTTGATATTTTGCCCTTCAATTCAGGTAAAACTACTAACTTATTGTACATAATATCAGTGGAAGTAATAGTCTCGCCTTTGATATTTGGTGTTTTGGGAGTGCTTTTGACGTGAAGATGTCATTGCCAAGTCACTTGATAGTGCGATCAAATAATAGATAAGATGGTTGATTCCACCTAAGTGAATTACAGGCAGTTATCGTTTTGTGTTTAGTTTGTTTGACGATAATCGACGCTTTCCCAAAATATAATGAATTTTTCGCTTATATAACGCTTTTTTTGTATCTATAAGCCCAAGTAAGGACATAATCTCGAATGACCTCAGAATTGGGTCTTGTCACTTGTCAGAGAATGGTTGAGGTAATACCGACTCTGTCGCAAATGTTAGTGGTTGTTTCTGGTGCTTTGTGGGGAAAACCGTAAAGTTTTTGTGCGCAGCAGATGGTGAGGGGAGTTTTTTGTCTGTCAGTGGTCGTCGCGATATTTTTGACTCTTTTTTTGCTGTTTTTCAATGCATATTGCGGAGTAGTTTTGGGATTAGTTTAAAGGCTGTTTCAGCTCTTATTCCTGCAACCTATCCTGATCTGTACTTACTGCTGCTGCCTGCGGCTCAACCCCTGCTTTTTCCCAAACCTCAAAATCTAAATTCTAGGAAAGTTCCTGAATTTGTATCACATGACTATCGGGATTCTAGTTGCAGATTTTAGAAGATAGCTTTCTTAGTAATCTACTCAACTCCTACAACCTACTCTAGTCCTTCTTACTGCTGCTGCTGCCAGTTTCCCTCCCCCATCCATTTTTCTCAAACCTCAAAACCGATTCAGAGGAATTGTCATCAAGTGGCTCTTGTAATTTAAGTCGAAAATTTACAATTTGTGATTTCTTATTATTTTGTTTGAGAAACACGTTCGTCAAGTAATGAAAACATTGCCGTGCTCTAAAATTTCACGAGTCACTGCCGAATTGTTGTAAATAAAACACCAAAGGCCGCGGAATTATAGTAAAATACACGAGTGGCTGTGTGGCGTGATTCGTGATCTTCGTAATGCTGCGATGCTCTTGGAGTTTCTTTATGGGGAAGTGCAGTTTTAGCGGTGAAATGAAAGGCAAGGAGAGAGGCATTCTCGTCCTCGGCTGTTTTTCTTTTTTTTTCTCCTCTCTCTCCTTTGTTATCTCACTCTCTCTCTCTTTCTCTCGTGTCACGCACGCCTCACCTGCGTCCCTCGCCACTCCCTCCGATGTGAAAACCATCGAACGAGCCCTCCCATCTGCGCTGAGTGCCCGGTCGTCATCCGCTGAACCCCCCGCGGCTCCTAAGCCCGCCATACCTTCAAACGCTCACTTCCTCCGCCATGGAGCGCTGTCGTCGACCTCTATTTTCATTATTTATCTCCAATTTCGTCTCTCAACATAATTTTAACAAGTTTATAATACAAAATACCCTCTAAACCAAACTACGGACTCCTTATTCGCACTCAATTGCCCCAGATAGAATTTTTTGAGAAAACATTTCAGTTTTGTTTTGACGTGAGGCATCACTGCGTCCAGCCATTTTGTGACAGTGGCTGCCTGGGTTCTTGGAGAGATTTCGGGGTCTTGAGGATTTGTGTGATTTTCTGCCAAAAATAAAACGTTTTCTTCGTTCAGTGAATACAATATGAGTTTTTCGTGATCTAAGGTGTTATACTGAAGTGTCCCGAGCAATATGTGGTGAGTTATTTCGAAGAGTGACTGGGCAAATGTGAGCAGACCATCTCTGCCCTTCCGTTGTGTATTGACATATTTGTTTACACGTATAAGGTTCCAGCTTTTCTCGCGAATTTCTCAACTGAGACGTTTTCAGCTGCGTAATCAACGCGGGCCTTGTTTTCGATCAAGTTTCCGCCGTCGTTGGAAAGCGTCATCTCCACGATAGCACGGGTTTTCACTGGCAGAATCGAATTACAAAATGGGTCCCACAGCTCGGGGGTTCGGGGAGTCAGGTCGAGACGGGGAGCGTTCCTCAGCGAGATTTCCACCTTTTGCGTCTCGGTTCTCGAGTCAATCGCTTTTAGCCTCCTGTGCACCGCGATCGTGGCCTTATCTGCACGACCCGTTCTAAAAAGAGACCGAATAAGCAGTTTGGTCGACAATCACCTCGTCGCCTTGTTAGCGCTTTTCATTTTGTAACGTACTCTGTCTCTGTTGCTTCCCTGTAAAGTTCACTCGACAATATACACCTCAAACTCGTGCAGATGTACGTATTTTACACGACAGCTGAGCATCATGCAAACACCGTTCGACCATTTACATAGAATATTTTCTCCAGTTATTTTGCATAACGCCACACATAAACATTGGCGTTGTTATCATTCTGCTCCTAATCACTTGAGTCCATGCACCCACTACTGTGCTTTCTCATAATAATTACCCTTGTACACTGGCTGGGCCAATATTTCTGCCCCTGTAAGAAAAATCTCTTGACATTTCCGTTGGAATAACGATAAATAAATCTTATTTATGTATTTTTTCATAAATAGTCATTTTGAACGTCTCATATTATCTAAAAACTATTTATTTATAAGAATTGTGCCTGTTTTATAAATTACGCGCAATCGTGAGGAAATTACCAACTAGTTTTCACTGGAAAATCGCCAATTTTAAAGCTTACTTGGCAAATAACATTGATAATCTCTAAAAAAGGGGGGTAAAGATAAAATTACATTTTAGGGATGAAAGAGGGTAAGCTAAGTAAGTACTTATTACAAAACGGTGCAAATTCTCTCTCACGGGTTATTCCTCGGACCAGGCGTACGGAGACTCATTTCTTCAACATGGGGGAAATGGGGGAAACAGTGGGCGTGGCGGGTCCCGGACCCATTCCAATCGATTCAGGGTCCAAAATTTAGTGGAAAATGATACCCCACACGCCTAGGTACCAGAAATTCCGAAAACACATACTCGAAATGGGTATTATGTACCCAATTTGACCCATAACTTCTTCCAGTGGGTGCCAATCGTTCTGGGACCCATTTCATTGGATTCAGCGTCCAACATTTAGTGGAAAATGATACCCCACTCGCCTAGATCGCCCAAAATCTCGAAAATCCATTGTTCAGAAAACACATTTTGACCCCTACCCCGCCCAAATTTGGTCCGATCGGGCTGAAAAGTTTCGAGGACCGTCCTAGGCCGGGAACAGACCCCTGACCCAAATTTCAGATTTAAAAAAAAATGTCTGCTACCGAAAACGGCGTACGGCGGACGGACATTTTGGTTTTGGTTGGTTATTCCTTGAATAATCAACTTATGTACCTATTTATTGATCTAGACACGTTGAAACGTCCAGAAAAAATTTTTGGGCCGAATCTGTGAGATTGACTTTTTGCATGAAAACAGGTTGATTATTCAAGGAATAACCAACCAAAGAAGGGCAAACTGCTGAATTAAGTTGATATTGATGAAATCAGCTATGGGAAGGGCCAGACCTATCTTCGTTGACTTTTCCCTGGCTTGATTCAACATTCTGAAGGTTGACAATACAACATACATAATTCATGCGTGTGCTCCATACGTGAAGCTTCCAAAATTTACATTTTTGTTGTTTGGTTGAGATGGGTTGTATCTTCTCCGAAACCGTCAGCCTACATCGAAAAGGTTTATTTTAATAATCATCCGGGATGAGGGTGTCACCAAAGGAATTTTCAGATTTAATGAAAGGCTTACTAACTTCTTTTTTAATATAGGTAACTAGGTATACTCATCATAATATGTACTCTATGCAGTACTGTTCTCTTGATGCTTTTGAGTCGTCTGAAGTTTATTTATCAAGCATTTCTGTCGCTTGGTTTGCAGAAATTGGAACTGTTTCTCGTCAAAGAAGTCGACTATGTGGTTACCGACAGGGATGCATCGACCTTTACGAAGAGACAACCTTTAGATCAAGTCCCCACTCCTTCACCCCTTCCATCATTTTGTTCCGTGTCGCCTGCCACAACCGATTCACCTACAGATGGACTAGGAAACAGAAAGACTGTAAGTATCCTGTGTAAAAACTAAATTTAAAGACGTTTTCATTCAAAAATTTAATTTAATTCAAATTATTCGGAAAATACAACTTAGATATTTTCTATATTTTTATTTTATGACTTCATTATAATTATTTTATCTTATCTCGAGGAACGATTTTAATATAAGATTTTCAACAAAAATGTTTCAGCGGTCTCGGGCCGAGGCCATGCTAGAGCGTGTCAAACAGCAGCCACTGAAGACTACTGGAGACATTTTGAATAATGCGCTTGCTTGGAAAATACCAATTTACCCGCTCAGCAAGGTTTGTTTATCCATAACGTGTATTGCATATGTATATATGCATAATTTGATCTTTTAGCTTTTCATAACAATATCGGCCTTACTTAGGCTTCACATTTGTTGTTGTAAAGCTGTTGCTGAATACTGACGCAAAAAAAATTTTTTTTCTACGAAAGGAATTGCATATTGACGTTTCAATCTGGTCTGAATTTGTTTCCAGTTCCTAAATTGGTTGGAGAAAATCAGTTCTAAAACCAGTCAAGTGTGCAGAGATCAAAACTCGAGTTTGATTAGTTCACAAGGGCGAGGATTGAAAGTACTGACTGGCACTTACCTCAAAATTGAAACCGGCTTTAGACCCGAATTCAAGCAGTTCACCTCTTGGCCGGCCCTTGGTTTCTTGAGCAGTCGTGCAACGTCCTCGACAGCCAACCGCGCTAAGCCTCCTACCGTCACTGTTTTGGCGCAATCGTCAGCCAATTGTGGGAATTTTGAGAGAGACGACCAAACTGGCCCTACAGCTAACAAGGATTTGATGAGCAATGAACCATCTCAAAGGTGAGTGAACATTTTATTGAGCGATTACATCTGAGAACGACTCCCTCGATCCTGTTATCGAATTTCGTCCAATTCAACGTGCGCTCTTGTTTCAGAATGACAAGAAAGGTGGGAAGAACTGGCAAAGAAGCGTCCTCTGCGATTGGCGGTGGCAATGGCTATTGTGAGGTATTGCTGAACGATACCTTAAATCACCAATACTGCTCATGGCTGTGACATTGGAGGATAATGTGCATTTGTGTTTTAGATTTGTCGGATCCATTATGATCAGCTCGACAGCCACACTATATCCGCCCAGCATTTGAAACTTGTGACGGATTCAGCTCAATATTCGCAGCTGGATTCCATTATTCAACAGAACAACCTGGGGTGAGTTATTCGTTTAATATTGTTAAAATTCATGTTTTTTCTCAATTTCCATTTTGATTATTATTATTTTTCTTCTATTTTAATTTGTGCATTGTAGGTCAAACAGTCTCAGGAAATCCTTGAGGATTGCGAAGTCCCCTCCTCCGTTCCTCCCCCCTGAAATGGGAGGTAAGCACAGCTCCGGCAGGTACAGGAGGGATGGTCGATTCCGGTTCAGTGGGCAAAGATTATACCAAGACCCTTCGTCTGAAAGAATGCTCCGTTTCCTTGGGTCCTCCTAGCCCTCTCCTGAACGGTCACACGACCGTTACTTTGAAGACGTCGCGGAGCGGCAAGTTGTCGTCACCAGCCCTCATGCCAGCGGTATGATTTAATTCTAGTCGTAATTTTCGGTGTCACCCCTGTCTTCTCTTTTCTACTTAACACTGGTTTTTATCACTTAATTTTTTTTAGGCTGCAATGAACGGTTGCAGTAGAAGGTCGCAGCGATCTCAACCAATGCAAGAGTCTTCAGATCGGGAGGGCGTGGATGCGTTGAATTTGACTCCTGTCGGTGACCATAATCTAAGGTCAAGGAAGGCCAGTTCAGCTCAAACACCAATGACGCCCCCACCGCCTGAACGCCTGCCATCGCCGCCTCCAGAGAAGCTGAGCTCTTCTCACCTGCGTAGTGGCACGTTGTCTGAGAAGGCGATGACGAGATCCGACAGAAGCAGACGTTCCGAGGATCGCGGCCCGTCGACAAGATCGTCCGTTGAGCGGGTGCCACCACAGAAAATCCAGCCTGAAAGAGCAACCACTGTCACTTCGAGGCGTTTCAGAGAGCGTAGTGTCGACTCCGAACAGGCCGCCAAGACCCCTTCCAAGAGTTCCGAGAGGCCTTCGAGGCACCACAGCAGGCACAAAACCAGGATCAAAGAAGAGAAAAGCGATGACGATGATTCCAAAAAACCAAGGAAACAAGATGAAGACCCTGTCGAAGACGAAGAACGAGCTGAAAGGCGACGAAAACGGGACGAACGAACTGACCAAGACGACAAATCACGATCGTCAGACAAAGACAAGTGGTGCACGTCCCACGACAGGATCCCCAAGTCCGACCGGTCCCTCCGTGTCCGAGAGCGGACTTATTACGAAGACACTGAGTCCGAGGAGTCGCCGGCGTTTCCCACCAAGACCGTTCGGTCGTCCAAAATGAAGAAGCGCGCATCAAGCAAGTCACGAGTTACCAAAAAGAGGTTGTCCGTTGAAGAGAAATTCATCGAGGACAACAAGTCTTACTACAAAGTCGAGGTTCTCAACTCCAAACTGAGATCAACCGAGTATTTCGTCAATCAAAGACAGGTAAATCACTTGTTTTTCCATTCCTTCCCAACGAAGTACTGAGTGAATCTCCAGATCTTAGACGCTGAACCGTCTATGGATCCCGAACCATTTGCGCACTTGATGGTATTAGGGATTTCAAGAACGTTCAGGTTGTACCCACAAAGATATTGATTTTTGCTTCCCTTGCAGGCTGAAGAAAGAGTGAATGGCGAATCAGCGAGCGATGAAGTTAAGCCGGTTGTCGTTCGGTTTAAGAAAATCAGAACGACTGAAGTCGCGCTCTTGAGTGACGAAGCCGAGAGCTTCATGTTTGGTGAACCCAAAAAACAAGGAAGCGAAGACGAGGTAAGATCTTGTCTGTGGAACCATACGTGTATAATAATCTTTTATTGTAACTTTTGTGAACTTTGAATCAAAAATACTACTTTAAATTATTTGTTTTTTGTTATCGTATCGTATTCAAGCAGGTTAATTAATTAGAAAATGAATCAAACAGTTTGATGATTTATGGTCGGGTGGGTTTCGGAACATGCCATTTCTTATGTTGTCTCTTGTTTCTCATTCATGGACGCGTTCTAGGGGGTGGACCGTTCGCAAGATGAAGCCTACAGCGAGCTCGGTAGGGTGAAGGATGAGACGTCTGAGAGGAGTAGCGAGAAGAACTCGAGTGTTCGAACTGACTCTGATATGATCGCCGTAAAACCCCCTTCGACCGACAGCATTGCAGTGTCAATCAAAGAGGAAGATCCCGAAGAAGACGAAGAGCCAATCGAGGAAGATTTGTCGAAGGTGAGGTCAATTCAGAGTTTTCACGACGTAAGTGTTGCCATGCTCGCTATCGCGTGATAGAATTTATCAATAGTCCGTTAGTGGGTAGTTAGTCCTCAACTAGCGTATACAGTCAGTCAACAGGCCAACGTTAGGTGCCACTTAACGCTATTTGGCGATTGATGAAGAGTTTCTAAGCGCTCTCTTCAACATCAACTTTGTCATTTTTTCTCGCGTTTCCAGTGGGAATTATCTTCATACATATTCACGTTCTCTTCAAAATGTCTAGAAAAAAAGTGTATTGAAGAAGAAACTTGCCGAGGTTTAATAATGATAACTACTTGTCAATGTGTTGTTTAATTGACGAATTGCCTGCTGTCCGCAGATGACGTTCTCCTTTGAAAAACCCCCGACGAAAGAGCCCTGGCTGGAGGCACTGCTGAGGCAGCGGGAGGGCACGGAATTCTACATCCCCATGTTTCACGAGTACCCGAAAGTCGTCCTTCCGTACCAAGTGAAGCGCCAATGGAGGAAACCCGGGAGGAAACCAGGGACGAGTACGAGTCTTGTGGCCGCAACGCCGACGTCGGCAGTCGTCACCACGCCGGCGGCTGTTGCGACGCCGTCGTCGCCGTTTCATCGTAAAGACCGCGTTTCCCGGCTCATCCAAGCGAGTGTTGACGACAAGCCACGCAAGTCGCCGAGGTGAGTGGGTGTCCCTTCGTCTACCTAGGTGCCCCCCCCGGTAAATCACGCTTTTCAGATTCGACGTCCATCATAGACGATGCAAGAGACGCCGGTGGCGCGATCTAGCGACCTTATTCAGTAACCTAAGGACAACTTTTTATCATAATTTGTTTTCCTACAGTGGTCCGAGACGAGAGTGTAGGATGATTGAGTCGCTTTTAAAACCAGTTTACTTCACGTCTTAAATATAACCCAGGAAAACTTTTTGAAACGAACGAACCTCGACATACACTTTATAAAACAACCCCCTTATATTATTTGTGCCTTCTCCTCCCACAATGAAATATGGAGAGAAGAGTACCGCAAAATTTCATTCATTTATAAATTCATGTATATTTTAATTCTATTAGAACATTGTTGTCAAAAATATTAACGCAACGAAGAACGCTAACAAAAATCTGGAAAATGAGCTGTAGCCAATTACTTTGTCATGTATTGTTCTCTGGTCGCCCATCTTTACGCGCTCCGTCAACTCATGCATCGTCTATTGAAAGGGGTGTGCGCATTGATATGTTTTTATTTGCCTTATCTTTTGTCAACATGAAAGTGGCAATGTCAATCTCCTACTTGTTCTGGTAGTCATGAGAACAAAGGTTTGGTAGTTATAATTTTTTTACTTGAATTTTTCATCGAAAAGGAAACGTCAACGGAAAGTTCATTTCGGGAAAGGTTTTATCAACTCGTTTTTGGTCACAAACCATGATATTTACGTTTTGTCAAAACTAGATCCTTACCTAGAAACACTGTGAGGGAACCCGTTGGTCATGCGCAACGTGAAAATTGTATAATGTACAAAGTACTGCCGTGGGATGGATATCAGAAGGATGAATGTTTGCGCATTTATCTCCTCATATTGACCTTCTTTGCTAAATATCGCCTGGAATTCTGTTCCCACTCAAAATACTACAGCAGTTTTTAAAATTGAAAAAAAAAAAACAAACAAAAAAAAACGGTCGTTATCTCATGTTATTTATTCCTGAGAAAAGTCACCTAACAAAAGGCCCATTGAATGTTTGATTTTTCATACTTCTTTGCTTTATTTTTTTTTTTCTTCCTAAGATACGTTTTTTGGTAGAAAATCAATACACAGCATGTTTTGGGAGCTCTTAAACCGAAATTTCGAGACACATTTTTGTTTGAATATTTCAAAAACTATTGGGTCTGGGGGAAAATATCGGGAGAAAAATATTTACTGCACCGAATTTCCTACGTAATTCTCTGACGTTTTTTCTTCACCCTATAACCTCTTCAGAGAGGGACCATTACTTCATTTCTTTAGCTCCTATGAGTGGCTTCATTATGTCGGATTTCAACTTTCTTGGAAACACAAAATCCTTCTTCTCATTTTATCCTGACCGGACTCAAATGTCTGGTTTTTTAGTCGCTCTGTAATGCTTTAAACTTGACAGCCGTGTTTGAGGAGCACATGTTCCTTGTGTGTTCCTCGCACAATTTTTTCTTTAAATGAATGAGAATTTCTTGAGGTCATTTAAGTAAAAACCCAAGAGAGAAAACGAAGAGAGAATGCGCACAACCCTTTGAACCGCCTCATCTTGATAGTGATCACAGATTCAGAATGCAAACGTTGAAGCCAATATCAATTTGTCTTGTTCCGTAATGATTTCGCCTTAGTGAAATAATTTCAAACAAGTTAATTCAAATCGTAATGAAGATGTTTACCATTCTAGAAACCTGAACGCGGTCAGGAGGGGCGTTTCCACTTCTGGTTCCGTTCCTGCTCTTACTTCCGATAATATTTCTCTCAAACCCGAAGACATATCTAATGAACCCGGAGAAAGGTGGTTATTCAAATCTCGCTTGAAAGTAACTTGACGTTTCATCTAATCAGTGTTATGATGTCCATCCGTTTAACATTTGAATTCTTCCGTGTCCGTCGCTTTGGTTTCGTCCAGAAAGAGTCGCGGGGGGTAGCCGTTCGCTTGGAAGGTTTCACTGCACATTATTTTTTGTTCCGCACGTAATTTGGATATCGGGTGTGAATGGATGAAGTTTGCCTGTCCGGGACAATGAACAGATAATGGACGATTTGTCAATGAGTGCCGTGGGTGAATTAGTGAACCGTTCTCTTCACTCGTTACCGATTAATCTTGTCAACACGTTCTTTTTAATGAATAGAGGGGTTCACTATTTACACATTGGGACAACAATAATTATAAGACAAATTTCAGGGGTCAGTTCTACATCTAATTTGCTTCAATAAGAGCCTCCTTTTCTTGTTATTAGGCTCATGTTTCAATGCTGTCGTTGTGGTCGATGTTGTGTCGTCAATGCTGAACCTATAAAATAAACATTCCCTCCAAACTTTGGTTCTTAGCAAACGAGAAACCATTTTTCTGTTTCTACCAATCGGTAGTGATAAAAAAATCCATTAATATTAGAAAGATATAGATTATTTTTAACGATATCTTCAACTTGTATTTCACAAGGATTTTAAGGGAGTTGAGTCATTTAGTTAAAACAAGGTCGGAAATTGGAAAAATCATAAATCTTAGATCAAAAACTTTTAAGAGTGCTAAGGTGCACTTTTAATAGTGAATTAGTTGTAGAACTGTTTGTGTCACAATAGTAAGTGTTGACAAGCTGTAGTTAGGGTGGTTTAATTAACATCAGCGCATGAATTACTGACCTAGAACAGGAAATTAAAGCTAATTTAATGAGGAAATTCCTAAACACTATCATGCACTAATCTCGTCACGTTATTATGTACACGGTGTCTGGTATGAAACAAAAGTTTAATTGTAGGCCAATTTGATTTAGAAAAAGACAAAAAACGCGTTCCCTCAATAATTTCCATTTAACGCAAATAATCCACTTAACGCGTGGAAGGGAGGCATGAGTGTCCGCATGAGGTGCCGACGGAATTCGACCCAGTTTTGACTCAAATTTCTGATTTTTGACGTGCCTTTTTGACGTTTTCAGGTGTCACGCGTCCACTTTGGCGATAATGAGCTCGCTGATGAGGCGCCGCCCGATGAGAGAGTGCGCTGAAAAGCCTGTCAGCTACGAGGAGGAATCTTCTCTGCCTGAAACCGTTGAATCCTCCGGTAAGATAACGTTCGTAGGGTTATTTGTTATATTACACCGCTCTTTACATATTAGCAATCCGGTCAAGATTTTTGTTGGCTCATCCAATGCTCAAGTTGACATGGGTAAAATTTCAAGTTTTTACCACTAATTCAAATTCGAAATGAATCAATAATGGAAAAAACGCTGCAAATTCTGGCACAGGGGTTGATTATTCCTCGGACCAGGATCATGGAGTCTCATTCCAATCGATTCAGCGTCCAAAATTTACTGGAAAATGACACCCCACACGCCTAGGTCGCCGAAAATCTCGAAAATCGATTTTTCGAAGTACATATTTTGACCTCCTTCCTCTGGTCTGATTGGTCTAAAAAGTTTCGAGGACCAACTAGAGCCGGAGACGGGTCCTTCACCCGAATTTCTGATTTTTTAAAATTTTCTTCCGCCAAAATCGTCGTGGACGGCGGACGGACAATTGCTTATTTTGATCTAGGCACCTTGAAACGCCCAGAAAAAAATGTTCGCCCGAAACTGAGCTTCCTGATTTTATTTTATCTGCTTCGGAATATCGGTGTTATAGATTTAGGAATAATTCGAATATCAGCAAAACAACTATCCTATTTCTAAACTACTACCCCTATCGTATTTGGCTTCAGCCTGGTTAGACTAATCGCTCTTAATTTTTTCTAGGTTCGAATTCGAACAGCATGGACGTTAAGGCGCAAACCCCGTCTGAACCCCCTCGAGTGCCGCCCTCCAACGATTTTGATGCACCTTTTAGCGACGACAAAATTGCCGAGGCGCTTCTCAACGGGGTTACTCATTTGGACGACTATGAACCAGCCACGTGTTTCCAAGTGGACCCGGACTGTCTCAAAGACGATGTCCCTGTCTACTCTAAACCAGGTAAGACTGCTGAGCGTCGATCTATGTGTTATTCGCAGCGCATAACTATGACGAAATTTGACAACTGGTTTCGCTTCATAGTTTGGGGTGGTTGATGAAAATGTTCTTGTTAGGATTTTGCATATGGCCTTTCAGGACAAGATTGGACCTTTCTGCATAATTAGAAATGTTTCTGTTTTTAGAACAGTGGTTATCAATTTGTTATTTGGGAACCTCTAGTGAATTCAGAAACTAAGAGAGATGCCTCCAGGTGGTGACAAGTGGTTCTGAAAACACAACTTTTTGCTCTACTGAGTCTGGTCAGGTTAAGGTCGGTTGATCTGAGCCTCCATCCGTCAGCCATGCGTTCAAATTTGGATTTGCCACGCCTAGGTAGTCTCTGGTGGATGTGGTTGTGGTACAACCCTGACCCCGAGTTGACCCGTAAAAGTCCACAATTTGGTTTGAATGTAGTTACGAGGCCTCCTGCTCAAGCCTTCCTCATGTCATTCATGTCATTCATTGTGACAGGCTTCTTGTTTGCTTGAACAGGAGATCTTAGACAACCGGGGGACGGATTTTAGGTATTGCAACATTCTGTACTTCAATTTTTTCCCCCCCATCATTATTAATGTTTCCTTGTAATTTGTGAGTCACACCCTGCCTACTGGAATTGTAATCATGATGGTTGTTTTTGTCAACAGGATTGAACATGCCGGTGGAGGAGATCCTAGCGACTTATCCCTCCTGCAATTCCATGAACATAGAAGAAGTGAGTATCTTTTTGGTTGTAAATTGGGTAAAGTTACTCTTTTCAAGAGTAAAATATACAACAAAGAACTATTTTTAAAAACGTTCTGAATTAGAAAATAGTCAGTCTGAAAAAATTCAGACTAGCAAAATTTTCCGAACCAAGTTGAGATCAATTAGAACTCTCATGAAAATCGAGAAAACAATTTTTTTGTCCGTTGAGGCACAGATGGACGTTACATTACGTTTACATTACGTTTACATCGGAAAATATAACCGGGAACTAAAAAGTTGTGGCTGGAAATGTCAAAAACCGGTCGAAGGGGGTAGCCGTTGTTATCAGATAGCAGTGACAGAACCACAACTGTTGAGACCCAGTGGCTACATATGTGCCATCAGTGTTACCCGCTTTGCTGAGACAAATTTTAATAATATTCTATTTTTTTCTATTCTCGATGTCTTATTGAAAGCTAAACTAACGGAAAATATTTTTCTGAATGAAAAGAATTCACTGTAAGTTACCAAAAACTGATCAGAAAGGCAGCAAAATTTCAATTTTATTAGTAATTAGGTTAAGCACCGTTTCTGATTTCTATTTTTATCATTATCCATTTTTGGGATACCTCCCTCAATGGTGTGACTGAAAGGAGTCTGCTCATACATCGAGCGTAAACTGGTGTATCAAATATGTTGTATTTAAAATTAAGATTAGAATGCAACTGTGATTTTTCTGTGCAATATTTGCACTTGGATCCACTGAAGCACCATGAAGAGTACCCAGATAATCGTAGTGGTTAGTTGACAAGTGGTTGAAAAACAATGGAATGTTGTTCCAAAATTAGTTGTCCCACCGAATGAAGAATACGCGGAGATATACTTTTTCCTTTGACATTTGAGTGATTTTGGTGTTTTCATCGTTGACGTTATTTCCAGCTGAACTTGAGAATATTCGCTGCACCGCAAAGGATTCGTAAACGTAGGAGAACAACTCCGAAATTTTAGGCTGCTCAGAGTTTGAAATGAGGGCTCCGGTAAGAGAGCAAAATGTGAGAGTGCGTGAGCAGAGACTTTGATCACAACATCGAATTTAAAAACGTATTTATCGGAACTCGTTTCTAGGAAGGATCCAAAATTGGATTTATCTGAATTGCCAGGTCACCTAAAGCGTAGAAATGGAATAATTTTCAATCAACTATCGAATTGGGCAAATTTTGACAAGATATAAATGAATAAAAATTATACCGAAGTATGAACTTACAGTACGCTGATTTGGAACTTTCTCTTATTTTCAGAATCTCTCCATTTTGAGAACATTCCCAGGGTTTTATCGAGGCCAGGCCGATTCATGCGCGTCGTCTGACTGTTCGGACTTTTTGGGTTTCATGGAAGACGGTCAAGCGGCGACGAAGAAGAGGAAAAAACGGCGGAATTTGACTGGTTGGCCGATAGAAAAACCGAAGAAAAAGCGAGACAAAGACCTCGGTAAGTGCGAAATTGGAGTCTCAAAGGATAACCTCTCAATGGTGCAAATTAGAGAGAGAATTCAATTGATGATGTGATTTTTAAATGGATTTTTCATCATTGCAGTAGTAATTTGTTGTAGTATCCGTATTTCGATGTATAAAACGGTGTATCGTAACATCAATTTTTCGGACATCGGTGATTGTTTCATTCAATAATTGGTCTGAAAATCGATTATTATTTATTCATCGATACCAATACTCTCTGAACTGTAACTGTAATGTGCCCCGTAGGCGGTTCCTGTCTGCTTCTGAACAGCCGACCCGTCACGCCCGAACCCGCCCGCCTCACCTCTGCCGCCGCCACGCCCCGCTCCGCCTGTTCGAACAAGAAACGAGGGCGACCCGGAAAGGCGCGCCCGTGTCTGTCCGCCGCTTTGCCCATCCCCTCGGACCCGGCGGCGACGTCATCGCCCCCTCCGTCGTCGCCATTCTCCGAGTACTCCGATCTCCCCATCAAAAAGAAAATCGCGAGGTTCGGTACACGCCGGTCCATTTTCAAATGAGCTAGTCAAATTTGATTTTGTACGATTCAAAAGGTTTTATGTTTTTCTTTAATTTTCAACGTGCTTTCTCTTCTGCGCTCGTATTTTTCTTTTTGTTCGTAAAATTCATATTAGTTCACACTTTTGTCGCTAGAGCTCTACACTCAAGATTGTCTTCAATTTATTTAACCACTGCACTTCAACATCCAATTGTTGAAAGTAATTAATTGTATTTTGACAATAAAAACGACATTATCTATTCAAATTTTACTCGTAATTTGTCGACATAGTCCGTCATGGCTATTGTGCGACTACGAAAAAAAGCGGCGCCAGTAAATAAACTCATTTGTCGGCTCATCTCATTCGCCTCTGCGTTTCCAATCTTGCTCGTAATTATTACATACTATGCACATGCGAGAGACACAAATTAAGGTCTCAAAATGTCACTAATGCTCTTCGACAGGACACAGTCAACTTTCTTTCTACTGCACTTTTTGTTCGTTTTGATCCTGTGAATCTGACTTCATGATGCTTGATGCTACAGCGGGACGATCTGCCCTCCAAGTACATAACATAATACTAACTCGATTTCATTTTAGTATCTTGTCGCACCATGAATGAGCTTGCAGACAGTGTTATCGCTCATTAGCTATAGTTGAAGTTTTTTGAAAACATTATTTTGCAAATTTTGAATGAAGTGAAAAAAAAGCTCTAGCTACAAAACGAACTGAAATTCCCAAAACGGTATCCTATTCCTGTATATAATAAAAATGTAATTAAATGTGACGATTTATTAATTTCTTACGTGCAGTATCTACCGTAGTTTTAAATGTCGATTTAAAATTTCTTTAGAAAAGAGCCATTATAACGTGTATTTTGACTGATGAACGTGAGGCTCTGATGGATCATTGACGTCAGCTTCCGGAAAGGCACCATCCGCGACGTGTAAATATATTTCGATTAAACGGTGCATTGTAAATATCTTTTGTACAAAATGACTTCCTCGAAGCCAAAATTGGAATTTACAGACTTTTTTTTTCATTGGTACGTGATCGAATGTCCTCTGTTGTCATCAATGTGAGTACGCTTGCAAGTACCAATGGTGTAAAAGTATTTTATTAATTATTGGGAAATTTTATAATTTTGTTTTTACGTTTCTAGAAAAAGTAAATAGTTTTTTGAATCAGAACTCAGAACTGACTAAATTGATTAAGTTGTATTTGAAGTATAAAAAAAATAAAAAGAATATTTATTTGAACAGTATGTCGTAGCCGAGTTGAAATACAAGATATATCAAGTGAGACTGATTATTCTATTTCCGAAACCTCAACTAACCGCTGAAAATTCTTCTGTTTATTATGAATGTATGAAAATGTATTTATTCTCAGAGCTGACATGGATGGCACTCGTTGGGAACACTCGCGATAACTGGCCATGACTGTTCATTTCACTTTTATTGAGAGGTCATGATACTCTATTCACATCTCAAGAGTGAATAGGAACGGCATGATCGTCACTAGTGATGCTTCTGCCATGTTACGGGAGGGACTGGAGGTCCAAAAAGGGTATCATTTGAATATACCTCGACCCCAAGGGTGTTTATTCGGGATCATACCGTTCCCTAATTCTGGGAAGCTTGAAGTACGTATAGTAAATAGTAGTCCTATATATTCTCCATACGTCAAATGGTATCTTATGATACATCGATAATTTCTAACAAAGCATAGAATCGATCATGGAGGATGTTTTCCCTCGCAAAATGCAATTTTACGTTACATACGGTAGAATGACTCATTTTTCGGTAAAAATGGTAGAAAAAGGCAATTTGAGTGGCATTTTGAAAAAAGAACCCACAGAGCGAACACAATTTTCTGTTTTCCCTCGTCTATTGGAAACATTAGACTTCCAAGTTATACTGGAATTCAAGTCAATGTAATCCTATTAAACAATCGCTCTATGGCACAAAATTGTTAGTCGATTTTTTCCGTAAAAAGAAGGTATGCTAGTGAGATATTGGATCAAAATTTCTTGTCGAACTTGCAATAAGAAGTTGAATTTTGTAACAGTTTAAATGAATTTTGAAAAAATTACGTAAAATGACGCCTTTTTTTAAAAATTCTTTTTGAATTTTTGAAGAATTGACTTTCTTAGATTGATTTGAATTTTGGTAAAACTGTAAAAAATAGGAATCGTAATAAAAAAATAATTAGGAAAATGTGTGCGCGAAAGGCGGAGTATTTGGAAAACGTAATAATATATCGTCGAGATTTTTATAAAAACGTTTTTTGCTCTATTTGTACCTTGATCCTGATTCCTTACTCATGTTTTCTCATACGTATTACATTTACATCAATCAAAACTTTCTTATTTACCGTTACAAAGTTTGGACAAATACTTCAAAAAGATTGAGGTAAGTTGACCGGGAATCTTGCCAACGTGCTCAGTAATGGTCGAGAAAAGGCCACTTCCCACTCGTTGTATAGATTGAGAATTACTTTATTGATACGTCACGACTTGAGAAACACACAGGTACAAGATTTACTAAGATTGTTTGGTGGGAGTGGCTTGTAAAGACGAGACAAGTTGGTTCATCGACTGTAGCTCCTTGATGACGTCTAACCCTCCGATTAGTTCACCGTTCACGTAAACCTGTGCGATCAAAGTTAGTCGATAAAAACTTGTAATAACGGTGACTACTGAAGGTCAAAAGATGAGAGATAACACACCTGAGGGTAAGTTGGCCAGTTGGAGTACACTTTCAACTCTTGTCTGACTGTTTCGTCCTCGAGGATGTCAAACGTCTCGTATGGTACGCTGAAAAGAAGAAAGTATGATCTTCAACAACAATGAAACGATATCTTAAGGTAGATCAGGATTCAACTAATCTTTCATGATTTTCATCTTTTGCTACACTCTAGCAACAGTGAAGGGGTCAAGATAATAGCTGCGCTGATCCAACCGCTGATTTTTCATTTCAAAAAATGCTTTACACAGAGAGCAAAATGGAATACCAAACCAATTTTCATTACAAATTACCATTCCTTTTAAAGAAATATAATTGTAAAGATCATTCTAATCCCTGTAATGGAATTTACGAAGTTGCCGTTACTTCCTCTGATTACTAGCAATGGTAATTGAAGAAAACCCATTACATTGTCTGGAACCCCATTATCTACCCACTATCTACATTCATGACCAATGTGATCCTACCGTCTTCGGCCGCTGTGGAGAGACTATTTTTGGCTACTATAACTAATGCCCCGAAGACAAAACGCTGCCAATTCATTCACAGGGGCTGGATCAGCAGCATAGAGAAATCGAATCGATTCAGCGTACAATATTTGGTGGAAAATGATACCCCACAAGCCTAGGTACCAGAAATCTCTTAAACACTGATTCGGAATGGGTGGATTTTGACCCATTTTGACTTCTAACCTCTTCCGGAGGGTGCTAATCGTTCTGGGACCCGTCTCATTGGATTCAGTATCCAAAATTTAGTCGAAAATGACAATCCACACGTCAAGATAGACAAAAATCACGAATATCCATTTTTCGAAATACACATTCTGACCCCTACCCTGTCGAGGACCAACTTAACCCGGAAACGGGTCCCTAACCAAAATTTAAATTTTTTAGAAAATTGTCTACTACCAACGGTGTGGACGGATTATTCAAGGAATAACCAACCCCGCAAGGAATTCGAGTCTCCAGTGATTCTTGAAGCGAACGGTTTCAAATTTCAAACTGAAGCTATATTGATTGGACAGTTATGGTTAGTGTACCTACTAATTCGTTTCACACAAATATTAACCACTTCATTATTTTAAATTGAGAAGAATCCTATACATATTTTGCTTCATGTAAGAAAAGCCTGTTTTACACTTCTTTTTTTTATAATGGCTGGTGTCAGCCAAGGTGAGTGTTCATTGAAACGGAGAAGTAATTGGAACGATCATTACTCAAAGTAATCATTACCTTCCATCTCTGCCGCTAATAAGGAGCAACAGGTGGCAACCAGCTTGCAAAGTTTAAAACGCTGCAAATTCTTTCATAGGGGTTGGTTATTCCTTGGACCAGAAGCATGGAGACTTATTCCAATCGATTCAGCGTCCAAAAATTAGTGGAAAATGATACTCCACACGCCTAAGTATTAGGGATCTCGAAAACATTCGAAATATGTAGATAATACCCATTTCAACCCTCAACATCTTTCAGTAGGCTCCAGCTCCAATCGTACCAAGACCCGTTTCAATAGATTCAGCGTCCAAAATTTGGTCGAAAAATAATGCCCCTCACGCCCAGATCGCTTAAAAATCTCTAAAATCCATTTTTCAAAATGCTTATTTTGACTCCTCCCTTTGGACCGATTGGCCTGAAAAGTTTCGAGGACCAACGGGTCCCTGGCCCGAATTCCAGATTTTTAGAAAATGTTCCATGGGCCATTCCATAATTAGTAATTTGATCACAACCGTGTCATTCATATCAATTATAATTATGACTCACTTGGTGTTGTCGAGTATTGACACGAGCTCGCGGCTAAATCCGCACCGTGGCGTCGCCCTGGATCCTTTCATGAACACCATGACAGGCGCTTTGGCAGTGAGAAACTTCAACCTGCGGATTTGAGTACGTATGGAAGATTATAGCAGTCAAGGGTTGCACTTACTCAACTATACGCCTTCATATTGGCCACAATGACCCTCGAAACATCATGTTCCAGGTGCTCTTTCGACGCTTATTCATATTAATAGACACAAACAAAAGTTATAAATTTAAAAATATGAATACTAATATCATATACGAGAAATAATATTTTCGTAATTATCTTCGTTCGTACATTTTATTTATAAAAATTCCCACTTTCTTGTGAAATTTGTCAAAATTTACTGCTTCTTGTAAAGAGGAGAAATACTAAAAAATGCATGCATACTTCTTTCATCAAAATAACAAAAACGTTCATACAAATGTAAACGATCCCACACACGTTTATTCAAAAAAAGGATTAGGATTTTGGAAAAAGGAATCCATGAACGCTTATACACTTCAAAAAGGATAATAACAAATATGTAATGTGGTTTTCTTTCAAAGATATAATCTGAAAGAAATTACTCCTAAAAAGTTATTTTTGTAGAGTTAACTTGAGTTTTAGTAAAAATTGTAGCAAAATTCGAAGAATCCAGCAATGTTTACAAAAAAATTAAGTCATTTTGGGGGAAATTTTCAAACCAAGTACGAATTTTATGAAATTTCTAAATAAATCTCATTTAAGATAGGAATTTTATTTTTTTAATAGAAATTCAATTATTGCTTTACGTATTCATACTTTCAGAAAAATGGATTTGATTCATATTTATATTCATACTCATGAAGGAATATGCCTAAGATTATTGGCGATTACATTATCATTTATCCTTGCTCCAAGCATTTTCCCAAAGGGCCCTAAAAATAAAATAATAATAAACTTTTCTATAAAACTTGGAAACAGCAAATTCTTTTAGTGGAAGGCTTGGTAATTATTACAACAAATCCTAGCTGTAGATTTCGAGAGTCATTGAAATAATAAGTTTGTAACCTGAGAAACTTTTGATTAAGATTAATTAAGATTGATGTATTTCTTACCTCTCTTTTACGCAGGCGGTTTTAGGGACCATTTTCTGAAGCTCACCACTATTCGCCATGTCCTTCACCACGTCTAATCCACCGACGAGTTCGCCTTCTATGTACAACTGTGGAAAAGAGAAGGTTTGAGCAGGAAATGAACAAAAATAACGAGCAAATTAAATAGAATTAGTTGGGGACAGCGTGCGTGATCGGACGAATTGCGCAGTCTCACTGAGAACGATTAAAGAGTGCAGGAGACCGTGCGGTAACATATTGTTGGAACTCCAGTTTGTAACATCGCGTTATGACAATTTGACTTGTGCCAAACATTATCATGTCAGCTTCGTAAGTAATAACGATTTGCGTAAGTTTCAAGCTTCTTTGCTAAACGCAGTCTTCCTTCTTCATTGAGTAAAATACTCATTCATCCTCAAGCGCTTAAAGCAGATCCCAAGATGACAACTTTCTCGCCACTTCTTATGTTTTTTTTTCACCTCAACATTCCAACATTATGATCAAACACTAAGAAAGAGAGTTTTAAATACGGAAAAACTTCATATTTTTCAATTGGCTTCTTATAGAGAGATGGAGGAGATAATTTCGCGTTGATGATTGAGATCTGAGGAGTATTGCTATCGTATTGCTAACTCACCGAGGTTTTAGAATGTTAGCAACGCCCCTAATAGCATAATATAATAATAGCGAAACAAATACCACCCACTGTATGGTTCTGAGGAGGCAGCAAGACCTCTGCTAGAGCAAAAAACACACTAAAAGTCAGATTTCCACAAAAACCTTGGTTTCCTAAGATCTCAACAATCCGTTCTGAGGCTCGTGCACGAGGGCAAATAAAGCATGCAATAACTATGTCAGGGTCACCTCAGATGGATTACAGTGGAACAAAATCCAGACTCAGCAGTTACCTATAGATTAATGAATATTTTCCTGTAATAACATACATTTATTTAAGGTTTCTTATTTCTTTGGTGAAAGAGTTGACGTTTAAAACAGATTGCAGACCAGTCCGCAATACAGTTTTAAAAACATTCAATCTTTCTGAGTATTGTTCAAATCCATCCTACTAACTCACCCATGAGCCATATCTCTTTCTACCTAAGCTCATTCAACATGATTTTACTGTTATAATTATAACACTATTCATTCATTACTTCGGAGAAGGTCTCAAAGCAGTCAATAGAAAATCATCAGCTGGGCGCTATACTATCCTATATTGGATTAGAGCTATTCTGTTTTCAATTAGCATTTCGCAAACGTCGTCGATTTTAACCTGATCCACTGTAGGCACTCTTGCGGCTACTATTAATCAATAACTACTAAAAATCACAAACGTACAAAAACTAGCTTCCACAACCACTCAGGTACGCCTCTTTAATAGTGAGGTTTTTCGTACTTCGCTGTGGCTGCCATATTTGGGAATGGGTCTATAGCCTACGCCATAGGATACAACCTGACCAAGGAGGGTCCCTAACAAGAGTATCGAAGTTTAACTATTTAACTTTGGGTTCTAACAGTCTCTGTTTTTTATTTTGTCTGCCGCGAAGTATTGAGCAAAGACATTGAAATGCCAATAACAAATCGAAGTGTAACCTGTAATATGATAATCATTGTATCAATTTTGTGTAAAATTGTGTCCATACACCTCCTACAAGCTGCGAACCACTAGGATCACAAAACAGCATGTTTCGGTTTCATTCCCGTAGGTAGTATAAATAAAGAGAATTTTCACGAATAATCAGAGAGAAAAAAAAAAATTCTACTGACATCCAACAGGTTTATAACCTGGCCTGGCATATCTTTCTCAAGTGTTGTACACTTGCCGCGATATAAGTAAACTGCCTCTCGTCAATGTTACTAGGAAACAATAAAACATTATTCAATTCAACTATTTTGTGCATATTTTCTTGACGAAGTTGTTTTGTATTTCTCAGGTGATTAATTATTCTCTCTAATTGGAGGAAAACTGTTAATTTATCTGTCTGCGGTCATGGTAAGGGATTTTCCTCCGCCGGTAAAAGTTTCTCCTTTGATTAAATTGTCGCGATATGCTTTTCTCGTGGCGGGCATACTATACGGAAGAAGTAAGCAAATGGCATATTCAGCAATGGCCGAACAGAAGAAACAACTAGTGAGATTTTATTTTTCATTTCAAACTTCAGTGTAATAGACGAGCAAACATTTTTGTTGTCAATTAAGTGAGGGTAAGATGAATGAAAATTTAGTGTTTAGACACTAGGTGAGGAACGGGCATTTCTAGGCTTAGGACATCAAGAAAACTGCGATATCAGAACAGCGGGTACCTTGAATTTCGGGCACCTCCGGATTAGTTCTGAATTGCTAGTAAAACAAATCTTACTCCAGACAGTAGGGGTCGACCTCTGGTCAATTATTTGAATGAATTTGTCAGAAACTTGAAATGTACAGCTGCTTTTAAAATATAATCACAATAATACTTACTGTTTTCACCAGGAAAAACAAAGAGATGCAGCCCTTCGTCAAGGAGTCGACTACTACAGCGACATACCTCAGAACGAAACGTGTCCGCCAGATAAATGTGATGAATAATATTTGAAAAGGTTCAAGGACAATTTGAATTTCGATGTTAGAAACGCTAAAAACTTGGATTTCCTTTTAACGTCTCCCCATTGACGTAAATGATTACAGTGCTGTGACTTCCACACTCGTTTTTATTCCTACTCAGATATTTATTTCAAGGGTAACTAGGTACTAGCTTTTCGATATTTTGCCGGGAGGGTTGTTACACAGGATTCGTCTTGATTTTTCCCCTTGTGGTTATTCAATAAACTGTTCAACAGACGCCAAAGTCACCTAGAATGAATGGAAGGTACGGTTCTTACTTGAGGGTACGTCGGCCAGTTGGAAAGCTTCTTGAGCCCTTCTCTTACTTCGTTGTCTGTGAGAATGTCAAACGTTTTGTAGTCCACTTGAAGGTTATTCAATAATTCAATGATTTGCCTAGAGAAGCCGCATTTCGGATTGGTCGCGTTTCCTTAATTAAAAAACAAAAAAAAGTCAAGTTTACGCATGAAACATCCTATATATAAAAAAACGATTTATATGAGAAAACCAATTAGCGGTATATTTATGCTTTAAAGCTAACTAACCGGTCAAACGTGGCAACACCTACCCTTCATAAATAACATGACTGGAGCTTGAGCAGTGAGCCTCTTTAACCTTTCTTCCAGAGGGACTTCTTGTTTAGCGGGAGCTGGCATCTTATCTTCTTTAATCAGACTTATCTGAAATTCAGAATACAAAACATTAGAAGGGAATACAACGTCACATCGCTGAAAGTAGCTTAGTTTTCGACGGCTTTACGTTGAATCCCAACAGAGTGAAGTCAAAATGATGAAACATTTAAGCTGTACCTCCAAGACACAGGCTGTACCATTCGGGCCTATTTGTTCCATAGTGTTACCGCATTAGATGTTTATGTAGTGAAGAAACGTACTTGCTGTTTGATTTTAGCCACTAAATCGCCAGGGTTGGAGCCATTCACTCGATCAACTTCCTTGTTCCTGCGGAGGAGGACGATAGTGGGCACAGCTGAGATGCTGTACCTGTGGGAAATATCGACTACCTCTTCGGCTGGAACCCGAGCGAACTTTACGCCCTTTTTAAAACCGAGGATTGAGTAAGTACTTGATCATTGAAGAATAGAAGATACGTTTGACATTGGTAGAAACTTACCGAATACTCAGGCAAATTGGCCAATTCCATCAAAATTTGATCCATGTGCTTACATTGGTCGACCCAGTCGGCATAAAAGTGGCACACCATCAGTCCGGAGTTTCTGCAACGACAAGAGTGATGTTTCGTGAGACACAAAGCGTGTATGCCTTGCAATTTAATTCAGTCAACTCGCCCAGGAAATCCTGAATAGTTGGTGATGAAATAATTTTTGGCTCAATTGATAAACTCTGAAAACTTACCTAAGTACCGTGTCAAATTCTTCGGTATTGACGATCGAAATAGGAAGTTTGCCGTTTTCAGCCATGATAAGAGTGATCCGTGAATGAGCTGTGCGCTAATCTCTCAGCTAGCCTTTGAACAAAGGAACGCTTTGTCAGTTGTCTTATCTCAGAGTGGATCGGTGAATGTAGGTTGAATAATACTTTTGCTTCACGAACACTTCACTCACCACAATTTTGAACAAGTTTCGATGTCGATGTCCCGTCCGAACTTCACTTGGCGTTGGCGACAGAAAAACGAGGATTTTATTATAGTAACTTTAGCGTGAGAGGTTATTTGCTACCCCTTCTCGCTCAAGGCGACTGTGTCGCGCCTAGAGGGAAGTTCAACAAGACATCGATGTTTCCAAGTCGGTGATTACTGATATTCTTAATAAGAATAATACTTGTACATAATATGTACAAGTACTAATTGTGTGTCTCGTTATATGACATATTCCTCAATATTGTTCCCCTGATTCCCATCATGCCACCCTTCACAAACGCTGTAGACAAAGTGGGTGGCTTCAAATTCTTACAATAAGTACAAATATTTTGTAAAGTTGAAAACTGGGCCCATTTTTAACGTGTTCAATCAAATTTTTCAAGTATTATTGATTAGCCTATCAATTTCGAACTCCAATAGATTTGTTCTAGTACACTTCCCTAAGAAATATTTATAATAAAAAACAAATAAAGCTCCCCCACTGCCCAGAATTTTAGGTTTTTTGACATTTTGATTGGGAAGGCATATCCGGATTTTTTGTGAATTACTTGGAAAATATTTTTTTAACTTTGTGTAATTTGATGACTAAACTATAACTAGGGCTTGCAGGTTTTCAGTGTGGGAATGATGAGGAATATTCAATTTCTGCGTAAAGCAAAATTTTTAGGAATGGGAAACGCTGATTTGATCCATAAGATACCAAACTGAGGATTGGGGGATTTCAGTTAACACTCATTCTTCATCCAATAAAGAATGAAGCCAAAAATAAGAGATAACCTTGTAGGGATTTCAGTCATACACTCCTTTTCCCTTCACATATATTCATATGTAATCAATTTGAATCCTTTTTTTTTTCTTTTAATGAAGGTCTATTAGTAATCTATAAGATGACAAAACTCAATTTTAGGTAGCATACCATCTTCCACAGCGTGATTTATAGTACTCGTCATTCACTCTATTAAGGGAACACACTACCGGTTGGTTCTCGTGTGCCCACCAGACAAAGCTGACGGGTGTTCGACATAAATAAAAAAAAACGCAGACATAATCACGAAAGTCATGGTTTATTTGTTTTGCTTGCGGTAATAGGAATGCTGCTCAGGTGTCAGTTAATTTTCTCGTTGTGAACAAAAAATTGTTTGACTAGAATTCGGTACATAACATCCTACGGATCGAAATTTTGATTAAAAATAATATAACAGACAATACCAAGTCAAACAATAACATAACATTTTGACCAATTTCAACACATTAAAAAACAATATTAACAATCACTACATTTTTAGAAGATTCGAACGAGCCAATATAATGTAAAAAGTAAGATATCTGAGCGCTTATAGTGAATCAACAAACAACTGAACAATTGTATACATTCAGAGCCATATTACACAGAACCGCTAATGACATTAAAAGCGTTTCTTCTTCGGAACTGAAATAGTTCACGGCAGTCCAGATAGGCAAATAAGATGCAGAATTGAAAATCATACGGATTTATTACAATTTAGGTCTCTCGTCCAAGGTTTCCAAATCACTCTGAAGATTGTCGTATTGAAACGGAACATCTTTTCGGCGTTGGCTGCTTTCCCACAAGCCATAAGAAAAATATATCAGGTAACCTGCAAATTGTCGAGCATTCGTTTGTTATTGATAGGTTTCAATTAAATATCGATACCGGCACAAAGATGAAGGGTCGGCTGGTACCACGCATTTCTTGTTTCATCAATGAAAAATACTAACCAAAGCCCATCCACACCATGAATCGTAGCCATGTGAAGGAATCAAGCAAGATCATGAGGTAAATGTTGACAAAGATGCTGAGGCCTGGTACGAATGGAACGAGTGGAGTCTGAAAAGATAACAAAAAGGTTCGTTTAAAGACATATCAGGTAGTTTTACTTTTAAATTTTATAAAAGACAATTTCAGTTCTGATTTCTTTCAACAGCAGTTACTGATGGGATAACTAACTTGAGATCCCCTAGTACGCTTCGATCGTCGATAACGACATTGAAGTTGATTTTGGTAAGAGGCCTGATCGAATGTACGATGATCTAGTCGTACAATACTCATGTTGGTTTGAAGAATGTAACTCATTAACGTTCAAGTTGACATGAGATCGAAGGTATTCATCAAATCTATTAGATTTGAATGAGGTTTCTTGCAAGTTTGACATGAATCCGCATCAAATAAATATACAATACTCAGGTCAATTTGACAAATAACTGTAACTCATAACCGTTTTAGTTACAATGACGAAATAAAAAAAAAAAAATTCTTGAAAAAAATAATGTTTATGTCAAGGTTGACTGGAACCCTCAAATGGAACCATTCTATAGGCAGCCAGAGTAGCCAACGTTATACCACCCTTACTGTTTTCAATTTTTAAAAAGCAAATGAGCAGAAAAAGAGAAGGTAATCAAGTATCATCTTCTCTTTTAAAAATGTTCAGTTTGTCAATTAGTGGGGCCGCTGGTTCAGATGGGTCCTCGAAACTTTTCAGCCCGATCGGACCAAATTTGGAGGGGGTAGGGGTCAAAATGTGTTTTTTGAAAAATGGATTTCCGAGATTTTTGGTGATTTAGGCGAGTGGGGTGTCATTTTCCACTAATTTTGGACGCTGAATCCAATAAAATGGGTCCCAGAACAATTGGCACCCACTGGAAGAAGTAATGGGTCAAATTGGGTATTTATTACCTATGTGGGTGACTCAGCCGAATAGACAAACAAAACACATCGTCATATCCTGTTGTTTATAACCAGCTGTTAAACTCAGCAACCAATTTGAGCAGTTGCCTACAATTCTTTTTACTGTCCGAGCTTTTTATTCGTACCATTCAATTCAATTTAATACAATTATTATAGCCTTCTAAATTACCTACGTTTTCTCATATTATATTAGTAAATTAGTGTCGTAGCGCCCCATAGATACACCCATCTTGAATATGTGTTTTCGGGATTTCTGCTACCTAGGCGAGTAGGGTGTCATTTTCCACTAAATTTTGAACGCTGAATCCAATAAAATGGGTCCCAGAACAATTGGCACCCGCCGGAAGAAGTAATGGGTCAAATTGGGTATTTATTACCCAATTTGATTATGTGTTTTCGGGATTTCTGCTACCTAGGCGTGTGGGGTATCATTTTCCACTAAATTTTGGACGCTGAATTCAATGATGTGTGTCCCAGAACGATTGGCACCCACCGGAAGAAGTTATGGGTCAAAATGGGTATGTATCCACCCATTTGGTATGTGTCAGGATTTCTGGTACCTGGGCGTGTGGGGTATCATATTCCACTAAATTTTGGACCCTGAATCGATTGGAATGGGTCTGAGACCCGCCACACCCACTGTTTCCCCCTTCGAGGAATAACCAACCCGTGTGTAAGAATTTGCAGATTTTTTAATAATGCCTTACTGTGAAAGGGAGTTTGGACGTATCCGACGGTTGGATGGACAGGAGAAACAGCGATAGGATCATGATCACAGCCAAAATCGTCACTGCAACCAAAGGAGCTGTTTCGTATAGGACCATTTCGATTTCATAGGTGACGAGGACGTGAGACAGCGTGATGCACAAAATACCTGTTGGGACAAGGAGCCATTGCCGAACTTGAGTTATTAGCCAAAAAACATTAAACTGCAGTAATTTTTTCGTTTTTTTTTTAACCAAAAATTACTGTAAATAATTAGTGTTATAAATAAAGTTTGTAGAACAAGCATTCAAAATTAGACAAATTTCGAATTGCTTTTCATTTGTGTCTTTCGCGCTTATTTCAAGGGTTTTCGTAAAAAACTGGTTGGCATTATCAGGTTTCTCTACTTACAGTATACAATGATGACCAGATTAGCCGCCGCTGAAGACACTCTGGTAGGTGTAGAAACGGATCTGTAGGTGAAGAGCTGATGAATGATTTGACAGCAATTGATGCCACTTCTTTTCGTACCTAGAAGGGGTGTCGTGACAGATTGTTCCTCTTCTTCATCTTCTCGATACCTTGAATGTCGATGAAGACAATATTACTCATTTCATAACGAAATTCATTTAAGAGATGTCACCGGATGCGGATGAGCAATGATTGGTGGCGGATACGATTCAAGCTCCAGCGACACACTTCAAATCAAAAACTAACATTTGAAATAGGTAGATAGATACCCATTTTGACTTATAACCTCTTCCGATGGGCGCCAATCGTTTCGAGACCCATTTCATTGGATTAAGCACCCAAAATTCATTAAAAAAAAATATATTTTGAGTGATTGATGATTGACTTACCTGAGAAGTAAGACTGAAGCGGAGACAATCGTGTAGGTCAGTAACGTTGCTATTACCATCAGATCAACGAGATCTTTCAGCTTGAACATACCTCCCATAATGCCTGTTGACAACGACGGTATTTACATATCACAGAACAACCATGTATGGAATGAGAAGCATTGTGATTCTACCCTCCGACTTCATAAGCTTCCAAAAAGTTTAGACAAATGTAGGTAATCTTTGAATGGTACTTGAAGAACTAAGCGAAATCCGTGATAGTTTCGATCCACTCAATAGTTTTTTTTCTCACGATCTTGTCCAATATTTTCGAGTAAATAGGTTTCTATCCAGTTTCTTTATGTCGAATAATAGGAATAATACCCAGGAACACTTCACTTACCAGCTACCGCTCCCGCTACTATCGTCCCTTTGAACGGTGTTCGGTACTTAGGATGAACTTCTCCCAAATTACGGTACAAAAGTCCATCATTGGCCATCGAGTAAATGATCCGAGGCAGAGGAAACATCCCAGAAAACAAACTACAAAATACAATTATTCACGGGTACTTTCTGCACGTAGGCAATGTTAAATAAAAAAAATATATAATGAAAGATTAAACTTGAAAAAAGTAATAAGAATATGAAGTATTCACCTCGCCAATAGACCAAATATTCCTCCGATAGCCACAACCCAGGCAGCCCAGTCTAGCCCGATTGAGGTGAATACAAATGGAATCGGCGCATCCAAATCCTTAAAAAAAGGGAATTGAGAGGGTACGTGAATTTTGCTGTTTGGTAAGATCTGATTATAATAATGATAAAATTATTCCATAAACGTGGTAGGAGAACGTTACTTGCTATAACGTTACCTACATGCTTAGCATTAGGAAAACATCTTGCATTTTTACCTGAGCATAGTAAGGCCACATAAGTGTCAGAATGCCTGATATTCCAGAATACGCCAAGAAAACGATAAGAAGCGAAAATATTATGGAGAGTGGTACCGATTTAGCGGGGTTCTTTACCTCCTCACCTGGAAATGAAGGGAATACTAGTTGTACAATGATAAAGGGATAATGTTGCAAATTTTCCTTTGCGTCATTTTTCGATTTGATTTGGAATTAAGTTAATAATTTGGAATTTATAAACTTGATAAATTTACGAAAGTTTAATAAGTGCACTAATGACATTTATGTTTTACATTAGTTTCATCAAAGCACAATTTAAATTTAATTTGTGAAAGGCAAAATTAATTTTGATTTGGCACGATAAACCAGTTGCGGTTGAGCTTTAGAATGGTGTAATCGGTGAGTAATTATGCACCACAAACTTGATGGTTAGAGGGGCAGTTCTTGACTGTAGTTGATGTTTTTTCGTATGAAGTAAAAGTTTGATTTGTTCAGGTGTGTAATTTCCCTGGAAAAAAACCTTACCAGATGTAGAAATGACGTCGAAGCCAACGTAACCATAAAAACACGTGGAAGCGCCCTTGATAGCTCCCAATATCCCAAAAGGGAAAAACCCTCCTTGTCCAGCATTAGCAGGCACGTCGCTTGCCGGTAACGCCCAGTTTTCCCAACGAACTGAAAAAAAAATACAAATTTCAATCACGAGAGCCGCGATGAAATTGTTTAAAAATTACGCTTGCTGTGCAAGCCAGGCTGCGGGTCTTCCTTTCCTCCACTAATTCCTCTTATTACCTCATTATATTGTTCTCTCTGTCTCTTCTTACCTAGATAATGCTAATTTTTTGAGCGAAAAACCTAAAAAATCTTATTTTACCTTCTCTTCCAGATAGAAAAGATCAAGAAATAAAACGAAAGAACTACGAATATTCATAGGTACTCCTCTCGATCACAACTTTCCGATCTTCCTAATGTTTTCCTTCATTAGGTCAAACAAGAGATTGATTCCTGATGACAACTTCCTGTCATCTACAATTATAAGTCATATATTAACAACGTATTTGTTCTTCATCGACGCCTTTATTATTGATTAAGGAACGTCTTAATATTTGTCGATGCTATCGGATATCATTCGTCAATATTAAAAGTACGTGAGAGGATCTCTCTTCTATACTTTTTCCGCTCCTCAGTACAAGGTTCAATTTAGAAATGAATATGTATTACAGCATCATTATATTATCTATCTCGCGTGTATTGAAACTTACTGTACATTGATCCCACGAGGAAAACAAATAAAACAACAGCGACGTTCACGGTTGTCAGAAGGTTGTTCACAATGAGCGACTCCTTTACTCCGTACGCCAAACCCGCTGGAAAGTTTTAAGGGGTGTTAATTGATAGAAAATGTATTGAAATCCCTGATTTAAATGGACGAATACTTTATGATAATTGTTGTTGTTCGACATTCAAGCAGCAACGTACAGATAATAAATATTGAAAATACATTTTTAGAACACACATTAACAAAAGGAGCGCAGTTCATAGATGCAGTAGTCTTTGAATGAGAGCCTGAGTGCGGTTGTTATGCCACAGAAAGTGAACTAATGTTATTAATAACGGCAACAAGAAAAAATTGAGACGAAATTGAACATCATGAATTCAAGGAAGAACTGAACTTGAAGGTATCTACTACATTATCAAGCAGTGTGAATCAGTTCACATGTAAGGTTGAATTCACCATTTTAAGAGATGGAAATGGTCTACACTGAATCAGGATGATAATAATATTATTACTAAAACACTTTGAGGACTCATAAATTCTGGTAGTGTGTCGAATTTTATATATTTTATCAAGTCCAGAATGGTTGAAAATCGGAAATTACTATTCAGCTGGGCCAATGGAATGAAGGTAGGTATCGTCAGGATTCCATTAATTCTAGTTTAATTTTCGTTCCCTTAAATGTTGCTTTCAAGCTAGTTTATCCCTTCATTATTCTTTCTCTTATATTTATTTATGCTCTTGAGATCTTGTGATTGCTTATATGTACTTCTCTATGACTGGCAGCCTCCTCAATTCCTACTTTTCTCTCTTCTCTCGTAGACCTCCATAAACAAAATGCATCTATCCAAATTTACCTACTTTTCTATATTTTTGGGGAACAGTTTTGAGTTTTAACTATCATTTCTACCAAAAAAGAAAAATTGATTCGAGCAGACTTACTGGTAACGACGACCGAAATGAGGAAGGCAAAGATGTCGAAGTATTCCGACAAGAAAGCCGAGTTTTCGATCTCGTAAATGCTTCGATAGAAACCTTCCATTTGTTTGCCAACCAACGCATCGATATACGAAGATAACCCTCGGGCAACACTCGCCGTTCCTTGTGAATATGAAATAAAATTAATTAATTAAAACATAAAAACAATCTCAATCATCAAATGAATGAAAGTGATGAAATTTGTTCGCCTTTCGGTAGGTTATTCCATGAATAATCAACCTGTTTTAATGCAAAAAGTCATTCTCTCCGATTTGGCCCAAAAATTTTTTTTCTGGGCGTTTCAAGGTGCCTCTAGATCAAGATAAGCACATGTCCGTCCGCCGTCCTCGCCAATTTCGGTAGTAGAAAATTTCTAAAAATCTAAAATTTTGGTCCGGGCCCCGTTTTGGCCTCTAGTTACTGCTCAAAAATTTTCAGCCCGATCAGACCATGTTTTGGGAGGGCGGGGAGAGGAGGGGCTAGGAGTCTAGGAGTCAAAATCTGTTTTTCAAGAAATGGATTTTTGCACTTTTTGGTGATCTAGGCGTGTGGTATTATTTTTCACTAAATTTTGGACGCTGAATCGATTGGACCTCCATGCTCCTGGTCCGAGGAATAACCATCCCCTGTGAATGAATTTGCAGCGTTTCTTGAATAGGCCGAGAGAGATACTCTTAAATGAAACAATAATGGGCCAATCGTGGAAAGTGACTTGGGGGTTCATTTCGGCTAGATTAAAGAGAATTGCGTCCTAATTGAGTGGCTTACCGATGATATACTCAATAATGAGCGTCCACCCAATCGTGAAAGCGACGAATTCTCCCATAGTGACATAACTGTAGACATAAGCTGATCCGGCTTTGGGTACGCGGGCGCCGAATTCAGCGAAACATAAACCTGAAATTTAAGTAAATTCTTAACGCTAGGTACCGATTTTCAAAAGAATTCCACTTGTTCAATAATTTGGTATTTATAATTCTGCCCCCACATTGAACATACCTGCAAGCATGGAAACTACTGCGGTGAGTGCAAACGACACAATAACAGCCGGCCCTGCTTGTATTCTTGCAACCATTCCAGGAAGAACGTACACTCCTACACCCAAAGTGCAACCAACCTGGATGTACAATACGACGAGTACAATGTTGTAAAAGATATAGCAGAAAAGATGGGACTAGGCAATAGATAAGTTGATTCGTGGCATGAAAGAAGAAAAAAACCACTTAGCCACTAAACACAGAGTATTCCAATGAATCATTTTAGCGTAAAAAGTATATTTTTTCCATTACCCCGAGTGCGATGAGGTCAAAGGTCGATAACACCTTGCCGAGTTCGGACTTCTCTCCGATTACTTGGGACAGGTTCTTGGTTCGTCCCATTTGCTTGAAACATTTTTTCCTGTGAAGATATTTGATAGGGAAATAAGGGAGAGTAAAGAAGACGAAATAAAACAGAAAAAATGCAAATTACTTCGTGGTTTACCATTAAATATACGTGTTAGAAGGCATATTTTAGAGGTTTCCAAAGTAAATGAATTAAAACAAAAATTGAGTGGGTTCCTATCCAATTTCAAAATACCCATCCTCTAATGCCCCTAAAAAACCATTGTCGAACTCATTACTAATGTGTGATCATAGATTGAATCACAATAAGTGGATGGAACATCCACAGAAAAATAATTGCGGACAAAATATCTGTACGGCTAATTTGTTTTCAATTTACGGCGAATTCAGATAAAATAAAAAATAACTTGATAAACCATGTAGATCACGTCGGAAACTTACACAAAATGGTAGATTTATATGTTCTTTTTTTCTTATTAACATGACAAAATGTGGTCAGTTAATGGCCTTTTTGGCACTTATAGAGGAGAGCGGACGACGTACGGTGGGCTGGAATTATCTTCACTTGATAAATTGTAAGCATTTCGTGCTTTTTTTTTCTTAAACTCGCGAGGGTGTTGTTTTGTATAAAGGATTTACAAAAAGTTGCATTGCAGATTAGCATGTAATGACAAGATTGGTGGGTATGTAAATGAATAGATCACATGCAAATGCAACTACATTCACTCAACCTTCTGACCTCATGATTGTGTTTTTGTTAAAATTGTCAATATTGAACTGCAACCTAAATGTAAGATTTTCAAGGATGAGTTTATGGGTACCCAACATCCGTTTTATGGGCATATTTTACGTGTAAATCAGTTTTACCCGATGTAAAATAAATTGTAAAATAACTCGGGGTGAGGAAGATGAAATGGTGGAATGGACGATTTAAATCGAAAATGCGAATCTATCATTCGATTAGACGCGGCTTACATAAATTATTTGAAGGAATTGCATTATACAACGTGTAAACCATCAACTTACACCTTGTACGTGACTGTTCCTGACATTTTTGCGGCGCGAAATCAACGATCCAGCGGTAATTTTAAACAGCGATTCCTCATGAAACGAGTCGTCGGTTGTTATTCAGCAGTGCCGGCTGTTCCGTTCACGGAATGAGTAGATCGAACACATTTTCACGATTAGGAATAAGGCGAGGTGCAAAAGGATTGAGAATGGAAAAATTTCGGTCTGCGCCCAAGGTGTGCCGTCGACCGACAAAACTGAAGAACTGGTTTCGCTCTGGCTGCGGTCTACGGATTCAGTGTCGATTACGTAACCTCTTAGGCCTTGCTGGGTATAAATGGCCGAGGCATCCCGAGAGTAAACAGGACTTGGGGAACGACTGGACTTTGTAATGTCGACCGGACCGGTAATAATAAAAAGTCGCAAGTCCGAATAATATGCATACATTAGGCACAACAAACCGGTTATTTTTAGCTCGACAAGTTAGGTTGGTGAGAGACATATTCTTCGATTTAGTCCTTGAAAAAACCGACCGGTTCCTTATTTACAGCGTCTTACGTATAAATTTATTCATGGAGAGGTTTTCGTTGAGAATATTATTGTAAGTACTACTCAACTAGTCTTTTATCTAGCATTGGACAACGTACTGGTATCCAAAAAATAATTACATTGTACGAACAAATTGTTTCATCAAATGGGAGATCATAGACTATTGGTTCTCGAAACTTTATGACTTCTTCGCCCTAAACATAAACACGTTATGGATGGAATCTTGTATTTTCTAAGCCTCTATAAAAGATGTTTTTAGATAAAAATGTTTTATCGAGAACTTCGGGGCTTCTATGCGAGTGTAGTAAGCTCTTTTGGTTGGTTTTTATTTGAATAATGATCTTATGTTTCCATGCAGATAGTCAATCTCTCCAATTCGGCCCAAATTTTTTTGGCGAAATGTGTTTTTTGAAAAATAGATTTTCGAAATTATCAACGAACCAGGCGTGTGGGGTATCATTTTCCATTAATTGTTGGACTCTGAGTCAATTGGAGTGAGTCCCCATGCTCCTGGTCCGAGGAATAACCTACCCCCGTGAAAGAATTTGCAGCGTTTTTTCAAATTTTCCCTGAAAACTCAAGCTGAGCATAGATAGGTGGGGATAAGTGATTGACGACAATTGATCACGATAATTTATTTGGGATGATTCACATCTGAGTTTATATCATGCAGTATAGGTACATTCAATAATTTATTACTTTCCTTACACATACATCAATAATACCTTCTTATAGTAACATTTGTTTACCCAGACGCAAAAAGACTAGACATTTTTCTATGCAACACTGAACGTTCACAAGTACGGATACGGATATTTTCTAAGTTTAAATCAAAAACGGAAAATAAACAAGAACAAATTTAGACGGATTAATAAAATATAGCAGCCTGATTGTCAACATGCTGGCACACCGATTGGAGTAAGCAAGCTTTATATGTACCCTTTACCAACCTGGTATCGCCCTGAAAATCGAATTGAAGAATTAGTTAAGACTCCGTTGACACAAACAGACACCACGCTTAACATAACATGTAGGTATCCTTAACCATTTTATTGTTCGATATCACAGTCAAACTCTACATGATTAATTCACACGGGGATGTATGTATATTTTGAACTAAAGGCTACCCGGAGGTGTGCCGGATAACTATGTCATGAGATTAACATTCATAATAAGTAAAATCTTACGATGATATGTGGTAACTACGACACGGTCTTCACATGAAACTAGTATTCTACTTTTTTTTTCCATCTCTACAAGTAATTGATTAGGAATTTTAATATTGTTGAATCAAATCTGTCAATTCATCCAATTCCTTTAGAAAAATTATTTATACGAAACCACGGCTCTTAGCGTATTATAGACAAAAGTTCTTCCATAGCGTTGTGGCTGAGCACCCTGTCTAGTCCGTAGAGGTAGTGGTGAAGGTGGTCTAGTTTTTTTTTTTTTTTTTTTAATTTATTGTACAACTCAACCTAATTTTGTCGCACGGTTCGTCCATCGCAGTAAATCGTGGGGCCGTATCCACGGTTCATTTCTATGAATTTCTTTTATCGGGATTCCCAATATTGTTATCATCCGGATGAATTGTTCAAATTTCAATCAGATCAGGGTTCATCATAAGCATATAATGGAGACAATGTGAGGGGGTCAATAAATGGAGGGGGTAGAAGAAAAAAATTGATCACACGTATGGTGTTTCAGGTTCAGTTTCAACTGGAGTTGAAATTTCGGAGGGAGGTAGTTTTGCGTCTACCTAAATGGGTATTTTATTCGCTCAATTTTCCACCATTCGTAAGTCAAACTTCAAATATCATTTCTAAATAAACAAATTCCTTACAGTGTCCTTGTGCCCCACCAATTACATTTCAATCCAGGTCGCTCGTAACACGGGCCAGTTCTATTTTACTGAACAAAAAACCCCATACAAGGGCACCAGAACTTCAAACATACGAAAATAAATAAAATCCTCGTTCTCAGCACCAGAATAAAAATAGTTTGTAGACTCATAAATTGAATAGGCTAAAATATCATTGTAGGTTTTAGTTTCCTGATGTAGATGGTGTTTTAGAGCGTAGCGATGTTGTTTGCGAACGTTTCAAGCATGAGAAACGCATCAATTTCACCCGAGAATTAGAAAAAAGAAACTGGACTTTTCTGTCTGGTCCCCTTTCAATCCCTTTACCGGGTCACAATTCTTTCTGATCGTTTTGCTGCTTTCCGAAACGTTTGAACAATCATTATGGATGACTGCTTCAAAAATATTTCGATTATGAATATGCCTATACAATAACATCGACACAGTTTCACATAGAATTTGAAGAATCACATCGAGAGATCTATCGAAATAAGGAAAAAAAAATACTTACAAGGAGGTTTTATATCATGAATGAGGTTCTCTCACTACATTTCACTACAAATCAATACACACAGGCATTAGCACTGTTCTCAATTAAGCTTTCAAAAAGAGCTTCAAGAAGGATGAGATGGCAAAAATGAATAGTGTGAACCAAAATGAAGAGAAAATAATGTTTTTTGATTCAATTCCATGAAAATTCCATCAAGTTAGTTCAACTCACAAAATATATGCCCATTCAGGGCCCAATTTCAATAACAATAGACGACTATGTTGGAATAAGCTAACGAAAAGTAGGGGACAGGGAAAACAGGAATACATTATGATTTATTAGACTTAGCACACATTTCTCATCCTATTCTTCAAGTGGGCGCAGCTAAACGCCGAAAAAAAATTATCGAATCTGACTGGAAAACGAAGTTTGCTATTCATGCTCACAGGAGAGTGGCTTTTGAGGTGGTTCGTTTTAAAAAAAGGGAAATCGAGTTGGAATGCGCGTCAGAGAGAACGAGAAGAGGACTGGTCGAAGAGGACGGCTGAGGAGACGGTAGATAATCTCCTTCTGCAAAGAAAGGTCTTCACTCCCATCTGCGCTTTGAAAGGAATGTGATATTCACAGGGATGGACTAAGGTGGGTAAAAATCACCGGAAATTCATTCACAGTGAGGGGAGTAGGCAGTCAACGGCGGGTTCCATGAACAAAACTAAAATGTTTGTCTGAAATTGGCTCTTAGCGTGGTGAAGGTAACTTAGATGGGAATTCCTGGTCCTCTTCTCGTGTCTTTGAAGAAAAATCAACCCGATCAGGGTGATCAACTCACGGCAAGTAATCCCTCCATTGACAAACCTCTACAAGAAAGACTTCCAATTAGCCAGAGATCTTCTGTGCAAGGGGTTCATTAGTAACGAAAATTTGCTCGGTTATGAGCTCTTGAAGCTTTTACGTGGCATCCTCACTCATCGCTTAGAAAGGGCAATGGTTGGACATACTCCAAGAAAGGAACAAAATAAGCCAAAGGTCCAAAATAAGGACGAGATTACTGAAAGACGCCGAATGTAGCAGAAAGAAGTTCTCAGATCTCTTTCATGGCACAACTGAACATACGTCTAGGACAAGCAGCCAGTTGTGCTCATTGAAAAGCTTGTTGACAGCATTTACATAGCCACTAGATTAGGATTTGCCAAAAAATCGATATTTCTTCAAACTAATTACTGTTTTTCAAAATAATACAAAGTATTTTCCCAAAACAAACAAACCTCTAGGAAAAAGGGGATGTGATAGAAAAAATAAAACGTGTTTATTAGTACGAATGAAAGTAGACACCACTCGCAAGTGACAAGTGGCAGGTATACCAATCACTCAATAGCAGTTTTAATTGTTATATTATCTCTTTCATTTCAGGAGGTTCAATACATTTGGGAAAACACCAGTCTGATTGATTGACCAGAGTTGATTGATTTGGTACGTTGATAAATTGCCAAATCCTTTAGTAGGAACAAATCTCACCTCAATTGCGTTCAATAAGTTGAAGTAATGCATGATAAAAACTAGCGATAAACTAAAAACGTAAGTCAATCGTACACTTTGGGATTTCTTCTTCTTTGGTTCCTAGAATTTGAATAACATAAGTGGCGCGAATTAATGTAATAAACGTATAAATATAACAAATGGCTGTGGGTACATTTTTGACGGTGTCAATCGCCAGCTTCCGCTCACCTTCCTGAAGGACTCCTCTGCCGTATTTCGTTGTTATCAGTTTGATACTCACGTGGGAAATATAACTAGATATTGTGCTCAGTGACGTTTGAGTTGGAAGCCGGGCGGGACATCCGGATGGCGATGTCTTCTGTGGTCGTGTTTCGGGCGATGGACGAGTTGAGATAGTGGATTTCATTTGCTGACGAGACATTCGAACTGGCGATGGGCGGCCGTCCTGGAGTGCCGCCACCGTTCGTGTTTTCATTCCTTCTCAGTCCTCGAGAAGGAAGCGCCAACACCATCTGTTCAAAACGGGAATTTGTTCAGGTAGTGCGCATTTCTGCAAACCCCTTTGCGTATATAGTTACTGCCTCCTGGGGCTTGCGCCCATGTCGAACCCCTCTGGAAAGCCATTCACTGGTGTTTCTGCCACCCATGCAGTAATAAAAGACTCAAATCCCACCTGCCACATAAACCCGTGAAATGTTTTTCCTGAAAGTCACAACCTGGTCTTGTTCCCAATTTCCCTTTTTTGTGCGGCAATTTAAGTTATATTTTACATCACGAATAAAAAATCTTGAAACTACATCATCTGAATCCAATTGCCATCCAAATTAATTCCATACTTGAACTGTAGATTCATAAATGTTTAACCCATGGACATAACATTTCACGGTTTTCTCAAGTTAAATGGCTATTTACGCAGCAATTTCTTTCCGTAGTCACCTGGTGGCAGCAAGATTCCAGCGTCTTCTTGAATGCTGCTCGGAACTCTCTATTGAAGTAGGCGTAAATTATCGGGTTAAGAGCTGAATTGAAATATCCAACCCAGAACACGACAGCAACGACGACTCTCGGAGTTTTACAAATCTCAGGGCCGCACAAGGCTGTGATGATGTACCTGACAAATCGAAAGTATAGTGATTAGAAGAATAAAAACTGCAGTCTAGTCAATAATCGATATAATTAAATGTTAGAAATATCTATAGATTCATTCTACAGGTTCATATAGCTTCATTCTGAGTGTCCGATGAGATTGTGAAAGGGGCTGCACAAAAACATCACCGGGCTTTTGTAAAATATATTTTCATGCCGGGGCTTAAAAAACAATCCGATAGTATCGTTGTATGGTGAAAAATTAAGAATAAAGCCAACCCCATTTCACTATCACTCACTTGAAATGTTCTCAAGGAAAGCGGTTCCCATATAGCCAGGCAGACGTAAACGTACGTATACGAGTTTATACTAGCTTTTAACAATACTAAACCCGCATTGCTGTACAGTAAAGAAAAATAACATACCTCAAGGCCAACCGGCTGAACGCTTTAAAAGCGAATCGCTTAACTCAAGCTAAAAACGTTTCGAACTCTTCGACCCAATGAGAACACTCTCGAGACTGAATAAAAACAATGAATTTCCTTCAAAGTGATAAATTTATGAGCTGGGAAGGTGAAGTTTGTTCTTCAACTCCCACGGCGCGCGTTATAATGAATCCCAAAACTTTCACCAATCTCTCGTTACGAGAAATTATGTGAATTCAAGAGGGTTGAAAGCTGGAAACCCCAAGAGCGAATGTGGATATAAAAAGTTTTAGGTTCCATTCGGTACGGTTTAGAGAGCGAAATATTCAAGGATTATTCTGAGTCAATGAGTGGAAAACGGTGAAGTGCTATGGTGGCCATTTCTTCCAAGTAAGAGTTTAGGGATCAAAATAACACTAAAGTATACCTAGGCTATCATAATACTTATCACTCCAGAACGTTATGAGCAGTTTGCAGGCCTATCTGTCTGATATTTTTGTGCAAATCCTGAATTTAAAATATGTAAGAATGGATCAAATTTTTGAAAATGACGAAAAAAGTTACCAGAGGAAGAAGGGCATCCAGCAGGCGAGAAAAGCGGACATGATGATGCCCAGAGTACGGGCAGCTTTTCTTTCTCGCTTCATTTTGTTGGTAGTGGCCAGAGGGCGCAGAGAGTTTTCCGCTCCGACGTCCGTCCCCATCGCAATACCGTTGATTTGGAGGTGTTTGTTCAATAGAGCCGTCGCCACTTTGCTCCTGGCAACAATAAAGGGAAACCTCGGTTAGTTTGGTGGCTTTGAGATTGTACAAGGACTCATAGCCCAAAGTGAGAAATAATGGTCAATTGCAATTATCACAAGGACTTAGAAACAACACGCTTTAGGTAGCTTTTTATCAGAAACAACAATATATGTACGGTCGGCGACTTGTAATATCTCTTTCATCCATTTTCTACAAAATTAAATTAAATTTGAACTGCAGTATTTGTCCAGGGTGCCGATTCGGATTCTTCTGACCGAATATAGGTTAGGCTAGATAAGAGTATGGAAGAACCAAGAAACAAAGCATACAGAGAGAAGCAGACTGGGACAACCCCCACTTCACTCCCTCAAACAGAGAAGGGAACTCCCCACTTCCAGCCATAAAAGGTCAGCGAATGGTGCAAAACAGTGGTGCGTTGTTCTTGTTTGCTTTCTATCTTGGCAACTCGCATCCAACCAGAATTTTGTTTGCGAACATTTTGGCCACTTCCAACAGTCTTAACATAGGCTCAATCGCTCACTGATCGCTCAGAACCATAACTACAGTTACAGCGGTACTGCTAGATCTTGTACCAGTGATCTCCAAGCATCAGAGTCAACTCTTTTGTCCAGGTACACCAGGTTAGCTGGGTCCTCCATTAACTGGCCACTGTGTACCATTCCTACAGTAGATTCCTAAAGGTACCACATCATGACATTCCTGGGCGTAGGCTGCTGTCTGCCCACCTTTACTAAAAATTAGTGACATATTCTGGTGGCCTCAAGGAAAAGTTAATTTATTGACGCTTTTCATTACAAGCTCATGAGATCAGTAAGTGGCAGTTTCTTTTTAAACGTATTTTCCGAGCTCTAAATGTCCGCATTGCGCTGCGATAACCTCTCGTCGGACAGTTTTAGTGTAAAAGGAACGAAGGGATGCGGAATAATTGCGTAACACGTACCAATTGCGGTCGGGGTTGGAAATCCCAAATATGATGGGTTCCCGCGTAGCGACTCAAAGTTTAATGGGTCTCTGTGGAGAACGAACCTTTAGCCGAAAACTGGCCCGAGGTGGATCTATTCGGAATCCTCCTTCGTCCTGGCAGTTAGTGGGCTTTTCGCTCAAAATTAACGAGCCGGGCTCTCGGACGGGTCGTTTCCTTTGGACTAGAGCTCAAGTGTAAGCGGGGTAAGTAAGTAGTGTGATTACCACGCCGACCTAAAGCTAATTCGACTTGTTCAAACAGGACACTAGCTGTCTCCTGACGACGAGCTGTAGTCTCACGCATGTCCTTCAGAATCAGTAAATAGAAAATATACCGTACGAGGTCAAATTTACATCACCATATTTCAAAAATTACCCACACATTTGGAACAACGAGAGAGTCAACTTTTACTAGTTTTAAGAACCAAATTTCTTTCTTAGGGAGGTTTTTTCAATTTTTAACCTTTGAACCTTTGAAGGAGTCTAGTTATTGGAATAAGAAGAAATGTTTCTTTCAAAATCGTCATTACGATTGGAACGCATACCAAGCAACGGACCCACTTCTACAATCTCTTTCTCTCAAACGTTTTTCGGCGTTTTAATTAAATGCTACCCGGTCGATGGGTCTTTTGCCGTCACATTTGATAAGTTTTTCTTCTCCTTATTGAGCTCCATCCATAGACGAATTCTTTCTGGAAAGGTCAGATTTTTTCGAATTGGTCAAAATCAATTGGTTCAGTGCTGACATGAATGGTGGAGGTTTTCTACCTAACTGCTTAGTTTCCCAAAAGATAAGTTGACATTTGATGTTACTCATGTCAGCTCTGTGAGATGAGAGCACATCTTCCTAATTGCAGCAGCCATTATTAAATTATGAAGAGATTAAATGTTAGAATGTACATTCCAAAAAATCTACTAAAAGACAGTAAAGTTCCCCCTTGGTATGACCGTGGTTCGGTAGATGTTATTATTTGAACATAAAAATCACTTGTTGAGTGCATCAATTACTCACAATAGGCATAAGGGAGTAGGTATGCTAATGATTTCGTTTCAGGCAATAAGTAGTGATGACCTGTAGGGTGTTAACACGAAGGGGTACCCTTTCATCTGACTACAAAATGGCAATTACTCGAGACAAACCAACCATTCAAGCCGTTCGTACAACAAACCCCGCTTCCTCGAGATCGCTAAGCATACAAGGTTTGTTAGATGAGCTCTGCGCCAACCGTCAGACAAACAGACGAGTAGTTTAGCTTGATCAATTGCGTCAGCCCCGCAGCTTACGATTCTCTCAAAATAAACATTTACTGAAGAGCTTTACGGTCGATTTCTATGTTGGTCAGGGGTGACGAAGGCGATCCACTGAATAATTAAGTTCAAGAGAGGAATTTACCCGGGCCATCGACGTCAAACTCCGCTACGATTCAGCAGTTACGTTACTCTCATCAAAGGTGGAATCTCCGTTTCAGGAGAGGTATGAAAGTTCGTACGGAGTATAAACCACAAGGCCTAAAGTTGGATATAACGAATGGATTCAACTTTCATCACGAACACAACGCCCAGGGCAAACGATCTTGTTGGCAGGGCCCCAACTCAGTGGAATGGGATCAAACGGGGATGCCGGACGAGTTAAAAGTTAGTGACAATGACCAATCCCTTCCTTTTGTTTGAGTGCATGCGAGGCAGAGTCGGAAAGAAACTCGATACTCATTCAAATTGTGCGAATGGTTCGAGTGAAACCCACTCCTGCTGTAAGTGAAATAAACTAGTGCCACGATAACATTATCATTAATAGATATGAGTGGACCATATCTCTTAATTAACTTTTTAATCCTCAAAACTATCTAGACTAATCGCCAAACAGGAGGGTCAAAATGAGTATTTTGAAAATGGGTTTGAGATTTAGAATTAGTATGTTCAGGCGTGTAAGGATATAACATACAATCATCTACTAAATTTTGGACACTGAATTTATTCAAATTTGTGGCTTATTGCCAAACTCCAAAGGACATTACCAGCGGGCAAATAAGGTATTTTGAAGTTAGGTTCTAGGTTAGGAAACGTCGAAGAATGTTACACTTTTCACATATGTAGTGTAATTTGTAGCATTTTTCGCGTAGGTAGGAAATCCCCTTATGTTAATAGTAGATCTAAATATGCAAAGTTTCATGCATTTTTGCCCCTTTGACTTGCCCGTCAAAACAAAAAACTTTGTAAAGTCATAAATAAGCTCATAGTTCAGGTACGACCCTCCAGGGCGATGATCTAGTGTGTTTTTAGCTTTAAAAATCAGTTCACGTTGACTGCTCTGTACGAAATATTCATACACTTTATTTACCCCTTGTCTCCCAACATGCCTCCCCCTTCCTCGAGATCACTGACCTGTTCAACAACGCTCCAACATGCTCGTAAACAAAATGTTTAAAACATTTTTTCACGGAAGGTTCGTCCACTCTTACATCATCCCCACTTAAAAGCAAGTAATGAGACATTGTCAAGAGATTTATCGTTCGGGTACCAATGACGAGAACGCTACAAAACAACCAATCAGATTCAACATTTTATCGAAGTAGCTTTGTTTGAGCGTCCTGTTGACCTTATCAAGTCAAAATGCGCAAAGCAGATCCCTTCGTTATCCCTAACGATGCTGTCCGGGCCGTGATTTCTCATCCAAATGAAGGAATGATCCTTTTCTCGATATCCCTTGAGTTTGAGACAAGAGTTCGAATTCCTCGCTTTTGTTATCATTTAAGCCGTGTTTCACTTATTCATTCTCTACGTCTTTTTTGAAAAATTTCGGCTGAAATTCAAATGGTTTCTTCCATACTATCAACATTTTGGACTGACTCCCCCCATTATTACCGATGTATGAGCAAATACTACGTTCGAATGGGATCAGATTCAAATTATCAAGGGCTTTGTAGCATCATTGTAGATAGAATACTGTTGCAGCTGGGTTTGATCTTCTCTCCCTAGGCCTTAGATTAAGGATGTCAGCCGTCTGGCACCAGAGAGAGATACAAACTCAGCCGATACCACCTTCGACTGCAATCAGATTGTAAGATGGATACCTGGAGATTCATTAGCGATTATCACTTTTCGATCATATTGAAACATCCAGGCGTAGATTAAAATCCGCTTTGTCATCAAATGCCTATGTACCTACAGTGTGTCTTCGTTTATTCAAATTATTTCCAAACCAAGGAATCGGAAAGGTAACTTCTCACCCTTCGAGTTAACTGAACTCGCAAACTTTTATCCCTTTTGGAACCTTCCCAAAGCCCAACGAAAGCCCAGTGTCTCTTTATTCCATGTATATTTATACAACGATGAGAACTTCACAAGCTCTTCTAAGCCTTCGCTCAACTTTTCCAGAGCTTCTACTACTACTCTTTGCTTCATTTTAAATTAACTCGTCGTAAATTTTAGAAGCATTAATTTAATCCTTTCACAACTCGTGGGATTACCCAAAAAATCATAGAGTTAGGAAGCAGCTGAACACTTATTATAGATTATCATGTACTTGCAGATTTACGTAGATTACTATGGGGAGGTCGAGGTTGAATATTATATATAGAATGATCTTTGACTTTTTGTTTTATGTGTGACTGTGAACTGCAGTTGATTCACTTCTGCTATTCGCCATCAATCTTACCTTCATGTTCATTGCCATCATATTGGATTCAACGGTAATTCGTGTTGCGCGAGTACGATGTTTGAGCTCCAAATGACATGGACAGCACAAGAATGATTTTCCTTTGAATCAAATGAGGAGAAAAGTACAACGAAGGGAAATACAGGTCCAAAAAGCTTTTCAAAGCTCCTCGGTTATAAATATGTAATACGGATCCAAGAGCGGCATTTCAGTCACGAGGGAAGGAAAACGCTACTCTCCTTAAAACCGGAGTTGCGCATCCTGTTCAGCCCTTGACCATTAGTGGTCTTTTGTACGCGAACCGCCCCCTTTTCCGCACAAAAAAAAAAAGGATTTTCTTCTCCATCCATTCTTTTACAATTCATACTCCTCCATTCAAAATAGAACAGCTTAATGTCGGAATAACGCCTGAGGGAAGTCGGTCGTTTAATGGATCAGAGGTCTCATCTATTCTGCAAAGCCGCGAGTCAGTTCATACTCCGAACGTAGTGAACTTATTTATGAATGGAGTCCGTGGCTTTATAGTGAGGGAAGAATAAATACTGTGAACAAAAAAATAAAATAAAAATAAAGATGTATTCATTTTGCAGGAGCACTGGGAGAAAATAGAAAATCAAGAGCCATACACGACCCCTTGATAAGTTATACATAGGGCACCTTGGAAACTCAACATGGAGGAACTGGATTACAAATTAATGTCCTTATCTTCATCAAAACCAGGGTTTTAACGGACATATCATCATTTAACCCGAGTCGATTGACAATTTATTGAAGTTGCTGAGTCAAAACCTCAAATTATTAACAAGTAAACACTTGAATCATCAGATTACTAGAACTCACCGGGTTTTAGAAGCTCATAAAGCAAGAACACAGATGGGTAGATTCCTTTTAATAAGAAACTAAGAATATTCAGAGAAAAAGGTACAACATGGAGCTCGAACAGCGCATGTGTGAAAATCATGGGTTGCAGAACACAAAATCATATAAAACACTGCCATCAGAATATGTAGTTCCCAATTAGGGGTGAAACACAAATTATGAAGCCTTGAATAACAACAAGCTATCTCACTCAGTTGATTGTGGAATAATCCTTTAAAATACTTGCAATATCAATATTAAGTATAATACAAATATTCATTGCTAGATAACACAATTATTTCATGGCTTAGCGTGATTTGGTATCCCTAGGCTGCCTCACATCCAGTGACAGCTGACAGCCCAGTCATGGCGTCACTAGAGGAGAGTAGGTAGTGGAGTGGGCAACAATATTTCAACACTCCCTCCACCACGACATCTAGCCTTCTCAGTCCTCAAGACAAAATTAGGGTGTCTTAACACACAGTAATTTCTTTCACATATGATATTATTGGACAACTAAATTGGTCATTGACAAATGGTACATACCTAGTTGAGATTTATAAGCATATACATGAGAAAGCACATACTAATTCATATATTCCTGCATTAGAGCAATGATCAATCAACAGATTCAGTTTATGGAATCTAACATCAAACACAACAACTAAGAAAAATCTGCAAGCTGGTCTTCAGATTTCACCCATTTTATAATTACATTGCCCTTCTGAAATTCTTCTTTGACATAATGATAGGTCAATTTCACAATATTCACAAGCATTCGAGAGTTTAACAGTTTATGGAATCTAACATCAAACACACAACAACAAAGAAAAATCTGCAAGCTGGTCTTCAGATTTCACCTAGTTTATATTTACATAGCTCTTCTAAAATTCTTCTTTGACTGGTCAACTTTACAATATACACAAGCATTCAAGAGGGACACTGAGATTGCACGCTTACAATCTTGACACTATCACAATGCCAACAGAAGGGTGGCGCACAAGAGATATTTCGATGTATGTAGGTGCAAATATTGCGTATACTTGCCATTTCCCTGCAAGTGCCACTCATGGCAATATACCACATGTGCTTTCTAGTTTGCCACATGACAACACCCCCAAATACCCTAATGACAAGTCCAGAGTTGCACTTACCATTAGTGGCATTTGTGCCAAGTGAAGCATCAGTAAAGCTCACAATATTGTCACTAGTGCCAGCAAACACAAGCCCTAGATTGGCAGCACCTTCAAACATTTTAACATTTTGAACATACATTCTTAATCCACGACTGTCAAGTTAGCCTGCTTACGACTAACAAAAATTTAATGGAAAGGAAGTCAACATCAGATTGAATGCCTGGAAGTGTCCCATTCTGCACATACAGTAAGGACCCAATAACATCCCTGTACCTAACAGATAGGAACACTGACAGTTTCAAGATAATAGTTAGCCAGAATATGCAATAACCTTTAGGTTTATGAAGATTGTCTGCTTCTCAATATTATGAGAGATCTCAAATCCAAGATATTTACAAGGTATACCCAAAATGTTTATCTTAAATTATTCCTTGTTCATTTTTGTTTTCATAATTTGATAAGCCAGAGCTTCAAAAGAGGCTGCAAACAATCATCATCACAGATCAGTAATATTGCAAGATTGTCATAATTATCCCAACAGAAAAGGCAAAGTGCTCTTTTATAAAGTGAATATAGCTGGAAACCTATATTTTCATGTATGCGCTGAACCGCTTTGTATCACAATTATGGAGATATTTTTAATCCATATAGGGATTGTACCAACTCACAAACATGCGTTTGTCCGAGCCCCTCTGGTACGTCAGTCAGTTCAACCACGCCCTCAGGAATCTCCATATACACTACCTTTTCCAGCTCACCATAGAGAAATGCTGTCATTACATCAAGCTAAGATAAGTGCAGGTTTAGTTTAATTGCTGTAGATACCAATCTAACGTCTACCAGCCTTGAAGCAGGTGCAAAGATTTCACTTTCATCGTAAAAATTAAAGTCAGCAAAGCCCCTAGCTATAAGGCGACTATTGTACAAAAAGTTCCATCAACTTCATTTTTACGTTCGTGCTTCTCGCTTTAATTACTTTTGTTTTGGGGGGAAGCGAAGCATAACATAAAACATAACACCAGTTCCGTTTTCCTCATGAGCCTGTAACTCATTAATCATAGTTAGTTCCAACAACCCAGACTCATAAGACCTGGTAGCTTCTGTATACAAGGAGGGATCAACATAGAGGCATTTCTGCAGCGCCAGTTGAGTCACTCACTTTCAGTTCTCTGAGCATCATAGGTACATGTATCGTTGCAGTCAGATTTAAGAAGCTCGAGAGCATCTAGTGATTTAGGGTAATCCTTGATGTGATCACCATATACTTGAGTTTCCATACACTTGTCACCACATGAACGAACCAGTGTTGTATGTAGTTCATTCAACAATACACAGCCTGATTCAATACACTCAAGTAAGTACGTTTTACTAAAATTTGGGGAGAATTTTGATTTAGGATTTCTGTAAATTGCTGCTGCTACGCATCCAAAACGCTCAATGTATTTCATACTGGGGCCTACCATACACACATTCTTAAGGGCTTAAGAAACCATTTGATGCATTTAGCGTCTGATTTGTTTACGTGAACGACACAATCGAGTGCAAAGGACACAAAGTGCACAAGGAAAAGGACATTTTAGCAAAAAGAAGATTAACTCGTATCTTCTCTATTAGGATTCCGTTCAGACACTCTGCACATCCATTCAATTGAGGCGTTCCTGGTGATGATGTGGATAATTGCATATTTTCTTTTAGCACAAGGTGTTTCATTTCAGTTGTTCTGTACTCAAAGACCTCCGTCAGTACATATTATGACAACAGATTCTTTAACTTTTACTATTGTAGCTATCTCATTCAAGCCTCTCAAGCTGAGGGCAAGGCAAACCTACTTTTTATCCCCCATGGCATATGCAGATGTATTTCTGGATGAGTCACATGTGAAGGTTACAATGTACCTAGCACCTGTTCTAAAATCTGCTGGTCGAACTGCCCCAATTAAGTCCGAATGTAGTACTGCAAACAGTTCGTCAGTTCGTGTCCTAACAGTATTGTGAGGTTTTCTTGTTGAGTTTGCCACAGCACAGTCAACACAGTCTAAAACCTCATCGTCAATTTTCAAACCCTTCATCTCAGGCACAAATTTACAAGTTAGCTCTAAATAGCACTTGGACCAATGGTTTAGCCTTAGATGCCACAATAACCCTAAGTTATCCTTCAGACTTGGTTTAAACATTTTATCTATTACAAACAAGTCCAGGTTGTGTAATGTAGGATCTGATTGTAAGGAGGATTCAAGCTGCACAACTACTTTGGTAAGCTTTTCTGGATTACTCCCTCCCACTGACTCACTAGCTGGAGGTTCTAATAAATCTCTCCCTCCCACTAGGGCATCCCCAGGATCAGACTCATTTACTGTGACCAAACAGAAAAACCTAGGTCTCATACTCATTGGACCAAGGGTTTCCATACACTTTTGTAGATTTGTTGGACTCATTACTTCAAACTTAACCCACCAAAAGTTATTCTTGAAATACCCATTTTAAATCACCTCACCAGTTGCCTCATTTATGAACTGCACAGAATTATCCAAACATACAACTTTCATACCCTGCTTGACTCACTTAACAAACAGAAGAAATTACTGAATAAGAGGTAAGGCATGGTGGATACAGAACATCCTCAAGACAAGGCTGTTGCCCGTTATTCACAGAAGAATTTCACCCTGCTTTGAACCAACAAGATTGGCAGTGTCACCCACTTTAGCACACTCAAAAGCCTGAGGGATCTGCAATGAATGACATTTGAAAGACAGTCTATACTTGATGGGAAATGCTCAGTTGCCCCTGTGTCAACTGCCATAACAACTTTCCTCAATTTACCTTCAGAGGCTGCAAGGACAGTATTAGTAGCTTTAGAAATTTACTTGGCACTTGCGAGTGCCCTTCTCTAACCCACTAGCCCCAGCGGTTCCCTGCGCCTTCCTTTGGAAACCTCTTTCTCCTGAACCCTTAACAGCCAGGCAAGAATTCCCATGTCTAAAAGGGCCACCCACTAACATGGCACCCAACCTAGATCCTCGAGACAAGGCAGAAATTTGTTCCTCTGTGGTCTCCGCATTCGATCAACATTTCCTGAATCTCTTTAAGGGAAGGCTGTCCAGAGGAGTACTCTATTTTGCCATAGGTAGTTGTGTCCCTAATGGCCACTAAAAAAAACTTGACGAACATACTGGTCGTTCATCATGTCAGGATTGAGTTTGTAAAGGTTTTTGAGAGTCTTGGTGAAGCGCGTCACAAACTCAACTGCCCTCTCTGCTTTTTGATCAAAGAACATGGAGTTGAATTGTTCAACCAAAGCTGTTACATGCGAAAGTGAAGTGGGCTCAAACAGCTTTGACAATTTGTCCATCATCTCTTTTGGATGATCAAGATCTTGGAGGAGGTCAATGAAATAATCATCCATTGACGATTCAATAAAATATTTTACCTTTTTGGTAACAAGGGGCACTTCCTCATCGATAAAGCAGGCAGGGGTTTGCTCATTGAAGTCTAAAACAAATGAGCACTGCTGTTCATCAATTGAGCTTAGTACTCTCCTCTTCCAAGGAACTAAAACCCTCAGAGTTTTCTAATTTAGGCTCAATAGTCCGAAATTTCAGGTTGTCAACCCTCCGGCTGCTAATAACTACTCTATCAAGGGAATTGTGATTATGAGTTACCTCCAACTTATCAAACCTCTTATGAGCATTGTTTTGCAGAGACAGGCGTTGATCGTCACACTCTTCACCATTCTCCGTATTTAGGGCCACAGAATTGTCAACTTCCATTCTCCCTTAAACCTGGAACCAGTAGTATCAGAGGCAATTTCTGGACAACTTCCAACAGATTGAGGTCACCACTTTGCCTGGGGTTAGCCATTGTTGATACCCAGATACACAAGTCCATTGAGATCTGAAAGGAAAACAGCTGTATCGACAGATAGGACAAGATCACACTAGCTGTGATTTAGACAGGAAGTACAAAGACATTCAGACCACTAATAGATTGTGAATCATTCATTCCTTAGCACCAGTGAGATAAGTTCACCCCAACTGTTCTCAACAGGTTGCTAGCATATTTCTAGTCTCGAAATTCTTATTTCAGAATCTTTTCCATCCAAGCCATCATTTTATCCGTTAATTAAGTTGCACAATGGGTAAAGCGGTTGTGACAACACCATATTAGTCAATCCCCCTCATGTCATCTGTGACCCATGTTCTATCAACAGGTCTATTTTAATAAAGAGATGGGTTAACTATTAGAATCTAGGGCAGCGACATCAATGCTCAACACACCGACAGTGACAACAATCAACCGATGGCTAAGGATGGTTATAGATCCCTTTCAATCAATTGCCACCAACACCGATGCATCGACCAACAGCATCGCCGCCCCTGACTCCAAATCCCCACCATGAACTACTTTTAGTCCCATTAAATGTATAATCTAATATAATCTACTTTGAATGGAGGTAATTTATATTTTGAATAATTACAAAAAAGGAAGGAGTTGAAATGATTTGTTTTAAAGACCATTTACTGGGACATCTTGATAGCTTTGAGTTAAAATGAGCTAGTCAGATACCTGGCAGCGTCTGGCTAATACTTATAACCCCTTGAATACTCAGGGGTTCTTGATGCAAACGGACAGGTGAACCCTTTCACTCACTAACTGAAAGTACAAGTCATACTGGCCAACTACCACTTATGGCGTAAGATAACATGAGGACCCATATAGGAAATTCAAATTGCTCAGTGAGGATTTTACATACCAGATTATAAGGTTCCTATAGCCCCTTTACCCAAGCTCTCCTAGCTATGGCTATAAGTCGAGTGTGGCCCTCTGTGAGCTGTATGCCAACAAACTCACCCGGGTACCCTAGGCGCTGGAAAGTATCCACCAGCACGGAAAACACTGGTTTTCTACCTAAACCTTAACTTGCGGTCGACCAGGCAAGATAGTTACATCCAACTTGGGCTGATACACTTCTATTGTCATCGCACACTCTGTGTTCAGGATCTGCTGGGCAACAGATTCTGAACTGACATGAAGAACTTGCTTGAAAACCTAGATGTTATGGCACTACCATGTCAGGTGGAACTTCTGGATTAAGATCAAGAACGGCCCGTCGACCGTCACACAGATCAAAAATCGTGTTATCAATTTGACGTTCCCTTGTAGCGGACTGTTTACATACTACCGAGGCTGGTAAAAATCCAGAGCCGTAGCACCAACCATCGACATACCGACACCGAAAACAATCGACGGATAAGGATGATAAGGCGATGTCCCTATTCTCGATCCCTACAAAGTCGATAGTATCAAAATCGATACATCAGCAGTCAGAGCCGCCGGCTCCAAACCACAACCCCGAAATTAACGAGAACACCATTCTACTGTACAATACTATATTCTACACAGAACTACATTCTACACAAAACTACATTCTAACTAAAATACTGTGCAGTGAATACTTCAAGAGTAGAAAGGCTACCAACTGGTAATCGCGAGATTCGCGATAATAATATTCTAAGGAAGTCCGCCACTCGTCAACTGAGAAAAATCCTCACTGAGCCATTTCCAAGGATTGAAAAATAAATGGCAAACTAAGAGCACAAACTCATTGCATGAGGCCGTTGTCTTTCCGGATCCGTGCTGAGTCAAAACCTCAAATTATTAACAAGTAAACACTTGAATCATCAGATTACTAGAACTCACCGGGTTTTAGAAGCTCATAAAGCAAGAACACAGATGGGTAGATTCCTTTTAATAAGAAACTAAGAATATTCAGAGAAAACGGTACAACATGGAGCTCGAACAGCGCATGTGTGAAAATCATGGGTTGCAGAACACAAAATCATATAGAACACTGCCATCAGAATATGTAGTTCCCAATTAGGGGTGAAACACAAATTATGAAGCCTTGAATAACAACAAGCTATCTCACTCAGTTGATTGTGGAATAATCCTTTAAAATACTTGCAATATCAATATTAAGTATAATACAAATATTCATTGCTAGATAACACAATTATTTCATGGCTTAGCGTGATTTGGTATCCCTAGGCTGCCTCACATCCAGTGACAGCTGACAGCCCCAGTCATGGCGTCACTAGAGGAGAGTAGGTAGTGGAGTGGGCAACAATATTTCAACAGAAGTCAATGAACGGCAAAGAACCTTACCAGTGATTCCTCTCTCTCAAGAGCGTATCGGTGTCCATCGGATGAGCACCGTGAGCGATGGGGTTGAACTAACTTCCAACACCTGCCCGCAGGTCCGGTGGATTGATTACATTGCTAGGAGATAACACACCGCTGATCGAACCGTCTTTCTGTCGCTGGAAACCCGTTTCACATGTGATTGAAACGAAAGTTAGAGGGGAGAAAAGAACTCTGTACTCGCCCTCGCGGAAGGGTTTCTGGTGCGATAACGAGAGTTTTCCCCCTAGTTGAAGTGAGTCTTCTAACGATGAGCTCTATGTTTGAGTATAGAATTCACTGGAAGCCCACCTATCTACACTTTTTCTGCATTAATGTGGGCAACATAGGCAATTTCAGCAGAACGTGGATTACTGAATTATGTTAGCCACAGTCCTCTGTGATAAGCAATGACGTCACCCTACGTCCACACTTGGTGGGCTCGCTCAGGCAGCCAATCCTCAGAAAACAACGGACTGGGATGCACTCTGCCTTTTTGGGGGGCTATTTCACCGACGAACTGTTGCCAGAAATTTGACTGTGAGCATGGTTACTCAACGATGAAGCCCCTGTTCAGATAAGTTTTTTCCATCACCATCGTCCTGAGAGCATTAAGAGAGGTGTGTAACTGGGAAAAACTCACCCATTTGTGAATGGGGTTGAAATTGATGGTTGTGCTAAATCCACCAGTCAATTGAACCAGAATATGGAACCTCCCTTTTCCATTTCTTGACAGGCTTAAATAAACGTACTCTGAGGAATCGATTGAATCAATTTTGATCTCGCTGAAATCTAGGGAACTCCTCTACATCAAAATCGCGACATCCTCATAATGGCAATCAGTTCAAAACTCGCCTCAATCGATGCAGAATTCAGAATGAAGTATAGAGGACCAAGTCGAGAAAGAGACACCGATATTTAGGATTTTTAGAAAAATTCCTACAACCGAAAACAATATAGTTAGTGGACGAGCATTTAGCTTTTTGAATCTAGATGTCCTTGAAATCCAAAATGCCCAAGTTTTGGCTGTTTTTTCCCTAATTTATAGCTAATGTTTGGGCAAAACGGTGGGGAAGCTTGATGTGCAACCTCAAAGACCAGAGATTAATCCTGCCAACCTGTAAGCAGTTTTACACTTATTACAAGCTAGTCAACAGCTATCAGAGCAGTTGTTTCAAATCTTCAAAACTTTGTATAAACTGTTTTACAAAGAAGAATGGAAACCCTCGTTATCCAGTCAAATCGCTACACTGAAAAAAGAGACGTAAAGCTCTAATTTATTGAAACCTTGAAGTTTCTTTTTCTCATCATTCGACCTCGACGATGAAGTCAGCGCTGCTGAGGAAGCTGTTTGTTTCAAACAATCTTGGCATTGTACCTTTGACCAACCGTACATCAAGAGACCAAGGCCAACTTAATCGATTGGCCCGGGAGATTCACCAGTTGAGGAAAACAACTTCCATAGTCGGGAAAAAGGTGGGAGGGAGCAGATGGGACTGGTCCCTTATAAGAAAAGATTTATTTTCCCTTCGGTTTTTTTTTCTTCTTCTCTTTTCGACGAAAAAGTTTGTGAGTAATCTTATTTCCTGTGGAACTCATCTTTTCTCCGTACAAATTTCAGTCGAGGGAAATCAGGTTTACTATCCGTAAATTGGAAGGCTCCAAAGTATTGGGCAGGTGGGTGAGAATATTCATGGGGTCGAATTACCATTGGAAGAAAAATTTATTATATCGAGCAAACTTTGAAGATTTTTTTATTTTCCCCAGCACGCTCTTTATACGGTTATTTGATCGTTTGTAGCTATTTCCAGCTTTTTATCAAACAAAGAGTCAATGTTTAGTGTGTTTGTTAGGGGAAATGAAGAGATTGACCCCAGATATGAAAACAGGGTAATTACTAAAATAATAATAAACAGGAAATCCAAGGCTGGTTTTATTGCGACGAAAATTTGACACCCACGGCATGAAATGTTGTGTCGCCTAGAAAATCACCCATCTGGTATTAAAGTAATTGGTGTCGTGGGTTCCCTCGTCGTAATGAGCCATCAACTTCGCATGCCTTCGTGGTAAAAGGGACGATAAAACGAGACGAGACAAACCACCTGAGGTTCCTCCCACAAACCGGCGTGATCTTTAGGATGGTTAGTACCAAGACTGATGATTTCCCTGACAATTTGTGGGATCTTCCCTTAGAAGTTTGTCGGATTAGTATTTAGAAGGCCAGAATGGGAAGAGATTACCTACTTGGCTGAAGGTTGACCTCTTGAAAAGACGAGAGAGAATAGCGATTTTTAATGATCATTAACTTATACGTGTGATGTACTCACTATTTGCGTAATTCGATGTTGGCAATAAAGGTGGAAATACCGGTTACGCTAGGTTAGCTGGCTCTTTGGGATTTGGTTGCTCGGAATTCCAACGCTTCGAGCCCGTAGATTATTTTTGCAATTTAAAACGTTCCCAGGAAAACAAAAATCAATACTTGATGTGATAAATATTTGACATTTTCCAATACCGTCGTGAATTGGTCCTCTAAAATATCAAGCGAGGTGAGAATTTCGAGGTGAGGGACGGAGATGAAGAACGGAATATTCAACGTGGGGGCTTTCCAAGCGAACAATAAATACGAGTAATATGCTTACCAGCTCGAAGGCTCCCCAGCCAACTACCGAGTTTTGGTCTTGATCCAATATTTCCGAATGATAAGCGCTTAGAGAAAAGCGGCAAGTCAACGCATCCTGGGAAAGTCGAGCCGTGAAACTCAACTCCTTCCTAACTCGATGAAGCGTCGGGTGGCAGTGAACCGTCCTCTATCGCTCATTACATCCGCCTCGACACAATACAAGTGGAGCTCTCCTAACAGATGCTACTGACGGTCTCACTCAATAGACCGATAAATTGTTCAGATAAACGAGCTCTTGGCTTCCAGCCTGTAGGGCCTGTATTTACGACGAAGCCCCGAGATGATTAATTAACTCGTTGTGCAGTTTGAATACATTTTACGCCTGTCGTTCACACTTGAATTGTACATATTGTTCAACAATACGATCACCATGGCCGATAATATAAAAATTAAAATATAAGAAATTGTTTCAGTTCTTCCTATCAGGTCATTCTGTCAATCTATTCCTCAAAATGTTAAAATTAAACTACTATGTACAAAACATCTCAGTTGTAGCGTAAGGAACTCGCAAGTTTTAGTCTGCTTTAGCTCAACTTTCACAAAATGTCACGGAATCGTGAGACGAAAAGAACAGGGTGAGAGGGCGTTACGTAAGCTCCTTCGACAGGTTTTGTAATGGAAGTGGCAACTAACCACGCTATAACTTTTACCAGAATTTAATTTCTCTTGACGTCGTGCATCGATAATTTTGTTGGTTTAAGAGGAGGAACGTTTTTTCCACCATAAGCCTTCAACAGTAAGGTAACGTTTTTTAGGAGCATGAAATCAAGGCACGTGTTTCTATATCATTTTATTCTCATTTTCAGGTTGACGCACCCACCAAAGTTTGCCACCCTAAAAACGTAAGCTGCGGCCTTTTTTGACGCAGAAAATTCGCATGTTTTTCCACTTAAGCGTCAACTTGCCATAAATAAGAGTTTTCAAATTTATTACAAGCCTAAAAAAGTATTTGGAAAAATTCTATGTCAAGACTAAATTACTCTGTGGATATCACTTCTGACTTCACAAACTCTCCTCTCTTCACTTTCACCGACGAGGTGAGATCTACTAACTATGTCAACCCTTCTTGGACTTGACGGACATGAATATTCAGATTCAATTTCCTCGCCAGCAAAGCCCCTAGTTCACACCCAGGATTCATTAGAATTTCTATATCGACGTTCCGGGCGTATTGTAGGTAACACGAAATTTATTATTGTTGTATTAAATTAATGCAAATGTACAATGCCAATGAGGGATTAACTACCCTCTTAGCGCTTGTGTAAATGAAATAGCGGGGGAATATTCAGAGCGATTACTTTCAGAACCGATCGAGCGCAGGACCTGAAACAAATCAAAATTGATGGCCTCCCACCGCATCCTGGACGATAAGCCCGCTGTGAACTCGAACGTGGATTAAATAAAAGAGATCGATATTCGAATGGGGTCAAGAGGCTCATTAAAACCACCTAAAGGATAATTCTTTGATAAATCCAACATAATCCTCGCTCGCAACCAATCCCTAGGTGAACGTTGATTTCCCCGAATGCCTAATACGTAATAAGAATGTAAAAATACTACAACAAAAGTTATATAGAAATTAGTTGAATATTTTCATTATGAATCATTTCACATCGTCATGTAGCTTAGATGACAAGGTATGATTCTCAATTCACGTTGTGTCTTTAATTCATTCAAAATCTTGATCACGATGTTCCCTGTAGAACCTTGTAGTCATAATATAAGATGATGAGGATTTTCAGTTGACTCGATTGAACGGTATTCATTACCCACGGAAATAAGTGAATCAGAATTACTGGCTATCAATACGGACAACGAATGCACAATACGCCAAATGTGTTAACGTATTTTACCATTCAACTTCAAAATGTACTTTCTACGTGCATTACATGAAACCTTCCTTAATTGAACTCCTACTTTTATATACTTTTATAACTTCATACACTTTTGCACTGATTTGAACCACTCGTTGTGTTTCTATTTGAAAAAGCAAAGTTTTTATTTGAGCGCAGGAAAACATCAAGCACTTGAAAACTTTGTTTATACTATTTTACCTTATACATTTTATTTGTAATTTTAAAATAATCTTTCGGTTCATTATTCTTTCAGAAACAAGAATAAATAAATATTTAATAAAATAACTTCTTCAAACTTTTATATTTTACATTTCTAAATTTAGTTGAAATTTCATACACTGAACGATTGATTTTTGACCGAAAATCCTCGAACTATTGGGGTGGGAGGGAGGAATTGATAGCATTTGGCATTTTAATAACGGGATGTCGAGCTTTTTGGACTCATTGATACGTGGGGTATAGTTTCTCACTAAATATTGAGCAGCGAAATTGATTTAGATAGGATTTGGACCGCAGTCGGTCTTTGTTCACTCAGAGCAATGCCATAATTTAAAATCATAATGATAATTGCAACGATGTGGTTTTTGGTTACTTATTTTTACGTTTTGCGGCGTTGCGACGGCAAATAGTCGGACACTGTGCGAGGGCTGAAAATCGCGCGGTAATGTAGATGTGTCCTCAAATCCGCTCAAAAGCCATTTTTTATGCCGCGGAACTGGAGCGGAGAAGAGTCTCGTGAACCCTTGGTTGAACAATGAAGCGTGAGAGCTAGGCCGGACGGAATTGTGAAGGACCAATGCGGAGTTGAATAGAGAAAATCCACTGGGATTTACAAAGGACGAAAATCCTTCTCCTTGGCACATTTTTACCGTCGTAGTTCGATTCTCTAATTGGAACCCTTTGTGTCATCAGATTGCGGTTGGACAAAAAGTTGCGACCAACTTATCGGAGTTGGGTATACTTAATAAGGCCTACTCGTTGACAACAGAAGTTACGAATGGTCAGAAGAAAAGATATCAGCTCATCTTCGTGGTTCGCCCAACGATATTGAGGAGAAAGGGATTTTCGGGCTTGTGTGTGCTCGCATCTTGTGCCTCTAGGGGCCTTTATTCGCGGGAGATACCACACCAAATATTGGTTCGCAAGTGATAATACTGTTTACCGGATTGATGATAAATTGAGGGGACCGACCCTGGCGATTCGGATGGAAATCGACCCTACTGGAGCAGGACATCGCGACTCACTTCCTGTGGGACCGCCGCGTTTTCCACGCACAATGACAAATTATGGGGCACCAATAAAACAACACTGGGACTTACTGTGATTTCATAAATATATTCAAATACGTCGAGGCCTACTTCCTGGCTTACACCTAATGGATTTAGAGGGGTTTAGGAGACTGTTGTGAATTTCTCATAAATACCCACATCCAAAAAATTGTTTTACGGGAACAAAAATGTTCTTTTACCCCACGAAGTAGCGTGGGGAAGGACGAGTTGGAGTATATAAACAAATTGGAAAAAATATAGGTGGAGACGGGAATCAGGGCCTAAGCAATTTTGAGATATTTTTAGAAACTAGGTTCATACCGCATATTTTGCTCAACTATTCTTTTAGGAATAAACTCTGAAAGTAGCGTTAGAAACAAACCCTCCGCAAAATGTATCTTTTAATTTCCAAAGTTCGGCGGTTCAAAGCCCGATGTGACTGACCATAGTCTGATGACCGGGCCGAAAAAGCCCTTAAAAATGCTCGGAGAAATTCGAAACATCGTGCATAGACTCAGTTTGAGTCGTTGTTGTGCCTGATTCTCAGCCGTATCACCGTACGTGCCTAGGCTGGATATGGGTAAAAATGGGGTTATAAGATTATCGGGGTTTGATAGAAATGGTTCTGACCGCATCGAATTTTATATCTATTACGTGTTTGAGAGAATAAAACGAGAAACCACAACATGCTTGCTGGTATTACTACTTTCATTTGTTGTCTTCTTTAACGGAACTCATTTACTTTTTTCATTTCCTGGAAAATTTCCTCCAGCTTCCTCCTTTCTATATTTCACTTCGAGGAATATTAGGGTTGTCGGAATAACAGTGAGAAATAACGAGGGGAAAAAAACCTCGTAGCTAAAACCCGTAATTTCTTTTAGGGCTCGGTATCAAGGATAGAGCTGCTCTAGGGCGTTTCACTCGATAAACGGAGACCATTAGTTTGAAAAAGCGGGAATTCCATAGAGACTGAGGCGTGGGAAAGGGAGAACCGCAGAAAGGTTGGCGATTGCAGGTTATCTCGACCACTGCAAACCAACTCGGACGCCTCAGCAATCGGTTTCCCTGATAATAATCGTTCGTATCCGTCTCAGTCCACCGCCTTCCTTTCCATTATTCGCGTGAAGGATCAATTCTAAACCCATTTGAACGGACAGAATGCGTGCAGGGGCTGATGGATGAGACTTCAGTGGTGTGTTGACTGTACGTGACGCAATCACTCCCAGCAGTGTGCCCACTGTGTTGGTACGTACCTAGATGATTAATATGTAAGTAAATAAACATGAATCGTAATGTTAGTAACAAGATTTTGATTCATGGAACTAACTCAAAGGTGCTAGGTGTAACACATTCCGAAACAATGAAATCGTTGAGTACATTTATTTTCGCATGACATTTGCAGAGCCTTCATGACAACATATATATGATCGGATTAAATTCATAATCGAAAAAATTTCGCTTTAGAAACTGAAACACGAGAAAAGTTGTGCAATAAAGGAAAGAATTGATGACCCTTGGGTATCAGTATCAGTCTTCTCAATAAATAGAAACGATTTATTCCAAAAGGTTGGGAGCTCGAGCACATGGAAACGGAAAACCTCCCAGGCGTGGCTCCCATTGACTACATCACTACACCCTGAGGTAGTGGTGGAGAAGTGAGCTGTGGGGTGGAGGGGGTTGGTACGGGGGTCATTCATCAATCTCACACCTCCCCTTTGAGGGTGCCTCACGTATTGAATTGATACAAGCTCCGATCCATCATATCCCTTTTCCACGTAACTTACGATCGTAACCCACGCCCTACATCGCAGAGGAGTTTGGTATTGACTGTGATATTGCAGTCAACCCACGCCATACGTGAACTTCAGTTAATACTTGGAGATTAAGGGAAAGTCATTAATCAATCTCGAGAGAGACTGCCTAACTAAATAGTTCGGCACAACCGTTAAGCGTAGTTTTTCCAGCGCATTAACCAATAATATAATTGTGAAAGGCACATAACAAATTCTACTTAAATGAGTAATTTGTGAATCTAGAGAGGGAGAACAAGTAAAATGCAGTGCCACAATGTCTTGTTGTCAGGCTGGACTAATAAATTAGGTAATCAATTCATTAATCCCTTCAGTTCAATTATCATGTCTGGCCTCTCGGAGAGTAGGACACTATTCGGGTCAGATTCGTACTATCTGACTCACATTATATCTCTCAAGATGTGAGAGACATTGAATGAAGGCTTGTTGCCGGAATGCTTGATCAAGAGCCAACTTAGACCATTAAAAATAAAAGATAATAATCCATGAGGTTTGGCAGGCACCGGGCCGCCTATTCGTTCACTCTTCATGGATTTCATATTACGAGAACCGCAAAATCCATAAAAATGTGAACTAAAGCAGAAAAATTATTGTAACGAGAAAATGTGGACAGACAGTTACTGAAATGAACACGAATTAACCCTTCTTTGTACCAAAGGGAGCCCTTGGGAGAATGCTGAAAGAGCGCGGACGACCCCAATTTTACTACAAACAATTAAGGTCTAATGTTGGAAGTCATTTGATGATATTTTCAATCATATCGGTGAATGTCATGGGGACTTCATTCATTTATTGATGTTCCGTCTTTAGAGCTGCCTCGAAGGGATCTCACCCTTTTCATGTTGGTAGTGAGCGGCTCTAATAAAAGATGAGGACACTCGGAGGGTGCGTGGTTGTAAGAGGGGGGATTACGAGCTCGGAGCCAAGATCCCAACACGAACTAATAGGACGAAGGACCGCTCGATAGCTTCCACTGGCCAGGACACCTCTGCATCACGATTTCTTTCGCCGTGAAGTGAATCCCCCAACCCTACTCATCGTTCTTTTTAGACATTTATTTTTGCGATGGAATCTTTAGTTGTCAAATGATGTATATGGACAATGAAGAAGATACAGCAGGTAAGAGAGTGAACGCCCCAACATGCTGACTGTTATTTATCAGCTTTGTCTTCAATCGGTATATACACTCACGCACAACAGTTCAGTCTTGAAGGGAAGGTAGGGCTCGGGGCGCCGTTATTTTCCGCACGACGGCACCGGCTATGAGCCGAATAACCCCAGCACTGGGTTTGTACAACTCCCGAATAGGTCGAGATGGACAAAAATAAATTGAGTCACTTATTCGACGGAGCCAGTTGGGAATTTTGTGATTGCGATCTCAGACAAAAATACTCTTTCAAGCAGAGCCAGGTCAAGTATCTCAAAGTTAAAAACAATCTACCGCAGAATTGTGATCAATCAAGCTTGATTAAAAATGCAATGTAAAATAAGTTACTTTTAAAACCATCGCGCAACCAAAAACCCACACAAAAAAAAAAAGAACAAAAAAAAAAAGAAAAAAAAAGAAGAGAAAACGAATGAGATATCTTGTGGATATGGGACTACTTGCGGTACAAAAGACATCCACCGACTGTAAGAGCCGAAAGAGGATGTAAAGAGGCCGATATACCGTCGAAGTATAAAAAATATCGATACGAAGAGACCAAGTTACTATCGCTCAAAGTCGTCATAAAGAAGGATTTACCTCTCGAGGAAAGGAAAGTCGTTTGAATGTTGAGAATCCTGCCTAACATAAAATGAAGACGGAACTCAACGGGGAAAAACAACCTGAAAAGATCCTAACCGGACCAACAGTAGCTCTTCAGCCCTTCAACAGCCATTTAGCTACAGTTCCTGCGAGCTCACGTTCACATGTATATTGTACGGTTGTGTATCTGAGCTCTATAAAGCAACTCGGTAATTTCTTCCAATATATTTTACGTTGCCAAAGTCAAAGACTGTAACGTTCCCATTCGTTGCTGTTGAAGGGGGCTTGATCGAGGGGCACGTAGTGCCGAGCCGTATGACCCGGCAGTTCAGGTAAAAGCCGCCTCTCCGTGAAGAAATTCACCCTCTTGTTTTTGCTCTTGTTCTTGGCTCTGGTTTTGTCCAAAACGTAAGAAATGTACAAATTCAGTTGGCTCCCCGTCTTGAGGGGGATCGACCCTTCCGCAACCATTCTCTCAGGTGGCAGCGACTGGTCCAGTACGGGAAGACTGGAGTGGTTATTCGGAATGTCTTTCCTCAGAGACTTCACTGAGTTTGACGGATTTGGTGCCTTGAGGCCTTCGAGTAGTTTGAGGTTGCGGATGTTCTCGAACCAGTTGTTTCTGCTCCTTTCTTGCAAAGGGTCTGATGGCCGCTTACTGCCACCCAACTTCACCAAGTACCTCCCAGGGTTAGCGACATCCGAATGCGACTCACCTTCCTGGTAATCCGTGTCTGAATTCGTGTAATCATACCCACCACAATCGTTTGTGTTTGCTGTTGTTGAGGAGCTTGATTTCGTCTGACATGTTACCGAACACGTTGGTTTTGTTGGACACGTTGCTTTTGTCGAGCATGCTGGTTTTGTTGAACACGTTGGTTTCGTCCTGCACGTTGAATTACAGGTTGGTTTTTTCGTTGGGCACGTTTTCTTAGTTGAACAAGTTGTGTGACAAGATGTCTTTAACGGGCACAAAGGTCGACGCGTTGAGCACGTCGTTGGGCACGTTGGAGAAGTCGAACAAGTGGTTGAACATCTTGTAGAGCAAGTGGTTTTACAAGGTTGCTTAGTGGTCTTGCATCTAGTCGTAGTCTTACTTGTCACGCAGGGCGTACACTTAGTTGTTTTACAAGTGGTGGTACATGGTTTGGTCGTTGAACACTTCTTCTTGATGGTGGAACACGGGCATCTTGTTGTAGCTCGATCCGTGGTTTTCAAACATGAAGGGCAGGTTGAACATCCCCTTCATGGGATGCCACAGAATGGGAAGAGATTACTTGGCTGAAGGTTGACCTCTTGAAAAGACGTGAGAGAGAATAGCGATTTTTAATGATCATTAACTTATACGTGTGATGTACTCACTATTTGCGTAATTCGATGTTGGCAATAAAGGTGGAAATACCGGTTACGCTAGGTTAGCTGGCTCTTTGGGATTTGGTTGCTCGGAATTCCAACGCTTCGAGCCCGTAGATTATTTTTGCAATTTAAAACGTTCCCAGGAAAACAAAAATCAATACTTGATGTGATAAATATTTGACATTTTCCAATACCGTCGTGAATTGGTCCTCTAAAATATCAAGCGAGGTGAGAATTTCGAGGTGAGGGACGGAGATGAAGAACGGAATATTCAACGTGGGGGCTTTCCAAGCGAACAATAAATACGAGTAATATGCTTACCAGCTCGAAGGCTCCCCAGCCAACTACCGAGTTTTGGTCTTGATCCAATATTTCCGAATGATAAGCGCTTAGAGAAAAGCGGCAAGTCAACGCATCCTGGGAAAGTCGAGCCGTGAAACTCAACTCCTTCCTAACTCGATGAAGCGTCGGGTGGCAGTGAACCGTCCTCTATCGCTCATTACATCCGCCTCGACACAATACAAGTGGAGCTCTCCTAACAGATGCTACTGACGGTCTCACTCAATAGACCGATAAATTGTTCAGATAAACGAGCTCTTGGCTTCCAGCCTGTAGGGCCTGTATTTACGACGAAGCCCCGAGATGATTAATTAACTCGTTGTGCAGTTTGAATACATTTTACGCCTGTCGTTCACACTTGAATTCTACATATTGTTCAACAATACGATCACCATGGCCGATAATATAAAAATTAAAATATAAGAAATTGTTTCAGTTCTTCCTATCAGGTCGTTCTGTCAATCTATTCCTCAAAATGTTAAACTTAAACTACTATGTACAAAACATCTCAGTTGTAGCGTAAGGAACTCGCAAGTTTCTGCTTTAGCTCAACTTTCACAAAATGACACGGAATCGTGAGACGAAAAGAACAGGGTGAGAGGGCGTTACGTAAGCTCCTTCGACAGGTTTTGTAATGGAAGTGGCAACTAACCACGCTATAACTTTTATCAGAATTTAATTTCTCTTGACGTCGTGCATCGATAATTTTGTTGGTTTAAGAGGAGGAACGTTTTTTCCACCATAAGCCTTCAACAGTAAGGTAACGTTTTTTAAGAGCATGAAATCAAGGCACGTGGTTCTATATCATTTTATCCTCATTTTCAGGTTGACGCACCCACCAAAGTTTGCCACCCTAAAAACGTAAGCTGCGGCCTTTTTTGACGCAGAAAATTCGCATGTTTTTCTACTTAAACGTCAACTTGCCATAAATAAGAGTTTTAAAATTTATTACAAGCCTAAAAAAGTATTTGGAAAAATTCTATGTCAAGACTAAATTACTCTGTGGATATCACTTCTGACTTCACAAACTCTCCTCTCTTCACTTTCACCGACGAGGTGAGATCTACTAACTATGTCAACCCTTCTTGGACTTGACGGACATGAATATTCAGATTCAATTTCCTCGCCAGCAAAGCCCCTAGTTCACACCCAGGATTCATTAGAATTTCTATATCGACGTTCCGGGCGTATTGTAGGTAACACGAAATTTATTATTGTTGTATTAAATTAATGCAAATGTACAATGCCAATGAGGGATTAACTACCCTCTTAGCGCTTGTGCAAATGAAATAGCGGGGGAATATTCAGAGCGATTACTTTCAGAACCGATCGAGCGCAGGACCTGAAACAAATCAAAATTGATGGCCTCCCACCGCATCCTGGACGATAAGCCCGCTGTGAACTCGAACGTGGATTAAATAAAAGAGATCGATATTCGAATGGGGTCAAGAGGCTCATTAAAACCACCTAAAGGATAATTCTTTGATAAATCCAACATAATCCTCGCTCGCAACCAATCCCTAGGTGAACGTTGATTTCCCCGAATGCCTAATACGTAGTAAGAATGTAAAAATACTATAACAAAAGTGATATAGAAATTAGTTGAATATTTTCATTATGAATCATTTCACATCGTCATGTAGCTTAGATGACAAGGTATGATTCTCAATTCACGCTGCGTCTATAATTTATTCAAAATCTTGATCACGATGTTCCCTGTAGCACCTTGTAGTCATAATATAAGATGATGAGGATTTCCAGTTGACTCGATTGAACGGTATTCATTACCCACGGAAATAAGTGAATCAGAATTACTGGCTATCAATACGGACAACGAATGCACAATACGCCAAAATGTGTTAACGTATTTTACCATTCAACTTCAAAATGTTCTGTCTACGTGCATTACACGAAACCTTCCTTAATTGAACTACTATTTTTATATACTTTTATAACTACTTATATTCATAATATTTTGCGCTGATATGAACCACTCGTTGTGTTTCTATTTGAAAAAGCAAAGTTTTTATTTGAGCGCAGGAAAAAACATCAAGCACTTGAAAACTTTGTTTATACTATTTTACCTTGTACATTTTATTTGTAATTTTAAAATAATCTTTTGGTTCATTATTCTTTCAGAAACAAGAATAAATAAATATTTAATAAAATAACATCTTCAAACTTTTATATTTACATTTCTAAATTTAGTTGAAATTTCATACACTGAACGATTGATTTTTGAACCGAAAATCCTCGAACTATTGAGGTGGGAGGGAGGAATTGATAGCATTTGCATAATAGACTTCGATATAAACTTTGGGCTTTTATAACAGTAGGTTTACTGCATATTCTTCTCAAAACGACTATGAACCAGTTATACCTCAGTCTCAAAAGTGCTCTTTGAACTGAGCAAATAAAATTTCGAATTCAAATTTAGAAAATCAAAGGCACAGAGAGAAACTGACAAAATCGAGAATAATTCAAATTTTGCGAATCTCTTACATATTATCACACATTTTTTTTTGACTTACTGGCAAAGTCGACACAAATTTTGGAGTGGTGTTCACCACACACATACTTTTTGCATGCGAAACAGTGAGATTTAGTCATTATTTTCTTTTTGTACGAACAGAATGAACAGTAGTGCCTTTCCCCATTTATATGACGCAGTGCAGCAGTTTGATGTAGTTCTTCCGTTGGTTCAATCAAATTCAAGTACTTGGTGATGGAGATGCGAAGCGTCCTGGGAATTTGCTGTTCAAAATGTTCATCCACACATTGGTCAGCTCATTTGCCAAGGCCACAACATACGTAATCAAACCTACTAAGTGGCTTCCCTTTCTTTTTTTGTTTATGGAAGATGTCTAAATAAATAACGTAGGAATTGTGAATCGCTATGTTGAGCATATTATAAAACAGGCAAAGGGGCCAACGACGAGTTTTTCTGTTGGTGCAAATTTGGTCAAAAGTGTCGACTGCTTTCCCAGTTTGTGGGTCGATAGAGTATCGTCATCAGTAAGTCTCTTTCTTCGTTTTCGCTCCATCTTCTGGGGAAATGAAGCAACACCAAATTAACAATGGACAATGTAATTGTATGGCTAAAAATAAATATTCAGCTATGAAATAATCACAGTTTCTAATAAATTTAGCGTCTCAAAAAACACAAACCTATGCACTTGAAGCCACTGATACGTCGTTTCGACGTACATTTATCATACTCTTGTAGCCACTCACACGTTGGTCCGACGTACAGATAACTGGCCCCTACAGCCACCTACACGTCGATTCGACGTACTATGTTTACGAGAGTAAAGAATAGACTTACCTCAGGTAGCAGCGAGCTTTTCCACTGACGTTGTTCAACTGAAAGATTCCTAGGGCTAAGTGTTGCTGCGCACGTAAGATGAGCACTGAGCATACGTCGAAATTGGGCCTTTAGGTTAATAACGGGATTTCGGCCTTTTTGGACTACATTATACGTGGGTATATTTCTTCTCACTAAATATTGAGCAGCGAAATTGATTTAATAGGAATTTGGACCGCAGTCGGTCTTTGTTCACTCAGAGCAATGCCATAATTTAAAATCATAATGATAATTACAAACGATGTGGTTTTTGGTTACTTATTTTACGTTTTGCGGCGTTGCGACGGCAAAATAGTCGGACACTGTGCGAGGGCTGAAAATCGCGCGGTAATGTAGATGTGTCCTCAAATCCCGCTCAAAAGCCATTTTTTATGCCGCGGAACTGGAGCGGAGAAGAGTCTCAGTGAACCCTTGGTTGAACAATGAAGCGTGAGAGCTAGGCCGGACGGAATTGTGAAGGACCAATGCGGAGTTGAATAGAGAAAATCCCACTGGGATTTACAAAGGACGAAAATCCTTCTCCTTGGCACATTTTTACCGTCGTAGTTCGATTCTCTAATTGGAACCCTTTGTGTCATCAGATTGCGGTTGGACAAAAAGTTGCGACCAACTTATCAGAGTTGAGTATACTTAATAAGGCCTACTCGTTGACAACAGAAGTTACGAATGGTCAGAAGAAAAGATATCAGCTCATCTTCGTGGTTCGCCCAACGATATTGAGGAGAAAGGGATTTTCGGGCTTGTGTGTGCTCGCATCTTGTGCCTCTAGGGGCCTTTATTCGCGGGAGATACCACACCAAATATTGGTTCGCAAGTGATAATACTGTTTACCGGATTGATGATAAATTGAGGGGACCGACCCTGGCGATTCGGATGGAAATCGACCCTACTGGAGCAGGACATCGCGACTCACTTCCTGTGGGACCGCCGCGTTTTCCACGCACAATGACAAATTATGGGGCACCAATAAAACAACACTGGGACTTACTGTGATTTCATAAATATATTCAAATACGTCGAGGCCTACTTCCTGGCGTACACCTAACGGATTTAGAGGGGTTTAGGAGACTGTTGTGAATTTCTCATAAATACCCACATCCAAAAAATTGTTTTACGGGAACAAAAATGTTCTTTTACCCCACGAAGTAGCGTGGGGAAGGACGAGTTGGAGTATATAAACAAGATTGGAAAAAATATAGGTGGAGACGGGAATCAGGGCCTAAGCAATTTTGAGATATTTTTAGAAACTAGGTTCATACCGCATATTTTGCTCAACTATTCTTTTAGGAATAAACTCTGAAAGTAGCGTTAGAAACAAACCCTCCGCAAAATGTATCTTTTAATTTCCAAAGTTCGGCGATTCAAAGCCCGATGTGACCGACCATAGTCTGATGACCGGGCCGAAAAAGCCCTTAAAAATGCTCGGAGAAATTATCGTGCATAGACTCAGTTTGAGTCGTTGTTGTGCCTGATTCTCAGCCGTATCACCGTACGTGCCTAGGCTGGATATGGGTAAAAATGGGCTTAAGAGATTATCGGGGTTTGATAGAAATGGTTCTGATCGCATCGAACTTTATATCTATTACGTGTTTGAGAGAATAAAACGAGAAACCACAACATGCTTGCTGGTATAACTACTTTCATTATTTTGTTGTCTTCTTTAACGGAACTCATTTACTTTTTTCATTTCCTGGAAAATTTCCTCCAGCTCCTCCTTTCTATATTTCACTTCGAGGAAGATTAGGGTTGTCGGAATAACAGTGAGAAATAACGAGGGGAAAAAAACCTCGTAGCTAAAACCCGTAATTTCTTTTAGGGCTCGGTATCAAGGATAGAGCTGCTCTAGGGCGTTTCACTCGATAAACGGAGACCATTAGTTTGAAAAAGCGGGAATTCCATAGAGACTGAGGCGTGGGAAAGGGAGAACCGCAGAAAGGTTGGCGATTGCAGGTTATCTCGACCACTGCAAACCAACTCGGACGCCTCAGCAATCGGTTTCCCTGATAATAATCGTTCGTATCCGTCTCAGTCCACCGCCTTCCTTTCCATTATTCGCGTGAAGGATCAATTCTAAACCCATTTGAACGGACAGAATGCGTGCAGGGGCTGATGGATGAGACTTCAGTGGTGTGTTGTACGTGACGCAATCACTCCCAGCAGTGTGCCCACTGTGTTGGTACGTACCTAGATGATTAATATGTAAGTAAATAAACATGAATCGTAATGTTAGTAACAAGATTTTGATTCATGGAACTTTAACAACTCAAAGGTGCTAGGTGTAACACATTACGAAATAATGAAATCGTTGAGTACATTTATTTTCGCATGACATTTGCAGAGCCTTCATGACAACATATATATGATCGGATTAAATTCATAATCGAAAAAATTTCGCTTTAGAAACTGAAACACGAGGAAAGTTGTGCAATAAAGGAAAGAATTGATGACCCTTGGGTATCAGTATCAGTCTTCTCAATAAATAGAAACGATTTATTCCAAAAGGTTGGGAGCTCGAGCACATGGAAACGGAAAACCTCCCAGGCGTGGCTCCCATTGACTACATCACTACACCCTGAGGTAGAGGTGGAGAAGTGAGCTGTGGAGTGGAGGGGGTTGGTACGGGGGTCATTCATCAATCTCACACCTCCCCTTTGAGGGTGCCTCACGTATTGAATTGATACAAGCTCCGATCCATCATATCCCTTTTCCACGTAACTTACGATCGTAACCCACGCCCTCCATCGCAGAGGAGTTTGGTATTGACTGTGATATTGCAGTCAACCCACGCCATACGTGAACTTCAGTTAATACATGGAGATTAAGGGAAAGTCATTAATCAATCTCGAGAGAGACTGCCTAACTAAATAGTTCGGCACAACCATTAAGCGGAGTTTTTCCAGCGCATTAACCAATAATATAATTGTGAAAGGCACATAACAAATTCTACTTAAATGAGTAATTTGTGAATCTAGAGAGGGAGAACAAGTAAAATGCAGTGCCACAATGTCTTGTTGTCAGGCTGGACTAATAAATTAGGTAATCAATTCATTAATCCCTTCAGTTCAATTATCATGTCTGGCCGCTCGGAGAGTAGGACACTATTCGGGTCAGATTCGTACTATCTGACTCACATTATATCTCTCAAGATGTGAGAGACATTGAATGAAGGCTTGTTGCCGGAATGCTTGATCAAGAGCCAACTTGGACCATAAAAAAAAAAAAGAAAAAAAAAGATAATAATCCATGAGGTTTGACATTTTGGCAGGCACCGAGCCGCCTATTCGTTCACTCTTCATGGATTTCATATTACGAGAACCGCAAAATCCATAAAAATGTGAACTAAAGCAGAAAAATTATTGTAACGAGAAAATTTGGACAGACAGTTACTGAAATGAACACGAATTAACCCTTCTTTGTACCGAAGGGAGCCCTTGGGAGAATGCTGAAAGCGCGAACGACCCCAATTTTACTACAAACGATTAAGGTCTAATGTTGGAAGTCATTTGACGATATTTTCAATCATATCGGTGAATGTCATGGGGACTTCATTCATTTATTGATGTTCCGTCTTTAGAGCTGCCTCGAAGGGATCTCACCCTTTTCATGTTGGTAGTGAGCGGCTCTAATAAAAGATGAGGACACTCGGAGGGTGCGTGGTTGTAAGAGGGGGGATTACGAGCTCGGAGCCAAGATCCCAACACGAACTAATAGGACGAAGGACCGCTCGATAGCTTCCACTGGCCAGGACACCTCTGCATCACGATTTCTTTCGCCGTGAAGTGAATCCCCCAACCCTACTCATCGTTCTTTTTAGACATTTATTTTTGCGATGGAATCTTTAGTTGTCAAATGATGTATATGGACAATAAAGAAGATACAGCAGGTAAGAGAGTGAACGCCCCAACATGCTGACTGTTATTTTTATCAGCTTTGTCTTCAATCGGTATATACACTCACGCACAACAGTTCAGTCTTGAAGGGAAGGTAGGGCTCGGGGCGCCGTTATTTTCCGCACGACGGCACCGGCTATGAGCCGAATAACCCCAGCACTGGGTTTGTACAACTCCCGAATAGGTCGAGATGGACAAAAATAAATTGAGTCACTTATTCGACGGAGCCAGTTGGGAATTTTGTGATTGCGATCTCAGACAAAAATACTCCATCAGGCAGAGCCAGGTCAAGTACCTCAAAGTTAAAAACAATCTACCGCCGAATTGTGATCAATCAAGCTTGATTAAAAATTCAATGTAAAATAAGTTACTTTTAAAACCATTCGCAACCAAAAACCCACAAAAAAAAGAAGAGAAAACGAATGAGATATCTTGTGGATATGGGACTACTTGCGGTACAAAAGACATCCACCGACTGTAAGAGCCGAAAGAGGATGTAAAGAGGCCGATATACCGTCGAAGTATAAAAAATATCGATACGAAGAGACTTACTAGAGAGTTACTATCGCTCAAAGTCGTCATAAAGAAGGATTTACCTCTCGAGGAAAGGAAAGTCGTTTGAATGTTGAGAATCCTGCCTAACATAAAATGAAGACGGAACTCAACGGGGAAAAACAACCAGAAAAGATCCTAACCGGACCAACAGTAGCTCTTCAGCCCTTCAACAGCCATTTAGCTACAGTTCCTGCGAGCTCACGTTCACATGTATATTGTACGGTTGTGTATCTGAGCTCTATAAAGCAACTCGATAATTTCTTCCAATATATTTTACGTTGCCAAAGTCAAAGACTGTAACGTTCCCATTCGTTGCTGTTGAAGGGGGCTTGATCGAGGGGCACGTAGTGCCGAGCCGTATGACCCGGCAGTTCAGGTAAAAGCCGCCTCTCCGTGAAGAAATTCACCCTCTTGTTTTTGCTCTTGTTCTTGGCTCTGGTTTTGTCCAAAACGTAAGAAATGTACAAATTCAGTTGGCTCCCCGTCTTGAGGGGGATCGACCCTTCCGCAACCATTCTCTCAGGTGGCAGCGACTGGTCCAGTGCGGGAAGACTGGAGTGGTTATTCGGAATGTCTTTCCTCAGAGACTTTACTGAGTTTGACGGATTTGGCGCCTTGAGGCCTTCGAGTAGTTTGAGGTTGCGGATGTTCTCAAACCAGTTGTTTCTGCTCTTTTCTTGCAAAGGGTCTGATGGCCGCTTACTGCCACCCAACTTCACCAAGTACCTCCCAGGGTTAGCGACATCCGAATGCGACTCACCTTCCTGGTAATCCGTGTCTGAATTCGTGTAATCATACCCACCACAATCGTTTGTGTTTGATGTTGTTGAGGAGCTTGATTTCGTCTGACATGTTACCGAACACGTTGATTTTGTTGGACACGTTGCTTTTGTCGAGCATGCTGGTTTTGTTGAACACGTTGGTTTCGTCCTGCACGTTGAATTACAGGTTGGTTTTTTCGTTGGGCACGTTTTCTTAGTTGAACAAGTTGTGGGACAAGATGTCTTTAACGGGCACATAGGTCGACGCGTTGAGCACGTCGTTGGGCACGTTGGAGAAGTCGAACAAGTGGTTGAACATCTTGTAGAGCAAGTGGTTTTACAAGGTTGCTTAGTGGTCTTGCATCTAGTCGTAGTCTTACTTGTCACGCAGGGCGTACACTTAGTTGTTTTACAAGTGGTGGTACATGGTTTGGTCGTTGAACACTTCTTCTTGATGGTGGAACACGGGCATCTTGTTGTAGCTCGATCCGTGGTTTTCAAGCATGAAGGGCAGGTTGAACATGAAGTCGTGCAAGTTGGACATATAGCCGTTGGTGACGAACAAATGGTCCTAGTTCTACAAGTTGTACAAGTTGCCTGAGTGCATTGTTCAGAGGGCTTAGGTGTTGTACATTTTGTCCCACTTGTCTGTCTATCTCTCAACAAATCCAAGAGAAGACCCCATTGCTCATGGTTCAGAGTTGTCTCACAGCTGTCGGTGCCACCAGCAACGACCGGGTTTCTCTCTGGGGTCAAATCATTGGCATAAGGGCGAGATGTTTGACATTCTCCGACAAAATACGTCGGTTTTGTGGCCAAATATGTATTCAGGTTCCTGTTACCTTTGAATTTTCTCACCCTTTCCATGCCATTATATACATCGTCTACAGTTGGCCGCTCCAGAAAGTTCTGGTAATCGTCATCCATGTCTTGTTCAGATCGACCAGAACGGGTTTTGTTGTTTTCAGAACGATTACCTCTAGAAATGTCTATAGTATCAAATTCGTCGACCGGTTTCTGGGCTACTATATTTTGACGTACCGCACTGCGTGTTGATGGTGCGACGAATTCTTTCATATCTCTTTGTTCGCCAGTAACATTATCGAATGTTGGATCGACATCAGCGGAATCCACATCTTCATAGTTTTGGTCAATCAATGCCTTACATTGGGCGAGGAATTTCATCACGTATTTGGGCAAGTCATTAAGTTTGGTTTTCCGGCTATCGTTGGTGAGTTCGTTGCGAACGAGAAGCTGACCCGAGTGGTACTCCTGGGTGTCTGGGGGATCGGTGGAGGGTAGCTGAGAAGGTTCCGTATGGTCCTCAGATCGCTTGTGGGGCCGCCTCTTCCATCTAGATCTCCGAACGCGCCTGTGACTCGTGATGTTGGACGCTGCTTTCTGCAACTCCTGCCCTAGAAGCAAGGTTTGGAGGGTCATGCCGTGGGCGAGCTTAGAAGCGTGAAGGACTGGGGAACTGGCAGCAGCTTTTTCCACCAACGTTTTGTGATGATCTTTTTTGTTCTTGCCGTCAGTAAAATCAATTTGTACACCCAACACAGGAATTGAGGTTTGGCTGGCCACTTTGCTCGTGATCCGCTTTTCTGACTCCTCTTGTTTCGCAAGCCACTCCAGAAAGAGTTCCCCGATCGATTTTTCCACTTTGGTGGCTTTTGTCGAGGCCAATTTTGCCGCGCTCAGTTTGCCATCATCTTTCAACGGTATTGAACGGTTGATTTTCTTGAATAATTCACCCAACTCGCCCACATGACTGCTCTTTGGAACGTTGTCTTGTCTGGACCTATTAACCGTGGCATTCGGCGAGTGTGCCGCTTTTTCGACCGCAACCCACGTCCCGTTCTTCAATGAAAACACAAAAGATTCCGGCAAGTTTTTAGCTGACTTCGAACTAAAGCTTACGCTGACGGCTGGGCCACGGCACGGTTGAACTAAAAAGGTGGCAACAGCTAAAAGCCAAGCAGAGCGCATAGTCTAATAGCGTGGCTGGATCAACAGACACGTTAGAGTGCATTCAATCATTGTTCGACGGTCATTTCCACAGGGTTCGGGGTTGACGTTGAATAACTTATAGTGCAAGACAAATCGAAGACAACTCACTCACCAATAAACGTTCCTCTCACAATCCTTAGTTTGTCACCACCCTATTTTAATAATACAATAGAAGGGCCGAGCTATTTTCAAACAAAGTAACTATAGTTTGCTGGGATGAATTCATTGAACCTTTTATTTTGTATGCGCTCCATGATTCCAGGGAACGGGTTTTGGATACTAGGTGTTACGAAGTATAGTAACCGTTAAAGCCTGAAACATGTTAGACATTGAAATTAGCACAAGATTGGCAAGAGTGCCTTGGTTTACCTAGCAACCGGATTATGCAGCATTATCCTACAATTTGGGAAAGCTTCCCGCCTGAACATATGTATTACCGCACGCTAAGGGACGTAATCCACTTATATTACACCTGAGGCTTCGGAAAGACCTTCTGAGAGCCTGAAATATTTGCATCCCAGATTAGGGCCTAGGAGCGAAAGCCCCTTCCGATGCGCCAGTGTAATGAGGGCCGCTCATTTGGTTTCTCCTGCAGGTTTCGACTTTATCGCGAATGTAATGGCCGATTCGTGGTGAATATATTACGTTCTTTCTCGGTCAACTCGTAAATTTGCTAATAAGCACCTGCGAAGGAATGGGGAAGCAGCTCGAGTATATATAGTCATCAGAGCATTTTCTCAGACTTCCCAAAAGAATCTTTGGAAATCGTGATACATTTTATTGAATGGAATTACTTCGGGGAAATGTTTTAGCTATTCCATCCCTTGTTTACGACACGATTTGGCGGCGTCAGTTTTATCGACATTAGTTTCAAAACAACCATAGGAATCAATACTCTACTTGCCAGCCTGTAAAAAAAAACCATGAAAACCTTCATTTTTAAGACCTATTTTCGCCCTCTCGTAATCACTAAAAGCGCTTCCCGCAACGGTGGCAATTTTTGTGAGGGTGGAGTAAAACCGCGATATTTACCCACTACGTACTATATGAGCGTCCATTGTGGTTCTCGGCGTTAGAATTGAACGTTTTATACACGAAGCGTGCCTCACTCAGAGTGGCGTCACGTGTATTTTCCCAGAGGGAAGCTTTTAGTTGATTGCGCCACCTTTTCAGTAATCCCCACTAGCAACGAGGACCTTCCCGTTTATACGGAAAAGAATTTCATCAGGTTCATTAGAGTCGACGATGAAAATTTAAAATGAGTGAGGGGCTGAATTATTTGTCATTTTATTTATTTCAGCCTTTTACACAAGTTTTTGGGATTCTTTGCAAATACCGCATTTTTTGGAATTGAAGAGATAATCCCATCTTTTGAATTTTTGATAATCCCATTTTGTTTTCGGAGAATTCTGAACGCTCTTGGGTCCAAATAGATCTCATTTTAATCACCAATTTTCATACTATTTCTGAGCGAAAATCGTTTTTGCATCAAGTTTAACAAGACCCCCACGACATGATTGAATAGGTTCATCAAGCCACGGGTGGGAATACGTGCTGTACTCTGACGTTGTATGAACAAGGATCAGTCGTAGTGAGAAGCTTTTGTTTGTTTTCATTCCCTAATGGATTTTGGGCCAGGCACTAAATCTATACGTCAAAACACCGTTGATCCCCATTAGGCTCTCATGTGGTTGAAAATAGAGTTCACCCTTTATTTCGAATCAAAGCGGCCAATTCAACGGGCCTACCAAACATCGGGTTCCACGTAAATTCTATGACAGAATAGATGGCGTTTTATTCAACCATAGGAAGTTAGGATATCAGGAAGTTGATTTTCATTCGTTCATTTTTCGGTATTAATTTTCATGTCTGCACGTGAAAGGCAACAATTTTAGGAGCGCGAGATAGCTCTTTTCATACAAAGAACAAGGGCTGCAAGCCCCGGAGTGTTACTGGCAACATTTCTTGTCACCAGATGCTGTCAGAAGTTAACATGTCTTGCACACGCTCAGTTCTACTTTTCCAGTCGGAGTCACCCTTTTGTTCGCTCCGCTCAGTCTTTGTCATATCGCCGGCTAAACACCCTGGGATGTTTGAAATGCACAGTCAGCTCTACGAGCCCGCGTCTCATCCTGTCTTCCTTACCCTCGTCGACGATCCTTCATGTCCGCGACGTAAACGTAATACCAAGTAGGCGGAAGTGAACGTAAATTACCTCGAAAGCCCCAATATATCTTGAGAATGCGCAACCCTTCTAACCCGATTCACTTCAAAGAACACACCCTCTTACTGGAAGTTAACGGAAGACAAAGGAGTTTAGTTATTGCTAGAGCTTAATGAGATCCTCTCACTGTGTCGGCGGTTGTTGTAGGAGTAATCCTTTTACAACGTCCAACGCTTCTGTTCTTTAGCCAACATCTTATCACAACAACGAACGAAATTGCTTTGAATGGTTTATACAGTGTTAACTCTCGATCGTTAACTCGTTTATACCTTCGATCATCATTTTATCCTGACTCGTGTCAATATTTCTTGCAGAATGGTTCATATCTCAATCCAATATAATGATACTAAGGCAATGGTATATATAGTATTCGTTTTCAAAACACAAGCTGTGAGAGTACCATTCGCCTATTCGCCTTCAACCCACTTTCCCATCTCCTGCAGGATCTACTAACAAGAACTTGAAGGGATGGCGTGTGAAAGCACCACATTAGAGATACCACTAACTTCAGACCAACTCTGTGCTGTTTGATATCCGTGATGAAGACTCTGACCTCTGACGCTCATTCCTATGAACGAGTACCTAACTCTGTCGGGGCAGTCCCAGAGAATAGAGAATACCAACTTACCCGCAAAGCATCCGACGCTTCACTTCACTTATGGCTCTTGTGTCTAAGAGAGACGCAAGGGATATAAATTGGTTGACGACTTGATCGGCTTTGACGGAGGAGCTTGAGCACAATAAATTAGGTCACTATACGAACAGAACCAGACAAACCTATCAATGGAAGTCGTCGCCCATTCGTGTCCCGAATATTCCCCATGACTAGAGAAAAGTTCACTCACTTTTGGTTGGTTATTCCTTGATTAATCAACCTATGTATTACATGAAAAAAGTCAACCTCTCCGATTCGGCTCAAAATTTTTTTCTGTGCGTTTCAAGGTGTCGTCTACCGTCCGCGCCGTTTTTGGTAGTAGAAAATTTTCTAAAAATCTGAAATTTCGGTCAGGAACCCGTTTCCAGCTTTAGGTGGTCCTCTTGTTGGTGTTTTGGGATTTCTGGTACGTAGGCGTGTGGGGTATCATTTTCCACTAAATTTTGGACCCTGAACCGATTGGAATTGGTCCGGGACCAGCCATACCCACAGTTTCCATTTTCCTCATGTTGAAGACATGAGTCTCTATGCGCCTGGTTCGAGGAATAACGAACCCGTGTGAAAGAATTTGCAGCGTTTTTTGGTTATATTCATGATTTTAATAAGCGGCGCACTGTTCAAATTGCGGTTGCGAGAATATTGCAGTAGCGAGAAAATTGCAGTAGTCATTGGGAGCAACAAGTTGAGTAAAGTGTGTTTCCATCTTTTTGCTCCGTCATCACCTTTCGTGTTGATTCGTTGTTATTTTAAATTTCCCTGCTGCCGTTTGTTCAGCAAAGGAATTCACAGTTGGTAAATTCAAGGTAAAGGTCGTGGGACAACATTCTTCTATGAATTCGTCAGTAAATGAGGGTCTTCAGATAAATGGGGAAAGCAAAAATATCACGTAATTTTCGTTTTAGCCCGCGAAAAGTTTAATTAAGCACACGTAGTAGGCTGTTGAGAGCTGTCTAAAGGTTCAAGTGTGAGGAAACAACGCAATTCGGGATGATGACGGGTGGTCACAATATTGTATCGCATTTCCACTGCTGGATTTGAAACAATGCAGTCGATAGCGTCACCTTTTCCCTTCCTTAGATACCACACTCTTCGCGGTCCCCTTTCTAGCCCATAGGGCACTCAGCCCCCCACAGGCTTGTCACCCCTCTCCCATCCTTTCTACTGCCATAAGTCTCTTCAGTACAGAAGCCCTTCCCTGTATGGTTTGCTCGGTACGAAACTCCTTCAACTCCGTCTATGTGACCACTTCTGCTACAGGTACGAGAGCACTTCAGCGGCTCTCAGCTTCGCTCTCCTCCTCACCCTCTGCTCCTGTCCGCACCTTCCATCTATGTATCATTCGCTTGGCGATCTATTTCGGCTTTCTTTATGCAGCACCCCTCCCGTTATCTCTCCTTCGGTTAAGGGGTCAGATGTATACGATGCTTTAATGATGCTGAGGACGGAAGAAACCTTAAAATTGAAACATTAAAGCTTGAAAGGGTTTGAAAACACCAAAAGGCGAATTCTGAGGAAAATAAACGCTAAAACATCGATTTGTTAGTAATGTACACCTTAACCAAACCCCCTTCCACCCTCTACATACGGGACTTATGGATTTTAGTTTTCAAGTTTTAATAGGTAGTTTATGTTTATTGGTTGTTCAAGTGTCTGTATTGATCTTATTATTCACAAAAGCTTACCCACTTTGGAGCAAAGAGTAGAGCCTCTCGCCTTCCACCACGATTAGGATTACGACCTCTTAAGTTAGAAGGAAAACTAAAGCGGATCACAAGCCACTTCTGGGAATCACAAAGTTAAAATGAATGCAAATACTTGAACTGAGTTTAAATCCATACTTTAGAGCTTCTATATCACTGTTGATAAATGCACAGGTTCCACTGGTTTTATTTTTGAATTTTTAATTGGGTTAGAGCGCGTTGTAAAAACAAATAATTGAGTGTGAAATGGAAAGATTATCGTATAGGTACCGTTTAGCTATTGGGTAAACATCGTTGTTTCCAACCAGAGAGGATTGTTCTGACCAGTTTAGTTGCCTCTGATTACAATGGACGTCAATGTTGTTGCAACCCCCTTTTCACTCGGATGGTCCGTTATATTTGCTGTTGAAGATTTAAGCGGAATTGGCTCATCCTCTCTATATCTACTACGTTCTCCGAATTTTAGCTTTCGAAATACGAGGTTTTCTCCTGCTAAACGCCCGGCGATAGGAACGTTTTCTCATCTCGGCCCCCATCGCCCATTCGTTGGTTGTCTTGGAGCTCTCATTACCTTCCAATCTTCTATCTCGCAGGATTTTCTCATTACTGCGTTCCCTGCAGCCTTTTTCCACTCCCAGGCTCATCGCTATTGCTTTTTCATTCACAGTTTCAACTTTAAAATCGCACATATTCAAAGAATGATAGTTTTCCTTTGCTGGTTGGATATCGTAGAGAATAAATAGCTGCCTCGTATATTTCTGGACAACGTATATTCTACACTAACTGTTTCTATAACGTTTTCTATATTCGGAAACGCTTTTCAATTTAATTGGCAGTTTTGAGAGAGCTTTTAATAAACTTGCTTTGATCACAAACGTGACCTATCTTTGCTTGGAGGACATACGCTGAAAGATTAGTTTGAACGGACTTTGGCTTTTCATTACTGATACGAAAATCGCTTCAACTTAATTAACGGCTGCGGGAGGTCTGACTTAGCAGTTCATCGAGGAGCCAGAAAAGACTTGGCTTTACGCCATATTCTATTATCTGCGGTTGAAAAGTTCAACCCCCGAAGAACTACATATTCAGGTGAAGCAGAGCTGAGTATAATTCTGCTCGGGAGTTGTACAACGATAAGAATTTATTTCTAAAACTTCACCGACAAGCTCAACTTCTTAGCTACCCTTAATCGCTGGGCTTGAGATAATAAACTTGCTAATCCGTGAAACTCTCGGAACGGCTGGCGGGAGTGAATGCAAGGGTTCAGTGAAGCGGCGACTGAAGTAGGAGGGGTCGAAGTGAATTAAAGACCCTTATCCGAGAGAAATCGCTGTAAAAGGCTCAGCTCTCAAAACTATGATCAAGTTTGTTGAGGGTGAAGTATTCCGACTGGCCAGAATGTATTAACTTTTTAACATAATGAAATTATTACAAAGTTCAAAAAATTGTTCACGAGGTAAATATTTAGTTGTGTTTTAAGGTATATTATATTCCATTTTGGTTTTATTCCAATACTGGACGTTCAGTCAATTTACGTGTGGTTCGGAATAAGTCTGGGTTTCTGTAAAAAATATAACTTTTTAATTTTTTCTCCCTAACTATATTAAACCAGCTAGTATGGAGACCCCGAAGACTAGAAATGTTTTTCTCACGAGCGAGGTACGTTTTAGAATAATAAAAAATGCTAAAATAACATCAAATTTTTTAATATGTTGGCGTTAGTGAGTTGATATAGAAAATTACCATTTTCGCAAGTCACAGTTTTAGGCTGTAATACAACGATCTTTGTCGCAATACACTTGAATGGCAGGAATAAAATTCAGAGGAAACGAAAAAAGAGTTTTTCTCGCCTCTTTTCTTCAATCATCTCAGGTGAGGACTCTCGACTTTCATAAAAACATTTCCCTTTACAATGCTTCAAACCTGGAAAGTTTTTCCGCGAAGAGACGAAACGAGAATCTAATAAAAACTTCGTAGAGCCGAGACTTGAAAACCAGGTCAGTTCGAGTGAACAGTCTAGTAAGAAATAATTAAATGGATCCGTATTGAAGATTTTCGTTCTTCTGTTAGGGTGACTTGGAGTTAAATTCGTTAAAGTCGTGGATCTCCACCTTGAGGTGAGGTTGTGTATCATTGAAATGTAATTAAAAGGACTTGGAAATGCACTTCTTCAGAAGTCCTGTTCTATCCGAGGAGGATTTGAGAGAATCAAAAAGCTCTAATTTGTGGCGTTGAGCTGCAATTGCTTAGTGACGGCTTCTAGTTGAGTGAATAGAGAAAAATTCAGCCCCTACGATTGAATTAGGGGAACGTTTTTACAAATCACGGGCCAATTATATAGATCCTCTAGATATGGAGACGGTTGGATATCGCATCTCTTCTCTGAAATACGATCTTCAGATGTTCTGACAAATCGGAAGAGTTGCTACATTTATGGCAAGAAACACGACAGTAAGATATCATATTTTGATGTGGTATTAGAAGAACGATAGCGAGGTAAGTGGTAACCTGTATAAGTAGGTACACACAGGTTGAACTACCCCTTTGTCAATGTATTGCCTGTATCGATGTCCTTTGTAAGAGGGTTCCCTTTCATAAAAACTCCTTAGAGAGAACGAACCGTTGTTCATTTTACCAATAACGCTCGATCCCTTAAACCTTTCAACGTCCCTTTTCACTTAATAGGGAGGCATTTTTTTCGAGAAGTGCGGTTACGTTTGAGAATATGAGCCAAATGCTCTCTCGTCAAGGCTCAGTTGATTCTCAAGCGTCTCGCAAGCGGAAACTCACGTTTCTCGTTTCAAGAGAAAAGTATCAGATGGGAGTCCGAATTCGAGCCGTGTTTCATTTCACTTTAGTGCTTTCGATTGAACCCGTTCTAAGAAGAAAATATCTTCGCAAGTTTCTCGGAATGGGTCTGAGCTCTTTCACCGAGTTTTTAAGAATGCAATATCGTTTGTACTAAAACGTTGGTCTTCAGCAGCGGTTTATTCGTTTCTGAAGCGACCCTCATAACTAAGATAAGACGTTACTGCAGACCGTTCGCATTAGTAGATGTCCTAGTAGTAGTCCTATAGGAAAAACTCGTGCGACGGTGACAAATCAGCAATTTCATCAACGACCTCAATTTTCGTTAAAGGATTGTTGACCCTATGTTTCCATGCTAGCGGTAAACCCCTCCCATCTCCCCAAAAATTTGACAGTCAGAACTTCAAAATACCTTCATGCTGCTAAAATATTGGTTATTACCATTTCATTAAAAACAATTAAAAACTCCCCCTTTTTGGGCTCCTTCTGTCGGATACCTTCTCCGAAGACCCCAATATAACGCTTATTACATAACGACGTATTTGTTACAGTTAATTTCGAACCTTCTCTGGAAGATTCCCTCCTCGACCAAAAGTCTATAAGTAATGATTCTGAAGTAGTGACATGGCTGACTTTTGGTTTTCTCATACAAGTTTTGTTTTCATTTTCATAAATTTGATATTTCAAATTATGATCTCTCAGTCTAACAGACAAACCACTCAGGGATGATTTTCTTCCTTCACTCACCCCTACCATCTGGAGCTGTCAATTACACACGTAAATAATCTCACACCAAACCCTCAGACCAGGAGCATGAAGACTTATTCCAATCGATTCAGCGTCCAAAATTTAGTCGAAAATGATACCCCACACGCCTAGATCGCCAAAAAGCTCGAAAATTCATTTTAGAAAATACACATTATGACCCCCCTTCCCACAAATTTGGTTCGATCCCTAAAATGTTTCGAGAACCAACTAGAGCCGGAAACGGATCCCTGATCCGAATTTCAGATCTTTAGAAAATCTTCTACTTTCGAAATCCGTTTAGACGGCGGCAAATGTCCGTCATTTGCTCATTTTGATCTAGACAACGCCCGAAAAAAAAGTTCAAGCCTGACTTGAGATTGACTTCTTACATGAGAACATACTTTGATTATTCAAGGAATAACCAACCAAAACCAACCAGCAAAAAGCAGAGCTTAAATCATCTAGTTCGAATAGCAATGTAAACGTGGGTGGGTTCTTTATGAAAGAGCGTGCAAACTAAATGAGAAATTATGGCTCCCACAATCCCCTCCACTGTAATTATAATTAACGCCGTTTTTAATTACGTGTGCAAATTTAATTAAGGCTTCGTTAATGAAGAATACGGTCACAGTGGAGAAAGTACTCGACGGATAAAGAACAAACAAAGCTGCATAATAAGTATCACGCAAGCACCAAAGTCACGCGTGGCATTTGTCTACTTCAGAAACTATTTTCGCTAAAATCACAAAAACTGGTGCGAGTCTTCATTGGAACTTAGAGAGGTTTTTAGTTGCAAAGGAATTTTTAAGGAAATCACTGAACCTAATACGAAATACATTTTTTAAACCCTCAGTGGAATAAATTGAGGAATCTTTACAGAATAATCACCGTGAAATTACCAGTAGATGAGATTCAAAAATTCACAATGCTCTCGCAAAATGTCACAGCATGTTCGTCCACCTGAATTTCTTCTAAAACCGCATTAAAAAAAAATTCAATTGGCTTCATCTCTTAATTATCCACAATCGGACTGAATCGATTTCCCTCCAAACAGAGTTCTACAGTTATCGGAACCTTATTTCTATTCTATTATACGACTTGGAACGTACATAGAATCTGAATATTGCCATGGGGAGTTTTGATGCCGCGACCAACAGAGTATTTTCTTTTATAATTGTTTTGTTTGTAACGACCTTTAGTATTTGTGTGGAAAACAACATAAGAGCGGCCCGGTGATTCTACGAATAATTAGGCTAATGCGATTTAATTGCTCTTCAAACGGATAACACAAGAACCGTCTCGGTAATGAAAACCACCGAAAGTCCTACACTTTTAAGGCCTCTTTAGCGGTTTCAAACGCGCCTGGGTGGCAAAAAGTTACGGAATTGTGGGAAGGCAAAATGAGTTTGGAGTCGACAATGTTGCTATGTTAGCAAACATTGCAACCAATGTACTGTTTAACGACTGATACGACCTTTCTGAGCATGATTTCTCCTGATTCCTCAATTTGGAATGAATTTAGTCTGATGGATTCCTTGGTCTACCTGCACAGCACAGGGCATCGGTAAGTCTCATTCAGTTCTCCCCTTTTTTTGTCGTTTTATTTATTTTGTGCCTAACCCCCTATTTTTGGTAGATGCTTACAACTATAAATATAACTGCTCTAAAGAGTTAACCACGATAAACTACGTTAAGCCAAGGATTTGTTTTGAATTGTTAATCGGCCTGCGAAAATACGAACGTGCTGTTAAGGCTCTCTAACTTTTACATCAGCCGCAATTGTATTTTCTAAGGAGTTATTGGCTGACGTTGATTTTCTGCATTGCTAAGGCGAGCATGGTCGCTGTTTTGATACTAATGCGTTGTATAAACTCTGCTATCGGAGCTTTGGCATAATATTTTCTAAAATTTAAATGAAAAGAGTTTTAAATTTTGTCAATTATTGTAAGAGCTGTGCGGGTTTCTATGCTGAATCGGCGTTTTTTTTAAACTTTAGGCGGGAAATGCACCTCCGGTAGATTGTTTTTTGGAGTACGGGGCTGTTCAGTAATGCAAATACGCTCAACATCGTTCAATTGCCACTCTCAAAGGGAAGGCCGAGCAAAGTCAAATTTTCAACCATTCCCTGATCTTATTGGAAGGATTAAGACATTGTTGTGTTTAAACTTGGTGAAATGAAATATGTCGTATAGCGAGCACGTTGTTGGCAGATCACATGAATATCATTGAATAACAACATGCTCCAGTGAAGGAGCACGTACACTCTTCAAGGGCAGGTAACGTTCATTCAAATGGACCCCGCGTCAGCGTAACAAACTGTTTCAAATCGTTCTCACTACTCACGCCATAAAATACTCGCAAAAAAGAAGCCCAGAACAGTAAAACCAACGGGGTAAAAAAAGAGCGTTGACATTTGACAAAAAGACAGAGGAGGGGACTTTTAGAGTAGGGGGCGTTGATGCAAAACGAAAAAGCTTCATCTTCCTGACAGAAGCACGGATAAGCAAGTGGCTCTCGTCGTGGATCATTTTTTTCCGTAACGCGATAAAAATGTCACTCAAACTTCCTGATTTACCCGCCAACGAGGCAGATTTCAGATGAAGTTCATCATCAGTAAACCGGTTGTATGATAAGGCTCTAGCTGTCCCGTTTATTTCTCTCCGATTTGGGGCCGATTCCGACGCTGACACCCCAAATGAACGAGTGAAGATTTTCTGGGGAATTTACCACTGCATGTTACGTTTCCTTCTTATGCATGTGAAGCATTTGGAGCAGCGCAACTCCTGGAAATTTTCTCTCAACCATCATTCTTCTGGCTCATGGCTGACCAGGAACGTTCAACCCTTCCTGTACACTGAGGATTGCACCTTCGAGCCGCCTATTCATTCAATTCCTGCGCTCGATAACCCTTTTCACCTCTTTTAATGGTTTGATCTTGACTGCGCGCAGTTCCACATTGCTTCAGGATTTCAATGTAGCCTGCAATTTGACGTTGGAGGCACTTATAATATTCGAATAAGAAGAAAAAAGTGAATTAGGAAGGAAATCATCTCAGGCTCCACGCCTGTGATCAAAAGAAACCTAAAAGAGGCGAAGAAAATTATATTGATGAAGAATTTGTATTTCATACGTGATTGGGTTGTGCCGCTGTGTCTCATGATGATATATCAGGAAATGAAGCGAGAAATTACAATATAATCATTATGAATTGAATAAAACCAATGAGCCGTTCAAATTCAAGGAAGATAGGCAGACAGAATCCCTTCTATGTGCTTGTAATATACAGATATTCAGATGGAGATACCCTGGAACACACACCCTTTGAACAAATACGCTTAAGCAGACTATTCCGCAACGATTCGTCAGGAAAAGTGCCGGTGTTAATAATTTACCTGGTAAATTCGGTAGAGAATATTGTAGAGTTAGGCGTTCTCAGCCAAGCGGTCTAATTCCCCGAAGTTTCTACTTAAAAGGTGGGTTATAAGATGATTTTCACCGAATAAACTTTCAGTTAATTGTGTGGAAAGTAAACGTGATTACCTCGGCCCTTCAAAGAGAGCTCCTACGCTCTTTCAACACCGGCAGGTACGTTACAACTCGCGGAAAACTTCCTTAAACCAATTTCGAGTCTTCTCAAATTCTTCGGTAATTAATTGGAATAAATTTCACAAGGGAAGTTGATATTTACGTAACAGGAAATTATATGTTTCTCGGTATCTATCATAAATATATTTTGTTTGAGGAGCAAAACCTTCTTGAATAATATACGCTGTGAACCTGAATATTTACGTCGGGCAGGTGTAAAATAAACGTTTTAACTCGTAATGTATACAGTAAAGGTGTTCTGTACAAAAGAGGCGTAAAAAGGAATTGTTTGACAGCTGGCCGCGATCTCAACGAATAACAGATGCGTTCATGTTTAGAGGACATTCAAGCAAGAAACTAGATGAATTGCATTATTTCCTAGTTTCATTCAATTCATGCTCTGCACTATTGACCGCAATCTCCACACATGTATTTAGGGAAGCGGTTCAGAATAAAAGTAGTTGTCGTCGTCAAACAGAATTATTTTTGAGCTAATCGAATATAAAGAGAAGAAATTGTTAATGATTAGTATACATGTGAGGACACATTATGTTAAAACGTACTACACAACGAATGTCAAATTGATAAATAACTTCAACTCACCTGTAAAGCATTCTCTCCTGGCGATCGGCTTCAATATATATGCGATAGTACATGAACAGCATGATCACGCCTGGCACCCAGAAGGAAGCGCTTGAAGAGACGATGGCGTAGCTTTTATTGACTTTGAATGTACAGTCGTCTGGATGAGACTTGATGTACTCCAGGTGGCTCTTGGTCGTGTACCATCCGAGGAAGATCGGGATGAAAGAGACGAGAGCGGGAGATGCCCATACTACCGCCAGCATCATCGAAAGCCGTCGCTGGGTCATAATTAGCGGGTAGTCTAGCGGTTGAACTATGGCGAAGTATCTGTCGACTGAGATGCAGCACAAGTGCAGGATGGAGACGGTGCTGAAATACACGTCTAGGGAGTTCCATACGTCACACATGAACGAGCCGAACAACCATCGCCCGGTGATTTCGACGGAAGCGTTGAAGCACATGGCCCATATGGCGACGAGCATGTCAGCCAGGGCAAGGCTGACGACGAAATAGTTAGTGATGACTCTCAGCTTTCTATGACGCATGACGCTGACGATGACCAGCAAGTTGCCGAAGAGGGCGGCAACGATGATGACAACCATCACGAAGGTTTTGGCGAAGAGGATGAAGGTCTCGGCGGACCCGTCTTCAACGTGAGCCGTGGAGTCGAAGGACGGGTCGTAGGTGCTCGGGAACGTCGCTCCAGTGCCATCGTAGGGGGGTATCACGACAGTTGGTGGTGGCACACTTCTGTTTGTCACCATCCCTCAGGGCACTCCCTCTTCTTCGGCCATTACCTCCGAATTCCTTCTGAAACAAAGAAGAAATCGCATATTGTTAAACTTCAATTACCAAATTGTGTACTTCGAAAAATGGATTTTTCAGATTTTTAGCGATCTAGGCGTGTGGGGTATCATTTTTGACTAAATTTTGGACGCTGAATCCAATGAAGAGGGTCCTAGAACGATTGACGCCCTCTAAAAGAGGTTACGGGTCAAAATGAGTATCTATCTGCCTATTTCGAATGTGTTTTCAAGACTTCCAGTACATAGGCGTGTGGGGGTATCGTTTTCCACTAACTTTTGAACGCTAAATCGATTGGAATAAGTCTCCATGCTCTTGGTCCGATGTATGACCAACCCCTGAGAAAAAATTTGCAGCGTTTTTAGATTCGGGTGGTGTGACTTTCCACTTCCACATTTAGTGAATCGAGAGTTATTTTTAAAACACGGCACATTCTCCTCTTTCACTTCGTTTCATAAGCTCCCAGGATTCTGTTGTACTTTTCACCGCATTGTTTATTTCTGCACTGAATAAAATGTAGGCCATAAATTCTTTTTGAAACGTTTTTGCCTCCTTTTCTTTGGCTCTCAGTAAGTTGTGGAAAAGACCCCTCTTCAATTAGATCAGGGGCCTACCCCCTAATTCAACTAACAGTTGATATCTTTCAGGAATATGGCAACTGCGCACATTTGGAACCATGCACCCAGGATAGCAATAAAGCCTACGATGAGTACTGGTACAATTAGGAGGATAATCTGTAAGTTGATTACCAGCCTAAAACAAAGTTTTGAAAACAATTTAACGTGAGAACCCCTCAGGTACCTCAGAAATCTACCTATAACTCACCCACTACACGATGTGACCAACATTTTGAGCACCGTTGGTCACTACGGTCCAGTAGATCGTCATACTAGCATAATAATTGCAGAGCAAGCAGCTGTGTTATTGTTTCAAATGATATTTCCTGTCAACAACGTGATTGCATGCTAAGTAATTTCATAGGAGATACTTTTTAACGCGATCACTACATATCAATATTACATTTCACTGTAAAGAATTCATTTAAATCCATTCAATGGTGTATGGAGCATATTGATGAAAAACAAGTTAAAGTAAGTAGAATTATTCTTCTTGTATATAAATAGCATGAGAAAAATTCGCTAGCTCCGAACCAATAGATTTGAATAATATGTTTTTATAAAGTATGAGAAGGAAAAAATGTATTCGTCGGTAATAATTTTCCTAGTACTTTGAAGTAAATTATAAACATTCAGGCATGATTAATGTTCAAGTTTGCTGGTAAGTGTATTATGGAGCCTTTCTAATGTGACCAGCTTGTGAATAAGGTTAGGTTGCCTTGCCGAATAATCGGATCATCTTATTTATTTTAGCGAGGATTTGACTTACTTCGTGCCAAAATCGGCTTATAACAGTCGTGGGTCTGTGAAAGAAAAAAGCCCGGCTTCCCAGAGGCTATACTCCTCGAAATGAAGTTGGAGTGGAGGGTGGGCGGTCGTACAAACGACCTTTGGTCCGAGGGTAACGGGGGTAAAGAAAATATCGCGTGGCCGTGATAGAAGTGGTGGGAAAGGACTAGGTGAGGGGTTATGAATGGACGGCAAAAAGCTTTTAACCTCACTCCACTTGGGCGACGTCAGGCGCTGAAAAAGCGCCATACTCACCTGCGTCGATTAATTTTTTTTTCTTCTCTTTCATGCATAATCAACTCCATGTAGTCTCTCATTGACTAGGGGGGCAAGGTCATAATAAACTGTCAACTTCGTTTATCACAAACCAGGATCCGAAAGAAAAGAGCGGTGATGAACCCAGAAATAACATTTCCATGATTTCAGCGTGAAACATTATTTAATTGAAAATAATAAACAGCTTACAAAAGTATGTGGACAGCAGTGAATCAAGAAGGTTTTGAAGAAAATGTGCTCTTAGTTCAGCAGTCATCCGGCGAAATCCTCATGGAAGCCAAAGCTCAAACACACAATTAACAGTGGTAAATCTAGTTCTGCAGTCATCTCCCTAATTTCAACATCGTCGATGGTGGAAATAATTTAAATAACGAATCATAGCAATTATTAACCCTTCATATTCATTTTAAATTTTTTGTCGCATCCATTTTAGCCGTTGGTGACTCACGCAATAGCATGTTGGAAGTACAGACGTCATGTTCAACTCATTTTACGAATCAGAAGTAATCGTTCCAACTCTCATCACATTTTACTCATCACCGTTTTTACCATATCTTTCGCCTTTTCGCACTACGTAAGAGAGAACCGTTCGGTATGGGCTGATTACTTTGACATTGTATGCCACGAAATTTTTCGTTGGTGATTACGTCAGAATACCAAACTCTGACCTTTGGACGAAGTGCGTTGTCATACAAATACGAACATTGGCGAGCCAGAAATGCTACTGATTTGGTGAGAAATTGTTTCCGTATTGTTGAGTTGACGACACGCGGAGCAAGTCAATGTGGTTTACGCTCGCCAATTATTTTTTGTTTCCGGAAAAATATTTTCGTTTATGGTTCTCATGCAAAATCTACTCGAATCAGAGTCGAAAACGTAGCAAATTTTTCGCAATGGTTTATAATTCCATAAACCATATGCTTGTGATTAATGTGACTACAGATCTGTGAGGGCTTGGGATCTGAGAATCCACATGATTACTCACACAGGCATCAAACCATATGCTTGTGATCAATGTGACTACAGAGCTGTACAGGCAGGGTACCTGAAGAGGCACATGACTAATCACACAGGTATCAAACCATATGCTTGTGATCAATGTGACTACAGAGCTGTACAGGCAGGGAACCTGAAAAGGCACATGAATACCCACTCAGGCATCAAACCATATGCTTGTGATCAATGTGACTACAGATCTGTGAGGGCAGGGGACCTGAAAAAGCACATGAGAACACACACCTGCGCAAGACCATAATGTTGTGATCACTGTGGCTGCACAGGCAGGGGACCTGAAAATCCACATGAGAGCACACATTAGCCCATGAAGTATGCTAATGATCAGGGTAACTACAAAGCTGCTACTTATTTTGAAAGTTCATCTAATTTATGAATGTTTCCATAAATGCATCCAGACTATGTATATTGTTTTATTATTATCATTGCATTTTGAAATTTCATTATAGAATCTGATGTATAGGTGGCTAATAAAATATATCGTCATCAGCTGAATCCGACTTATGCCTTTCACTCCCAGTTTTGATCTAAACATCATAAAGCATAAACCGTCAAATTTTGGGGTAAATCAAAGAGGATGACAGGTTGAATATTATACATGTTCTATTATACGGCGTTCATTCTATAGATCGGTTTCTCTGACAAGCATTTTTAAAGAATTCAGTACAGTGGTGGCTCATTACAAGCCAACCATTAAGAAGCTAAGTAGAAATGCAGATGATTTTCGGGTTGACTAAAATGAATCGTTCAAACCGGTGTGACCACATAGGAGACTGTGAGGTATGACAATTAGATAGAAACCGGGTTGGATTTATTACATTCATTACTTAGTTTTTTATTAGAGTAATTATTCTCGAATACTTATCGACACGAAAAACTCTGCCTCGAACACCATTTTGTTTTACGTTATAAGGGGTGAGGATCTAATGACTATAAGTTCCTGAAAAGCCGACTATATGTCAAGAAAAGTCCATTAAAAGAAAGAAAATATCACAAGGGTTGGTTATTCATCGTACCAAAAGCATGGGGACTCACCTTAATTGATTCATCGTCCAAAATTTATATAATGATATTTTGTAATTTTTATAATGATATTATATTATGATAATGATCTACCACACGCCTAGATCACCAAAAATCTTGAAAATTCAGAGAGGTAGTTGTAATACCCATTCCAGTAAGGGATACTTCGTTCGATCCTATATTTTTCCTGGAAATGCACGGATCAAAGCGTTGTACTAGGTACCTGAGTGACTCTACGTTAGCTCCGTGTTGACCTAACTGATTCCAAATCTTCCACGTTCTCATCACAGGGGAATACTCACTCGAGCTGCTCGTCACGTTTCTAATGAAAGGATAGCGTGCTGACAGAAACACTGAAATACCCTCGTTATGAAGAGGATGGCACCTTCAGTTGGATTAGCGCTCTCATCTGAAGAGCTTATTTCCGTGTGTCGTGATTCCAACTCATGTCTCTCGAAACAGTTATTCAAGGCAACGGCAAACTAATTTGTTTCGGATTTATTACTTAATCTATAATATTTGTGTGTCGTAACGACTCGCCGAGGGATTAAAACCATAACTATGTGAAAGTAATAATAAGAAACGCTACAAATTCTTATACAGGGTTTGGTTATTCCTCGGACCAGCAGTATGGAGGCTCATTCCAATCGATTCAGCGTCCAAAATTTAGAGGATAATCACACGCCATGATAGCCAAAAATCTCGAAAATTCATTTTTCAAAAAACACATTTTGACAAACACCTTCTATCCTTGGAACAGACTCATTAGTCCAAGACGAGGATGGAACCTAACCTGTACAACAGAAATATATATTACTTTCCTCTTTCTATCAACTTGTCTAAGTGCCTATCTACGCTAAAATCCCGCACGGTCTAAAATTATCGACGCTCGCTTCATATTCATAATTGAATATGTTCTAATTTATTGAATGGTATTTGCTATGATCACGTACACAGAATCACGAATCAAGCAACCTTTAAGCAGGAACTGACTCGAGGGTTGAAGATTTGTTGAGGAAGACGTACGTTGGCAAAGGGGCGCTCCCACTTTCCGTTGGAAGAGGGTCGCTGAATTGGAAGTCTTTTATTCATGTTACATCAAACGGATCCTCAGCAGGACTACCAATCTCGGGGTGCCCACAAACCCCATGCCGCGCGCGGAACTTTCGGTCGGATTTCTCCACATTGAATGATTTAATGGCACTCCAATGGAGGATCCATCCGCTATATGTTACGTTAGCTTAACTTTCCGTACGAGGCATGGTAGTTGGAATTAACTTTGCATAGCAGTCGAGTAAACGCTAAGCACGAATGTTTGGCTCAATTGGTGGGTCACAAGAAGATCCGTGTGCATAATGAAACGATTTTTGGGGATATCAGCAGAAACATGAAACTGGAGAGAAAATTAAGGAAAAACGTCTGAAAAATTTGAAGACCTCGTACGCGAGAGACTGAAATCGACACAGATTGACAATTTTTTCAAGTACAAATTGGAGGGGATGGTTCCGTTAGGCCACGCAACTATATTTGTGGGAGCATGCTTTTTGCTTAACATATTTGGTTTAGTGGGCGAGCTTCTTTCGACGTGAAGAAGTTCTCGCTCGCCCACTGCACCAGGTAAGACGGATGTTAATACAAAAGTTCCTGGCTCGGGAAAGAAAGCCCCTCTTAGCTACACGATAGCCAGTCATCTTATGCATTTGTGGTTAAGTAATATTGACATTTTAGCAAGTCCTTCTCTCCCCACATTCTTGAGTAGCGGTTTCGAAATAAAAATAAACGGGGTATATTTATTCATGACGTAATCGGAACGGCCGATCGAGCCCCGCTCCATCAAACCGACCTATATACGTAGGAAAGCGACATTTGGGAAACATGGGTACGGGAAACCGGTGCTCCAGGACTCAATCACGACCAACATTCACCGAAATGGGCTCGAGTGGCGTTCAATTGAAGCGGTTTTATGTTGTTGGACGAATGAACAGGGGCGGTGGCTTTCAAGGGGACCGTGAAAACTCTGGGCTCTTTGCTCGATACGCCTTTTTTCCAACCCATCGACCACACAATGGTATCAATGACATTGGTAACGAATGCTCACTACGGATTAGAACTAATGTCCGTGAAGAGTCCTGTCCGGTTGCCATTTACTGAAAGGAGGTGGGAATGGGTCGGACTAATACTTTGAAAACGGATTGTAGAGCTTTTCGGGGACCTAGGCATGAGAAAAATATAATAATTTTCTTCGTAATCTTGATCACGATATTGAGGTGAGTATTAGAAATAAGCTGATACTGGCAACACCACATCTAAAAAGGAAAAATAATAATAATCATAATGCCTGCATCTTTTATTGAGAAAACTTGTTTTTTAAAAATACCCATTTATTCAGAGACTTCTTGACCAAAGGACTGCCTCCTCTGGGTACAGTTTGATCAGGGATCCATCCAAAATGATTAAGCGTCCTACTTATAGAGGAAAATGGCACCCCACACGCGTAGGCACACGAAAAATCCGTAATTACAAAAGTAATTCCTAAAATACCCATTGTTATTTATACCTCACCTACATTTGCTAAAATTGTTTCAACATCTTGGCTGCAAATGAGTTGGAGTTCATTTGAGCCCATGAGAGGATCAAATGGAGTCTATGAGCAACGAGTCAAATTTGTTTATGCACTTTGAAAGCTAGCAGTAAAAATCGTAACATTTTAGCTCGACCGCCACACGTTGAGCGGGGGTAAGAGTGAAAGGTTATTGAGTTTCAGAGGGACCCATGCGTGAGTTGATATTCCGAGGATTAGGTATTCCTTGAATAATCAACCAGTTTTCATGCAGAAAGTCAACCCCTCCGATTCGCCCCAAAAATGTATCTAGGCGTTTTAATGTCGCTAGATAAAAATGTGTAAATGTGTTTAAAAAAAAAAAAAAAAAAAGAATCCTGATGAACCGCTGTAATTTGGCAAAAGAAACGTCATTTCCCGTCTAAGGTGTTGAGGGTCTCGAAGGAGTTTTTCCTCAATTCAACCAGGACTGAGACGTGCCCTTTTAGGGTTAAGTGGCTCTCGTATCGAGGACGGACACGTGCCCCGTTAAATGAGTTCCTCCTGCGGATAGGCCGCCCTTATTTATTTAACTGAAGACGGCCTCAGAGGTAACGTCGGAGGATCCCGTATCTCGCTCAGGGTGGCCGAATGACCTCCGAAGAGTGGCGGAATCGATTCGAAAACACCTCCCTTCCCTCGCTTTCCGCCAGGACTGGGCTTCTGTGGGTACCTCCAGCAAGAGATTCTCGAAATATCCCAGGTGTTCGAGCGATCCCTGTCAGATGTCAGCCGACAATGTAAATCCTACCCCTCCCACAGCATGCAATCTCATCCGAGTCGGCCGAGCGGAGCGATGAACGCTTTCGTGCTCCGCAAATGAAAAGCGGATGAGCTGAGGCAAAAACAACAGATATTTTGATCATGTCTGTGCTCCCAGATCGAAGAGATACAGATTTATTTCCACGCTGTTCCCCGATACTAGGTTCGAAAGAATACGTAAAAGAGACAAGCAATTTTGATTTGAAGCTTCTCCACTCAACCCAAATTTTGGATTGCCTTTTCTCCATAATATGGAATTGAAAACCGTTGCCAAAAAACGACATTCCATGATACCTAACGATACCGCTAAACAAGAGCTGTTAGAAAGCCGTATCGTTCAGGAACCACAGCGTTATTCATCGATCGGGAAGTGTAAATAAATTTGCCATGTGGCCTTCTATGGATGAGTGAGCGAATTCAGAAATGAATTTCCAAACAATCCACTGTTCAAAGCTGTAATTTGGCAGGGAATTAGTGCCTTCGGAAGCTAATATCTCTGGTCTATTCAATTCTTCACGATCTACTAACGCGTTTGTTTTGTATCAGCCAGACCCGGGGATATTTTGAATTGTGAATTTAAACTTTTTGATTTGTAAAAATTTGTTGAAACGAACAGGTACGAAGCTATTCTCTTTCGATAAGAATAATAATCTAAAAATGTCATGTTGTTTTTGTGGGATTGTAAGACATAGTCGATTATTCTCTACACAAGCACCGAGTATTCGCCCTCTTCCATTTTTCTACGGTGTTTCTATTTGTTACATGAGCTTAAGAGCTCCCACTTGAAAACTGCTGAGATGCTTCAGTGCATATTTTATGCTTTATCGCCTCTTGAAGGATATTTTTTCGCCAGTAGACATCATTTTCCTCCTAGAGAAACTTTTCTGCTTGGTTGAACTCCTCGCAACGATAAATTTCGTCCGACTATGGGCAGGTTCGAAATCATTTCAGCGACAGATGTCGATTTCCGGAAATAACCAGCGGACTTTAAATGTGGGTCAAAACCATTTGGGCTCGCCTATACGGAGGAAATCGGTGCAGCTGACGGCCTTGGAAGGTCTTCTTCGAAAGACCATTTGGAATTCAGTTCCTAAGATGGAGAAGGGTCAGTGAATATCGAATGCAAAGCAAGAAGCCAGAAGTCCGTTCTTGAGCCATTGAAAGAGAACTTTTTTCATCCGATAAAGCACCAGTTTTCCAATAAAGCGAACGATGCTTTTGCAGTCTTTTATTCGATAACTTTTTCTTTTATCATCTTCCTCAAGACACGGAATTTTTCATCCTTAGATGCTACCGAAACAAGCCCAGTCAGTTGGATGAATTGAAGTCACTAAAAAATAAACACGGCTTCGATTTTAGGTCAACGAATCTAGTGAATTTCATGAGTGCTAAGATCACTCGGAAATTTTGGCGAAAAACACTTGAATTCTTGTGTTGTTCCACAATTCATGGGTCCCACTGACACATTTTAGCCTTGGTTTCTTTCTTTCAAAGAATACCGATGACCAGACTGCCGTGAGATTCTCTAAATATTTCTTTGTAATTACATTTTTAAGAAGTACCCACCTAGCTGGACCTCATTGAAGTTTCTAAATGAAAAGTAAAGGCCTATGTTTTGGGATAATGTACGTAGGTATAATACTTCTTGAACATCACTTTTGAGATTGGAAAACAATTTGATTCTCCCCATAAGCATTGCCTTCCAAACAATGCCCGCATAGAGTGATTAACATAAAACCACGACCACCTCGTTCTCAGTCCATATACAATTAGATTGGAATGAGGCAATTTCGAACAAGTATTGATTCGGACTGCGATAATATTGCAGGGAGCTCGATGGATGCTAATGGTATGCTTCGATAGCATCAATACACGAGGTCAGCCGTGAGAGTAAGGCTTGGGAGGAGCGTGTTAGAAATCATTAGCTCGATGCCACTTCAGGGGAATTCCGTCCGACCACCTACCAGTGGCTACCCATGAAATTCGCAGTATTAATGATAACAATAAAATTAATAAGTTCATGATTTAATATTAAGAATTATGGGAAAGATTCAAAAATCCAACTACTGCCAAATTGGTTCCTCTTACATTTCTTCCAAAACGAAATCTCCGTCTACCTCTAGTACGGATGAATACTATTAGTAGTGTAGTCCAAGGCGTCAAGCTGTCGTATAATACATTTATCTGTATACGGCAGTTTCACAACAATGTAATAGGTTGTGGGACTCCTAAACGTCGAATTGAATTATTCCTCGCGAAGGAAGTTAGTTGTTTTTCAAGCTCGCACAGGCTCGTAATAACGTCCAGTTGGTTGGGTCGGTCGTTAAGATTGTTCTCGGATCGTTAGGAACGTTGCCCCTTGAGCGTTGTTAAATGAGCATACGCCGTGCTCTGGCCAGACGGTTTCCTCTAGAATGAAAAATGTTGAATGGTAATGGCACGCCGTTCGTCATCCTCATTCGGTTGAATGTAACGCAAGTATATACTAGTATAAATATGAATCAGCGGGCTGATAACAACCCCGTGGGTGTGTAAAATATGCTGCGATACGTATTCAGTTCAAATTCTGTACTTGGCACCAACGTGAGTGAAGAATAAATTTCCTATATTTTCTAGTCATGCAAGAATCCATTTTTCAAGACTTTTTCTCGAATGAAGACCTTCCAAGTAGAGTTTCCGAAAACGCTTTCTAAGAACTGCAAAACTTTTTGAAGTTGAGCGTTTCGAATTTGAGAGGGGAGAGCTGCCGGACTATCAGGAACGGCGGTTGGGACTGAATGCAGAAGACGAACTTGAAAAGCAAAATTTGAACCGTTGGAAGAGAAGTCAACAGCACAATAAAACTTCAAGGTACCGAAATCTTTTTTGAACCTTGGCTAAACACCCTACCCAAATACTACTAGTTCAACTACTCGTATTATTGGACATAGTGAGCACAAACCATTTGTAATTATAATGTTCATTTTTATCTCATCACTTTGATTCTGCATCGAAAGACAACGACCTCTATTATCCCACGACAGATCACAACGCGCTCTATCTATGCAGCACACACTCAACTTGTGTAACGTCACAGGAATTGCCCGTTCCCCTGCGCTCTCTAGCATCTTGACTTTTTGTACTACTGAATTATGAAAAATTTAGCGATTTTTTGAATAAATCCCGATCATTTGTAGCCGAAACATGAGAGATCACTGGAATGAAATCTGAACACTGCAAAAATACCCAATCACTACAAAGCCACCTATGTGAGCGGAAGGAGATTCTTTGATGAACGAAATACAGCTTGTTTTAGACTTCCTCCCCCAACAGTGATAAGATGACTAAGAAAAACTGAATTTGACTTGGATATCTAGGCAGTGGCCTCGATGGCAATATCAGCTACAAAGGAAGAATGAAAATCGTCTTTATTCACTTCAGAATTCTTCCACATCACATCATCCAATTAATTCTATCGTTTTTCCGACCCGTGCGTACAATGGACAAAACAGACCTCCGTGGGTGGTCTTTAAATAGAAACCCTTTGCCAAAATGAAATTACGACAGACACGACCACACCCCGAATAGAAAGCACTGAATTGGAGGAGGGTCCGAATTCCGCGGTTCAATGACGCTCGCTAATAACCAACTCAAACTTGGCTGAGGTAATCATCCTGGGCGCCCTCTGAATAGCCCTTATTAAACTTTTCAGGAGCGGGTGAGGTCCTACGAAAACCTACGGTATACTAATGAAGATGACAAATCTCTCGAGCCTTTTCATTCTTCTTCCGAATGAAAAATATCTTTGTGGCCCCTTTTTCCCGTCGACGGTATTTTTGGTCCATAGCCCGGAGGTTTTCCGCCGCGCTTGATGGGAATAAATAATCCCATACCATTGGCACCTTATGATAAATGGAAGGAAATATATTTTGAAGGCTGAGAGCAAAGTACCTTACCTCACCATTTTCACTTTATCGATCACTTTTTTTTCACGTCGCCGCTGATGAGCTTTGAATGATGGGATTTGGGGAAAAGATGCTTTTTATCTACGAATGGTTGCCTCAGCCCTCTACCGAAACAAGACTCATTTGAGTGCACCACTGCGTGATAGTTAAACTAGAAATGGGTTCAGGCCTTCATCCATTCAATTTTAAATAGTAAACCCTACCAATTTCATTCACAGAAGCTCTCTCGTGAAACTTTTCCTGGGGTTGCAATACACCAAAGCGTAAGCACATTCATATCTTCATAAGGGATTTCCTACTAGCAGACTCGCATCATCGCATTGTAACAGGGCGGCAGAGTCCAAGCGCCCCGTCAAGAAACTTCGGCGGCGGGGTACGGGTCGGGCCCTCTCCCCTCCAAGCGCCTGACCCAGCTGGGCGAAAGGCGTGACCTCATCGGATTGGTCGGACGACGGGTGGCGAGAGGCACCCGGGGAGTAGGAGGAGGGGAAGGCGACTGGACGAGTAGACTGGTGAAAGGCTGCGGGAGTCAGTCGTGTACGAACTCAAGTGAAATGAGGTTGTGCCCCCCCTGCTCGCCATAATCTCGAGAGGACGAGGCGGGGCAGGGGTGGGGCGGAGCAACCGGAGCGGAACGAAGCAAAGCGAAACAACCGAAACGAAGCGAAGCGGAACAACCGAAGCGAAACAACTGAAGCGAAACAACCGAAGCGAAGCGAAACAACCAAAGCGAAGCGAAGCGAAACAACCGAAGCGAAGCAAATCAACCCCCTTGTGAAGCGAGTGTTGTGGACGTGACCTGAAGGGAACAGAACTCGGGAATTGGGAGATCAGCCAATTCCTCTCCCGTAACAGTGGGCCCTATTACAAACTGAAAATCCCCCGTCGGACACGAGTGTTGATTCGTTCACGCCCGATCGACGGCAAATAGACCGGGTTCCCCACGCACCGCCAGTCGTCGGACCTCCATCGGAAAGAGCCTCGCCTCCTCCGGCCTGGACGGCGTTCCCCTGACCGAAGCCGAGCAGCAAAGAGAATATCACCCTGTTGTCTCCATACCAAGGAGTTGGTACACGTAAGTGGCGAAATACCTCTATCTCGTGAAGAGAACATCACCCTGTTGTCTCCATCCTAAGGAGTTGGTACACGTAAGTGGCGAAATACCTCTATCTTGTGAAGAGAACATCACCCTGTGGTCTCCACCCTAAGAAGTTGGTACACGTAAGTGGTGAAATACCTCTGTCTCGTACCCTCGCAACGCGAAAGTCGAATCTTCTAAATCTGGCCCAAGCCCTGACGTTTAGTCACCAGAAAGCTGATCATAGAGTTGTATATTGTGACCGTATTATTTAGCATTTTGTCTGTCGTACGTTAGGAAAAGAGAAAGGAATTAGGGGAGGACACTAACACATCACTTTCATTTTACCGTTCTGTTAAATCAAACATTCTTGAGCCTTCAGCTACCCCGTAAATTCATTTGGCCCTCAGCCCTTCACTTTTGCCTACTCAATAATTAGGTATATTTCTGTCAATTTGCGTTTATTATAAGTCAATATTGAATCCTTGTCTTTTCAATCACGAAACCCCATTCCTCAGAGCTTGGTAAATTCTGGTGTACATATTTGGACAACCTAGAATACTCTTCAGGTGTACTTGACGTCCTTGACCTACCGTTTGCAGGCATTTCTGACGGTAAGTAAAAGCCTTTAATTTCCCAATAATTATTCGCCTAGGTCAATTTTAGGATCCCTAGCCCGTTAAGGGAAAACGACGGGTTACAGCATCATAAGTGAACGAATTCTGCAAACTTTTTGCTTGTATGAACAAGATCCCAAAAACAATCACATTGTATTTTATTTACTGAGTAAAAACTACATTCGAATCATTCAGAACCAAATTCGCTGGAAAGGTGCCGAGAAGTGGAACGCATGAGAAAATGTCGATTGTAAATCACAACATTTTTCCTTTTGCTTGTTGTGTTACTATACAAAGTAACAAATTTTTTTGCCTGTACAACTCCATGATTCGATAAGTTTCAGATTCTAGATTTTGAACGTCATTATATTTTTTGTGGCTTTCCGCAATACTTTGACTTTTATTCAGTGCCGCATTATATTATCAGGTGTGAAACAAGGCTGATAAGCCAAATTGTTACCCACTCCAAACAAACGTCATGTATCAACTGAACTTAATCGAGATTTCCACTTCAGCTTCTAAGCGTCTGTCGTGGGAAGGAAAAGTGAAAATCTATATAAAAATCACTCAACGTGAAAGACCTATGCCTAATGGAGGGAAAACAAACAGGTCTTCACCACAACCTTGAAATAAAGACCCTCTAGAGCAAAGGAGCGGAAAAGAGGACGCTTCTATTCGTCTTAGTGAGGATCAAAGCAAGTAATTCCGCTCGCCTTGTGGACAGCTCCGTGTTCCTTCCCAGTAGTTACACCGCCAGTTTCCGGCCTTTCGCCTCATCCTCATGATCCCAAATTGATATTTAACTTGTTAAATGAGAGAATGCATTGGTTTTTCAGCATGGTGTCATGTACGAATCATTCATTGTATACAAATTAGCGGCATTTTTTTTTTAGCATAAGTCAATTTTGCGGGCAGGGGGGAATCCCAAGTCACTACTAATTACTGTCGCTCTACTATAATTCGTCTTGGCAATATTTGAGAAAAGTATGTTTCACTCCTTGTTTGCAAGATTTGGGTCATGGAGTGCTGAAGGGTTGTTTTGACGATGAGGTTTCGACGTAGTCCCGTAAATTCTGTCATGGGACACCGCCCGTTGTTTCGCGGCGAATGTGATTAATCATAGGCCATAAGCAGACAGTTTCAGACCAGTGGTCGTTAGGAGGGTCGGGAGTCAACAAAAACTGTTTCGTGGAGAAACTACTTCATGAAGACATTCTTCACTTGGGAAAGTTTCCGTCAAGGGAAAAATAACGAGCCTCTCAACTGGGCAAGAGGATTTCCGTCCGCCTTTATGGGACGGTCAAATATTTATACATTTGGTCAACCTAACGTTTCTTCCAGAAAGTACAACTCTGAATCAACGAAAAATGTACATAATCAAAATAAGATTAGAGTTTCGTTCCATGTCGACGTCGTTCGATGAATGTCCACGAAATGAATAAGTTCAACTATTGTCAAATGGATGTAATCAAATTTCGTATTACAATTCGACCGTCTTGTTTATGTACTTTGGGGAAATATAAATACAATAAATATTCTTTTAAGATATTTGGAGTCTACAAATGGAAGAACAATTCGTATGAAATCCTTATTCCTGATACTAGGTCAACAATTGTAACGTAAAGTCTAACGGCGCATTAGGCTAGCAGTTACGCCATCCATTTAGTATACTTTATTAGCGTATATCATATTATTCTTGAATACATGAGTTTTGAAATGGCCCCATGTGAAGCCGTATCATAAATAACGGTAGACATGACTGCATTCATTCGACTACATCAACTCTGTCTTGAGGAGCAGCATGAGTATAAGAGTCAACCTTAATATTGTTCTCCGAGCACGACCGTCCCCGTAATAGAGGAGGACTACGTGGGAGCTAAGGCGGCACCTTCATACCTAAACTTTCTTTCATAACGAAAGGAATGCAAAGAGGAAATGTGCGAGGATGTCGGTGAGTTTTCGAATTCTTTCACGTCTCATCAGGAAAAGAAGAATGAAAATGGAAGGAATAACCTGAGGAAAATAGAGCATTTTCATAAGACGAAGGAACATTTTCGCTGAGTGCAGGTAGTTAGGTTCATCCAGCATTGTTTGGACTAGTCACATTACGCCGTGCTGGGTCATTCGTAGTTCAGTTAATATCGATCGAGAATCAACTCGTGCTCGTGATTTGCTCGAAGAAGAGTTGGAAGAAAATTTGAGGTGTGCGAGCCCGGAAATTGGTGGGTAGGTTTGCTCTGAAAATTAGTTTGGCCTCGGGCTGCGCCAAAGCAAACCCCAGTTATTTGCACTCTTGAAAACAGCGAAAAAATTCGTGGTACCTCACCGGATACGGGGGATTACGTGACGCGTGTGAAGAAAATCGTCGAATTTAAACGAGAGTTGGTGGTTGTCATCTCCTAGAATCTCCAAGTACCGCAGGTGAAAGCCCTTGTAAGGTTAAACTCTTTAGGTGAATAGGGTGCGGCCTGTTGATAATTAGATCTCTCAGCAACTCCTACAAAACAACTGCGGCGTGCCTTGAGCACATTCGAATGCACAAGCAACAGTATCTCGCTGAAGCAGGGTGGATTCAAGGATCTTCCGCTTTCTGTTACAATTTGCATTTCATTTTGCATAATACTCTTACGGGGTGAATTCGTTCATTCGGGACTATCCAAGTTCGTCATCACAGCCAGAGATGGAGAAGTTTGTTTTTGCTCGTGAGAAGAGATAATGATGAATGATACCACGGAGGCGTCACTGTGTGAATAACAATTTATTTTTTTCAAAGACAACTGAATATGCATTGATTTGCCGGAACGAGTAAGCAGTATTCAGGACCGGCCCGGAGAGGACGAAAAAAGAGCACAAAAGAAAAACTGGAAAAGGCGAAAAGAGAATTAAATGAGATTGCTAAGAAAAAAAGTTGCGAGGTGAAACACGGTCAATTATATACGAAGGAATTTATTCAACTGTTCTGTTTTCATTGTTATACAAATGGACTCTAATAAGCCTTCCTACCCCAACGCGAGAGATGAATGGTATAACAAAGAGTCCTGATCTCTCGTTGTTCAAGAGTCCTAACTTGATTTCTAACGCAAAACTTGACTTTCAACGTCCAACCCTCAGTTGAGCTTTCCTGAGCTAAAGGGACTCGAAGTAGTGCTTTGGATTTCTACTGTAGCTGACTGGATCTTCGTTGATAACTGTACTTTTCTGTTCAAGTGACTTTGTAAAACAGCATGAGGAAGAGAGGGAATAAAAGATTCGTTGCTCGCCAAACTCAACATAACTGATTTGAATTTGAAAATCTTCTCTGAGACACCATTTCTCAAAATAGCCTATCTCTTCACCGATCCTTCGTCATAATTTGATTTTCAGCCTTTTTGTAAAGTTCGAGAATTTTTAAGTATTCCGAACAGTCTATTACGAAATCTGTCAAGTGAACAACTACATACACTAACATTAATTCATTAAAATAAATGCTGCATGCGGTATTTTCCCAGTGGTTTCAGCATAGGTAATATAGGGAACGAATTGAAGAGTGAACAAACATTTTTATTTTTATTTTTTCCTTCCAGCATTGAGTGGTGACCGGTTTGAACCACAAAAAGTCAATGTATTTTAACCTCTCAAGACTGATGCAGATTCAGAGGATGTGTAGGTACGTATAAACATTAGAACGTCTCCATCAATACTTGCACCCGAACTGCAATTTTGATGGGAAACGAATCAGAATTACTCAGTTAGTAAAGGTTCAAAATGAGAAAACAAAATTTTGTATTGCCTATAGGTCCTCTGTACGTTTAGCTATACGTATAATACGTATCCCGCGAACTGAAATGGAGTCGTGACTTCTGGTTATTTGAAGACCTGACGCACCAATTTGCAGTTAAAGCTCAAAATTACTTGAGTGGAGTTCGAAAAGGACGTATCATCACGTTGCATCACAAAAGCTAAGTTATTATGTGGTGAAGAGAGGAGAGGCACCACACTCCCCGTTATTGTAGAAAATCAGGAATTTGACTTGGAAATGCAACGTAGGCCTGAAGAAGTCATCACCATGAATTTTACTAGTTCAGGTTTCATGCCATCTAGCATTGAAACCACGAAATTGAGAGTGCTCATTCCCAGTTATTCAGATTGCCATTCGTTAGTCGTCCATCCCTCGCGTGACTGTGCCCGCTAATTTATTTCACCGCCCGCTGAATGTTTACATCACTCTCACCCCTCATCCGTATACGATAACAGAACCTCTAGAGGGAACTGTTCACTTTCCGTTTTGATAACCGAGAAAGCTGATCTAATTTCCCAACACAACAAGAGAATCCAGCTCACAAAATCAAATCTTCCTCCGTTGCCGAGGGGTAGGATCGGGTTTTAGGGGTTGAGATGAGAACTTTTTTTTATCGTCCCGTGATGGCCTTTTCTTTCAGCTTGGATCTCCTAGCCATGAAGGGTATTGAAGTGAAGTTCTTTATTAAGAAAGTTCTGTACTTCCATCATTAAAGCAGTGACCTAACATTTTATTTTTAATTTTTAATTCTTTTCTCCTCTCGTTGGGTTGCCAGCGGGTGGGTTATCGAATCGCCATCTGAGGTTCTACAAGACGTGGTTAAAAACTGATGCTCATATTGATTGGCCTCATAAAAATGCCTCGGTGACTGATTCAAACGCACTAACCAACACGAAAAATGAATTGACGCCAGAGAGAACGACAGTATTTGATTATAATGTATTCTACCATCTGATAGGTTCGTCGTAAATGCATGTATACAAGCTGAACGCTGGTGACTGTGACCGAGTACATCAATAAAATCAAAACAAAGATTAGCATAGGACCCCTGGATTCAATTTGAAAAAAGGCTGCTAAGTCTTTCACATGATTTATCATTCAAAAATTAATATTTAAAACCCGTGCTATACCCATAATCTGCTCTGGTGCGCAGAAATCGGTCCGAGAGCCACCTTCATCGATTCAGCGTCCAAAATTTAGGGGATTAAAGGTATACCACACAACTAAGACAGAACCCAATTTTTTAAATGACACTGAAAAGGTTTCAAGTGGAGTCTGTGTACGAGATTCTAGATTTTTCGGAGTTCTTAGAATTCCTTGTGTAGTCTCTACAGTGGACGGATATTATACTTGTATCGGTTTTTATGTCGACTATACGATTATTAAAAGACTGAATTACTCTAATAATGGACCAAAACAATGGATTACATAGTAATCTCCAAAACCCTTCGTGCTTTCCTGTTCACTTGGTTCAAATGTTTTTATCCCCCTCCCAATGTATTTGCGAAATTTAATCTTGCAGCTAGTCAACCAGCTAGTGTGTATTCGGCTCGGAAAATTATCAGGGGCATCAAAGGAGAGCAGATGCTTCTCGCCTAACGTAACCTCATTAACTGAAGTGAATTAGAACTGAAAATGGCTCGGCTCCCTCCATCTGAAGGTCCACCTGTTGAAAACGGTCGAGAAAGCTGAAAAGGAACTCAGCGATGCTAACCCAACAGGGGTAACCTTTTAGAATTGGGATGAGAAATTAATTACAAAAGCTTTTAGGGGCCATTTTAATAATTTACGGTAGCATTGGGTTCGAATTGAAACCGTTGAATTGAAATAGCAATAAATTTGAAGGGTGAATTGAGAGGAAATTTCTGGATCGAGGTTCACTATAAGGAGAATAATAGGTGTTCGGGGAAACGTGAAGCGAATTGTGGAGTTGGCAACCCTAAACACGGCAGAGTTTTTGATTTTATCCAATCAATATACTTTCACAGAAAGATTACCCACTCGCCCAACTTCAATATACCTCAAAACCCTATTTTCAATCTCTCCCTTTGGTGGGCGTTGAGCGGTCCAAGACCATTGTTTAAGCAACTTTAATAACGCTATCATAAATAACCAAAAATTGTTAAGCGTTTATTCCTCTAACGGAGGTAATGCTTACGTACTACGTCATCGAGTGTTATCTAATTAGTGTCCCAGTCAACACATTGTGTAGGTAGCTGGGCTGCAAAATGTTATTGATGTTGAATTAACACCAGAGTAACCCACGTTGGAAGTTACGATGGTTGTTTGTTCTAGGTTCTAGACGTCTAAAATCTCTCTTTTCCGAAGAATGCGTGCCGTCGAGGCTCGTCCCTCAAAATTCCTTTTTTCCGCAATGTAATTCACCACGAAGAGAGGTGGATGAGTGTTTACCTAACACAAAGCGAATCTTCTCCGCGCTCTTCCGAAATCCCCTCTCTTCCATACTACTTCCATCAGGACTCTTCTCGCTCTACCCACCTCACTCTCGCCAACGCGCACTAAACTCGAAGGGGAGAGAGCCAAGGTAAATACAAAGCTGTGCTCTGGTAAAACCTCGCTCTTTCCACTCAACCTCCTTTTCGGTCCGGGCGATCTGTTAACAAAGACGGAAACAAAAGGGAAACCTCCCGCTCGACTTCCTCTCGCGCGATACGGCGAAACTCGAAGGCGAGACAAGAAGTTCGACGACGTGAGAGGTCGGAGAGGATCGTATCTACGTGGGTTGCGATCACGCGCCATGCCGCCCTAACCCGCCACTTTTCTCGGAAATTCGTAGTTTTTTTTCCGACCTTTTTCTCTCTCAAGCCCCGAAAAAAGGGCTGTTTTCAAGGGAGAAAGAGATTTACGGGGAGGTCTATTCTCTCCAAAGCAGAAGCTTTCAATTACCCAACTGAGCGTCGAGCTATCTATCTGCAAGGCGAGCTAAAAGTCAAAAGCTCGCCAAGTCAAAAGGGTTATTCAACCGGCTAATAAAATTTGTGGTTCTCACGCTGGGCACTACCCTTCTACAACCCAGATGATCCATTAGAAACTCGAAAAAGGTGATAATGTTCTTGTAACTCTATGGGATTTATAAAAGGCGTCATCTAAGCTATCAAAAATGGCTTATTTTTCCATAGTTAAAAGCAATAGCGTTTTTACATGGTTATGCAATAAAAGAGGGGTTTGCGTAGGTGCCCTTTTTAGAAAACTACGGAAAAACCACTCTTGTAATTAGTATGATTCAAAAAAATAATTTTTTTTTTATAATAGGGATTTTTCTAGGAGAACACGCCACTACCTTCTATTTATATTTTTGGCCTCCGTTTAATGAGCTTGACATTTTTAATGATTCGCCCCATACTGTGGTACATCCATATGTCCCACAGTCGAACGTCTAATGATAACAAGCCACTTTGGAATTAACATCGTCTCAACGTGTTGCGTTGGGGTACGGTGTAATGAACAATCATGCTAAAAGGGCTTCAAGACATCTTTGATCAAACTACAAACCCCCACCCCCACCCCCCTCTTCCAGGAAAAAATAGAAGGAACAGAACATGAATAGAGTCAGCCTGCGTCATCAGCTAGTCAACGCAGGGGCACACAAAAGTTAGGACACAAAAAGCGCGTTCATAGTAATTACTGAATTATTTTCCACTTTATGAATAATCTAGTTCACTTCGAAACAATCTTGGAGTCCGGCACTCCCTCACAATAAGAAAAGGCTAAAAACCACCAGCTTTTTCTAGCCTCCAGTTAAAATGGTCCGCAGTGGCAATTAACCCAGGAGGCGGAAAGGCGCGAACCGTGCCAACGGAGGTTGAACCTTCCTTTAACTTGTTGGGAGGGCCCGTCCTGTGATTTATTGGAGGCTATCGCGTCCTATGGGGCAATTTCTTCTCGGGGTTTCCCCTAGCCCTTTTCAGCGAAAAGCAGGGAGTTTCTATATTACCTCAATTACAATACAGTCAAACTAGGAAAGTACTTTTTCTTGCTGATCACATTTTATGCCTCAAAATGTATGAGTAAATTGTCTCGTTTTCTTCAGAAACTATGAGTATTAATAGAGCTGATTGGTTATGGCTCAAGTGAGAATTACTTTTTCAGGAATTTGGCGTCAGTTTTAGTTGGTCGTCAGAGTATTGTGGCCTAATCGCTCTAAACTAGACAGGAAAGAGGTGAAAACAAGTACGTGTTTCGAAAATGATTTTTCGAGACTGTCGGCGACGCAAGTGAGATCGAAGTTTTGGAATTTTAATGTAGATTTTAGTGTTTCAAAAACTGGATCGATTGTCATTTATTCCGCATCGACGAAATGATATTTTCCTATGGTTCATTTGGGCGTCGCCGCAATTTCCAGCTCTTCAACCCATATTTTCACCATCTTTTCTGCTCATGAAGGAAACCTTTCAATCATAAATCAATATGTTTGGTGTACGCGTTTAATAATTCACCGATTAGTACCACCGGTTGGTAGCTTCATAAGGATGATACGTGACTAGAACCGCGGTTGTTCATTCGTTAGAGTACGCTCACGGAACAAATTAGTCACAGAACTTCTAGCCGTCCTAATTGGATTCGATACCCTTGGGAAGAGTCAAGTTCAATGAGAGGCTAGCCCCGCACCAAGAAGGTTACTCGGTAATTGAAATCATCAAGATTCAGTCACGATCAGCCGATGGGACTAGACAACGTGTTCGTCCATCCATGAGCTCTAAAGCATAATGGAAATCGTGTTTGGAGTATTCACTTGTTAATATTATAACTATTGCGGAGGCCTTTTTCAACATTTCGGGCTGTAATATTCAATATGTCAAAAGTTATAGTCTAGGGTTGTTTTACTTGTTTTTAACAAACAGAACGGTGTATCATTCTAATTAGGGACCATTTCCTCGGGAAATAATCCGATTTCCTTGTATAGAAAATTCCCACTTTACATTCATCCTTGTGGGAACCAAGCGGAAGAAAAAGGATTAGAAACTTGGAAAGCCACCGGGGAAAAGTCACCAAACAAATTTTTCGACGAAGGGAAAGTCTGTTCATTGAGCAATAAAATACGCGGCTGTTTTGGGAGTTTGTCCTAACGGAATGAATAAAAATATATTCTTGGCCCGAAGCGGATTTCCTCCTCGAACGAACGAGTACCATAAAATGAATTTCATCCCAAATACTGTTCGCTTGTCTCTTCAGAGCTCATAGCTCACTAAAAGAGTTGTTTCTCCACGATGGATATCAAAAGCATAGGGTTTCCGATGCAGAAAATAGCTCGTTGTGCTAGATAATGACAGTACATTTGAAAAGGAGAACAATGAGAAAGCGATTCCCGGTAAGAAATAGGTGACTATTAACAATTCATACCTTATTTACTTTGAAACAGAATGAGAAATAACCACTAAGAACTAACATTGCTAGGAGTGTACAGATAAAATACGTGTTTTATGGCGCAGAAGGGATGAGAAAGAGACAAATAACCTAGTGGAAACCAGTGGTTCCAACTTCGAGTGATCAATTCGTTCTATCCTCAACGACCGCATATTGCTAACTCGGGTCGCTCTTATTGATCATCGGATTCCCAGAAAAATAGGTACTCGGCTCACCACCCTTGGCGAGTATTGTAAGAATCTCGACGGAAAAATGAACGTTATTGAGTCGTTGCGTCCATAAAAAAAAAGATAAGACCTCGAAAAAAAACTCGTGGTCCGGGTGAATAGGAAGCGTGGCGTTAGGTTATGAAAAGTCTTTACTCCGCAGGGTCCTTCAACACTCGACCCTTCACTATCTGTTCCCAGCTTTTTTACATACCCGAAATATTCTCTCTCACCCTTTACCATATACCTGCCACTGCTCCATAATACGAAAGATTATTCCGGGAACGCCGACCCCCTGAGGGTTATTTTATTCTTCATGGACGTCGTGGGTGTAAAGTTACGTTAGGTCTACAAGTTTAATGTGACACTCCGAGTCCCACCTCCTTTTTTCCCTTTGATAGAAAAACGTCCACAGAAGTCAGGACTGTGGTAGCTTGTTTTAAAGGTATGCAAAACAAGGAATTAATGGGATCTTTTCCAGAAAGAGGTGGTTGAAATCGAACGAATCTACTTGACTGAGGTCCCCGAAAAGAGTGTTCTTAGTCAGAACTACTAAAAATCAAAGCTACGGGCAAAAGCGTAGCTTGGCTCTTGAATCGAAGGTACCGCACCCCCTCCACATCCTCAGTCTCCTACTGAATCAACCTACACCCATTATTCACATCAAACAAGACAGAAAAGTAAGCAGTGCTTAGCGAAAGGAATTGTACACTTTTATTATATTAGTCATCAAACATTAGTTAGAAACCCTAAATTCTCACTCAAATAGCCAGTATCCAAGACGGGTTTATACGTGAGTTCACGCAGGGAGGTTAAAGTAGGTACGTGAGTACACCCGATGAGGATGGGCTGCTGATGCCGACTGACTCGAGTGCACAATGGAAACCCTGCGGACAACAACAGTTGGTGTGTGATAGAGAAATTGACGATGGTGAGTCTTGTCTTGTCTTTACGCCGATTGCCGAGCAAGTCGATAAGCCGTTTGGCCAGGCAGTATCTCGTTCGTAACCATGTCCGACACCGCAAATTTCGTGGAGGGTGGATGCCGTGAGAGTTAAGACGAGATTTTTTGTGGAAACTTCAAGTTCGAGCTCCAAAATATTTTAGCTTGAAGATAAGCGATGGATACCCCACAAAAGGGAAATTGAAGCGCAAAGTGTACCTCAGAAATAACATTAACAAACGTTCATCTATCATTTTTGACAAAATACACAGAAAACCGTAGATTACTTATTGTCCAGTAATTGAAAAATAAATGTTTGTTACACTTCATTGAAGTTCGATTGTAGAGAAGACTTAAGTTTTGCAACCCGAAATTTCTCAATTGATACTAGAGTCTACTTATGGTTTTGCTTTGAACGGTCCAACCTTGTTTCTTTTGTGATCACGTGAACTAAATGTAGAAGTAAGCAATAATAGTTTAGAAGTTACAACAATAACATAGTTTTAGTTTAGAAGTTACGCAACTTTTTCACGCAAAAACTTGAACCTACTATGGAAAATGATGAAACTGGGGTTTAATCAAATCAGTCAAACGCATCCATATTCAACTTTTCGGATTTTTATTCTTTGTTTAGGTACTGTTTGTTTCTTCTTTTTGTTAGGGGTACCTGTGATACCTGCGGTCCCCCTGAATCTACGCCCCAGGCAACGAGGATTTGGCAGCAGTTGGGGAGGAACATTTTGGTTGAAGTAGTACCATAGAAACAAGAAGAAACAATTGAACTAAAAATCATCGACAAGCATAGTAATATAACCCACAACAAATAACGACAAAAATAACGACATCAGTGGAAGCCATGGTGCTGTGGGCATGCGCATTTAACTTGATGACGTCGTTTCAACGACAACTACTCATTAGGTAGTAGAGTGCACATGTGAAGGGGTGTTAATCTGGAGTGCACATATTAAGTCGTGTTAATCTGGAGTGCTGATTACTCTGATGATTATGAAGGACAGAAAAGATTGGGTATTGAATAGACATCTCCATTGGCAAACCTTCATGTACCGAGACTCTGAAGACTGCAGCCCAATGCGGGATCGCATGAAATTTTACTCTCAGTTTGGACATTTTTATTAGTGACGTAATGAGCGCAGCGATTTATTCATCAGTAAATCAGATATAATCCGTGGAAGCAGACCGAAGTTATTTTGAAAACGACGAAACTTCTCCCGAATATAAGGTAACCCGCGTCTTTATATTCATTAGCCCCATTAAATCTGGATGAGCAAAGGGCCGTGTTCCAAGTTCGCACAACACAAAGTTTTCAGAGAAATCGCTCCTGTCTGAATATGTTCCAAACCCACACCGGATAACTTTCCTGGAAGAACAACCAAAGCGAGTGTGCCCACATTATATAGTTCAGTAATGATGGGTTCACGATAGTTCGTTTGACGAGGAGAGGGTGAAGGATTATTTACACTTATTATTTGTATGAAGGCGAGTTGTACAAACTTAGTTGCTGACATTTCAAAACCAACTATTAACTGGGGTCGTTTAAACACAACTGCAGAACGTACTGAATGTCCAAATAATGACATCGTGGAAACAATAAATTATTCCCTGAACATTACCCAAGGGAGTATTACACGAAGAGCGTTGTTCTCGCTTCAACTTCAAAAAGGGAAGCAATTTTGAAAATTGTGTCACACCCGACGCGCAGATGTACCAGTCAAACGAAAGCCATTAGGGACTCGACCTAAGGAAGGGTTGCCGAAGGTCGGCGGGGCAGAATAATTGAAATGAGATTCCTCCCGCTTGGGGACACCCAGGGTGATGAATGGGGTGGCCGTGATGTGAAAGAAAATATTAGCGACCCGGGAGTCCCAGTTTTCCATTTAGAACCCCCTTATGGCAACGGTGCGATGACGTATCTGGTTGATTAATTTCTACCCCATGAAGAGGTTATTCCATCCGAGCCCAATTCTGAATTAGGCTTCAAGGAAGGTGAAGTTCCGGGAACTCTCAATTAACGTTTCTCCGAAGAATTAAATCCCACATTAATAAGGCGAAAACCTGGAAACACTTAAGCCTTCGGAAAGATGTTTCATCGCTTCCGTAAAATTCAATACGACCAATTCGAAGAAGCTAGAGGGTTATTTTTATCCTAATGATACAGATTTTCCCAAAGAAAAGACCCAATCATGGGATCAATATTAGGTCATTATCATTTGGCAACCATAACCCTATTCGTGGAAATGTCAATTTGTCAACCATTACACGAGGCAAGAAAAATACGATGAAATTCATTCTTGATTGACACATAATCAGTTGGTTCGTCAATCACCTGCAATGTTAGGACTGTGATGGCGGTTCCTTTAACATCGCTTTTATAAAAACCTGCAGACCACCGGACCCATTCAGAAACAAAATAAAAACTGTCTCTAATGTTTCTTTTTGTCCTACATCAGTTAGCCCAAGGGCTGAGGGCAGAGATAACTGATGCTTTCAGCGCAGTACCTCGAACGTATATGAAAGTCTATCGAACGTATTTAAAGCAAACAGTACGATTTTTATTGTGGTCTAATGATTCTCCCCAGTCCTAGAAGGGGAAAAAAGCTGAACGCACCATCACAATCATAAAAAATTATTTCCTCACACACATATGTCATAATCATGCAATTTGTTCTCGTTAATACTCCCTCAAACGTTCTCAATATATGGGGAAACCCCGTTTGTTCCTTCTTGAATCTTTGCCGAATGAAAACCGCGAGGAGGAATCACATCTCGGTCATAAATATCTCCCTTTCTGCACGGTATCACCCGTGTTATAGGTGTGGAATTCCCTTTCCGAATCATTTATCCCTTCTATCCAGTCAGCCTAGACGTAGTACACGGTAAATATTGCGATTTGGGTGACAGTATAGTGATAATATTTCTTTTTTAATCTAACGTATCTGAATATCTGGATAATTTACATGTTTATAGTTAATATTTGTCAGAACTTGTAAGGCTTCTCTGAACAAACACCCCATAGTTTACCTGATTAATTATAATGTATCAAGAAACTTTCGATGAATAAAGCATTTCGGTTTAAAATGGATTATAAATCTAAAATGTCTACCCAATATTTCGGGGGAAAGTGAGCATTTCAATACTGAGAAGAGCCCTCCCCCCTTTTTTCACAAACCAGACGTCACGCACACTGCCTTCACGATAGTGTTGCAAGCTCAAAAAGAAAAACAATGTTCTAGATTGCAAGGTTATATTTTCATAACCAGGAGTGTAGGTGCCTTTCTCGGTTGATTTGGAAATAACGGTCGCCCCTCTTCATTTTTGGGGTGGGCCAACAGGTCACTTATATCTGATGAGTGATTACACCCTCCCAAAAATTGAGTTATTTAGGTTGTGTTCGGGCTCTTCGAAAGGCCCTTCATCACCCAAAATCGAGCTATGGATCAATAAGAGTAAGTATTTCGAAAAAATGTCCTAGATGTTTTAGACATCAGGCATTTGGGGACCATTTTCATCAGACATATGGACACTCAATTCAATAGTAGGGACTGCTAACCGACCGCCCAACACCAAAGAGGGATATAGGTTAAAAAATGTGTAAATTTTCATAGTTTTTCTTGACTTAAAAGATGCATTTACTGAAGAAGGAGATTATTGCGATTTTAGACAAATTACAATGTAAACATGGAGAGAAATATCCATTCATTGGAAGAGAGTGGAATTGAGTATGGCCTACTGTATTTTACATTATTGCAATGACCAAGAGATGGATAGATGAATACGGATGGACAGTAATCTGTATATGCACGCGGATACCTATTGCATGTGACATCTAATATCCGGTCTCTGCTGTAAGGGAAAACTAGATGTATCGTTAGTCGCTTTCATGGCTCAGAATCGATAACCCCTTTGATATAAGCCGAGTCCGGCATGCGACTTCAAACGACCCTCACCTGTCTATGATGACACGGTGGGTTCGACTCATATCCCGACAGCATCCTGATATGGGATGTACGGGATTTACTCTCCTAGTTCATTCAAGGTCAAAAAGCCCAAGAGATTCCCCGACTGCTTACGTGGAAGTTTGAATAGACATAATTGCTCCCCAGGCATCAGATCTAAAGCAGGAATATATCTCCAGGGCTTCTTGAGATGAACGTTTTTGAGTTCCGCTTAAATTGAGGCCATGCTGCATGAATAAGTGCTTTTTCTAGTGAACAAAATCCTGTGGAAAAGCGTCTGAATTCAGGACGGTATGAATCGACAAAAATAAATCACTCCCGGAGTGTCCCGACACCGTGTTTTCCCCGGCGCATGGGTAAAATGACTTTTGAGACTAAAACAATGAAAATCTTTTTTCTTCCTCGAGGGTGATGTTTCCGTGCGATGGGAGCAATTTAAATCCCTTTTTCGTCCCGGCGTTGTGGTCGCGACGAGTCGAAAATTATTGCCGCATAACTCACGGACGAAGATTAACTGCCGGAAACTTCAAGTTATGACGCGACGTATTCCAGTTGGTTTTTACGCTCCATTTATAATTTGTGTTTCGTGCAAACCAAACGTAAACAAATCTGTTTTCTGTGTGTTGCTCTTAGAGGCCGTTTGTCATTCTGAAGTCAAGATGGTTACGCTCAAGTTAATTGAAGAAAGAAAATACATTTTTGTTAGAGTTTTCCGCTTTACGCTGTGTACAATTTACAAAACGCTGCAAATTCTTACACAGGGGTTGGTTATTCCTCGGACCAGGCGCATGGAGACTCATTTCTTCAACATGGGGGAAATGGGGAAACAGTGGGTGCGGCGGGTCCTAGACCTATTCCAATCGATTCAGGATCCAGAATTTAGTAGAAAATGATACCCCACACGCCTAGGCACCAGAAATCCTGACACATACAAAATGGGTGGATACATACCCATTTTGACCCATAACTTCTTCCGGTGGGTGCCAATCGTTCCGGGACCCACTTCATTGATATTAGCGTCCAAGATTTAGCGGAAAATGATACCCCACACGCCTAGGTTCCAGAAATCTCAAAAACACATATTCAAAATGGGTAATATATACCCAATTTGACCCATAACTTCTTCCAGAGGGTGCCGATCGTTCTGGGACCCATTTCATTTGATTTAGCGTCCAAAATTTAGTGGAAAATGATACCCCACTCGCCTAAATCGCCCAAAATCTCGAAAATCCATTTTTCAAAAAACACATTTTGACCTCTACCCCGCCCAAATTTGGTCCGATCGGGCTGAAAAGCTTGGAGGACCGTCCTAGGCCGGGAACAGACCCCTGACCCAAATTTCAGATTTTTAGAAAATTGTCTACTACCAAAAACGGCGTGGACGGCGGACGGCGTACGGCGGACGGACTTTGACCTTTTTTGATCAGGACATCATGAAACGTCCAGAAAAAAATTTTGAGCCGAATCGGAGAGGTTGACCATTTGCATGAAAACATAGGTTGATTATTCAAGGAATAACCAACCAAAAACATGATTAGGGGATGGAAAGGATGTTTTGTTAAAACCTTCAACAATAACCTTGGTAGTTGATTAGTACGATTCACACGATAGTGATGTGGACGGCTTAAATCAGCTGCTATCGACCCCCCCCCCCCCTTCCTCATTTTCCACATAAAGAGAACTACTTCTTCTGTACTTCATTCTTCATATAATTCAATGATGTATTATTCCAACGAGAATAATAATCAAAAATCAACTAGTAGGGTTGCGGAGGGATGTATAAAAACAGCCGATTGTGATCGTGCTTGAAATTCGTTTTATCGTGCTTCGTTAAGCTCCTTCAGTTGTCGGCTGAGAAACATTGGAACGTTATGTGGGCGGATAGCTTTATCCAAGCAGTGGTAACGAACACCCACACACTCTAGAACGAGATGATTACATTCAGTTCCAGTTGGAAAATCGACCAAACCATTTTACGTTACGGCGAAGTTGATCTGATAGCGATTAGCTTTTAATTCCGTCACGTTGACAACGCCTCTGGCTAATATCATCGGGATATGTAACGTAAACCAAGCAATTTATTGACAACACGTTAAGTCCATCTCGCGAAGACTTTATTATTTTTTTTTTTCAATTTTTGATGTGAAGTGAAGTTGATTGAATTTCAAGCACGATAGTTATAATGTTTTAATCGAATTTCAAACGTTTGTGTAATAATTCGAGGAATTGTATCGGGACTTATACAAGAAATTATTTTTTGACTATCTCAGTTTCTTGGGAAATTTTTTTAATCGATTCAAATGCGATTAGAATACCTACGTCCCTCAATAAATTTTACTGAATTGTTGAATTTTCAAATAGCATTATCCCTCACTATCTTTATAGTTGAACCAGGTTATTAGTCGAGTCTGTATAAAGCAGTTTCAGCAGATTGGATTAGAAAAACGAAGCTAGATAGTCCAATGTAAAACGTCTCCAACTGTAAGCCCGTAAAGGAGATTAAATTGTTGAGAAAGACTCGTTCGAGGGGAAGAGAAAACGTTTTTGCTTTTGCGGGTTTGCCGTCTATCTAACGATGAAAGTTTGCGGTGGGTAACAATACTCTGTTAAACGCCTCTCTGTAATATTCAGCTCCTCATCCGAGGGTTTGGCCTTTTGTCAATGAGGTGCTTTACCGGCTGTTTTGCCGCAACCCTGTTATATAACGGCGAGGAAAAAACCACGGACTTTTACACAACATCAGCCGCTGGAAAATGACTCGATACAGTAAATCGAGTTGAATGCCGATATAAATAGAATATCATTGATTACCTACACTATGGGATTAACAGTTTTATTTTGTCTATATTCCTCCTTGTCATCAGTCATTTTAACAACAAACGCTATTGAATGATTAATGAGTAAATGAAAACCGTCAAAATTAACTACCAAGTAATTAACAGTAACGAGAAGATTGAAAGTTGGAAAATAAAACAAAGGTAAGGCTGAATCAGAAATGAGCTTATTTTTGTTCAGAGATATGAATACAAATAAAATTCAAAAACCAGTAAATATTATATATACGTTTAATGAATACAAATTAGGCAAAAATTTCATTTTTATAAGACCACAATTTAATTGTTTGACTACAAGGTCGACTTTTGACTAATATTTTGTCAACAACTGCAACCATGATTAAAATTTAATTTTATGACGACAGTTAGTTGTAATTTTCATGTGTAATTTTCCTTAATATTTACCTAGGAACTACTGTAAGTAAATACTGGTAGTATTTGTCAATTAAACACGAAAATTTCCTGTCGCTAAAATGTTTACCAATATTTGATTTGAACAAATGATAATTTTTATAAATCACATTGTATATTTGTATATTCCCCCCCCCCCCCCAAAAAAAAGGTTATTAAATGAATTTATGATAGGTAAAACTGTATACTATAATATTTCACAAGAAAATGTGAAAAAAGTTGTTTGAGAAATACGTAATATGTTGGAAAGAAGAATAGTTGAATAGGATTCACCTACGTTGAAATGATTCACAATTTGCTGAACATTTAAGCAAGGTAGGAAATTTTTTCAGGCTTTCAGGGGCGCAGAGTATTTACTTATCTCGGCAACATAGGAATATTAGATAAAATTGTATAATTCTTGCAAGCCTGAGCAGTATTCGGTAAATGGTGCAAGACAATTTGTTATTCCCTGGTTCTTTATCCTAGTTCAGTACCTATTACAAACTTGCTCGATTGCTAAAAGGGCAAGCGAAACACGGGGATATGAACGGTAAGGATACAAGCTTTTATGCCGCATAAAATAATGAATACGAATGGAAATGAGATTTCCTTTTTTAAACCTTTCCAACGAGAATGGAAATGAAGTAGGTAGTTGCGAGCAAAAGCAAGGCGTTCAGGATTTTTTTCCTTCTTTTTTCCACCTTCTAGACGGCGTACAATTTGCTCGGTGCACGTTTTCTCATGTTTTGGAATCGGATGTTAGTTCCTATTCAGCATGTCCTATCTTTATTTCAAGGATCCAACGAATAGGATCGTTGCAATGCTGCTTGCACCCCCAGCTTTGTCATTATGCTGCCTTGACCATGAACCATTTTATGACTACTTCTGTCATTAAATAAATATTATGCACCACGTTCGTTGGGTGAAGACATCCGTTCAAGACGTATTGTAGTTTAGGAACTACTCAGCTCTACCAAAATTGTCGTTGGAAGCATTTCAACTGGACGAGGAATCGTATGTGTCCGAAATTTGATTCAGTATCGTTGAAAGTGCAAACAACTGAGAACTGCGTAATTCTTACACATAGATACGACCCTAATTTAATTGAGGATTCGTGGGTTGTACTCGCCCTTGTTACGGAAAACTCGATAGAGCGTTTGGGAAGGCCAAAAGCGTGATACCTTGACTGGTCGTTAGAGAAGTTGGGCCCTTAGAAATGGGATTCGTGGAGTGAGGGTAAGCCTCCTTCAACTTGTAATACGAGAGCTCCAAGGGTATAGCGTTAATATCGGTAAGAACCTTTTAGTCTCGTCAAAGCGCCGTAACCATTTGGAAAATGCGTACTACATATATTAAGACTTTGCAATGAATCATGGAATTTCTTTGTTATAAATTGAGTATTAAGGGTGTTCATCGGTAGGTGATATCGCCCACAGGAGAATAAATCAATGATCACATTCTCAGAGGAAATTAGAAGATCTATGCCGTCTCTGCAAATAATACGGAAGTTTTCGAATCAAATCACAGGGGTTAGTTATTACTCGGACCAGGAGCATGGAGGCTCATTCCAATCGGTTTAGCGTCCAAAATTTAGTAAAAAATGATTTCTTACACTCCTGGGTACTAGAAATCTCGAAACCCCACATTCTAAATAGGCGGATAGATACCCATTTTGATCCATAACCTCTTCCGGTGGGCGCCAATCGTTCCGGGATCCATCTCATTGGATTCAGAAAATGATACCCCACACGCCTAGATCGCCGAAAATCTCGAAAATAAGCACGATTTTAGGCCCCCACCCACTCCTTCAAGCGAGGCAGGTGAGCGGATGTAGAAAATCACGAAGCAATTCCAGACTGAGATAAAAACGAACGAATTTAAATGCATATGAAGGAAGCAAAGTGGTTTTGGTATGCATCGAATCGAGCGAAGAGCACTCCATCATTCAACATAAAGTTCCTATGCTTTGTGATCTGCCTTATGATTTTTTTCATTCACTTTTGCTGTCATATTTTGATATAAGCGGATAATAATCCCAATCAAGACGCAAAATTTCCATTCTATGAGCATTTTTCACACTTCACAGGATTATAAATACCCTTTTTCGATAGAATACAACAATTGGAATGAGAACCTACGGCCCAAGCCATACAATGAAAATGATACCAGACATAAGAAAATTGATGATGTACGACCCAAGGCGTTATTGGTTCGAACGAATACCTCGGCGGTGGTAATTTTAGTATCGAAAACGAGCTCGCAGACGAATGGAAACCCATTTATCACGTTTATTCGCGTCAGGTAGATGGTTCCTTAGAAACGGTCGTTGAACGCTGGGAGTTTAGACCTGAACGAACTTTTCAAACATGCGGGGACGAGTAGGCGCCAATATCCTATGAATACCAATTTGGCTCCGAGAAATTTCCGAGGTGGAGAGATGATGGAGGATTTGGTATTGCTTTCATATAGGTTGAGAATCGTGTGATCGATACGGTCAATAAGAGAAAAAACCAACCCCATTTCTCATGACATTGATGGAGTTGTAAACATGAAAGATTTAGTATGGAGGTAAACATTGTTATTTCTGAGTATTTGCCGCGGAGGGGAACTGATACTCTGGTTTGGTGGCGAGATACGTTCTCGATTCATCGATCATGAGGACGACTGAATCATGTAAATCTTGGCTAAATCACACCTGCGCGTTCAAAAAAAAAAAAAAAAAAAAAAATCTATTGATAGCCATTCAATTAACTGAGCCGCTGAGAGAAATGAGGTTATTACCGACTTTAGGATTACTTTAGTGCAAAAAAACTCATAGCCGAGGTACTGAATGAAAAACAAAACCCAAGAACGGTTTAACCCAAAATATAAAATTTCGGAGACCACCTTTCTTCTTAGTGCCGCGATTCATGAGGAGACGGAATAACCGGGAACTGAGATAAGAACAATACGAGTATAATGAAATAGTTTGATTTCAGATTCGAAATCCATAATGCTGAATCCTCTAAACCCCCAGTTGGGTAAGTTCTTGATGATTATAAGTAATTGTAATTAGAAGTTCTACTAACTACGTACCCACCAGGCTACCAATAATGCGGGATAATGAACATCCCCGCCTTTGCTAATCCCTTTTTGATTAACTCTACCGCTATTCCCGTCCAGAATGGTGGATGAATCCTCAGGGAGTAGGTCTAGCTGGTATACCTACAGCTCGGTTACGAATCTCAACTCCAAATGCCTATAGAGGCAAACCAACGATGAGGCCGTAGAGACGAGCCTGGACTTTACGGGTGTGGGCAATATCTCGGTAATATGAAGCACTCAACTCGTGAAAACAGATTACATCCGTGAAATCGCCCGGTAGTTGATGAACATACTTGAAGGTTCAGCAGATTGTGGTTTTAAGTGAAGTAGTCTCAAATGATAAGGAGGGGTTAGAGCTAACATGGTTCATAAGTGGATTCAAGGTTGGTGAGGTTTCCAAGTAGCCCCTCCTTACCCACAAACTATAATTTGACTTGCTGACTCAGAATTACTTAATAGCGAACCCACCTCAAATTCTCAACTCAAATTAGCGGCATGGCTGCTCCCTGATGGAAGCTGGTGTCGCGCACACGAGATATCATAATCTATTCACAATTATCATCGTCTCTAGTCCATAAAATTGACTGACTTGACTCATATTTCTTAAGCTTTATTGATCCAGATATCGGTTTATTGTTCTTAAGGTCTCTTTTGACCGCCAGAAAATTAGAAAATACAGGAGAAAAGACAGGACGCTGAAAAGATCCTAAGTGATTTCAAAGGCAAACCTTCAATTGTTCATTAAAAAAAAATTAATTAAAAAAAATATATATTAGTCAATCAATGATTAAGGCGGAATCTTTTTTTTTTTCTTTTGAATGAGTAATTTTTAGGTAGCGCTCTAAAAATGTGACTTTGGTCACAAACAACTACGATTGAGGAGCTCCAAAGTAAACGAACAGCAGGTTGGGGAACTACGGATGTTGATCGTCGCGTGCTTGTTTTCTTTAGATTGTAACGTGAGATAATTTCATGTCATTTTCTATTTTTAAATTTTCGAGAGAGGATTTGTTGTACTTAAAATTCGTTGGTAACCACAATTGAAGGGTACTAATTTATCTAAGACCGTACCTTATCGTAGTGCATAGTGATTTCCACTCAAGTGTATGTATAGGTAGATGGATTATTGATATTCGCCACGTTCTCTCCAAAGTCAGAAAAACCTGGTAAATTACAAAGTAAGCCAGAGCAAATAACTTTTATTTAGATTGTTTCTTGTCTTGTCACGAAAAGCAAGAAGAGCAATTGTATGAAAAGTGACGATTCGTTGTGAAAAATTGTATCCATCGTTTACCAATGAAGACCATTACCGAAGTAGGCTAATGATGAGGCGGATACTCTGAGAGAAATTCGCACATCAGATAGTAAAAGATCCTCATCGACCGTAAAGCTAATTCGAGGTTTTCGAGAGAAGGTCGACCCACGGGTAAAGGCAAAAAACAAGCGAAGTCGTCCACAACAACGATCACGAAACTGATAAAGTTGATATATAATGGCGCTCTTTCAGAGCGGGGCTCAAAAGGGTTATATTCTATCTATTGGATACCTTCCAATAACCCCCTTTTCTAAATACCTAATAGTAGTTGCATCAATACGTTTCACCTTGACTGAACCCGCCTCAGATCGCTCGGAAAGACTAATTTTTCAACCAACATTAATCTTCCAACGCGAACAGACGGTACAAGGCGGAGTGATGGGTTTTATTTTCCTGAACCTGGGCTAAAGACCTTTGAACAGTGAAATTTCTCCATGTCGAAGGGGGGACAGGGGGAGAATCGATCTTGCCCAACCGTTTGATTAATACGCTTCGGATGGGGGTGAATGCGAAAACGTGTTGTTCTCTCCTAATCTATTCCGATGAAACATGAAGGCGATTTAAAGTTGATTTAACTCCTATTTATCGTAATTAAGGGGAGTTCCTCACTTTGGGAAACTTGAGCCAATCGGCAATCTCGTCCTACTCTTGAAGAAGTTAACCGATTGTGAATGTGTTTCAGGAAGCGAATAAAGGTGTAAATCGTCAGTATTTTGCTGTCCACATCGGTACGCGTCCCAAAAACAAATTTTGTTTTATGCTATCAGATTACGAATTGATTAAAACCTGTCCGATCCATTTTCTAACAACTAAAACTAAAAAAGGTAATGTGAATAACCGCTCGCTACGCTCACAGTGTTGGAGGAAATGCCCAGAATTCTGATGCCTGTAAATTCTCCTTTTCTTGGTCGTTCGCATTGTCGATTGCGCACGGTTGCGCGAGTTTGCAATGCTGCAACAGATTGCAGGAGCACTGATAATTTAGGACAAAAATCGTTCAAATCTGTTGAGCCGTTCAGAAGTCTATAACCTCATGTTGTAGTTGTGATATTTATCGGAGGAATATCCTTGAAAAAGAAATGATGAATGATTTTTGAGAACTACTGACATATTTACGTTTAAATTCGTCAAAGAAGCCAAGGTGTCTACCTAATTAGCGTAGCATACGTATTGTCTCATTAGTCCGCCTTGTGCCTGCTTAGCATCAACCCAGGATGCTCTAGTTTGAAATTCTTCTTCCGCCGGCTCTTGTTCTCCCCAGCTCCGTGTTATTTTCATTTTAGCGACTACTCTCCACTTCACTTGATTAGAAGTGTATATAGTGAACACAGCTGTTGTTGTCGCTCGGCGAAAAGAACCAATTTTTTCCCCAACCCTTGATAAGCGCCCCTCGACAGACGCATAATTAACGCCAGTTTGTCGTCCCATCAGCTCAGACCAGGGCTCAAGATGGGTGAAAGAACAATTTCGGATCACTATTATCTATACAATAACGAAGTTTATTGGATGTGGAAGCCGTTTTACTAGCAAATTAGATCTACCTATTGGGTTAAATACACAGAAGGCTACGAAGTTCATTTCTTCCTGCAGGACAGCTTAAATGCGAGACGAAGTCGATTTATTAGCGCTCGATTGCGGTCAAATAGACGAAAAGGCCACAACAATCCATTAATAGGCCGCATCAAGATTCAAATTTCCACCAGTAAGGTACAAGAGTGATATTAGATTTTATACTCAATTTCAAAACCCCCATTCAAGTAATTGCCGCTATTACTTTTCCAAATAAGGCGGAAAATGACGTAATTTTGACTATTACTATTATCCTGTTACACTGCCGCCACATGTATGAAAGCATAACTCCGAGCCTCCTCATCAGCAAGGTGCCTCCGAGGATCACAATGGCCGTATTTTCCTCTTCAAACTCCTTTCATTACTCCCACGCAACGGTTCAGAATGGGCGCAGCGCTAAAATGGCTACATGAAGGAGCCATATTGTACGACCTAATTCGCAGCTCGAAATGGATGACTCCTCGATTTCGTTCTTGGCAAGACCCGAAAGCGGAAATATGGTGCCAGTCCCTGATTGCTGCAGCTCACTGAACGAATGAACGAAAATCAGAGTATTCAGTATTAAAAAGCTTATGTAAACGAGTTGAAGTTTATAGGTGCAGTATCCGAATACTCGTTGAGTGCTTGCATCGTTTTGGGAAAGGATCGATGGCCTCGTCCACTTGTCCTAGAGGATTTCGTAAATGAAAACTTCGTTGTTTTTGTTATAACCGCAGTATTCTAGAAAATTAGGGAGGATTATTACCAATGCGGATTACGAAGACATTCATGACCGAGCTTAAGAGGTAAAGTTGTACGTTATCGCTGAAAAATTCGCTTTTGCTGCTGCTTTCTCCTTAAAATGGTAAGCAATAAACGAATAAAATCACGCAAATCAGCGTTGATCAGCAATGCGATTTCACGTATCACCCTAACTCAAGATTGCGCAAAAAAAAGGCAGAAATAAAAATGTTGTAATCCCCGAAGTATCCAAGTTTGATTCACGTTCTCAGTGAGCTCAAATACAGTACCTTAGTTTAAAAAAAGGAAAAACACCGTAATGTACGTGATAGGAATATTGCTTTTTTCTCATGGATGGCAGCGGGAGAAAACCAGGCGAGCACAACAGTTTGCGGTAGAGCTGCTTTCATGCCCTAACAATAGATTTCTATAATCGATTCGGAAATGGTTCATCAGTCGTGAACTTCAGTTGTCTCTCCTTTGTCCACTTGGAGGGATAGCAGCTGTACGTGATGTGGAAGAGTTTGGTTTATTCATAACCAATTATTCGTGAGCCAAGGTCGTTCCATTGACTCGCTCATGACGAGGTGCGCCCATCGTGCCTATTTTATGAGATCCATCGTTGTCTTGGCACGAATTCATCGACCAATCCAACTTCAAGAATAAAATAAAATTATCATGTTATCGAATCGAGCTTGAAAATTGGTGTAATCAATTTATGTATCAATTTACATCAATTGATAATACTACTCAGTTAAAAAAATCATTCCATTCACCTGTAACCTAGAATTACGTTTTTATTCATGGCAGTAATTGAAAAAAACTTTGGAATATAAATTCCAAAGTACATTAGGTACTTTCTCTAGTTACTCGTGGTCTACAGCCTCCGTTATTTTCCGCGGGAGATCGACTGAGTAATGCGGAAGGCAGGTCTTGTTAGAGGAAGATACGGATTGCCAATCTACCCTTGGCAGTTTTATTTTCTTCTTTTCTCATTTCAGGTTGTTTTAAACTGAACCTCAGAATCTCCTTCCAAGTTACGCTGTCTTGTCGTAAACATACGAGACAGTTTGTTAAAAGGAACCCATTCTAGAGGTGCCCGCAGTACCTTGCCTGTTGCCTCTATCACCCGCTACCCTATTGTGTTCAAAGTAAACCGTATCACTGACATGGACTGGTCAGCGAGGATGGCGTGAAGAGATGACTATCAGTTGAGTAAACTCTGCCAAGAATTGTATCCATTGTTGATAATTTTTGTAAGTAGGAGATCGGAGAGTCAGAAGGAGGCTTTTACGTCATAGAAAAAAAAGCGGGTATAGGTCTGAGCATGTCTGGTTTTGCTAAACTCAGGTCCTAACCACAACGCTCGGGGAACGAAAAATTGGACGATGGTGTAGTTGGAACTAGGAAATCGGGGCTCATAGGTTACTCGAGGAAAATTTGCAGCACCCCAAATACTATTGTGGTGGTTGTCTGTAGTGTAACAGGCTGATTAGAAGACATCGTCAAAAGGAAATTATCAACCATTTATGTTGGATATATAAACATTCAGAATATTCAACATTTTAAACTGCACCCGAAATTGCATTCTATTTAAAACTAATTTGAACAAAAAGTGCTTATTAGAAAAATAATTGCCATTGACTTGCGCCTCGCATTCCTCCGCCCGACGGTGATTTTTGATGACCCGTTTAAATGTGGTCGTTCTCTTTATAATATGCCGAATAACTAAAACTGTCAAATAAACGTTCATGGGTGCGTTATCGTTCTTCTCGTTGATAGCACCTTCGAAAAGAAAACAATATGTAGGTATAGACATTTTTTCATTGATCTTGAAATTTTAATAGATTTCTTTGAATCCTCATCCTTTCTTTGAAGGTGTGGAAAAAAGGTTTCTTCACAGTTCGGTGTTCTTTGTTAGGTTGGATTAAGATCCATGTTGACATGATTCGCCAACGAGGGACAACAGTAACAAATTCTGGAAGGAAGCGGATACCGGACGCTGATCCTGGAAACCAACTGGACAATGCCATAACTCGCTAGTGAACTGTGAAGAGCAATTGATGAAGGTTAGGATGAAGGATGGAACCAGAAGGGGGATGTGATGGAGTTTGCGAGGTTTGACGTTGCTCACCGATCCGGACCATCGACTACGCTCTACTCACAAGAAATTCGTATGAACGTTACAATAGTCGTCTTTCCACCATTGTCACCGTGTTCAAAGCATACCGGTTGTGACAAAGAACTTTTTCCAGATCGGATACTATTCGTAGCGTATTGGACTAACTAGCATCCTACAGAAACAGGAAAATGTTTCCTTCCTTTTGAAATCTTTCGAGGTAAACGTCTACAACAAGAAGGAATACTGAAGACCCACGCACGAGAAAGGGTGAGCAACAGGTGATTGTAGTAGTTTGGGTCAAATAGCTATACCAGTCAACTCACAAAGCCACAAAACGTTTGGTTTGTTGATCTTTGAAATACTCGCACACCACTACGATCAGGTTAGCAGTTTTGACATCTCCTTTACTAGCATGAACACTCACGTACGATCACAGCATCTCCGCTTGTAGGAGCATCATTGCGGCATAAAGTGTAGCTTTAACGAAACTCCTTTACAATACAGATTGATATCTTTCTTTCTCTTTATCCACCTGCCTCAATCAGAAAACAGTAACTTTTGGGGAAGTAATGAAGTTCCAAGGAAACTGTGAAACAAGAAAGAAATACCCCAACTCGCATTTTTAATGAGTTAACGCCCGTAAACTAAAAATGCCTCCTCATTATTCAGATTCTTCATCAATTAAAACGCAAATCCCCGAGTAATTGATTACCCCGGTAAATGGAAACGATTCACCATTTCAGCTCGAACCACCGAGTTACTCTTGGGAATATTAAAACCCCCCCAAAACCAACTCCAGAAAAGGAACGAATCCTTCTCTCTGGATGAAAGAGACTCAATTTTCTCCCCTCAGCAAATCCTTTATCGATAACCTGATATTAATTACTCGTCAAACTCGAGAATAAGCGATAATTTCTTCGCTGCTAGGTCAAGAACGTAAGTCGCAAGGCGGAGCAGAGGGCAAGGGTCAGATGAGATAAAATAAAGGCAATTCATAACTTCGAAAATGATTAATGGCTCTTTTTTCCGTTTTGATGAGCCGGACTTATAAAAGTTTTCAGTTTTCAACGAGTCAGCCTCATTCCAGACGAAGTTAGAACCAATCGCTCACTTTCGAATGCATATCCGGGGCGATTATGATCCGCGGGGTGGTTTCAGAGACCTTTTATCGAATATTCCATTGGAGCGAACCACCGGAATGAAAAGCTGGGGGAATGCCGGTGATCGCTTGGGTGAATGTCATCATATTTTTCTCTCCTTGGATGTCACAGGGGTCCTTGAAAATGGATCATTCCATTCACATACGTCTCGAAGAGAGGTGACAGAGATTGAACCGACAGATACAATTACGCATTCATCATATTGGAAAGGAGCAAGAAATGGAGAATAGCACCCCCTCGTTTACATGATAAAACTTGAAACATATTGGATTTAACATTGAAACCCCAATTTTTCATGCTTCATATTATAATGTAGCATCTACAAGTTTTTTTTTTTTTTTTTTTTTTTTTTTAAGCAATAGATGTTTTTGGGCCCATGATGATGATAACTTGATTCAAACAGTCAACATTTAAAAACTCCTAAACCCTATAAGGTCAAGCTACAAAGCGAAAACGAAAACGAAATTTTTTTTGTAAATGTTTTTACCTGTCTACTCAGATGAGGACAACCAGCATTGAACATAAATATCTCCTTAAGAGCTTTGATACGGAATTGATAAAAGTATCCGAATCACCCTTTTAGCTGAATACCCGAGAAACCAGGATGAAAGTATACTCCCACATTGAGAAAGTGAGTCCCACGCAGAGATAATCAGAGCAGAGCAGAGATAGTCAAACGAGTACAAAAAAAAAAAAAATAAATTAAAATAAAAATAATATTACAAAAATTATTGAGCATTCGACTGAAGACTCACCCAAACTTCGTTGAACCATAACGACTGACCCCGCATAGAAACAACCGCAAGTGACACCTTAAAAGGTGTCGCAACAGTCTTATTGAGGGAAAGCCCATTTATAAAGTTAGACCAAACACTGAACAAACTTACTTCTCACGCAGCACAGGGGAACGAACGGGGAAAAATACGATTTTGTTTGTTTGCTTCGCTGTAAGATTGGGTTGTATTAGGATGTCACGGCTGTCAAACTTTGTGCGCGAGTCGCCTCTAGCACATTTCCGAATCTGAACAAAATGGAAGACGAGGTTGTCGAGTGAAAATCCAACTACATATATGTGTATGTTTCTGAAGGTACCTGTGTCCCTTGAATCGATGGGACGATTTGAACGTATTGGTTATCGAGTTTTATTTGTCATGATAAATATATCGCGTTCCGTCGAAAATTAGAAAAAGAAATAAATCAAAGGAGTTAGTTATTCCTTGGACCAGGAGCATGGAGACTCATTCCAATCGATTCAGCGTCCAAAATTTAGTGGAAATTGATATCCCACACGCCTAGGTACCAGACATCTTGAAAACCCCACTTTCGAAATGGGTAGATAGATACCCATTTTGACACATGACCTCTTCCGGTGGGCGCCAATCGTTTCCAGGACTCGTCTCATTGGATTCGGGGCCCAAAATTTAGTCGAAAATCATACCCTAAACGCCTACTTCGCCGAAAATCTCGAAAATCCATTTTTCAAAATACTCATTTTGAAATAATAAAAAATGAATTCATGAATATCTTTACGTCGGATTGAGTGTTAGCACTCCCAGCTCCTCAAGCACAGATTTCTCTCGACTAAAGGCGCACGCTCATCCCCACGATACAGATCTGACTAATAGTTAGTAGGTACTAAACTGAACCATGATAAGAAACGTGCATTTCAGGCATCTCAAGACCATTTCACTATAATTAACGATTTACGGAAGAAGAAAGAGGACAAAATTATACGTTTTGGTCCTATGAGTTTAACATAATTTTGGTGAAAAAATTTGTTGGAGTGACAAAGAAATCTTGGATGAATTTGGAAAACTTGAAAATACCATTGATTTTGAACTTTGCACTTTCTACATTTCAGAAGGCTTCAACAAGGACAACAGCAAACAAGATGGTGGATGCTTCAAAATCCAAAAGTTAAATTTTATTTCACAAGTTTGATGAAAAATGACTTCTACTTTCAAATTTCAGTGAATTGGATATGCGCAGAGCGTTCCAAGTGAAATTAATTGCAAGTCATATTGATCGTTTCAAGTTTGCTGTAGAAGGTTCTGATATAATCATTGTCTACTTCCCACCTCAGGCCGAATGAAAAGTTAAATCAATGAGAGTGGAAGTCGAGAGTAAAACTACGTTATGAGCCCTACCCTCTTGTTAATTAATGAAGTTATCCGAGGAACGGAATAAGGTGAAGTTAGTGCTGGATATTCGCTCTAGACATAAGGTTCCAATTATACGTTATCTCAGTCTTGACTTCTTCTTGTTCAACGGGGTAACCGATCAAACGCAATAACTTGTTGCGAACTTACTCTAGAAAGTGGTTAAGACAGCGGCTTGACGTTATTCCCCTGACATCGCCAGCGGCCGCTTCCATGCCCAAAAATCCCTCGCTTTCCGAAGTAACTTGTACTTATCTCCCCTGAACTCTCACTTAGACCTGCAACATCACTCAACTGAGGGCTTAGGACTTCTTGGTGGGGAATCAAAGTACTAATTGCTATTGATTTGGCTCACGAAAAATATCAATGTGAGAAGGAAGTCGTTTTTCGCCGTTCTGAACGTGACATCACAAAGTGACTTTGTATTCGAATGGTTGTTGAATCAAAATTGTACCCCCTTCCCTTTCCACCACAACACTCACACGGAAAGTGCCCCACAAACCCAAACAACGACTCTTATCATGAGAACCATCCTCCCCCGCACGAATTATACTGTCAAATTAACAGGTAAACGGAATAAAATACTTGTGAACAAAGCTACTGTGGATTGCGCTTGTTATTGCATCACACACTTTCCTACAAAAAGCGCCGGTTTAACAGTGGAAGTCAAAGGAGGAAGTGAATTATTATTATCATTCTGCCTCCTCTTCCCATTAACGTTAACTTTTTTGCTAGTTCGGCAACCACGCGTTTTTTGCAAACTCGTCATTAGTAGCGAACCCTGCAGTACCGACTACAATAGGTTATGAATATTAAAATGCACGTTTCCCGAGTACGACCAATTCCCCTCTTACATCATCAAATACGCAAATAAAAAAAAACTCGCTAAATGAAGATGGCGAACGCCGGGAACAATCTTAGTTCTCGTTTGAAAGAAATGTGATGTTTTTTTTTGCTATAAGTTTCCCCAACAAATGCCGCATCTGGTCCTTTTTCATACCCGAGATTCTTTCACAAAACACAGGATGAAGACGCACTGTCGTTTTTGATAAAGACTCGTCGTGTCACAGAACAACAGCCTTTGGAGGAAAGAATGGAGGCGAGGCGAGATGAGGACGGTTGCAGGATTGCATTAATGGAACACTCGTGACAGTAAAGAATGTGTGATGAATTACGACTCAGATTCAGTTTGTTTCGAGTATGAACATCTTCTTAAGCTTAGAAGTCGATAATTCAGTATTCAGAGGAGAAAAAAAACGTGGTGAAAACGACTGCCAATTAGAAATCATCACCAACGATCCTCCTACGAAAATCTCCATTATGATGTAATATTGAATTAAAAGCTCATAAAGCCACCCTCCAAAATTCAGTTAATTTTAATGTAAAGCACAGATGAAATTACTTTTCCTGTAAAATTATCACAGTTTAGTTAATTGTTTTCAAGTCAGATAAAAATTGGTTTTGTATACTAAATAAGGGAGAAATTCAGTAAAAGCTTTTTACGGAGAAATTTCTCCACAAGATGTGAATATCAGAATATAGGACAACTAAACTAGTAGTAGATCGTGTGGCAAAATAAAAAAATGAGCTCGAATTACGTGTACAATTTGTGCGAGGTATCCTGTACAAATAGAAATAATTCTGTAGAAAAAATGGGAAAAATTAAAATATGTTTCTTTTTTGATAAACAAGTAAATGTAAAAGGTCCTTATTCATACTCATATATAATTTCGTACTTTTGTATGCACGCTTCAGATTTTTTATTTCTATTAATATACATATATATCGTACATAATTCGCCCATTCCCGATTAATAATACTATATGAAAGAGCCAGCAGAGAGGTGACAGCTTGAGGAAAATAAATGGTGTTGTGGTGAGAGGGGGGATTTAACTCCCGTCATTGTTATGTTGTCCGCAGGTATTTTGATCAAAATAGAATGGGAGAGAACAAGTGTCAAAGACACTACTAAACTGCATTCAGAATTATATGAGTGAGTTGATGGGAATCGGGTTCGTGACTGAAAGTTAATTTGCCATGAACCGACTCAACCTTCTACCTTGAATCTACACGAACTTAGCTCAATATTGATATCCCATCGGCCGGTTATTTCATGGAGAGACTTCTGTCGTATATACGTGGCACGAGTCCCTCTCCATGCAGATTGCGTGATTCGTAAATGCAGACGAAAGTGAAAGAAATAATTGTCAAAGCCTCCTGAAATATTTATACCTACTCAAATCGTTGTTTAGGACGAGGCATATTGAGGGGTTTTAGACATTCTTCTCATGTTGATTTGTATACTTTACAGGTCGCTTTCATGATTTCATTTCTTGGGCACTACCAATTCAAAGTATTTATACCCTGACTTTGTCAACTGACCGTGAGGTACTTATTATTTTATCAAAAGAATGTGTGAACACCCTCTTGCATAATAACCCAAAAACATTCCTTCCCAAATATTCACCATTTAAAATCGGCAATTTTGGACGCTGAATCGATCCAAATTGATGCCAGACCAATTGACGCACATCGAGACTATGGAATAACGATATTATGTTACAGATGACGCCATCATCGGAAGACTTTAGAGCAGGATATTGGTGGCCAAGTTGGTCAGAATATAAATTACTCAGGCGATTGATCCTACCTGCATTTCATCACAAGATTGAAGATTATCAGGACGCTTAATCCCCCAAAGTACTTCTCAATCCACCGACCGATACGTTCATTACTTCTAATTAAACTTCTAATAAATGAACTTCTGACTCTGTGATTTGACTTGTGATACTTTACACAAAGCACAAACAGTTTGAAACGATCGGTTAGCCTCAGCTACATTCACTGTATCTCTTAAGCTAAGGTTTGGGTTGACAAGTTGAGTTGATTAACACCTGAGTGAACCCGGACCCCCCCCCCCCCTCCTACCCTTACGAGCGTAAAGCCAACCTTTTCTCTCTGGGAAATGTAATTAGAAAACTAATTAACATCCTGTTTTGTTTCGTTAGCGTTGACCAATGAAACGCTCCCCGCAGTTCTATTCATTGTCCAACGCTCTGGGGAATTAATTCATGTCTATAAAAAAAATTGTGCAGCAATTGGAACTTGAAAAATAGGGCGTGAGAGAGGGGTTTCATTATAATTAATAAGTATATTCTTATATTTAAACATACTTGTTCGCGTTTTAATGACGATATCGTTATTTTTGTTCAATGATTTCCAAAGACATTCTTTCATTGGCGTCCTCTGCCGACAGTCATCACCACCGTGGCGTAGATTTTAACCAATTGAAGACTTGGAACTTGTCATGATGAAGACAGCCTGAGGTTGCTGTTTCTGCCTTGACTATCCACAACGTACTTAGTTATCCGCAATGTTTAGGAACAGAAAAGTTCTCTGGTTCTCAATCACAACTTCCTAACTGCAGAAGCCACAAAAACAAAAAATAATTCATGTATATTTATATTGTATTTATCTAATTATTTGAATATAATTATCTAGGTCCATTACCAAAATACAAGAACATGTACATTTGCGATACATCGTGCGATAAGGTAGGTAGCAATAAAGTTATCCTAGCTAAGCTAGGAGACCGGATGAGTTCACCCTATCGAGATAGAACGCTTTTATCTGCACTGAAGTCCTTTCTGTGGTACCACAAGGTGTTCCCAGCACACTTATCTCTGTAGAACTTTCAAACAGTTCTGGCTTTGTTGGCGTACATTACGTTTCTGCCCCGTGAAACCTAGACAGAGGATTGATATCGTCGTACACATTTTTTTGCATTGTTGAGAAATTATGGTAAAAACCGTGATGAAACGGAATCACAAATATCACACTAGAGAACATCATTCGCATTGTTATCCCTCGAGGGGCGACAAAGTTGACAAACTGCGCCCTCGGAGAAGTGTCAATCCCGACTAAACGGCTGACAACTTGATGTATTGGTAGTAAACTCCATATTTGCCAGAAGTTGGCGACTGTTCTCAAAAAAAGGGGAGAGGAGAGTAAGGGAGGGGAACGTTTGATTAGGCAACGTGACTATTTTGGCGGCGTTCCACGACACAGTTTCCAATTGAATCTAGGGAGTTTTTAAACTCATTCGAAAATAATGAACTTTAAATTCAAAAAGAACGTTTCAATTAGGAAAAACTGAACTGTTATTAGTATTGTATTCCTCGTAGGTAGCCGCTACTTTTTCTTCTTTTAATATAAGTAAGATATTAATCGTCGTCTAAGGGTCGATCTGGGCCAACTGGCGCCATCATTACTGGTTGTATTTATCTCTAACGAATGTGTCTTTTTGTGAAGATATGCTTGAGCATGATGAAAACACGGGAATACGCCATCATTCACTCAAATCCGGATATTAGGCCAGAATTGTAATAGAGCAGATTATTACGTATAAATCTACGAAGCCCTTCTCTCATGTCGTTTTGACAGGTCCTACACTTCATCCCGACGGATCACGGAGACATTTGACGGAAGAGATTATTCACATCAATTGCCACATTAAGCCATATAGCTTCTAGTACCTCAGTGAATAATCTCTGAGAATAATTGAACGTTCGTGCTGTGGTTTCATGTTTATTCCTCAGTCGAGGATGGTCTTTGGGAAATTGAATTACCTCAAAATTAATCTAGGATGTTATTGAAGCAATTAGCACCTTGCGACACCCAGCGACGGCGAAGCTAGGAAGGATGCAATTACGATCGTGAATCAGATAAGTTACACTTTCTTCTTTGGGTTAATTGCTAAGCTGCTCGTTAGGTTTCAGGAGCAGACGAAGGGTGGGTATACGGTTTTGATTAATGTCGTTGCCCAAGTCTTTAGGAAGAAGGAGCCCTTCATATATCAGGCCCATGCAAATTTCTTTCCGAAGATTGCGGAGCGAAAAGAAGGAGCGGAGACTAGAAGGAAATATAGGCCCCCGAACAGCTCCATCAATAACACTACTTGTACTTGCGTACATCCATTTCAAGGCCCGGCGGTGAACAAAATTATGCTCGTTGCCAGCCTCGGGAGAGACTCTGTAAAGGAAAAGTACGATGAAAACTGCCATAGTTCATATTATGTCATGATTACCGACGAAAAATTCCTTGCATAAAGTTGAATGATGCGCGAGGGTGCGAAGTGGGGTAGTGCAGCACGCGGTCTATGAATATGAAAAGATTAGGTATTTGATCTCATACCAATTCATCAACCTACCACATGAAGCGTAAAACCCACAAAAGCTGCATATTCTTATATTTTAATACTTGTGTGTTCTGGGAATTCGGTCATCAACCACCCCCAAGAAATATGAGCCACTTCCCCTATAAGTACTTACTTCTCAACGTTCAAGGATTGAATCAGGAATATTCCAGAATAACAAGGGTGATTTCGATATTCTAAAAAACTCCGAGCCCGTCGCCTGGCAATGCAAAGTTGTTGGTCGAAGTACAGTTAGGGCTCATTAGATGGCCTCGTGGCAGTTTTTTTCCCTTGGCAGAAGTAGGTAAAGTTGCTTGTATTTCCATAGGGAGGCTCAGAAAAAAATTTACCGTCGCCCTAATAAACCACGGAATTAAGGTCAACTCACGTGCACTCTTCCGTCTTCCTACTGATTTCCAAAGAGACATTCCCTCTAGAAACCATAACGACGCCATCCATATTGCATGCGAATAAAATTATAATTAAAAACAGTTCTTCACTCCCACAAAAAAGTGTCCTGTTACGGAGGGGACTGAGAAAAATAAAGGTTACCGTCGTATTTATCTGACTTTTCCACTCAACCAAACTCCGTCCCGGCAAGTAATGAGCGGTGTAAGGGCACGTTTCACCACAAAATAAATGTGTGCGTTCATTAAGGCGCGATAGCATGCCTTCTCCGAATGAATTTTTCAACACGTTTTCTCTATGCATGTTCAGTAGTTACACCTACCAAAGTGGAATAGATATTGTCACTGTCATTAGTTAGCACCCAATACAAAATTCTCTGGACAGGAAGGAGATTGGGTTTTTCAAGAATTTTAATCATAATCTTTAGTGGGAATACAACGCTATATTCAATGTAAATGAGTATACAAAGATCCGGAGGTCACTCACTGGGAGGAAATAGACTAGTGGTCGAATAGATTACATCTAGGATGTAACCCGCTGGTTTTACATTTGATCCTATTCAAAATTCGCGTAACTCATGCATGAATTCATGCAAGACTCATTTCTCCAAAATGCAGACGAATTACACCGAATTCGTTTGGAGGCTATGAAGCGAATAAAGTAGAAATTTTGATTTTTGGGCTCAACAAATTTTCATTTTTCATTTTGAATATGGGTACAATGCTTCGGATTTAATTTGGAAGCGAAATTCCAGGAGCGGGCGTCAATACTGCCAAAAGCCACCAGCTACGTTACTGAACGTGCTGTTTGAGCACGGGTGTGGTCGCGAATAATGAAACCCGGTGGTGAATAGTCTGTTGTTCTCAACGGCCTTTGTTGTGACAAGTCTGAGAAATACCGACAAAACCCATAAATAATTGATTTACCTTCACTGTGATCGAGCTGTCGTTAATATGTGAGAAGTCAACATTTGAAGCTCCTGTTTACAGTATCAGATAGTTTTCCCTACGATGAAATCACAATACGTACAACCTACTGGTGATTGGGCTTACCCTTTACACATCAAGTCAAAATTATTTGACGCTAGAACTGTCTGGCTAGATATTGACGATATCTTAGGATTAAGTAAGTTCTCGATGCGTAGGCCCGAAAGGAAGCTCTATGTCAAAGAATAAAATCCACAAGAACTGTTTTCTCTGTGATATAGGAACTTCTCTATATTGAAGTAGACCTCATCAGACTGAACTGAGCCCAATTGCTCATCAGACAGTAATTGGGATTAGCGGCCATAATCAGAGGAATCGAGCGAACGTGATAGCAAATACGACCCAACCAGGTTATAGGAAGTCGTCCGGCTCATAAGTCAACGGGAATACGTAGCCACAACAACGTTCACTTCTATTTCTTCAAATTTTACCGCATTTTCCAGGTTTATTCGCAATCGTATTTATGCTTGAATCTTCTAAATCGTACATAGAGTTGAAAACTGTCTGTCCTCCGCTGTTACAGGTAGTACCAATGAAGCCGACTCACACCAGCCATAGATGAGAGAAAGAAGTTAGTCCATTGGTCCATTCAAGAAAAAAAAAGTGCTCATTATTTGGATGGCATTCTTATATCTGCTTCCGTTCAATAAATTTTGACGATGGCAAAAACTGATGAACTCCATTAAAAATCATGCATTTCAATATCCATCATTTCAATGTATTACTGTTCATTTAGCCTGCATTAAATCTTTCCAACTATGTAAACCACATGAATTTACGGATGTACAAGCATCAATATTTGTAAAGGAATTTTGTGAATTGCGTAAAATCTCAAGTTAAAATTTATTTACTCAGTTCTAATTGAACAATTCAGTCAACAGTGGAACAAAGAACTATTTTCAAATACAAGTTTTTTTGTTTTTAATTAATTAACTAATTTATTTATTTTTAATTTTTTTAAGGGTAATTTTTGTGCCAAGTTCAGTGTGAGAATAAAATTATACCGTGTGGAAGATTTATATAATTTATAAAACTATTTTTATACGAATTGAACGTTTAGTGTACGACCGGGAACGGTACTTGCGCAGTGAGGTACTTCCCCGTTCCAATTTATTTGTTCCAAAATACAATTTCGATGTTTTTTTGTAATAAAATGAAGTTTTTACTTACTATTTATACTTTAAGACAGCTCCCACCAAATGACACTTTTCCGGTCAAAATCTCAATATCGCGTGTGTTCAAGTGTTTTTCAACGACTACGAAATACGAACGTCACCCCACCGCACTGAGCGACGACGCGGGCATCACTAGGACCGGGCAGCGGGGCGCAGGGAGAACGGAGCTGGCGGTGACTGGCGGGACCCCCGGGGAGAGGCCCCGGGAACGAGGGGGTCGTCGGGGTAGGCAACACCCGCAAGACCTGCGTGAATTGAATGGTGGGAAAACCTCGCGTGCTTTTCGCCCACGAACAACCTGTTACCGATGTGTCACTTGAGCATCGAGGAGATTGAAATTCCGGGACACTCAATCAAGGTTTGTAATTTTTATTGGCGATGAGATTATATTCAACGAAAACAATGAGGAAAAACGTGTCATCCCCTCGATTGCCTCTTCGCGGAATCACTGTGGAACCACGGTGTTTTACAGAATGGTATAGAAGTGGGTTTTGGGAGAAAGGGCTTACCACAAACACTGTGGTTTATGGAGGGACACGATGCACTTCTGCGCTACGTTTGAATAACATTATTTTCTTCATTTTTACAAAAAAGAAATCCTTTCATCCAACACCCCTTACCTACCTATAGATAGATACATAGATAGATTGCCAAAAATCTCGAAAATCCATTTATCAAAAAACACATTTTGACCCCCCAAATTTGGTCAGATTGAGCTGAAAATTTTCGAGCAAAAACGGGTCCTTGACCAAAATTTCAGATTTTAAGAAAATGTTATACTACCAAAGTCGGCGTGGACGGTGGACGTCGTACGGCGGAGGGACATATGACTATTTTGATCTAAACACCTTGAAACGCTCAGAAAAAAAAAATTTGCGCCGAATCGTTAAGATCGTCGTGTTTCAGGATGTTTAACCATTGATCGTTATAACCGTTAATAAAGAAAAATTAAGGCCGAAATTTGTCAAAGTTTGGTCCTTGAAACTGAGTGCAATCGCCGTACTAATGCACGAACCCCTCCGTTTTAAATAGAATCCGACGGGCAATGAATCCAAAGGGAAGGAGAGAAATCAATGAGATGATACCAATCTAGGCATCATAAATCTTGTCAATAATACACACACTCTCAAATCTAGCAAACTCTTACAACAACAACAATTCTAATATATCAGATATTGTGTTGACAAATTTCAAAATTACAAGAATAACAATTAAAACCCACTAATCATTCAACGCTGAACTAAAAACCAACAGTTGCAGTGACCCAACCCACTCTCTGCCAATCTGGTGGGAAAAAACTCACAAAACCACCTGAGACTCTAACGATAATAAATACTTTTTGTCACACGCTCAGAGCAAATCTACCATATTCTTTCCATGAAGCTTCCAATAAACTTTGTTTTACACCCTAGTGTTCCAAAAGATTTTTGTGAATGAGTTTTAAACCACCATTTTCCACTTTGAAGAGCCGCAACTAATCGAAACACAAAAGTGATGACGTACAGATCCGCTATCAGAAATCCGCGTCCATTGAAATTCTTGGCGAATAGAAATTCCAAACCTTGCCGTTCATAAGAGTAATAAATTGCCAATTTCCCCATTACCCACTCACCACAACTGAGATCTCTTCTTTAGTCAACGCGTGGGCCCGTGAGACGATAAAGCTCTTATATCGGCGATAGGATTGTAGTAAGCTTCTGTAAATAGCCATTATACGCTCTATTACCGGCCGATGAAAGCTTCCTTGTCTGCTCTTTGAGAACTGGAACGGTTGTTTCCATTCCGCCCGAGATTCATTCACCTGAGAGAATTCAAACTGTTTCGCGACAGGTTAGGCCATCTATCGAGGACCAATGAGAGCGATTTGTGAGCCAATCTCCTTACCTCTCCCCCATTTCACACCCTATTTCGGCCCTCAGTTTACGCCAGTGGTGATTTACCTAGTTTATAAAGATTCATACAATTGACAAACTAGCAACTGCAGTCAAATAGTCTAGGTATACCCATCGGATAATCCAAAATGAGACCTATTTACTTTAGGTCAATAGAACATACACAAGAATTGGAAATTCTCAATCGTTTTTTTCCCTCTCTCGTACGGTTTTCAAAGTAAATTTTCCTCCTATACGGTCGTCGTTTTGGATCGTTTACGATGTTAAGTGGTGACCAACTGTCGACAGAAACTTGCTTTTTCACAAAGTGAGGCCTTCATCTCTGTGTCCAGTAATTGGCTCGCCGAATACGACCTTTTCGCCAGCCATTCTCGGGCTCTCCCATCTCTCCCAATAATTCAATGAACATGTCCGCTAATAGTCAATTCAAGAGCTCTCAAGTTCCAACGAAGGGCGAATTCACCCAGTATATTCCGAAAGGCTTCAAAAGGACCGTGGGCGGATTGTGTACACAGCCCGCTTCCGCTTACATACTGTTTTTTTTTTCTTTTTAACGTTACAACGAGGTGCAAGTTTCTGCCTGGGCTCTCGAATATCCCACGAAAATAGCTTCCATTTCAAGAGGGACACCACTCAAAAATAAGCGCTGTTCTGTTTGGCCTCGCTCCCACCCAATTCCATTGGTGTTACCTACAATACTTTTTCAATTCTGTGAATTTTTTTGTCGATGTTATTGATAGGGGTGTAAACCAACGTGAGAAAATTAAGTTGAAGTAAAGTAACATCTTGGAAAGATTATACGCATATTATAATTTATAATGCAAATTCTCTTGGCCTGAAATGTGCCTAATGAAAGGAGAATTTTCAAAATTTGTGGGGAATCAGTCTTGTGAGGTACCATTTTTCTTAAATTGGATTCATGCGGGCCGAAAGAATATTTTGAAAATTGGTATTTTATTGAAGAATAAAATGGTTTGCCCACTTTGTTTTCTAAATACTAGTATCTAGGTGAATACTTACTCCGCAGACCCCAAAAATACTCTTTCCCACTCGTGCAAGATCTATCCACAAATAATTAAAAGTAATGAAATAGTTTGAGCTTTTTAATTTTCAAAAAAATTAAGGAACAAAAACCCACATGAACTCATGAAATTCCTTTGCTACAAGATATCAATTTATTCTGATCCTTCTAAATCAGTCCATGGCTATGCTAAAATAAAGAGAAGTTTCGAAATGGCGAACGACGACCTTGATACGAATGAGTATGAATTTCAAAACAGTAAAATGTTGCATCGATAAGCAGTATTGAGTGGAAGAGGAATTACACTGATGAGGAACCGAGTCAATCGGTTAGGACAATATCAACTATCAACGTATGCCCTCTCTACAATCCGCACACTGAATTGGCCTCTCCTCGATGAGCATTTGCGTAATGTCGGTCGGCCAATATCACGTTGACGAGTGGGAAGGGGGGGGGGGATGCTGAGTTGATCAAGCTTATCCGCCTCAATGTCCCCCTGTTTCAATACCATCATATCGATTACTTGACATCCCAATGGAACGAGCAGGATTCGGCTGGGGGGAAGCTCGTCATTATTGGCTCGATCCCTGATGATTGGTCCCGACATCACGTCATAAACTGTTTCCTCCAACGATAGCTCCAACAGGTCTTCTCGCCATGGTATTTTATGTACTTGAAATGTGCGTAAATTTTTTCTAGGAACCCATTTTAGTAAAATATTCTGGTAGCTATACGACCGCGAAAATTTGTTCCTCAATAGGCGTAGCACATGGACTAACTGATGTATTCAGTAATCAAAATTGACGAAAAAGAACAGAATTGACAATTATCAGGTCTCCTGGAAGAAAAATAACGACACCCAAAAGAACAAAAATTGGGGAAACGCAATCAATTATCCACAAGTTTCCACGCTTAACCAAATCGTTGGGTCTTGGAGCTGCCCTTATTTCATGTCATCTCTGTTGGGTTTGGGAAAAACAATTGGATCGAATGGATTAATTAAGTAATTAATTAGGTATGAGGTACTTCTTCCCGATATCGTACCGTTCTCTTGATGGTCAGAATGAGAACGGATAAATATGCGTTTATTGCAAAAAGATAAATATTTGTGGTACTGGATGTTGATGTTGAGCGCGTAGGCTACTCCAACACTAAAAGATGAACTTTAAGCTGTCTGGGGAAAATCCAGCATACTACTGCGCCAACCTACGGTAATCAAATAAAAAAGACTGAGTTCGCCGTGCTAGTGTAAACGTCACCTTGGGCTAACCTTGAGAAATAAAAAGCTGCAGTTAGACGTACGCCGGGAAAAGGGCTTTAAAAGATATCGGGCATAATAGCTGAGATGAGCCATAAAATATTATGTTCTCTTGGTACACAGTGCTGGAAAAGTCTGAGCGAAAAAGTTATGAGAAGGGCTCTGATAACGTGGAGTGGTGCAAGATGTGGCAGAGAGTGGACCATAAACGAGTTGCTGATGTGAAAACGACGGCTTGGCTAGTGACGAGTGGCGAGAAAAATATTATTTGGTGTTTGAAAAATAGAGAGCTCATCAAAAAACAAAGAAGTCAGACTTGTATTTTCTTCAATAAATTCGTTTTTACCGTGGTCTAAGAAAGGTTAAGATATCGCCCATCCCTCGAAATTCGTGCGGTCTGGGAATGAAGTGAATCATTGACTAGAAGAGACGTATTATTTTCTCCATACCAACTCGGTGAGGACTGTATTCTTCCCGAACCTACAGGCAATTGACGAGAGAACTGTGATTTTCAAAAAATAACCTGAGCCATACCCATCCAATGTCACCAGGGCGATAATGTATTAATCGCAGGGTGATTGTAAAGAAGGATTTTGGAATCGCTGCAATGTTGGATTTTTCTCACAAAGACTGTTTGGGTTCTGCTTTCGTATAAAGTATTTTCTACTCTAATCGCCCCAAACAAGAAAAAAGGTGTGTGGTTCCCAAAAGAGTATGGTTGAATTTCTTCCACTACGACCTCCATTGTACGATATCTGAAGGACGGAAGCTCGTACGATCATAGCCATCCAACAAAAATAGGCAGGTGTCCAAATTGAGCAGAATGGCTAATTCGTACAATGGGTAGAGGACGGATGGATTTTTTGATTTGAGATTGCATCGTGCACATCGTCCAACCGCCTGTGAACGCACATAATCAAATCAGTTTGATTTTGGTCGTCATATTATCGTGCCTTCAGGTTTGTGATGGAAACATGAATTTCGAAGAAAAACTTATCAACAAATAGAAATTCCCATTCTGTGGGACGAAAGATTGCCAACTTTGGCCCCCTGTACCAGTTGGGGAATGAAACAAATAGCTACACTTCCTTTGGAAAAACGCTGCGAATTCTTACACATGGGTTGGTTATTCTTCGAACGGGCGCATGGAGACTAATTTAAACCTCGGACCAGGCGCATGGAGATTCATTTCTTCAACATGGTGAAAATGGGGGAAATAGGGGGTGTGGCGGGTCCTGAACCCATTCCAATCGATTCAGGGTCCAAAATTTAGTGGAAAATGATACCACACACGCCTAGGTACCAGAAATCTAGAAAACACACATTCGAAATGGGTAATAGATAGCCATTTGGACCCATAACCTCTTCCAGGGGGTGCCAATCGATTTTGGGACCCTTTTCATTGGATTCAGCGTCCAGAATATAGTGAAAAATGATACACCACACACCTATATTTCAAAAAATCTCAAAAATCCTATTTGACCCACACATTTTGACCCCTACCCCACCCAAATTTGGTCCGATCGGGTTGAAAAGTTTCGAGGACCAACTAGAGCCGTGAGCGGACGCCTCATTTCAGATTTTTCTGAAATTTCAGATTTTTTGAAAATTTTCTACTACCAAAGTGAGGACGGCGGACGGACATTTTTGCTAGTATTGAAACGTCCAAAACAATTTTTTGGGGCGAATCGGAGAGGTTGACTTTTACATGAAAACATAGAATGATTATTTAAAATGATTATAATGAAATTAATGAGATAGCAAAAAAACTTACTGATTCCCATGATTTTCACAGGAGGCCGGAATTCCTCAAAAAAGGCGGGGATACAAGATTCCAATCTTTTTTCCAGACCACTTTTGGTTGGTTATCCTTGAATAATCAACCTATGTTTTTCCCTGTGTGATCTTTTGTTATGCTGTCTTTTGCCCTCAAGTCGAAGTACTTCCTGCGAAACTATTTCTTGGATGCCGCTAGATAGCACTGTCTGCTCCAAATCGGGAAAAATGGAATATTAACTTTTTTCCTCTGTATCCAATCATTTTTCAACCCCCATGGATTTACTGAAATTCGTGACCACGCAGAACATACGACGACGTTGGTCCTAAACCACTTTGAATACACCTTGAGTTGGCGACCGTCTGATAAAAAGCGACCGTAGTTGAGGCAAGATGGTTTCAAATAGCTTTTTTGTGTATTACGAGACTTCCCATGAATTTCTTCATTCTATTTATCTCAAGAATCAGCTTTTATTCAAGTAAAATGTATTCTGTAGCAGCTCACGATGTGGACGTCACGAGAATAGTGACGGAAGAAGTTTTCTATATCAAGAAGAAAAAGAAGAATAAATAAGGTTACTCCCATTTCGTGGTTACCCTTTCTTAATATTATTATTACTATATTCTATTATGTTATTTATTATCCCTTCGTATGCATAAGAGCAATGTAGATGTAGATACCTTTTGTAAGTTCATGTTTGCTGTTGGATGCTACTCCGCATAGCTAGGTATCCTGTGGTTCAGAATCAACAGCCAATGAATGGGAATTTCTGATAGTGAGCTGTGGTTGAAGAGTTCCTAAGAAGTGCTGTTTCACTCGTATTACCTATCAGGATAAAGTGAGTTCCCATATAATTCAGTGTTTCCGCATACCGAGGTTATTTCACCCGCTACTGACATATTCTACTCTGATAAATAAGTGTGAAAAGTGCGGAAGGTCTGAGTTGGTTCTTGGTTGACAGATCATTTTTACCAATACTTGAACTAAGTATACCGAAGTCCGTTTATTCGGCTTTGCTTGTTTGAGCAAGCTATCGAGCTAGTTGTCGCTTGACAGTGGTAAATGGAAACTGTAGTTTAATCTACGGTGTCCGCAGATTTGTATAGAACCAATTTTTTCTTGGGCCGCTCTATACATCTACACCTTCACGTTGAAATACTTACCTTATTTGTCTCATTTAGTGATCAACATTCTTTATGCTTCTTCGTCTACAGTTGAACAATGGGTGAGAGAAAAGGCACCAACAAGTACTACCCGCCTGACTATGACCCGAATAAAGGCGGCCTCAACAAATTTTTGGGCACCCATGCCCTTCGTGAGCGCGCGAGGAAGCTGCACATGGGCATTCTCATCATCCGATTTGAAATGCCCTTCAACATTTGGTGCGACGGGTGTAAGAACCACATTGGAATGGGTGTCAGGTTAGTTAGCTCATTACCCAGATCGAAGCTGAAAAAAAAATTGGTTTTCTTGGACTACAGCCGCATTTTTTATCGTTCCCTAGGTATAACGCTGAGAAGAAAAAAATTGGTATGTTCTACACCACACCAGTCTACCAATTTCGGATGAAATGCCATTTGTGCGACAACCACTTTGAAATAAAAACCGATCCTGGGGTATGTACCTATGTTTGAATTGGAGTTACGCCCAATTACGCTTGAAATAATCTTTTATAGGCGATTTCGTCAAATTAACTGTTTTCATTTGACAGAATTTGGAGTATATTGTCGTAAGCGGTGCCAGAAGACAAGAAAATAGATGGGATCCGACTCAAAATGGACAGGTAATTTTGTTGAAGCCTCTATGTATGAGGCATTTTGTACTAATGTTTTATGGAGCAATGTCTTATGGCAATTCGAAGAAGAAAGCATGACTCTTGGGCCTTTGTTGCTTGCAGATTGTTCCAGAAGACAAAGAGGTGTCCAAACGTTTGTTCGACGACGCCATGTTCAAACTGGAACATGGTGTTGGTGATCGAGGAGCGAGCGCTGCAGTGGCTCCAGCAATTAATGGACTCATTGCCCATTCCGAACTTACTTCGAAAGATGACTTTGGTGCTAATTTAGCCCTTAGGGCGAAATTTAGGGTAATTATCCACGTACAATACTACCTTACAACGCAACTTGAAGTAAGCGTGTTGATTAATGTTTAATGATAAAAGTTTATGTATGGTTTTAGGCTCGGAAGAAAGAGCTCAAAGCGAGGGAAATAGTGGATAATGCGTTGTTGAAAAAATCTAGCTTGGAAATTCCTCTACTCTCTGAACAAATTGAAGACGTTCGGCTGGCAAGTCTCCTCAGTATGCAACCTGCTGTTGGTAAGCAAATGAGCTTTGTGCACTAAATCTACTTGATTCAAGGTATAAAAATAGTAAATCAGTGTCTTCAGATCTGGTAAATAGAAAAAATGGCTCTTCTGAAGGGATTTTGCGATGATTAACGCTTCTACAAACGTTTACCTGAACAGTGCTTACGTTTATATTCACAGGCGCCCAGGAGAAACTGAAATCAAAAATAAGAAGGATCGTCGATGAAGCTACCAGCATGCTCGAAGGAGCGTCACCCATCAAGAAGTTGTGCGACGTTGGTGTCCGACCCAAAGTCGCTGTTTCACAATCCGCTTCCCTGTCATCATCCAGTGCGCAGACATCCGATGCACCGAAAGTGTCTTTGGTGGCACAATATAGTTCGTCGTCGGGTGATGAGGGTTGAATGCGGATGAGAGAGAACTAGGTTCATGTTATGTTCATGTTACGTCAGAGTTCAAGTGAATCGGCGAAGGAATCTCATGTTTGAATTGTTTTGGTTCAGCTGATATGCAGGCTAGTCAATCTACAATGTTGAGTTATCGATAAGCCCTGTAATTTTAAACGTTAAAAGTATTTAAATTATTTTATTAAATTACATAAGAAATATATTTATTTGAAAAAGCAGTATCAATAAAATGATTCAGTATAAATTAATTCTCTTCTTGATTACCTACCTACTCAAGCACCAGTTTACAAACACTACTGGAACTCATGCAATTTTGCAACTAGACTGATGGGGCCCCCTAATTTCTCCAACTTCTTGCTAACCTGAACATCATGGTCACAGGGTGATCAAAAGCTACTTACCTATTAAAGTTTTCTTATGACCAAACAGTCAATTCGCTAACCCCTCTTTGTTTTTGATTCAGATGAATGGGGTTCGACTAGTTGGAAGTGCATCAAAAGTGGATAGGAGGCTCACAACTAATTTAAAGAGAATAGCGACCCTAAGTGTGGATTTCAATAACGACCCCAGCCAACTCCAAATTTACGAATGTATGGCTATCATGATTAACATGATTTCAACACTTTTTAGCCAACGATTTCTCCTCAAACTTATCGTGCAGCCTTAAATGAAGATAACAACTGATGAGAGTCAGCGAGCTGTAGCAAGGTTTTTGCAACATGGGAAAGGTGAACTCTGAAGTTGAAGGTGACGTTTTTTTCAAAGCAGATATCAGAGTTGTGATAAGAATAATAGCGTATTCTTGACTTGAGTAGCATGATTGTCTTTTTTCCTTCGTATTCGTTTGCAGAGGCGAGACGTACTTTGTTACCGAACTATCTGTGAATATTTAGTTCTATTACCCACCTCCAGTGGAAGCTTAACACCCGACGAAGGGTGGCTAGGGCCTCGACCAACCCCTCCTAGCAAATCATGAACCGCTAAATTTGGTCCAGCGGAAAGACTCCCTGATGGCAAATTTTCCTCGATGTTTGCCCGACGGCAAGCACATAAAAGGAAGAAGAGCTCTTCAATTATGCGCGTTTGCTTTAGGCTTGATGCTTTTCGCCGTTATTTACAACAACACCCGGCTGACAGTTGATGACGAAGAAGATATGAGAGATTTCCCGGCGGACGCATCTCGTCATCGAGGAGAAACAGTGCAGATCATCAGGGAAATTCCGTCAGGTGAGTGAGAATTTAACCGTGAACGGGATGTTTTGTTAATTTGATGAATAATTTCGAAGCAAATGGGCGACTAAGTTAACGGCAACACTGTTGCTCGTAATGCCCTACTTTCTACTTTCTCTTGAGAAAGTCGGTGTAGAGAAAATATTCGTTTTGAACGCAAGTTCTGTGTTTTTCCAAAATGTTTTCGAGGTTGACTTTTTATCCGACGCTTGTATATAATTTGTTTATGGAAAAAGTGTCTTCTCGTCGTTGGTATGACAGGATAGACGACACTGTGATACTTGGTGCTCTGCCTTTCAAAAGCTTAACTCGCGAGTTGTGCGATCGCGAGAATGTGGTAGGAGTCGTTTCAATGAACGAAGATTACGAACTCTACTTCGCCAATTCCGCCAAAGAATTGGACAATCGCCGGCGTTGAATTCCTCCAGTTGAGGACCAGAGACATTTTCGAAGCGCCTTCGCACGACAAGTTGCTCCAAGGCGTGGGTTTTATTATGAAGTTCACCGATCGGCCGAATGCTACTGTTTACGTTCATTGTAAAGCTGGCAGAACGCGGTCTGCAACACTGGTCGGCTGTTACCTCATGTTCAGGCACGGTTGGACGCCCGAGGAAGCCGTGCGGTTTATGCGACAGAAGAGGCCTCACGTTTTACTGTACAAACCGCAATGGAAGGCTTTGAGGACATTCCAGCAACATCTCTCTGCTCGTGACCCAATCAGTTATTAGCGCAATTATAGAAAACTTCAACTCTCAAGCTGAATACTGAACGTCAGGTACCTGGTCGTACAAGAATGATTTTTCTCCCGTCTGAGCAGTCGGCTGATCCATTCAATGAAGTGTGTGATCTACGTACCTATTCCGACTCAGCCTGTATACTTCAAGAACTGATCAATTAAATCCCTCAAATCGTTAAGGAAACCGCCTGAATCTGTTATTATGTCGTTATTACTTTTGTATATAATTTATTATGTGGATAAGTTATCATAAATTTAAAAGCAAAATTTGGACTTTTGTCTTCCATAACACCACCCACTATCAGCTAACAATAACCCAGACTGGACGATCTTACTGTAATTCCACATACGAATTTTGGCCAGTTTAATAATTGATGATAATCTGATGGTTCCTTGCCTATAGTGGCGATGAATGGCTCCTGAGAGCCAGTAACCTTCCCATGCATAGCTGCAATACTAAGCACTGGAAACTCGGATATGGCCTTCATTTTTAAACTCTTAATTGGAAAAATATCGCAAAACCATCACACAGTTTTAGTGTATGGTATTGATCAACATTTCAATAAACTGGAGGAATAAGGTGAGGTAAACTCGAGAAAATAAATTAGAGGGAGAGAAGAAGCAGCATGATTTGCCCCTTTTTTGGGGCGTGAAAGTTCTGCTACAAACCCTCACCCCTATATTTTGTCAAATAACGAGTGTTCATGAGAGTCTTCAACATAATAACGTTTCTCTACTGGATAAAATGACTTAGTCCAAACATTGAGGACAATGTTTCTTGTTTCCAGAAGTCAAAACTGTCAACATCTTAAAAGAAGCGATGGGACCCCACCGCATAGTCCATTTGGATTTGAAGGGAGCTGTTCCTAAGGTTTCGTATCTGAGGGAAATATTCCCATTTTTCAAGAAACTGGGAGCAACTGGGATTCTTATCGAGTACGAGGACAGCTTTCCGTACACGTCAGCAGACGTTTCTAGCAGTCTAGCCTATTCTAGGAGTGAAATACAGGAGGTTTGACTTCATACTTGAATACATTTTTCTCAGCTTACGACTCTGAATCTGTAAGTTTTGAATTTGTTCCTTTCTATTCCAGATTTTACGACTGGCAAAGGAGAGTCGGCTTATGGTGATTCCACTTATCCAAACATTTGGTCACCTGGAGTTTGTTCTTAAACTGGAGAGTTTCAAACATCTCCGTGAAAGTAAACGGTACCCTCAGGTCAGGAAATGGAGCCTGAATATTCGCTTTCTTCAGTTTCCTTTACTTGCACACATACCAAACTTGAGTTATTTAATAGAGTTGCTTTTTGAATGTGTTGGAAAATCCTCAAATTTGGTAAAGAGGCTTGAGAGGTTCCTCTCAAGTCAGGCCTGGACAGTGGCTGATACAAAATAACATTTTTCCATACCAGCGCCAGAAATTGTAGGTTATGTCCAAAAGAAAAAACTAAATTGATAGCTTAAACAAAAAGGTTACAAGAGATCAGCGAACGCTTCTGCACAATTAGCAGCTATTATGAGAAACAATTACAACTACCAATTTTACAATGGCCAAGTACCATTGACAGATGGAAGTGCTACGTGTGATAAAAACAAGTTTAAACTATTTTAATGTGATCTTAAACACAGAAGGTGGATTTTTCATACAAATCAAGTATTCATAAATGGTTTTATGAATCAGCACAAATTTACATTGTCCTATTCAAACGTATCTTCTGAGAGTGACGAAGTACCTAACCTATATGTATTTTATCAAATATTTGGCTTTCTTTTCACAGTAGAATCTTCCTTACATTACCAGAAATAAGGCATCCGATTTTAATGGAACCTGTTTCTATTCTAGTCCATCTGCCCTTCGAAAAATGAAACCGTAAAACTTCTTTTTAACATGATTGACGACGTTCTAAGTTTACACAAGGACATCGAGTTCATCCACATTGGCTGTGACGAAGTTTACCAACTGGGAGTGTGTGAGGATTGCAGATCCAAGCTAATAGCGGAAGGTTGGAGTCCGCAGGAGCTGTACCTCAATCACGTTGCTATTGTTGCGAGGTGGTTAGATTTGATGTTCAAATATTTATATATTTTTACATTCTCGAATTGTTTGTTAACGTACTGATGTTTGTCTCAGGTACGTAAAGAAGAAATATCCATCTGTAAAGGTTTTGATTTGGGATGATGAGTTGAGGCGCATTCCTCTTGAAGCTCTGACGTCGTGGAAATTAGGAAGCCTGGTAGAACCTGTTGTGTGGAAGGTAATTTTGATAAGTCATAATGCAATAATTACTGCAGCGCTCCTAGCGGCCAATCGCTGGTGGCGAACCTTCTCAATTCAAGCTTTCCGTTGTGGTATTTCTCCTCAGACAGTAGAATAAAAACAAATGATCACTTTAGTGTAACAAATTGGTGTTTGAATTTTTGGGGCGTTTGTACAGATCAATTTAGAGCGCTAATTGGAGTTTCACTCGTTGCTAATGTAAACATTGAAAAAATATTGTTTTTATTATGATTTTAGTACACTGAGGACGTTGAAGCAGAATTCCCTGACGGCATTTGGCGGAAGTACCAAAAACTTTTCCCTCATTTGTGGTTCGCAACAGCCTTTAAGGGAGCGGTGTCTCCAGATTCCATCACCAATAAGATCAGTGAGTGTCCTTCGCATCTCTTTAGTTGCTTATAGGGCCATTGCTCTATTATTATTCGTATTTCCTGTTGTAGGTTACTATTTGGACAATCACAGATCTTGGGTTCGTTTGATTAGCAAATTAGAAAAAACCATCAAGTTCAGAGGTGCAGTGCTTACCGGTTGGCAACGATACGATCATTTTGCAGTCCTCTGTGAACTTCTACCAGTGAGCATACCCTCGTTGGCTGTGAACCTCATCTATTTAGGGGCTCAGAGTAAAAGTGGTATGTTTTGAACGTTTTGATGAAAGGATTTTGTATATACCTGATCCTTGTGAACCACCATGGAAACATTCTCTTTCAGATTTGGTTGGCGTGACGTCTGAAGCGCAGACCGTCTGCCGGTGTGATTCCAATCCTGTGCTGACTCTGAACAACTATCTCGTTCGATGTTCCTTTCCCGGATCCCGTCTGTTCCACGCGGTGTCCCATCTGGGACAGGTGTTTGATCAAATTGACTCGATCAAATCGATGAGCCCTTTCAAAGGGTGGATGAAACTATACAATAGGAATATGACGTTTTCAGCCCCATCACACGTCAGTGCCACATTTCCTATTACTGATTGCTGTACTTGGTAAATTAGGGGTGTTCAAGTTCTGGCTAATTTGACGTTGTATTTCTGAAGTAAGCTACTTGAAAAGAGTCAATGCGCGTGCGCCTTGAAGTATCCACAAGTAACCCTGCCAATTAACCCGAGGGATAAAAAACTCAAACCTTTTGCTAGGTACACAGAAGCACTTGCTTAGTACCTTTCTCCATAATAATTGGATTCCGGCTTTGTCTTCGAGTTTGATATTTTCTATGACAATAATTGAAACAGACCATGAACACTCCTATAGACTCCGATCACTCAGGAAACCTGTGACTACCCTCTTTTAATTTTTTCCGTGTAGGTGGAAGAAGGAACGAACGAATTAGTCAACCTATACTCCGAAGTTATTACTCTGGAGAGGGACGTTGAGGAAGCCATGGAGCTAGTGTACAAACGAGACACTTTCATCGAGTGGTGCGCCACGTACATACAGCCAGTCAAAGAAGAATTGAAGAGCATCGTTCGCGACCGTGATAGGCTGCTAGCAGTTGAATCATGGCCCAGAAGACCATTAGGTAGTGGAATTGCTTCATCCACTCGTGAACCTTAGTGGCAAAACTGAATCCTGGGTGAGTGAAATCCTCGTTTTTGGTTTTCTCTCCGTTTTGTCTTTGGACTTTTAGCTGGTCGAAGGCTATGGTTTGCATGAAGGTAAAGACGACAGGCATTGCTTTAGTCCTTACCAAACATGCCCGTAGATTGCAATACATAGCAGTGGCTCCTAGATGTTGGAGGCAGGACTTCCAACACACCTTTTTGCCAGTACACAACTTGAAATTCCAACCAGTCTTCCCACAGGCCTATTGTTCACAAAAATGATGAAAGATAATAAAAATTGCTTAATGGGATGGTACTTAACTAACTCAATTTAAAACTAAATTTAAATTAAAGTTGGTGTAAGAGTGTTTGTTTTTAAGCTGCTATCAGTAATGGTAAGGAGGATCCTTTTTTTACACAGTAATTTGTTATTGTATTTAGCGATATAGGTTTGTTAAGTGGGTTACAAACTTGTTTTATGAAGTCGGAACATATTTACTCTTCCTGCTTCTTATGCCAGTGGTAGCCTGAAATTGAGTCATTGTTCACTAGGGAACCCCAACATCTCAAGACTTAATCCCTACAGGGCCACCTCAGCCTGATCATAAATGCGCAGTGTGTGTTTGACACAAGATGATAGCTTAGGATGGATTCAGACACCCGGTGCCGAGAATTCATTCATAAAAAAAGTGCACGATACTCATATGGCAAGTTGGCATCAATCTGGTGATAGTATGGGATAGACTAGCCCAACCTGTGGGAACTTAGCTCTGCAAGGCCATCACAATAAGTCTAAAAGCGCAGAGATTTTTGTATACTTCTCTTCCATTTCAGGGTTTAGTGAGAGATAAGCTCCCATATACTCAAGGACTTCGTCCCTGCGCATATTGGCATGCTCCTCCCATAACTTTCCTCACCCACATGTACATTTTCTGTGATAGTTCCCAGATCGCCTCCACGTCCTTTCGCGTTTAAGCTGCACCGAGTTTATTGTGAATAATAACGTACTGTAGATTTGTAATAACTGTTATTCGTATGAACTTTCATCTTTAGCGGTAGATCAGAAAACTCGATTGAGTTTCACTCCAAATCTCATTTTCTTCTTCCTTTGCCAAAGTTCCAATCGTAATAGACTGCATACTCCAAATTATCTTGTCAAAGTCATCTAGTCGCGTAGTTAGGTTAGGTGAATCTTTCCTGTACAAAAATGTGTATATTCCACTCATGATTGTATGTAGTTTTCATTGAAAGCGTCTAAAATAAAAATGTATTTTATAGTTCTCTCTTCATTCTCCTCAAGTCGTTTCTTCATTTTGATGCTGCTATTGGAAGTATGATGCAGAAATCTCGACGTACAACAACTACGGTGTAATAGGTATATAATATAATATGTTATCCTTTCAACAAGTTCAACTGTCCCAATTCTAGGCTTTGCAAACGTGAAAGTTAAATAATGAATTTATTTATCGGATTGGGCTTAAGATTGATACAGCGTTAAAATCAATAAATGTTCATTAATTTGTAAGAAAATAAAAATATTGTATGATTCATTCATTAACGTAGAGGTCTACTTAGTTAGCTTTTTCGAAATAATCTTTCGATCCTTTGGGATCGGGTTTGATGGTTGCTGCTTTCTTCTCTGGATCCCAATTAGCAGGACACACTGAAATACAGACAAAAAATTGATAATATGCGATTTATGAAGCAACGAAAGTAAGTTAACTTCTAATGATTAGGTACAATAATGTTCAGACGAGTATTTCGAGTATACCTTCGCCATGGGTGTCGACAAACTGAAAAGCTTTGACGAGCCTCAACGTCTCTTCAACCGATCGTCCAACGGGTAAATCATTGATGGTGATCTGCCTTATGATGCCCTGAAAGAAGGAGATAAGATGAATTCATTGGGCATTTCAAATCTGAATAAAGTGCTCATTGATACGATGCCTACCTTGGGATCTATGAGGAAAGAGCCGCGGAGTGGGACGCCTTCGTTCTCAAGTAATACGTTGTAGTCTCTGGCAACAGTTTTTTTGAAATCCGCGAGCAGAGGGTACTTCAGCTCTCCCAGACCACCTTTCTGCAAATTAAAAGAAAACTTAAATACACTGTCAAGGCACAGAAGCTTCCTCAAGAATTTTAAAATAAGATACCTAGCCGGCAACATTTCCTTATACTTGACTATAGAGATTGCTAATAGATGATAAAAACAATACCTATTGCATGATTAATCACAAAATTGGGAAACAGAGCTCCCCACTTTTTGGGAAAAGGAACTCATTTTGCTGAAAATTGCTCATTAGCCTGTTTTTCTTGTATTGGCAACACTGGTATCAACAGTGATAGTGGGATCTCAACAATCAGCTGATGATGATGATAGGCAGAAAATACATTTACTTTGTGCTTACTCAAGCCCAACAATTTCACTTTGCGTGCATAAGGGGTTCTTTCAATATTTATGAAACTCGTATTGGACTTCCTGCTAGCTGACCAGCATCACCATAGAAATTGTGGACTGAATTTGAGAAATTCTTTCTATAATAAGTACAATCAGGCACAGAAGAATGTAAATAATGTTGATCTTGTAGCCGATTTTCCCAAAAATGATTCATTTTTCTATCAACTTATAAAAAAAGGGAGAAGAGAGCTTTCACCGCCTAGCAGATTTAGCAACAAGTTTAGAAAGGAGAATAACCTATTGAATGGCACACTGAATTGATACATTCAATCAATTAATCGCCGAATAGACCACTAATACATATAAGAAATCAAAAGTGAACAAAACCCATACCTTCCTGGGGGTCTGAATCCATGCCAAATGAGTGAAATGAGAATCACACGAGCATCCCACAACGGCAGTGTTCAATTTGTCGAATTCCTCCATTTTATCGCTGTACGCGATGATTTCAGTAGGACAAACGAACGTACTGTAAAGAATGAGAAGCTCAGCTGAGTGGAATCTCACGTTTTACGCCGTAGAATGTATTATGATTGTATTGTCATCAGACGTAATCTGCTATAAGAACTTACAAATCAAGGGGGTAGAAAAATAAGTAGACATATTTTCCAGCGAAGTCCGAGAGCTTGATCTCTTTGAACTCTTGGCCAACGACGGCTGTTCCTTCGAAATGAGGAGCGGGAGCCTGTACTTTCGGGCCTGAAAATATGAAGCGGAAACTTGAAAAATGTATATTTAATTTGCAATTACAGAAAGAGTGTTGAAAAATATTTGTCCCATCGGATCAAAGGAACGATTGGGCTGCAGGTTCCTCGGAATATCAAGCGGTTAAGAACCTCAAAAATCTTCCTAATCTTCTACATTTTACTTGAGCTGATTGAATAAATGAACGGAACGCCCTATCCTTGGTTTTAGGGCGGAATGGTTAAAGATACAAATTACATAACACAACTATGCGCAGGAGGAATCATGATGGGTTACATAACATCCCAATTTAATGGAGTAAGCTGTTCAGAGCTCGAAACTACTAAACCAACGGGTACATCAGTACAAGTGATTGCACACTTGTGCACTGAATTTCATCAGTCGGTGCCGAATACGGAAGTGCCAAAGCTCATAGACGCCGTAGTAAAATGGAGCTTGTAATTAGCACGAGAAAAGTCCGAACTGGAACTGAGTATCCTGCTCAGTGCCCAATCCCCATCCCAAATGTACCCTGTTTTACAAAAGCCCGTAATCACCATGACTAAGTACATGATACTAACCACCATTAGAGAACTTCCTGGCAGAAGAAGCAAGCGGGATCTGTTTCAGCAAAGTGTTACTTTTCAGGAGCGGCTGCGCCTGTTGGACAAAAACACCACGGACTTACTATTCATATATCTCTAGATAGAAATCTTTTGAAATGTTACTATCACTGTGAGGATACAGCCCGGTTTTGTGAAACCGGCAAAGCGAACCTACCGAAAACAGACGTGATGCGATTTGTTTGAAAAACATGGCAAGGCTCCAGCGACGGTCGGATAGCTAAACAACGCTGAACCTTCGGGTAAGGCAAAAATTAAAGGAAGTTGTCAGAAAGAAAAAAACTGATTGCGGCGAACGGCGAACAACGATTGTCACAAAAATATAATCTATGTTAAAAAAAATGTTATCACCAGAGATAACCTGAATTTAGCCTACTCTCTGCCTTCTTGATCAGCTGAGCGGTGGGTCAAATCAGTCCACCGAGTTAAAATCTTTTGTAGACTCCACGAAAAACTGCACTTGTTTAAAATTTAGTGGCGAGTTGTATTGTGTAAAGAACTACTAAGCAGGAGAGACAAGACTGTGATCGCATGACACCGAGCCCAACCGCAAAGGGCTCAACCGGTTTCGTTATGTAACTTTTATTGGGAGAAACGTAGGGGAAGGGAGGAATTTTTGTAAACCTGAATAAGGGGTTACAGATTGGATATCTGAAATGGGGTGGTTTTCATCTCATAAAAAAGGAGGAACTGATTACAATAAGTCGGGATTTCTTGTCATCCTTTGCATTCAAAAAAATTAATTCATGTTTAGTAGGGTACCTACCATGTGGCCAGTGATTTAATCTATCAATAATTCACTTTTTACTCAAGATGGTAGCTATTAAGAAGCGGTACCTGCACTTGAGAACAATGATGTTAAGTGTTGAAAATCTGTCTCTCCTCAAATTGAAAAATAAAATAACCAACGCAACGAATGACAACCACACCAGTTGGTTGTAAGTCGATTCATTCGATAATCGAATTCATGTTTTCAGTACGCTGTTTCTGTCGCTGTACTGTAGCGGTACCTGCGCTTGAAAACAATTGTGTTAAAAACTTGTCCCTCCTCAAATTGAAAAATAGATCACCGATTCCTTCAATTACGCAACGAATAATAACCACACCAGTTGGGTTTAAGTCGATTTGATCGATAATTGAAGTCATGTTTTCATTACGCTGTGTCGCTATACTGTGGTTAACATTAAGATTTGTTTTCACGACGCGGAAAAGCCATCTGATGTTGGAGCTAGTGATCGTTAACACTCGGTGTGTACGGCAGTACGGTTGATTTTCAATTAAACAAAAAGTTAAATATTTGTTATTTAACTTTTGTGTCCTTGTCTCAGAATGCTGCTGAACGAATTAAGAATGCGTCTTATGTATACAAATTACATCTTTGACGAGACGAGTTAGAATGAGAAAATAATGAGAAAACAAATCTTACGGAATCTCTATAAAGTTGCGAGTCCTCTGCATCAGCGGGATTTTCTCCGGAACATTTGTTGACCTCGTACATATTGATGTTCATACCGTCAACTACCTAACCTTTAACCGACCTGGGTCAGCGGGAAGAAATTGTGCAATAGAAATGATCAGGTGTTCTTTCTAGAGGTGTGAGATGAGAGGGTAGTCACTGAAACTGTAGTAGAAACTACTTAGGAATATGTCTAGTAACGATAGTGAATTTGATATAAGTGTGATAAAAATACTATCAATGGTATGTAGGTTATCGTTATGGGGAGTTAAAATTGTTATTAGACTGATTGAGTTAGTGTACCATTGCTTCTTTGTCGGGCTATTTCCATTAAAAAAATAATAAATAAATTAATAAAATTAAAAAAAAAAACAGAAGTTAGTACAAGGCGCAACCGTTTATTAATTTTCCTACTATCGATCGAGTCTGGTAACACCTGCTGAATTGATCGGTTCAGCGCCAAATTAGCCGTTAGGTGGGTTGATGCTCAAAATGACGCAATTTCGTGACCAGTGATGATGAAATTTGTATTCTAAAGAGTAGAGTAAAATGTGTAATGCGAATAAAAGTTCTAGTAAATAGTAGGATTCCGCTTACTGCTTCTATAGTATACACCATTTTATACCGTCTTTAATCCTGCCTTCCGTTCCTCGTCTTTAAGTGATTCGAAACATCTCCATCGATTGGAGCTTTACTTAGAAACTCTCGATAAAAGGATGGTGCAGTCTGTTGTGGAAGATAGGAAAAGCTGGCTGGAAGTGCAGACGATTGTAAGCACCGTAAGCCCAGCCTGCAACTAATCCTTTTATTCACGAGGTGATTTTGCATATTAACGTACCGTCCGCCTTATCGTAAGCGTTATTGCCTCTTCAAAGGGTTTTTAGAGGAGCCAAGAGGACGAAAAATCGCTAAATCATTGAATAGCAATTTTCAACGCCTCAAACTTATTACGAACCTCATGAAATATTCATGTTTTAATTTCGCCGTGGTTTCTCCAGCGTGAGTTTTCCTTTTTGATGATATTTTGTTGATATCTCAGAAATGTTCTCAGTAAGATTCAATGAAACGGTTCATAGGTAGGGCGTAAAGAATACTTTTGATAGGTATGTTTCGAATAAAGACATGAACAAATGGAATAAAATGATTTCATTTGAAACAAAATGATTTCATTTGAAACAAAAGAATATAGGGCAAATACATATTTAAGCTGAAAGGCTTCGTGCCTAACTAGACTGTTCATTGTAAAAATTGCGCCAAACTGTGAGCACGTAACGTATGTAACGGGTCTTTTCAACGATCTCGAGATGAATAGCACCAGTTATCCTTCCTCGGTATCGTTCAAACTCTTCATATTACCTCATACCACACATCTTATATGATTCAGCGTTCTAAATTACACGGAAAACGATATCGTACCTGCTTTCAATCAATGTATTACTGCACGAATAGTACCACATTGAGAGACACCTTGCCTAAAGTCAAGGAGACCTGTAAGACTCTCTTGAAATGCTGGCTATGTGTCGGCGCGCCTGGTAAATAATGTACAACGAGTATGGATTGAAATCTGCATAGCTAGGCAAATATTTACACCAAAACAATTTTAGGGTAAATCTTATCATTTTATCCGAAACTGATTGCCCGTGAATTCTAAAACGTAGAAAACAGTGATTTTGCGGTAAGCAGGGGTGAACAAGCTGTATCTTAAGTAATAGGTAAGTTATAAGGGTACCCCTGTAGCTGAGTTTCGTTGGTAATTATTTTGTTGAACATTATATATGGTGATTATCCTCTTGAAAAATGTTCCTTTGTCGTCAAAAACTGAAAAAAATCCAAAATTGTCACTGTAGTCTAAGTTATCAATTTATTCCCGTCGTTCTTTTGAGGTAAGAAACTTGCTGCTATGCAACCCCGAATAACATAAATCTTGAAAAAAAAAAAAAACAAAAAAATCATTATTCCAAGGAAAACAAGCCCATTTCGACTCGACAATTGTGCGTTCTCTGATAGTTAAGTTTTGATTCATTTCCTAACTACACGAAAAATCCCTATAAATTTGATATTCTGTCTGATATTGTTGATTTTAATGTTTCTCGCCGCAAAATTGTTGTCCTTTGGAGGCTCAGGGTTGATTTATAGTTTTCCAAGAAAATTGAAAATAAGATGCTGAGGGTTTTTCTGGCTTTTTACACCGACGCAGGTTTGTGTGTCATTTTTTTATTTGCTGAATCGAATGAGTTTACTTTGTATAATGTTCTAAGAGCTTTCATGAAGCGGACACAACCTAAATTTCCTCTCAACAAATGAAAACAATGCGAAGCTCAGTACACCACCAAAGCACACTCGTCCCAGTTCTGTAAGATCTTGTCGCCTTTTGCCATTCCCTGTTGAAAACTCAGCCTTCTCTCGTACCCTGGTTGGTATGGTGGGTTTGATGTGTAATTTCCTGTTCTCGGGTCCTCCGACCTAAGGATATATCCAATTTCCTTCCAACGTGCGCCAACCAACTTTTGCGTGGGTACTTTCTGCGTAACTCATTCGGTCTCGACTCTTCGTTTCCTCCCTCACCACTGGCCGCAACCGAAAAAAAAAAAAAAAAAAAAAAAAAAAAAAAAAAAAAAAAAAAAAAAAAAAAAAAATCCGCCCTATATTTATATTTGAACGTTGCTGCAATGTACACAGGGTTCTCGTTTTGAAACGTGCTCGAGAAAAAAAGGATTCCCCCACTTTCAACAAACTGTCATCAGTGACATTTCTACCAAGCTATTTCAATGCCGCGGTCTTCACCGGAAATTGATTTTCTTTGCCCAAGTGATGGAAATACAGGACTTGAAGTTTCGATTAGATATTCTCTCAATGACGAGCTTTGGAGCCGATGTAGAAATAAATTAGCAGCCAAACACGATTTTCAAAATATTACAGATTCAGATAGTTCAGGTTTTTTTTTCAGATTGTAATTTCGATTGACAAGAAAAATGCATATTATTTGCACATTTCCAAGAAAATCTGGTTTTGAATTTGTTGAATTGGTCAAACTGCTTTCATTTGATAACCTTGGTGCCTGACACCTATATTTAAAGTTCAATCACAACTGTAGCCTGTCCTCTGCTACAGGTTAGCCAACGTTTGTAAACGAAAAACCTGTTGACACAGAAACCCAGATCTAACGCACAATTAATGTTGCATGCTTGGCAGGAATCTCATCAACGAAGGTTGACTGCACATGCACCTTGTTCCCACTGAGGATCCCACCAACATCCCCTTCATAATAAAATTGACAATTTTGGAGCTTTGAACTGGATGGTTTCTGGTAAAAACCTCTAAAACGATAACATTTTTCAATGTTCTTGACTGATCGTAATCTTTACCAACTTTATTAATTTAAAATTTCAACCCTATTTTATTCAAGTATTTGGTTTTTATATCAAATTTCATGACGTTTGTACTATGACAGCGGATGGTTTGTACTATAACAATTTGTCAAATCCCCACAAAAGGGTAAAAAATGAAAGCTAGTCCACAGCTTTTGGTTGGTTATTCCTTGAATAATCAACCTATGTTTTCATGCAAATGGTCAACCTCTCCGATTCGGCTCAAAATTTTTTTCTGGACGTTTCATGATGTCCTGATCAAAAAAGGTCAATGTCCGTCCGCCGTACGCCGTCCGCCGTACGCCGTCCGCCGTACGCCGTACGCCGTACGCCGTCCACGCCGTTTTTGGTAGTAGAAAATTTTCTAAAAATCTGAAATTTGGGTCAGGGGTCTGTAACCGGCCTGGGACGGTCCTCCAAGCTTTTCAGCCCGATCGGACCAAATTTGGGCGGGGTAGGGGTCAAAATGTGTTTTTTGAAAAATGGATTTTCGAGATTTTGGGCGATCTAGGCGAGTGGGGTATCATTTTCCACTAAATTTTGGACGCTGAATCAAATGAAATGGGTCCCTGAACGATCGGCACCCACTGGAAGAAGTTATGGGTCAAATTGGGTATATATTACTCATTTTAAATATGTGTTTTCGAGATTTCTGGAACCTGGGCGTGTGGGGTATCATTTTCCACTAAATTTTGGATCCTGAATCGAAGGAATGGGTCTGGGACCCGCCGCACCCACCGTTATCCCCATTTCCCCCATTTTGAAGAAATGAGTCTCCATGCGCCTGGTCCAAGGAATAACCAACCCCTGTGTAAGAATTTGCAGCGTTTTTTAATTTAAGTGTTTTGATCAAATATTTACAAAATATGAATGTTCTGTTTGCCAACTGACAACCGTCGTAATTGTTCCGTAGAAACTGTAGGATGTTGCGTGCATTTTGAAAGTGTGGCCACCATGTTTCGTTCGTTTTTAGTAGCCACAGAGCTCAGGTTAGCCAGGTTAGTTAGGTTAGTTTGTGAGCCAAAAACCTGTATCTAGAGTATGGGATTCGAATTTTCGCCCTGAGTGTCTTCACAAGTTCATTTTAATTTTTATTGAAGATTCAAAGTGTTCATAGTACAGTCATTTTCAATTTTGTCGGTATTCGTGTTAACGTCTCCGTGGTGTAAAAAAGCGTATTGTAAAAGCGTGTTGTAAATGGGCTTTTGTTTTTTGTACAAATAGAGTAAATTCAACGGCGATTTTCAACATTTTTTTATCATTCCGTCTAGATTCAGATTATATAATTTAAATTATCGTATCTTCTCTGGATGTAGCGTGCTGCCGGGTCGGCGCTTGGAAATGAGAAACAGAAAATTATAACGTATCCACGAGGTTCGGGGTTGCTCTGGGGAACTGAATGAGCCGGGGCGTAACGTTGATTTATGGTTTTATTCTGCCGTTACGATTCAACCGAGGGCTGTTTTCCCTCGGAAATCACGTCAGGGCGGAAGAACAGAAATAGCTGAGCAGAAAAGTACGAAAACCGTTTATTTGATGGAAATGGGGATGAGTCAGAGTGGCATGACGGTTTTCAAATGAGAAAATTCGTACCTACTTCATCCGTACATCATTTGTTAGCACGTATGAGCGCCGTCATTCGCACACTAGTCATTCATTCTGAGCCAGGTAACAACCAAACAAAACAACCAAACGAAACTTACTTGTACCTACTCACGCAATACACACATTTTTGTGAATGAATACATTCATCTGTTACAGTAGATGTGGTGAGGACCGATAAATAGCTCAAAATCATCCGCGTACAGACCTATGACTCCCAAAGGACTTATTCTATATGATGATCTGTTATCATTCCTCAGGCAAATTCCACCAGTAAGCACAAAATCTTCACATTTTGTGTTTCAAGATGTCTAGATACAAGATAAATAAAACAAAATGCCCGTTTTCCGTTCACATAATGCATTTTTATTTGGCAGTAATCATTTTTCTAATCCCGCCTTTTTAATCGCTCAAAACGGTGCCAGGTTAAGGAATTGTGCAAAAATGGATATTTTAAAATTAGGTTTAGATATTTTTGGAGACCCAGGCGCTTAGGGTATCACTTTTCACTGAATTTTGGATGTCTAATCAATTCCGATTGATCCCGACTATAGAAATTGTTGTTTTTGCAAAAGAATGGGTTTAATTTTTGGTTGGTTATTCCTTGAATAATCAACTCATGTTTTCATACAAAAGGTCAACTTCTCCGATTCGGCTCAAACATTTTTCCTGGACGTTTCAAGGTGTCTAGATCAAAATTAACGAATGTCCGTCCATCCTCCCGGCTTTTTTTGGTAGTGGAAAATTTTCTAAATATCTGAAATTTGGGTCAAGGGTCTGTTTCCGGCTTAGGTCGGTTCTCGAAAGTTGTCAGCCTGATCTGACCAAATTTGGGAGGGGTAGGGGTCAAAATGAATATTTCGAAAAATGGATTTTTGAGATTCTTGGCAATCTAGGCGTGTGGGGTATTATTTTACACTAAATTTTGGACGCTGAATCCAATGAAATAGGTCCCAGAACGATTGGTACCCACCGGAAGAGGTTATGGGTCAAAATGGGTGCCTATCTACCGTTTTTCTCAGCCGGTTCAACCATTACATCAGAGTTCTCAAATATATTATTTCCCTCAGTGGCAAGATCAACCTCGAATAATAAACCATTATCGAAAATTGCAGCGTTTTTATTTTTTATTTTGATCGGGTTCAAATTGTATGATGACAAAGTGCCATTCTCGGTCCCTCTTATAAAGAAAATATCTCTCACTTCGAAAAGCTAGAAAGTTTTCTCTCTCGACTCTTCTCCAAAGTGACGGTTCCACCTCTCGACCAACGTATCACAGTTCTCCTATATCACAGTTTCACAACTCCATTAGAGCGGTTGTTTGTAGTGGCGGGATCCTTTCATCCTAACAAGTTCCCGGTGTTTACAAAACCAAGTTAGCTTGGGGTGAGGAAGGGGGTAGCTGAATCTCTCGCTGAAACTTCGGGGTGACTAGATAAATGGCGGGAAATTACGACGATATGACGTCATTAAGTTTGTCCTACAATGTTGTTAGAGTAACCCGTATTATTCATTCAGACAAAGGACAATGCTATAGAATATATTGTGGACCATCTATCACAAGATCTTGTCCAAATCAAGTGGTTAGGTATCAACATTGATTCTCTAAAGAGCTTAATATTCCTAGTTATACGTACTTATTCTATGTATAAGTAATAACAATTATTTATTATAATTTTGGGGCCTCAGAACCCTCTAAAAGAAAGATTTTTTGTGCAGGTACACCGGAAACACCCCAAATAAAATATTTTTTACGGTGCGGAAGATCATGCGGAACTACGTCATGTGCTGTTTTGAGGAGGCTGAACAAAGAGGTAAGGTCATTTGGCTGAACCTAAATTTTCATGCAGAAATTCAATATCTCCCCGATTCGGTCAAAAAAATGTGTCTGGGCGTTGCAAGGTGCCTAGATCAAAATAAGCAAAAATGTCCGTCCGCCGTACACCGTCCGCAGTCCACGCCGATTTTGGCAGTTGACAAAATTTTCTAAAAATCTGACATTTTGGTCAGGGATCCGTTTCTGACTCTAGTTGGCCTTGGAAAATTTTCAGCCCGATCAGACCAAATTTGAGTGGAGGGGTAGGGATCAAAATGTGTATTTCGAAAAAATGGATTTTCGTGATTTTCAGCGATTTAGGCATGTGGGGTATCATTTTCGACTACATTTTGGACGCTGAATCCAATGAGACGGGTACCGGAACGATTGGTGCCTACTGGAAGAGGCTATGGGTTATAATGGGTATCTATCTACCTCTTTTGGATGCCAAATCGATTGGAATGAGTCTCCATGCTCCTGGTCCGAGTAACAACCAACCCCTGTGAATGAATTTGCACAGTTTTCAACTGAAGCATGAATTGCGGAATGCCTGTCGTAAGTGCAAAACGTTTGAGGGAGCTCAGAAGAGCCACAATGGTGACCAAACGTTGGTCGGTGCTCCGGCTAAATCCACCATAATCCAGTTATTGACTGTGTGAAAGACCAAAATGCAATACCGAGTCCATCAGAAGTGCTTCACAAGTGAACAAGTTTTGAGCGAAATGTCGCTGAAGCTCGAAATAACCGTTTGGGGGAAGTTCGAAAGGGGGCGGGTCCGACGTTTCAGGACCGTCTTGCCATCAGCTTCATCAGGAGCACTTTCCGAAAACCAGAATGGAAATTGCGCGATGACAACGCGCAGCCTCTCCCCTCCCACGGACCTTCTTGTCCTCCCGGCTCCAGAGATCGATAGTACATCTTCCCACATCGTCCAGCGATCATCTCCCGACTCACTCCAGCCGACACAAGGTAGGACTGTGTTAAGTCCTCCAAAATATTTAAGAAAAAAATTTTTTTTTACAAATTTTGAAAATTTTGGTTTTGTTTGAACTTATTATTAGTTCAAAAAAATTAATGTTCATCAGTTTAATTTCAAGTACAGTTAAGAATTACGCTAAACCCCCTCCCACTAAGCCCTCCCACAACAACATGCACGATAAACAAATTTCGCACCAACGGAGGTGCAAACCAGACGCGTCCTCCGCCCTGTTTCTTGTTTGTTTGCCTCGTAGTTTGTTATACGTTCCCACTAGCCGGAGATAAACAGCCTCGAGTGGCCCATTGTGCGACAAACAGCCGACTCCTCTCCAAATATCTGAAGTGCCGCCCACCCTTCGTCAAGAGCGTCAAGTGCACTGTTTTTACATCGGCTCCGCACTGTTTTTACACCGCTTGTCAATCGCTAATAATCCGTCTGTTCGATACAAACGAGCGGATACTGTGTATTGTATGACGCGGTAGGCGTTCTATTGTATGTATCCTTGCCGTTCTATGCTACGCGGAGGGACCTCTCCTTCTTGAATGCGGCACCCGTTAGTGTTCATGCATTTTGATTTAGGCAGCATTATTTACAAAAACAATTATTTAAAAGAATTTTGCATTTTAATTATTTCTAAATGCTCATTGATGAATTTAAATTGTTTGAATAATAACTTTTTGAAGATTATTTATTGTTCTACGCAATAATATTGCGTCTACACAATTAGCAGTGTAACGTTATTTTTTCGAATTACTAGAAATTACATTTATGATAAAAGGTACCTATGTATTCTAAAAAATGAGGAATGGATATCGCAGATTGTCGCATTCCACTTAGCATTCCCTCCTTTTCTTTTTTACTAGCGTGAATAAAGATTAATTAAGAAATTTCTTGAGTTACCTCTACGGGAGGAATAGTCGGGAAATGAACGGGCTGAGTGTATTAATCACGACGCGGACCTCCAAATAAATTGTGTTGGGTCTGAAATATTCGCTAGGTCTCGTAGAGAGCAACTTTGGAGAATCACCGCATCTATTTAATTAAAAAACTTTTAGCGCATTTTTCAAGCGCTTCGTTCAGGTGCTACCACAGCCTTTTGGTATGAAGAGCCACCACGTAGTTGGGTCATTTGGGCGTAAGTTTATTGTTAGTAGCTCGGAGAACAATTTATGTCTAGTGGGATGGTTTTGTCCTGTTAAAATGTCAAGGAAAAGTTGTTGTTTCGGAAAATTGTGACAATTCAGTTGCACTTGGATTGAGCCCATTAATCGTTGGATCAGCCCTTCGGCCCATCGAAGTCTCCCTCAGTCCCAGTTACTCACCATTCAGTCCTTCCAGGACTTCCCCGATTCCACCCCTGATGATACATTATTTAAGCAGCTGAGTTGCAAAGGTGTCTAGTTCTCTTCTAGTTCACTAGTCCACTTTTTTTTTTTTTTTTTTTTTTTTTAATGAGAAAGAACTTACAAAAATATTTCATTTTTTACAACAACGTAAATCGTACAGGATAATGTTTCAATCTAATAACAGCACAAGCTATGTTCAACGATTCAAGGAGATTGATAGCACGGATCAATTTGAATCAAACTTTTGTACTTTCAGGCAGAAAAAAATTGATAGGAAAACATTATTTTTATAGAAATTTGAATTTTTTCGTACGTTTAGTTTGATTAGAATCATGAAAAAACCTGTAAAAATGGCTGTTGTCTCTGATTCGACAGAGAATAGATTTTAACGGTTTTGCAGCTCAGCTACATTTGTCTCAGGAAAAACAATAAACCGCAAAAAAAGCTCGATAATTTTGATTTATTTATAAGTTCAACGTTTCGGGGTCCCCGCTCACCATCGGAGGGCGGGAGGTGTTTTCCTGTTTTCCTCAACAGATCCCTCTGTGTTTCAGACCCCTTTCAGAGCTAGCTCTGAAAATCCTCCCCGGGTTGCGGCGGGGATCGTAATTCAAGTCTTGTCACACGATAACCCTCCGTCTACTTTCCTGCCCCGAAAGATAGCACCGTTTCCATCCGAGCGAGGTTTCGTCCCTATTATACAAGTGTGGGGAGGGGGCGGGGGATCAGTTGATGTGTAGGGGCAATAAAACGGGGGCTAGCCGTCAAAAACTGAGTGATTTTTTGGCTCCTTTCTCCGCCGCGGAGCGACACCTAGTGAGTGATCGGGGAAAAGAGTGAGCGGGAATTCATGAAAATATTGCAGTTCTGCCAACAACGTATATCGTACTAAAAAATGTCTCTCAAGTTGTGTTTTAAGATTTGAGGACATTGGTAGCGCATATCGATTAAATCAAACTGTTGTACCTTAAGTGCATGCAGACAATAATAAATAAGAAAAAAAACAATTTTCACACAAATTTGATTTTTTTTTTAATTTTAGTTTGATTAGAATAATATTGAAGAAGATAGCAGGCTTAATCATTTCCCTATAAAAATCACCTCAAATTTGTTTTCTAGCTCAAAGGAGTGAGAAAAAAAAATTAAAAATGATCTAACTTCTTGTTAGATCTTGGCTTTTTGCTGAAACAATTAAATACAGCTTTTTCAAATGTAAGTTTTAATTAATTTAATATTATAATTGAAAAAAGTATAAGTTTGGACAAAATAACAAAAATGTTGTTCAAAAATGAAAAAAAAAAAAAAAAAAAGGATTACGGTTTTGGCAAAAACGTTCATTAGTACTGTTTGTAATCGCAATTTATCAATTCATACTAAAATTAATAACTTTTGTGCTTGACAACGAACATTCCAAATAGGAGCAGGGAATTGCAGTCAGTGTACGAATCTGTTATATATTTGGTCCCATTGGATTTCGAAGACCAACTACAGCCGAAAACAGATCCCTGACCAAAATTTCAGATATTTAGAAAAAATATTCTACTACCAAAATGGCGCGGACGGTGGACGGTGTACGGCGGACGGACATTGGACTTTTTTGATCTAGACACATTGAAACGCCCAGGAAAATTTTTTGAGCCGAATCGGAAAGGTTGACCTTTTTCATGAAAACAGGTAGATTATTCTAGGACTAACCAACCAAAAAGCCTGGAGACATTTTTGTTGCAAATTTGTTGTAGAATTGACGCATCTTTAAAGGCTGTTCATTAGAAACGTTAACACCCTGTATAAAAGTTTTTTTTTATCAAATGTATTCTTTTGGCGTAGACAATTACACATACCATTGGTATTGAATATATGAATTTAAACTTTTTACAAGAGAATTGGTTCAGAGCTGACCCCCGAATTGGCTTTGTATGACAACGTTGTACAGAATATTTCGTACAATGCTGGACGTTTCGTGCTTTTAACAGAAAATCTATTCATATCGCGCATTGTACAAAAGACAGTCACAACTATCGATTATCTGACAAGAGGATTCTCCACATCATTATCTCCACGTCGGATCGCGTTAGCGTCTCCATCCGTTCAGTGGATTCCCTGTGGTTTATAATCGAGCCGAGCCGAGCGCCAACAAACCGTTCGCGTTTAAACGAATGAGCTCGAAGAGGGCGAGCGACAATAATTGGATGATGCGCGGGGGAGCGTGGCAATTCATCAGCGGCAACCGGCAACCGGCAACACTAGTCCGCCGTGGCAACGACGTCGCGTGATACCGGCAATAACGGGGTGATGCAGAGCCTAATTATGTGTCTCGACCGCTGGGCAAGAGACGTCCCTGATTAGTTAAACAAAACAGGTCCAATCAAACAATATCGTGGTCGTTATGTGAGGGAATCCTCAGTCTCGAATAATAGAGGCGTTTAGAATCGAAACCAGACAGATCCCATTTTTTCGAAAATGGGTTTTTTGATGAAGTTCTAGTAGGTTTTTACCCATGGCTAAACGTTCTTGCTTCAAATGCAGTTAGATCCACCTGAAAATGTACGACGAAGATTCTTTGAGAGTCAAAACCAGTCAGATCCATGACGTTTCTCACGGCGTCCGCCAGATGCCACAAGTATTCTTGTAAACATCCTGATCGCTTAATCGATGTTGATCGCTTGCTACAAAAACATGTTGGAGAGGATTGGAGGGGGAATCCTGCATCGAGTTTCTATTCATCTGCAATGAGCAGTATGAGTGAGAACAACGTGGAAAGGGAGGACAACACAGAAGACCACAGTGACAAGAGGACCTTAAATGCCTTCATTTAGTCAAGCCAGACTATTTTGAATTTCTTTAATATTCAATTCCTGTGCTGATGAAATTAAAAAAAAAATTCTTTTAGCAACCAGCACCAATATTCACATACTAGAATGTGCAATTTCGTTAAAAAAAATTCTACGCATTTTTTTTTTTTTTTTTTTTGGTAAAAATACAGTTTTTTTTTTAGTAAAATGAGTTAAAATTTGAGTTTAATGTCCCTTTTCTGAATACACGACACGTTATTAACAAAAGCCTAAAAAAATGCTTTGAAACGACCAATTTGGTCGAAAAAATAAAGTTTTAGAGTCAAAACCAGTCAGATCCAACACAAATTCGCCATTTTCTGCTTACGTAAGCAACCTGAAGCAACATAACTGTCAGTGTGCTTAAAGATTACAGGGATGAAATTAATGAAATGAAATGACGATGAAATTATAATTACTACGGCAGCTACTCATGTTCAGTCGTGAAATGAACATTTCGGTTTTTGTCTCTCCTGTAAAATTTGCAAAAATGGATCTGTCTGGTTTTGATTCTAAACGCCTCAATATATACCGCTCATATCTGTAAATCCATTGTAAAAGAATTTCCAACTGCACGTTCTATTGTATTTTTATGGAATAATTTAAGGGTAAAAATGACGTTATAAGTGGAAAAAACTGGAAATTCACCAAAATCGTGGTTGTGGTTGGTCATTCCTTGAATAATCAACCTATGTTTTCATGCAAAATGTCAATCTCTCCGATTCGGCCCAAAATTTGTTTTTTCGTCAAGATCAAAAAGTCAAATGTCCGTCCGCCGTACGCCGTCCACCGTCCTCACCAACATTGGTAGTAGAAAATTTTCTAAACATCTGAAATTTTGGTCAGGGACCCGTTTCTGGCTCTAGTTAGTCCTCGCTCAAACGGACCAAATTCGGGGGGTCAATGTGTGTTTTTCGACAAATGGATTTTCGAGATTTTCGGCGATCCAGGGGTGGGGAGTATCATTTTCCACTAAATCCTGCTTGACGCTGAATCCAATGAAAAGGGTCCAAGAATGATTGGCACCCACCGGAAGAAGTTATAGGTCAGAATGAGCTTCTATCTACCCATTTTGAATATGTGTTCTTTATATTTTGGTACCTGGGCATGTGGGGTATCATTTTCAACTAAATTTTGGACATTGAATCTAATGAAATGGTTCGCAGAACGATGGGTGCCCTCTGGATGAGGTTATGGATCAAAATGGGTACCTATAACGAATGTGTGTTTTCGAGATTTCTGGTACGTTGGCGTGTGTAGTATTATTTTCCACCAAATTCTGGACCCTGCATCGATTGGAATGGGTCAGGGACCCGCCACGTCTAAAACGATGAACGTTTAAAAAGAGCCATTTCAAGCAAAACTATACCGGATTTTCTCAGATTTTGCAATTATTTGACCCTAAAATAATCACATTTCCCGCATAATTTTTCTGAACCGTTAAACTTTCCGTCAATTAAAAAAAAACATGAAATCGTCTCGTTAATTTTAATTCCTAAATGCGAATTTTCACTTGAAATCCCATTAAATTTACTGTCCATCTCGACTGAATCCCATCAAGTTGTTTCATTCACGTTCGGGGAATCGAAACAGTTCGAAACGTTCGACGACTATTCCATCAATCGAAGTAAATTAATCAGTGACGGGTTGATCCTCTGTTGTCGAATACGAAATTCCATGTCCGTTTTCAAGTGTGGATATCGTTACAGTGATTGGTTTAGGAATATTATTAACGATCAATCGCTTTGTTTCAATGTTTGATTTGACATGCGGAGAATATATTATTATTATTATTTTAGTTTATTATTTTAATGAGAATAATTGACGAATGTTTTTATAGCAGAGTTGCGTTCTTGTCTACTTTTAGAAATCGGATTTTTGAGCCTTTTGGGCGTGTTTATTCTTCCTCCCAACTCTTCAATAATTTTTTATGAATAAAAGCTTATGGGAAAGAAATGTATACAAGTTTTTAAAAATTCTGTGAAATTCCTGTTGCTTGAAACCAATACTGATCTGGGATTTTACATCGTCTGTTCGAAATAGGTCAAAATGTTGTATTTTGGAGAGAATACTGATGACAATACTAGTTTTTAAGGGGATTTTGAACCATAACAACCGGGTAAGAGTTAATAAAACGACGTTTTATTATTTTGATGTGGTTTGCTTTACATTTTAAACTCAGTTAACCTTAGGAAGAAATCAACAGAACCAACTAGGGGAGCGGATTGACATCCGAGCTTTGTTTGCTGCTGTGGCTCAGACTGACGATGGCTTTGATGAAGGGGGCCTATGGCCAAACCTTTCAGCAGCAGACTGATATAGGGAAGGCTCATTTTATCAATTAAATGTTGTGATGGCAAAGTGAGATTGTGGAATGGGCTGAACTAAACCTGCTTCTAAACTTCTCTCGTGCTGGTTCCTGTACTTCTCTTCTCCAATCAGAGTTTTCCCTCGTTCAATTTCCATTCGATGAAGTTAGCTGATTCGTTTCACGAATTTGAACGATCGTGAATATCCCCCGCGCCCTTTTTCGACGAGTATTTGACAATCAATACGAACAGCCAAGTCCACATAATTTCGAAACAGGGGCCTCATAATTATCCAAAGTGATGAACGGTGAAAATATCAAGGTTTCCAACTGGAAAATCAAATTCCACGTCCACTGGCTCCCGTAATAATGAAAGTAATTATACCAAGTTACCGAGCTAATTTCTCATTCAATTGCCCAGGTCACGATTTCCCTCTCGAAATTTGAAGGTAATTAATATTGAAATGAAGTCCAGTCAAGCTCGGTCGTTTTAAGGTGAGTTTCACGGGAAAATGAAGCCTTTGTGAATTTAATATTAAAAGTTGGAATTCATTTTGTAGAAGCTAAAATTTGCAAGATAGCAGAACGGAATTATGTTTTTCATTTAGAAAGGTTGCGCGAACATTATACCTACTCAAATGGGGTGTATAATTTTAAAAACAAGTTTTATAAGCATAATACACAGCTGCTGAAAGAGCGCAGATAGGACCATGATTCTCTCGACTTATCATCACTATCACAGTTCAATTGTATCCTTCTGTGACGTCATCCTGGGTTTAGGTGGCTAATTTACAAAACTATGACAACAAATTGGTATTTTCGGGGTCTCATGTAACGTCAATAATCATGCATTCGCCGATCTTTCAAACATTAGAGTTTTCTTTGCCTCCCTATGCTCATAAAAGCACCAGAGAGGTAACCAATTTTCGTCCCTCCCACTAAAGGAATAACTGCTGGTTGTTCAGAACCGGAATCGTGAGATTCGGACGTGCCAATTCTACTTTGCTTCCCGTATCGTGTGAGAAGCGAACAGACTTTTTACGACTGCAAACCCATCTCTGCTATCCCGGCATCGGATTTCCCCTTCCCTCATTGGATAGCCCTTGTTTTTCCGACTCGGAGCCCGTTTCCTTCGGAGGGAAAAGACCTTTTTCGCGCAGTTTCTTTCCCTTTTTCGATGGGAGAATAAAACGTAACATACCTTGTTACGCGTCAAATCGCCTTCTCTTTCAACGACTTCGGCGGCCTCATCTGCCGGCTGTGTTTTTATATCGGAGTGGTTTTTTCACGGGTAGTAAAGACTACAAATTTTATTGTGAAGTCGCATTCCAGAATACGGGGTTACGTACTTACATAAGCGCGGTTGTCTGTACATATTCTGATGTTTTGTTCATATTCGACGCGGTATTGCTGTTCTAGGCGAACAGAGCTGCAAGATTTCGACTGGCATTGCACGAGCTTTTCGTAGCTTTTTTGTGATTTCCAGTTGATTTGTTGGGATTTAGTCGGGAATAAACCAGCAGAAAATGTTCTGAGATTTGAAATTAATTTAAATTTTGGGTGTTTAGCGGAGCTTTTTGAGGGGATTGCCGAGACAATAATATGTAAACATTCAACATTCATAATAATAACTATTCATACATGTTTTAAAACACCCAGCATAAAAGTATTCGCGTACCCGCTGTCTGTTTGTGACGCTAGAATGAGGGTTGGTCGGGCTGAATCTCAACGCCCAGGAATCCCTACTTTCCTCATCCCTCGTCAAGGGGACACAATAACACACATAAACTTCATAATAACATGATTTGTAATTATTGTAAAGATTATTGTAAAGATGAGGGCTTCGTGCCTCAAAAATATTCAAAAACTTCAACTTATATTGGTCTATATCTCTATAATCGCGAAATTAATGTTTGTTTAAAACGCTGCAAATTCTTCCACAGGGGTTAGTTATTCCTCGGACCAAGAGCATGGAGAAAAAAAGGGGAAACACTGAGTGTGGTGTATCCCGGACACATTCCGATCGATTCAGCGTCCAAAATTTAATGAAAAATGATACCCCACACGCCTAGGTCACCAAAAATCTCAAAATCCATTTTTCGAAAAACACATTTGACCCCAACCTCCCCCAAACTCGGTACAATCGCGCTGAAAAGAATTGAGGACCAACTAGTGCCAGAAGCTCATCAGATTTTCAGAATACTTTACTCTAGCGAAAACGGCGTGAACGCGGACGAACATTTGCTCATTTTGAACCTTGAAACGCCCAGAAAAAAAAATTGTTTTTTTTTTTTTTTTGGGCAAACCGGAGAGGTTGAATTTTTGCATGAATCATAGGTTGATTATTCAAGGAATAACGCAGGAATGCACTTTTTCTAAATTTTATTAAAATGGGTTATGGAGAGGTTTTTATAGGGACCCGAGCTCATGTAAAACTACAAATTGATGCAAAATCCTCCCCTTTTAGACAAAAAGTAATTAACTTGAGAGCGTTTTTGTCCAAATTTTTCAAAACCACTCCTCTCCTTCATGGCCGACTAAAGAGAAACCATGTTGATACAAAAAAGCCCAGAGCCAACAGCATGATAAGCGTGATAGGCTGTCACGTCTGTTGGTGCAGGCGCATTCACCATTCGGAGCCGTGAATAGCCCAGATAGCAACCCCAGGTCTTGGTATTTTACGTTCTGCGTTGAATGAGCCATCACGCCAGCCCTTTTCAAGGCCTGCATTAAAATTGCCGCATTTCAGTCCCATTCGAGTGCACTCGCCACCGGCGTCCGAGCGTCACGTGCGTTGAGTGGCATTTGAAAAGATGCGTTGGTATAAGTTCTACCGGTGTGTTCTTATTACGTCAACGACCCATCTCGTTTGCATGCGGAGTTAATTCAACGTTACTCTGTCGGGCATGAGTAAATGCTAAATTAGCCCACTTTGAGAGAGAGCCATTGCATTAGCCTTGCGCCTCTCCAAAGTGATTTATAGCTTGACATCATTGAAAGCCCCTAAAAGGCGAAATGAAATGTGCTCATTTTGAGTTAGGTACGTTGGATTCAATGGCTTTGTATTGAGACGGTTCTTTTCGAAAGTTGGTTAGCTTGAATACAAATTTTGATACATTCAGCCCGATTTCACCATATTAAACCAACCAATACGTTTAATTATTCCTTTCCGTTAAAGATGGCGCCCTTCATCGACAAATTTTGATACAAAAAGTTGGACAATTCAGAAATTTAGATAAAAAAAATTCCCTCTTACGGTTTCCTATTGTTGTGGATCAATGAATAAGAGGATCCTTCATTGTCCTACCGGTTCCTATTTGGTTTCTGCAATTCATGAACACTATGGATCTGTTGGCATATTACGGTACCTAGAATATTAGTGAGGAAGCCCCATCGTCCGTTAATCCGGTTCTGTCTGAATATTCTCCAGACCATAGGTTCCGTCTATGTGGTGGTTAGGAGTCTGGGATTATCAGTGAAGTGCTGCACTCCTGAATGACCCGAACAAGCTGGTGAACTATCATTAGGCTTAACCTGAGAATCGGCTGTACTTATGGTTTCCAAATGGTTTATCAAGTCTTCATTGAAATGCAAGCTCTACCTCTCATAAAAGCGCAGCCACAAAGCTGAGGTAACACGGTAGATCTGGAAGCTGCTTTACATGTTTTCCGAACACACGGCCCGGTCTTTCCCACATGCAGATGAGCCTAAGCTTGTTATTCCTCAGCCTCATAGAAGGTGAGTGGAGGCAGCAATACAGGGATCCTATTCAAAGAGGTTGACGATAGCGTCGTCGGAGACTCAATCTAAAATCAGCTTTCATCTCCCTGTAATACGACGTCGCGTCAGAGCTCAGCAGAAACCACGGCAAAGTTTTGCCAGTGTACCCTAGTAGCGACGCCATTGTGGCAGGGCTGATCGTATCATTCATGGAACAACTTTGTTGAAGAACCCAGTCTCAACATTCTACAGTTAAACATTTGATTCTACAAGGTTGAATACGTAGAAGGTACGATCTTGATTAAAGTTTACTCATTTACAAGCCCGCAGAAAAAAATGGTAATAACTTTTAACAAGACTTTGGACTTAAGCCAGGTCTTATTGCTTCTACTGTCAATTTAAGGATCATATATTAACCTTGATTTACGAATGTTCTCTCACGGGCATATTTGTCTATTCATGATACAACCAAAATTCTCATCTCGCAAAACATAAATACGGATGAAAATAACAAAAAGAAATGCAATATTTATGAAAATTTTACTAAAGAATTCGCTGAATCAATTTCGAAGTGATTCCTTGTTCATGTAAAATGTCAATCTTTCCGATTCGGCCCGAAATTTTTTTTCTGGCTGTTTCAAGGTGTCTAGTCCGTCCACTGTACGCTGACATTGGTAGTTGAAAATTTTCTAAGAATCTCAAATTCGGGTCCTTTCCCGGCTTCAGTCGGTCCTCAAAACTTTCTAGCTCGATCGGACCAAATTTGGGTGGGGTAGGGGTCAAAATGTGTATTTTGAAAAATGGATTTTCGAGTTTTTTGGCGATCTTGGCGTATGAGATATCATTTTTAAATTGTGGATGCCGAATCCAATGAAACGGGTCCCGGAACGATTGGCGCCTATCGGAAGAGGTAATGAGTCAAAATGGGTACCTATCTACACATTCTGAATGTGTGTTTTCGATATTTCTGGTACCTAGGCGTGTGGGGTATTATTTTCCACTAAATTTTGAACCCTGAATCGATTGGAATGGGTCTGGGACCCACCACACCCACTTTTTCCCCTTTTCCCCCATGTTGAATAAATGAGTCTCCATGCGCCTGGTCCGAGGAATAACCAAACCCTGTGATTTAGATGATAATCCACAGTTTTCTTTCTCAGTAGAGGTGAAATTTCATGTTTAAGCTTGCATTTTATCAACAAAAGGGTACCAGGCTGCCCGTAAAACGTTAACTACCCCTCCACCTTGCCCGCATGGTGGAAACCGTTGTGGCAAACCCGCAACTCTTTTAACGGCTCTCCGTCCCCAAAACTGTACGTGTTTCTGTTCTGCAGTGAAATATTCCTGGCAACGTATAATGTTTTTCATATTCCAAAAGACAAGCTGAGATGCGCATCTTTTCTGGTGTTGAGAAATTTATGTACTCCTCACCTATCGTGGTATTAAATAGGGAGCCGATGTAGTTAGTTTGAATATTCACAACCTTAATACATAATACCAGATGGAAAACACCGCTGACTCATCTTTTCAGAGGTTTTGTCCGTACTTTTTTTTTTTTTTTTTTTTTTTTTTTTTTTTTGATACTGAACCGAATTGGGGGTGATAGCAATAGCATTGCCAACAAACACTTTCGACGGAGGAAAAACTCATCAGAAAGGATCGACTTACCCTAATATCCTTGGATTGGTCCCCCACTCAATTAAGCCGTGAAATCTCGCTTCAAAATCAAATTGGATTCGATTGAGGGTGGACTTGTAAGGTATAAAACAACTTGTAGGAAGGAAGCCGTCCGTCAATTCAGATGGGCTAAAGGATAACGAGCGTCTTCTTCAAGTAGTTGAGCCCCTTCCTCAGCTGGATGAAATATCATTAGTGTGGAAGCCCCTGAAAAAACGCTCATCCCGTGATCCTCAGATCGGTCCCTACTCTCATATTTATTTTTCCTGAGAGAAAAATTACATAATGAAATGGTACGATCAATTAGTTATTTCCATCCAAAGGCCCAAAGCGCCTTTCTTCCAACATAACGAAGTTTGATTAGAAAAAGAGGCAAAATTTCATGAAGATATGACACCCCTCTGTTCTGATATGTCTGCTATAGGAGTACATTTTTGTATGTCTGTCCATCTGGCATGACTTATAAGAAGCTCTATGTTTTCTATTTAGTCGCTATTAGTGCACCCTAAATTAAATTGTATGCGATATTGCGATTATAAGCCTATCGCCCAGCAAAACCACCACACGGGATGGTAGGAGGATAGAGAGGGAACCAATAATACCCCAATTCACCCCTACTTATGAGAGAACCCCCACTCAAGAAGCAAAAGGGAATGGGCCACAGAGCGATCATGATAGAATTTTTCGGCGTCACAATCCCAAATCGGTCAACCAAATCCCAAACATAAGCAAAGCTAGATGATTCAATTTTTATCATTTTATTCGTGGAAAGAGGATACCTCCTCATTAAGTTGCTTGCTTAGGAAGAATGTTATCAAAGTGGGTCACCACGTCAATAGGGGAAACCACCCTCTGAGCCGCTTTGTGCACCTTGGTTGGTCACTGTTCGTCAACAATTGTTGATTATTCGATTGAAACGAGAGCATAGGTAAAACAGTGAGTGCGGAGTGTCCCAGACTCATTCCAATCAATTCAGGGTCCAATATTTAGTGGAAACCTCACACGCCTAGGTATCCGAGAATTTTGAAAACCCACTTTCGAACCTATTTTGACCCGTACCCACCACTGGTGGATACCAATCAAAAAATTGAAAGAATTCAAATCATTAGCCATTGATGAAAAAAAAAACTGATTTTTGCAGTTAGGAGTTGTAATAGAAAATTACAATACACTGATGGAAATAACGAGGAAATAATTTGTTTAATTTCAACGGCTTTTACAAATTAGTTTGCGAAAATTATTAACGAGCTGCAAAGTTGAACAACATTTTCCCTCTTTGTATTTACTACTAACTAAGGGGAGACGGATCGATGTTTTTTGAAGTACTGTCGGTAAAAAGGATTTGCCTCAATTATTATAAGGATCACGTTCTGTGAGCTTTTACAGAGAAGTCTGTTTTTCACTTGAAGCTTGTTAATTAGTCGGATTGTTTTCTGAATAGGCGTAATGTGAAAAGGGAAAAAGCAATCCCATTGTGTGTTCGAGATCGACTTCATCAAAAATAGTCCAACCCATTTTATACCCGTCCAATGTTGCATGACCCACATGACCTCCGATCCGACCCGAAGCAAACATCCCAATCTCGTTATATGTTTCACTCGACGGTCCTTCCATTACGGGGCGACCCAGAGCCTAGCCAACTGTCTTACGGGCTGGTAAACACTCGAACAGGAACATTTCGACGAGGTTAATGGACATTGCGGACCTTTATGGGCGCTTATTACCCTAATGGAATTCCAAACCGGTCCGAACTCGTCGAGCGGGTTGCCGTACTCTACAGAGTTGCCACGATAATAGCTCAGAGGTAGAAAATGGCTGGAGTTGAGATTCCCCGCAACAGTCAATTTGACCTCGAGTAACATTCGAAAAATCCAAAATTTTGTTTCACTGGGTTACACATTCAAGCCAACCCAATCGGTTCCTAGAGGAAACGATTCAATTAAAGAATTACCGGAATTAGGCAAAATGAATCGGTAGTACTGCACTCGGTAATTTCACGATAAAAAATTATGTTTCGTATTCCTCGGGATGGAATGGATATGGAAGATGTTGCGCAAAGAGGTCACGCGAGTTACGAAATCCAGACTTTTATTTTTTATATTTAGAAATACTTGATTATAAGTGCTCGACCATTATCCTCTCTGCACTAAACATGTTATCGCCTATTCTCTCACTCTGCCCAAATGTTATTCTGACTTTTCAGGCATTTAGTGCGAAGTTTCTAGCAACCTTACAATTTTTCACTTACATCCTCTACATTTGTGGTTGGAATCAGAAATCTATTGAAATGAGATTATGTTACCCTCCAAAAAACACGAAAAAGATTGAATCTGCTAAGTGACTATACCTTTTTCTAAGAAGTCATAGGGTGAATAAAGTGATGAGAATCTCAAATAACTCGACCTTGATCTCTCAATCTCCCAAAGTTGTATGGGCAGTCTGTCTCTTCGTTGTACATCCGTAGGCACCTTTTGTACATGGAAGCCATAGAGTCAGAGAAGCTCGCATATGGCCAGGGGAAACTGTAATGAGCCTCAGGCACAGTCACGTGCGGCTATCTTTTGCACGCCATCTTAGCTCGACTTGATTTCGTTATGAGGACTCTCATGTCCAGGTATTTTGAGAGTAGTCACCTAAAGACAGTCTGTGTAATTGTGTTGTGTCACTGGGGATTCATGAGCTTCGTGAGAGCTGGGATAATGGAAAAAGTTTAGGGAGCTTCCCCCTTCAGAATGATTGCCACGGGATTTTCATAGGTGATTCATCTTGTTTGCTTTCAAGAGAGAGGCCACCAGTTGTTTCTCCGCCCCATCATAAACCACGTTGCGTCACCATCGCCACTCTCCGATGAATATGTAGCAGAAATAGTTCCGGAAGACCGGGATTTATTCGAGTTGCTGGTTTGAATTTTAAATGGTGTGCTTTTAACTACAGGGTGAACAGCAAAAAAGGTTTCCCCGGTAAAAGGAGAAGTTCCTCCTCTTTTTCGCCCACGAAAAAGGTAAATAGCTTTGGAAATGAAGCGGAATGTTGAGGGACGTGGCACAGTCTACCCCAGGGATAGTATGCGGTTTTATCGTCTCAAAGGGGGAGTCGTTCCGACGACCGTTGCGGTATTTTGTTGAATATTGCTCAGTTCTATCGCCGGATTCTTGTTACTTACCTGCTTTTTCGTCCTCCTCTGTGAAACCACATAATTTGATCTGATGGTCCTTCCTCATACTTGAGGAAAGGTAAGCCAAAGGTTTCATGACGGTTTTTCGTAATTTTTACGTTACTAAACCCGAAAATGTATTCGAGAATCTATTAGTTTCGACCACAACCAAATCCTAAAAAAATATAATAAAATAACAAATAACTGGTGTGCGCCAACTCCACCCCAAATTCCGTGTAACAAGTAACAGATGCAGTCATCATCACATGTATCATATTATGCGGTAGTGAATTAACCAGCTTCTGATGTATTTTTTATGATGAGCAGCACTGGGAGAGGAGAGAACTTGGACAAGCAGCTGCTTGCCAACACCATAAACAAAGCCATTTTCATCACCATTTATTTAGACGAAACTGAAAATTTCTAATCGGCGTTATACCCGTCTTATTGGATTTTTACCGCATTTTACTGGAAACTATTACCGACTTCCAAGTTTTTCTGTTCGTTCCCTCGCTCGTACTGAACTATAGGCCCGAAAAGGTAAAAAATTGGTGGGGATAAAGAGAGGGAAAAAGAAAACAGACGTGGGAACCTAACGATGATGTCGAAAGGGGTCGGCCCGGGGCCGAGTGGACGATATGATATTCAGGAGCTTATCAGTTACACAAAAGGATTCCTTTTTGAGCTCCCTTTCTGCTCCCGGATCTCTCAGCTCACTCAACTTTTCCACATGGCCTCACCGTTTTCCCAGATTAGGCCCGTCTCTACCTAGCTACGGGTTTACAAACATGTACATTTCCGGAAGGAGTGGTTATATTTCAAGTTCTTGAACGACCAACGAGAAAAACTTGTGACCCCATTTACACTTACTTTGATTTTTTCCAATCTTTCTCAACGTAGCTTCAATTTTTATAAGTGAATGTGGTTGACTAAAGAGGTCTCATCCACTAAATAACTGAACCTATCATGTGGCAAATCTTGAACTAAAATCTTGAACCGTAAAATTTTTCGTTATATCAAAATTCGAACGCTCTTTGATTTATTAGTCAAATATTACCTTTCGATATTAAATATAAAATAGCAATCATGGCCGGGAAAACTCAAAAAAGTGCACGAAGACCTGCAGTGAGGAAAGGAAGTTTAATGAAGGCTCTCCTAAACGTAATGACCAACCTAGGTGCTACAAAAAATGGTGTCGCGTTAAGCCGAATCCAACGTGAGATCGGCTCGTCGCTCGGATTTACAAAAATCCAAATTTTGCAAATCCAGTCTCATTTGCAAGATGTGATCACAGTCGCGGAGGAAATGGGAATGGTCTCACAGGTGACTCCGGGCAAATTCACACTGAAAAACCCAAACATGAAGATATGCGGAAGGTGTGGAGGGGAGAAGGTTCCCCCTAAACAAACAGGTGAATCCGTAGTGAAGATGAGTGATGATTCCGCTCCTGAACCTGTTTCTGAAGAGCAATTGTTAGAAGAATGAGGAGTTTCATTCTAATTACAAAAATACAAATAAATCAAAATACAATAATATATTCCAATAAATCCAAGCTCAGATTTATTTAGCTTTTTATTTTATTGTAATATAAATTTTGAAATGTTATTAGACCTTGTTCCTTCAGTGCTGCATTCCGACGGCTGTAGTAAGTACCTACCTAGCCACACCTATGGTTCAGAAGAATAGGAACGACCCACAGAGGATTTGAGTGCCTTCTGTTCAGATGAGATCTCGGCAATGAAACTGTCGTGACTGCACTTCGTTCATCCTTGAAAATATTCATCCCTCTGCTTCTAACTTTAAAACGCTGCAAATTCTTACACACGGGTTGGTTATTCCTTGGACCAGGCGCATAGAGACTCATTTCTACAACATGGGGGAAATGGGGAAAACAGTGGGTGCGGCGGGTCCCAGACCCATTTCAATCGATTCAGGATCCAAAATTTAGTGGAAAATGATACCCCACACGCCCAGGTACCGGAAATCTCGAAAACGCATATTCAAAATGGGTAATATATACCCAATTTGACCCATACCTTCTTCCAGTGGGTGCCAATCGTTCTGGGACCCATCTCATTGGATTCAGCGTCCAAAATTTAGTGGAAAATGATACCCCACTCACCTACATCGCCCAAAATCTCGAAAATCCATTTTTCAAAAAACACATTTTGACCCCTACCCCGCCCAAATTTGGTCCGATCGGGCTGAAAAGTTTCGAGGACCGTCCCAGGCTGGGAACAGACCCCTGATCCAAATTTCAGATTTTTAGAAAATTTTCTTCTACCAAAAACGGCGCGGACGGCGGACGGCGTACGGCGGACGGACATTGACCTTTTATGATCTAGACACCATGAAACGTCCAGAAAAAAAATTTAGATCCTAATCGGAGAGGTTGACCTTTTGCATAAAAACAGGTTGATTATTCAAGGAATAACCAACCAAAACCAGATAGCCTAGCAGTAGTGTGTCAATAGAGAGGAAAGTGATCCTTCCAGATCACAAGCGTTGGGTGGGTGCTCTTGGCCGGAAAGGGCCGCGCAAACAATGAAATCATTACGGTAGCGTAAGCGCCCTAATGCTGTTCCAAGAAAAAAGTATTTTTGAATGACGAATGACAAAGCATTTTTAAATTGAGGCGAAATCTATGCAAACTTAAAGTTTTTATTATATTTCTATTCAATATATTTTATATTTTAATAGCACAATGCAGAAAACATAATAAGGATATAACCATACAATAGATATCCTTTTATCATCCCCAGAAATACTAAGGAGACATTAAATTTGTCAAAACTTGTTGAAGGAGTTGAGTTCGACTCCTTTCCAAAACCCTAATCATTGATCATTAAATATTGAATACTTGCTGCTACAGCTTCATTGTACTGAAGTTTGTCCAACGTCAACCCCACCTTTCGGCAACTTGTTAAATCAACTCGCTAATTTCTTCCTTGCTCGGCAGAATTTCTTGCGCGCTCAAAACGCGGTTTCTTCGACCCGCTTCACAGCTAAGAAACACCTCAACCGGGAACTTGAATTCCGCAAGTTAAATTTGGAACTTGCAAGTTTGCGAGCATGAAACTCGATAATCGCCAGTCGAAGCGATTCCGCACCAGTCATATTCCACGTTCGAAAGTTCTTACGCAAAGCTCGCTGTGCTAAAAGCTGACCTGACTTTTTCAACTCGAACCGTCCGAACTCCAGTTCCTAAGGCTAGTAAAAACCTGGTTTCAGGCTTGAGGGATCAAAGGGTTGACCGGATCTCAAACGAACGAGTTCACTCTGAGTGATTTCCACCGAAGTAAAACCGAGATAGAAAACGTTAACCACATCAACACTCGACGGGAGCCTCAGAAGAGCTTATCGGACGACGGGTTTCGAAAACGGTCCGCTCTGAGAGCGTGAGCTGATAAAACGTGATGTTAATTCAAATTAAGCACTAATTCGTGCAAGTAATGAAGTTACCTATCTGAAGCCCGTTATCTGCGTTATTACTTGGCTCAAGTGTCTCCGCGAAGCTAATATAATTGAAGAGGAAAGCCCTTTCGCAAGGTTCGCCCTTCTCGACCCTAACATCCCACCATTTTGTATCAATTTGGATCAACGTCAGCCGACAGTCCGTACATTTCCCTCCTCTTCGGTAGCGAAAATGTTTTCAGAGGGGAAAAGTTTGAGCTCACTCTAACAAACCACCTTTGTAACTGCTCTAGTAAATCACGATGAATTCATTACACGTCGCTTCCCTGTTAATTTTCATTCACTAATAAATTAATCAACACGAATGCTCGTTACGCTTTTAGATATTTGAGGGCTAGATCATCCAATAAATTGACACTCCTGCTTTCTTGAAGATGTTTTCTCCGGTCATCTCTCGCAGGGGATTGCTGCTAGGACAGGTAAAAACCACCCCCTGAGCCATCCCACCCACTATGGATTACTGCCATTCCGTTCCAGGCGTTTTATGTAAATCAAGTCGGAATAGTACTGACAACAATGAAGGGCTCACACTTTTTCTTTCAAATAATGTTTAGTTGTTTTGACACACACAAACCCACTTGAACCCCACAGCCTAATTTGTTCCAGTGATTTTTTTTGTCAGCTATCATGAGTTCCAGCTTCTGCGCCATGGCACTGACATATTTAAAGCAAGAAAACCACTTTCCTTACAAAAATGAACGTGGTTTTGTCTTTTCTGTGACGTATGTGGTTTGATAATATTTTAATGAGGCTCGTACTAACTGCTATGACAATAATTAGAGTTATCACGAGTTGAAGATTTTTTTTCTAGTGTGTCTCAAGGTAAGAGAATAAACTAATTTCCCCTGAATACTCTCAGTGAGGCTCACAATATTGGGTATTAAAGAACCCTTCATCATTTTCCCTATTGTTTAAGAGAAAAAAGAAAAAAAAAAACCTGCCAACCTCCTACGTGAATATAAAGGGAACTGTTGGAAACACAGCCCCTCAACTGAGTTTTAATGGATTACGGTAGCCCTGGCCAGACGTTCAAGGCCTGTGTCAAGATGAATGAATCGTTGACGGGAAAGACTATTGATTTCTATTGTCAAGCTTGAGAAAAGAAACCGGGGAAGAAAAAAGAAGAAATCCGCGTGCCATTCCTTCACACTTTTTCCGCCACAAGAAGGCGAATCAAGCACTCAGCTTGACGAGGTTCTTTCGCTCGAGCCGGGTCAGGACTGTGGAAGGGAAAGAAAAGGGAAATATAAAAAAGAAACGTTGTCAAGCTACAAGTGCCATCCTTCCCTTGACGGCGGTTTGAGTTATACTTCCCGTGGAGTCGTGGAGGATTGATCCCAACACTCGAATCAAATCGCTACCTACCTTTTCGTGACTTGCCCTTCAGAATAAACCCGAACTTTTTATTCCTCTTTGAATTTCCGCCATCGGTTCTCTTCCTTTCTCTAGTCGTCAAAAAATGTCTTGGAACCGAAAAAATGTCCTCCCTTTTCACGAAAAGTTTGTGATAAAAAACGCAAAACGTCTTCATTATTCCAACCTCATTGCATCCCCTTTATGACGACGAATTAACAATTATTGGGACACAGCGACCGAGCAAACGAAATTTTGGTAAAAACTCCAAAACTTAAATTCTCCAAAAATTTTCGTATCCGTGAATGACAACAGCAACAACAATCGTCAGAAATTTATTCATTTCTTCAGAACTTTAGACCTTTCGTGCATAATAATTTCTTCAAAATTCTCAAATGTTCTATTAACCTTTTTTTTGTTATCACAGGTAAGGCGTTTGGGAGATTGATTACTTACAAGAACATAGTGAGTACGCATGCATTTTTTTCAAAAGGGTCTAATGGGTAATTAACTACTGGTTTCAACGCTAAAAATTCCGCAATTTCCGTAACCCAATCATTTAGGGGCCAAAAATATTACAAATCACCGTAAGATAACAAACATGAGGACCCAAAACCACCAAAATGTTTTAGTCATTTTGCATTTTTTCACTCCACTTATGTGAGACCATGGGTTTGAACTGAAGAACTGTAACAGTTAATTGAACTTTTAATGATTGATCGAACAGATGAAACGGATACAGAAGAGCACAGCGATACGAATGAACACGTTGGAGAACAGAACAATAATGCGAGGTTTCCTTCACGGCAGGTTACCCCCTTTGTTCACCTAGCATTTGGTCATCTAGCGCGAGCAAAAAAGGTCCTACTCTGGTCGACCCAAACGGCGGGTAATTTGAACTGGCTGTTCCTTGGCATCTTTCGATCTTATAGGGAGGCCTGGGGCCGAACAACTCATTTGAATTTAGTCAAAGATAAGTCTGAAAGTATTGCCCTTTCTAATAAAATTGAAAAAAAAAAAAAGCGTTTGATGAGCTGTAATTACTTTAGATTACACTCGTAGTACGAATGGTACTGTAACCTTCAATCGGGAGACATCAAGTAGACTTGGCAATAGTGGAATTTCAAATATTATGGCAATGCGATGAGATTCAGTTCGGTTTCAACAATTCTTGTGTGTTTCGGGCATGTTATGCTCCCCATTACCATGAGGGATTTTCAATACCTATTCCCTTTTCGGGTAAGAAGGGATTTGTATTCCCCTTCCACCAATTTGATGTAAATCCACGTTAGGGATGGAGAAGGAGAAGAGAACTAATTGGGTCGTAGAGATCAGTATCGTAGTACGCATCGGTTTCGTCTTCGGGGAAAAAGATAAACAAGCGAAAAAGTTGAAGGACTTCAACTGAGAGCTTCTTTCAGATCACGAAACTCAACACCGTCTTGTGAAGAGGTTTCCGTACCTGCTTACACGGCAAACTCGCTGGAAGTTTGTTGATCTCGCCCGTTGTCTCTCGAACCGTTTCGGTCGGAGTCAGCAGAAGGAAGTTCTCTATAGGAGCGTTTCCAAGTCTTATTGTTAAAGTTTGCTGAAGCCAGGTTGAGAAAGCACGGAATAACCCGATTTCTTGGGCAAGCGTTCATATTTATGCAGTTTCACGGTAGGCACCGATCCAAACATAAGGTTGAAAGTTTTACCAACACGTGTGTGCTTGGTTTGTTCTGTGTTTTATCGTAGACGCTCTCGAATATAAAATACTGCCCTGGGTAAGAGTGAGCTGTAACGTGCGAATTTATGAGTAAGGAGGCCGATATCCATCGCACATTGATATTGTATTATAAATGCGCATCGACCTCAGGATACTCGAGAGACTGCACTAACTCAATGCCCGTTGGACTTATTTTATCCTTCAATGTTTCCGTGTTTGCTATGAATAAAAAAAGGTGGTGGGCGTATAAGCTATTGAAATGGTATCGTTAGTGTCTCTAGAGAGCCTGAAGTACTTCAATACGTGAGTGAGTCAACTAACATATTGAACGCAAGGAACCGAGCAACCGACTGGTTTCCATCTGTTGATGCGGCAATCCTCTGTAAGGGGCGACCGCAGCGAGGATCTACCCAAGTTGTGATGGTTTTATAGAACCCCCCCTCCTCTAATACCCCTCTGAAAACTGAGCGATCACGCGAGTTGTATTATACAGGGTGTTGAATCTATGGACCCTGATGAATTTCGATTGCCGATGTTTAATGAGAAAGTGCCACCAAGCCGGTAGAATAAGCGCAAAAATGTTGCGTAGCTTATCAACGGAGCGAATTTTGACAGTGATTGATAGCTTAAAAATGTAATCCCGAATACTCCACGTATTCGTTAGGCTCAGGTATCTCATTTACAAATATAATAGGGAAGAGAGAACCCGACTGAAAATGCGAGGAAACTTCACATATCCCCTCATCTAAACCAATATTGGGAATCCCATCAGGATTTTTATTTCATAACGAGCAAACACCGAAGGAGGGGGATTTGCTGGGAAATGGATCATCCTGCGGGATGCGGAACATTGAGTTACTCTTATCGGTTGAGAACGAATCATGTTCCCTCTCCGCTTTTCTCTCGCATATATGCGCCAGGACGCGATAAACATTTTTAATTGATGAGCGGTGATCTATTGATCGAGTGGGCAATTGACCTAGTTTGACTACGGCTTAGGAGATTGTAGTTGTATCGGTGGGAGTTTGGATTCTCGTAAAGCATTCTACACAACTTGGGTTGACTGCTTATTCGAATACTCTCGAGTGCTCGTCACGGCAACATGGTGTTGTGAGACTGCCTTTGGGCCTTGATTGTATTCAACTCATTTTCATCCCGATTACCGCAAAGTGATAAGATATGGGTGAAAAATATAATTTTGAATGTACTTCATCAAAACCTTTGGGGATAATTTGTGTGTGGGGTATTATTCACCACTGATTTTGGACGCTCAGTCATTTGAGATGGGTTGTAGACTAGCTGCCGATCCATTTCACGTAAGTACTTTTAGTTCTCCGGAGACCTAGGTGACATGCTTCCCACGTAGAACACTAGACCAGTGTGGGATACCATTGAGAATCCTCAAAGTTGCTCATGAATGAGCTTAATCAAACCAAAATCAAGTCAAACCCTTTTTTCATTTGAGAGGTAATAGTGCGTCTCAAAGGATCGCTAGGCTGGAGCCACAGGGCATAACGTTGGTCAATATGTCCAGCTTAATATGTTCTAGTATTTGGAACCATTGAGATTCTCCACCGACGTACATCCGCAATGCAGTCGAAGGGTTTCACCCGTTTTGGAAGGCGATTCCACGCTCTCGCACCTCACGACAAGGGATTGACCGGTCCATTGATTTAGAGGGGAATTGAATGTCAAAGCTACAGGAATCAAGGGGGATGGACTGAGAGTGGGAGATTGACGCCGGTGGATCCGTCACAGTACCCTCGTTTAAATCGACGCGTGCACTGAAGACCGAGATCTTGTTGAATAAACAGTACCAGAAAAGGAAATAATGAAGCGTTCTAGAAAAACCTGGTTTCAATTTATTGGACGTCTCCGCATGGTAATAGAAATATTCACTAGTATTTCTAAGTTAAATTGCAGTTCGACCAAAAAGTGGCAGCCGGAGAGCAAAAAGTGATTTTTGTCTAGTTTTCTTTGAACTGAACGATCTGTAATTTATATTTTTTACTAATAACCATATCGGTTAGACTGAGAGACGATTGACAGCCCAGAAATCTTCGCCAATACAAAAAAAAAAAAAAAAAAAAAAATTAGGTGCCTGCTGGAAGCAAGAACACTCGAGTTGAAAGATTTCATCCTAAACAAGAATGTTCCCGGCGGAGTTTTTTATCCGTGCTCGCACATTCTTGTACGGCTTCATGCGAAGGACCTTCACCCGTGGATGAAGATCTTGATCGCATCTTATAGATAAGCCCCATGCTGCACAATGTCGACTCTTGATCACACGAAAACCGGTTCCAACAACTCATCTTAAGTTCAACGTTCTCGCTGAATAAAACTGAATTTGGCTTTCAATTTCGGCTGATTTAATCATGATAGCTGAAACAAGCGGATTAATAAATTAATCTGTCTTTTCTTTTTTTAAATTGGTTTTCGTTGTTTATTTGCTAAGTACTTGAATGGGTTAATTTAATAATTTTAGCGCTTTTTGGGTAGATACGCTTCCTATCAGTAGGCCTCTGGTTGTTATTCTTCCATTTCTTCTGGATCCACCGACCCACGGTCTTGAGAACTCGGACGTATTTCTCTTGATTACTGCTACTTCTTTAGATAGATACTAATGGCAGGATATGGTGTGAGGGTTTAAAGTATTAATTTGTGCCTAATGCTAATCAGCCTAATTCACCTTATATTATTCCTCGAGCGTCGTTTAAAGCGGTTTTCTTGAGAATTTCCAGTACATCCTTACATTTATAATGTGAGGGGCCAGCGCTATATATGATAGTGAGAAAATGTCCTAATCAACAGTCTTAAAACATATGAGTTGCTCAAGGATGGATGACTGACACCCCACTTAATTGCCTGAAAAACTGACCAGCACGAGGTGGATTGGTAGAATACTTATGAGGATATCTTCATGTGTTCAGGGTGGGTTCATTCCCCTTCCAAGGAAGACCCTGAATCACCTCTCTATAGGTTTCTGGTTTTAGAACTGACCAAGAAGCCAGAACTCCCTAATCCCAAACAGCAAACGAAGCATGCAGTCAAGCTTAGTTATTTATTATTTTGAACCCCCATCACACACTTTTACAGCAGCCCAAGTCTTCTTGAAAGCTGAGCGTTTTCTGTAATGGATTTCTTGAAGAAAGCACCAGAGCGTAAGAGTCAGCTTTCCCGAAGACCGAATTAAAATCTAAAGCCCCGTCAACCCCTACTCGTTAATTACTACGCTCTTTACGGAGAGTTTTCACGCTCACTAAACGTACCTCGTACAGTAAAGTTTCAAGACATAACACGAGTGGAAATGAAGTATTTGTTTGTTGTTAAGTGCCGTGGTTGTAATCAAGGCCACCTTGAGAATTGAGGTTGTACATCTCTTTTCTGTTGTTAGTCACACCCTTCGTGCACTTTGAAGAAAATGGGTCGGAAAGAGGAAGCGGCAAGGAGAAGGATTCTTTTCCCTTCAAATGGGGAAAGGTCATTAGGAACGACGAAATTATTCATAAATCCTCCAGAAAGAGACCCAGATAAGGGGCCCCCTCCAGTCGTCTCACCCGTGCTCTTGGGCTTGATTATGGTTAAGTATAAGCCTACTGAGAAGAGGAGATCCAGCCTTCAGGGTTTCGCCACTTTGCGCGGTTTTCTTCTCTCTCTCGACTGCCATCTGCTCCTTTCTACTTAGGCCCTTTTATGCACAAGTCGGAACCCACACCGTTGTGGCCAATGGGAAAAAAGGATCCCCTTCTTCCTCTTTGCCAACAAGAGTACTGTAGGTTTCAAGTTGGGAATGAGAATACTCCGAGAAGCCCGTTGTCCCGAATTTACCTAATTGGCTAGTCGCTAATGAAAGGGCAACGCCTTTTGAGGGCATACGTGGTCGTGTAATTTTACTCCTGGGTGAAAGTGAAAGACCAACCAGACGGCATTAGTGACTGACTGACTACACTATCATAGGTATCATATTCTCTTTTTTTCCATTTATAGGCGGGCTGGAGTGATTCATGATCATATTTTTCTTGAAACTAGTTTTTTAGAATTTTTCAATTCGACATTCGTGATTGATGATTCTGGATGACAAATTACTCTGAGAAAAACACGATTCAACGGTAAGTGCATTAATTCATTCCGGTACATGTTGTCAGCTTTTCACGAACATCGTAGAATTTCGATTAAAGGCCTATTGAGTGAGTTGGGTCTGATGCCAAAAATCCCAGCAATCTACCGCCCTCCTCTGCTGGTGATGTTGCAGTGTTCCACGCCCACTCATTTTCACGCAAGACTTCGCTTCTATCCCTTATCTCCGACCAGACAGGGGTACCACGCCCTTACTAATCGTCAGTCATCTTTTCGTATCAGTAAGCTCCTTATCTCGCGGAAATGTAGCGTCATTTATGGTTCTTGCTGTGTGAAGGTACTTGTAGGTATTTTTCATTTGCTGGCCTTATGATGACTCGTCAGATGATCCCCCAAGTTCTGGGCTACATTTCATCTACTGAATAAGAAAGTTCATTGTGCCTTCCTGCGAACTTACAAGAATTACTTCTTGTAAAAGAAATCTGTTCTTTGAGAAACTTCAGCTCCAAGCCGAAGAAAGGAGTTACGAAGGTATAGAATTTTCTCTTCTCCGCCAAAGCCACGCTCAACTCCTTTGATACTGGGGCCATTCTTAGCCGGAGTCCGTTGCAGAGGATTTTAGCGGCTCCAGTTAGCGGCTGATTGTCCCTTCAAAAAGGCTTCCTTTTGTTTTATCGCATTGTAGCTCGAGTTGAGGCCCGAGTGTGAGCCGTGAACAGCTTTTCTTCAACGGCGCTCCACAGAGGAAAATCTTAGCGAGCTTTTTATAAAAGGGAAAAGACCCAGGCTTCTTTTCAAATCATCTTTCCCAATTGAAAACTCTCAATCAACTACAGCCCAAAAAGATGGGAAGAAGGGCGTAAAAGTTCTCAAACAGGTTCGGAGTTGGAACAAAGTTTCCGTAGGAACTTTTATAGGAAAGACTTTTTTATCCTCATGTAATTAAATTTTGAACAAAGGAACACTTTTAGATGAGCGCAGTCTTCGATGAGAAACTGCTCAAGTGGTAGTTGGAAGTGGGTTGATAGAGTAACCCGTTGAAGGTAATCGGCTAAACCGTCTTTGGATGTTGCTTTATTGAACGTAGACCAGCCTTTCCCATATTGGTGCTGACAAGACTGGTTTTGGTTTGAGTGGAGAAAAAACTGAGATTCATTCCCTGAATTATTTTTTGTCACAGTTGTAAGGATTGACAATATTGTGTAGTGTTCACAGCAAAAACCGAATGAGGTAACGTCAAAAATGTAGTTGCACAGGTGTCAGTGAATTACAGTATCTGGATTTTCTCTTGAGTGCCTGCTGTTTTATTTTAGTGTTGATCCCTGCTGTTTATTAAAAGATGGATGGATGTCGTCACTGCTTTTGTTATAGCCCTAGATCCTGCAGCATTCCAGTTTTGGTGTCTCTCTGGACGATTGAAAAGGTCATCGAATGACAATTTAATTTTCTCAATCGCACGATTTTGCGAAGGATCAATAACAGCTAAGCAAGTCATCCATTTTGACAATTGCTGATAACTCATTGTTCAACGTAGCAGCCCACGCATCAACACGGCAACCCCCTTAGCCGCGATTTTGTTGGCGAAGTACAGCGACTTGATCCAAAAGCATCCCAACTGATCTGCAGAAGGGGCGTTTTCTAATGAACAATGAAATTAAAATCGAAATTGGCGAATCCCAGCATGGAAGCGGAAAACATGGCCGTACAACAGCCTATTTCAAATTCTCAGAAGATGCTCCTCCGTATAGTGAGGGAGGTCGCCGTTATAACCTGACGAAGTTGTTACAAAAGGACAAACATGAGTGCAACACCACTTTTGGGAAAAATGATGAAACCCTATTGATCTAGGAATTAGAAGAATAAACTCAATCTGCTGAACCCAAATCTAATTTCTATTACATTATATATTATTGGTTTGTGAAAAGTCGTTTTACCGCCGATCCCCGGATGCCATACTTGGCATGTAATAGGGAAAATGTCGGTCCCGCTCGTCATTTCAGAGAATGTAATAGAGAAATTGTCCAAGTTCGGACATCCTGTTTAAACCACTCTCCGGAGTAGGCGAAAATCACGTCTTCAACCTTCAATTTAATGCCCAGGTCAACAAGAAAGCCCCTTCTCCATTCAATAGTAAACTTGCCAAGAAACCTCCACCAGGACAATGGAGGTCGCTTGCAAATATTGTCGATGACGGTCCCTTTATGCGAGGAGAATGATTGATGGACTGCTGAGGTAAGTAGGAGGTGCTATTGTTCCATTTCAGACGGCCTTTTCATCGGGTGATCTAAGAGAGTGTTCATTGGAGTTTGTCGATCTCTTGAGGGCGGTGGACCTTACAGAACATTCAATCACTTTCGAACCATACAAAATACTGGCCCTAGACTAAACAAGATACTAATCGTATCGCAGTGTAGTGATACCATCAACACTACTCATACGCTTTTGTTAGAGTATTGAGTATTGTAAAAACGATTGATTTTGCAATGAACAGGATGCAAATCATGGCCGCAGACGAACGTACGATTCAGATCATATTTCTCAATTTCATTCCATTTCACGTCTTCACCTATAAACTTGTTTTTCCAGTACGGTCGTCGTTGAATTTATCCAATATTTCAAAGATCAAATCTGACGGTGGGGTTGAAACTGCGGGACTTGATGGTTTGACGACATTCGCGCGATATCGCTCCAGGCACAACTTTTTGAGGAAGTATTTATGATGACTAGCACGTCTTCTTGTTCAGAGCTCTTGTGTCTTCCTCGTTGGTTTCTTTTGTCTGAATTTTTGGTCAGCCAGAGGTTGGTCTGTCCTTGCAAATAGTAGGTAGCAGCTTGACCCACCACAAATCTTCCCTGTGCTAAGTACTTCCTTGGGTGCTTTATGGTAACTGCGCATTGCTCGGACGACTGCTATTTATAAATATGATGTAGGATGCATTCGTAGGTTAGAACAAAAATCTTTAAATCCGTTAACACACTCATGCGACTGTTTTTATGGAGCTAGATTCACATAATCGAAGTATACTCCTTCTACTAGGATTAATTCTAAATCGCGGGTTCTTTCATCTTTCGACTCCAATACAGAAAAAAACACGAAAATCCAATTTGATTGAAAACCCTTTAAACAATGGTTACCGGGGCAAATGAACCAACTGACCAATACCTTTAACAGAAGCGGTTCGCGGGCCTGAGCGAAGGAAATTGTCCAAAGAGCAACCTGTTTATTAAACCATTGTCCTCAGGTCGCGCAGCAATCTACGAGAGTAGGCCATTTCGAGCGAATGAGTTCCGTGGAAAATCTGAGGGCATTCACAATTCTCCTCTCCCCAAGAGCGAGCAATAAAAGGGAATGACAGTTGGGAAAAATCCCAAGAGGAAACTCGGAAGTGGAAAGTAATGATCGGGCGAGATGATTGAAATGTGATAGAGTCTTCTCGCCCATATGGATTTCGAAAAAAGGCGGTTCGAGACCTTTGGAGAGTCTGGTGGGTACTTATGCGGCTGTCATGTCTTTATTCGTGTTTCAACAAAGAAATCTCATTTTTGAATTATATAAAGATCTACATACTCGAATAAATAACACCACGGAATGATTTATTATTCTTTTAGATCTTGCACTAGGACGAAATCGTATTTTCAAGTCACTTATTATGCAAGTTAATACCATAAAAGTGCTGTGCTGGTCCAGGATCATTTTGAGTGTATTCAGAGTGGATGATCTCAATATTTTAATAGATTTCGACCTATAATCTTTTGAATTGAACCCGTTTGGTAGTAATTGACTGGCTTCATCCCTTGCGGAATTCTTCTAGCAATCGGAATTTGCGAACAAGACGTTACTGTGATCGATCTTCTTTCCTTACAACATATTTGAAGAATAATAATGGAAAATCTACTTTGAAAAGAAAGGAAATAAATCACCTTTTGGCGTCATATTCATTAATTCCGTCAACCGTGGAAATCGCCAGTGAAGGCACCTACGCTGACAAACGACTTTCAGGGGATCGACATTTTTATCGAAAAAAGGGAGAACCAATTAAATCACGGTGGCTCAGGGTGAATGAGATGCAGATACGATTCAGTGAGCTTCCGTTTAAATTAGTCCTCTGATGAATTCTGTCAATATTGAGGTATCCGCATGGAAAAGATACGCCTGTTGGAAATTCGATAGCGGTTTCTCTGGACTGGGTCAAAGGTTGAGAGGTTCGATGCTGAAGTAAAATGAAATTGGATCAAAGACAAAGGCGTGCTGATTCAACTGAAAGTCTGAGTTGATTCAACTTGGGCGCGTAGGAAGGAAAATATCTGTAAGAAACATTTTGCGTTCATACGTCGACATGCGTTCATACGTACACATACGTAAACAACTTACAATTTAACATAATATAACGGGAGGTGATGATGTGATGACGAAAAGGCCCCGAACGAAACCCTTGTGACCCATCGGAATTGGAACGAGTTGATATCAACTTTGTGCCGTACAAGGGTAAGAACCAATGCATATGATGGCCAAACAGCTGCGTTGCGAAGACTAGACAATTGAAAAAAGTCTAACACAAAAACACGTCGAAACACGTGAACTCTGCTTCAAATTAACGGATCAACGTGGAGGGTGTATAAAAGATCGGAGTATTAGCAATAAATTAAAAAATCTGAAAACATGAATAGAAATACTAAGCCAGCCAGACCTCTGAAATTCGCGTTTACTTGTAAATTTGAATAATTGTCTTGATAAAATTGTCTTTCTGGTTCAATTTATTCAACATTTCTTCTACTTCCCGGGGAGGGGGGGGGGGGAGAACTTTCCTCAAGTACTTACTTGACTGACAATTTGACAATTTTACAATTGACTGACTTGTTTAGTACTTTGTGAATAAATTTACAAAGAAGTGAGGAACATTTGACAAAAAATTAGTTACTGTCATTGAAAAATGCTCAAATAAATGAACTCTGGTACGGATAAATTTTTTTTCTCCATTATTTTTCAAAGTTATTCTTATTTCGAGGATAGTGAATTTCATTTATAAAAAAAATGTGAATGTGAATATGCATATTACGGGGAGGAATACAACCTTGTTAGTTTAGTATTTGTACGTATTGCTGGCCTCAAACCCTCATCCTATAACAGTATCGTTTAATTTCCCGCGATTTGTGTTTAGACCAGAAAACAACTTATTCCAATTCCCACTTTCCTACACAATAGTTCCATTCAGCAGCACTATTAGTGTCTTCCGACAAAGCCAGAATAGTATTTTCCCACTGGTTCCGCGCGTTGTTGCGAATGAAACGGTGTTCCCAGTTTCCGTTTCTCGTCTCTTGAATTTCTCGACTTCTCGCAATGATCTTGGGGTTGGTTTTCTTCCAAATTGTTTTTTCATGCAAATGAAGGTTTCCTGAGGACTTTGAATGGATGAGGCCACTCGTCCCGTCAGAAAGGTAAACGCTCCCGCACGTGGGAGGGATTCCAAATATGTGTGCGGAATCTCTTTTTCTACAGTCAAGTCGAGTCTTTCACAAACGCTGAGTTTCCCGTTAGTTGAAATGAGAGAGAAAAAAAATGCCAGGCCAAACTTTGTTTAAAAATCTAATTTGTTGTATAGCGAGTGTTATTTCCAATTGGTTCACTCTACCGGTGTAGACAATTACGACGAAATACAGGCGGAGAGGTTGGAGTTTTCATTCAAGATTGGCTCAATCAAGGCAGTTTCGTTCTATTATCTATTCATGCAGTGGGAGCTGAGAAGAAAGAAAGAGAAACATCGACCTGGTGTTGCATCCACTACGTGCAATCTTGGCTCGCTTGTTACCTTTCTCTCAACATTTTGAAATTGCTCAAATGCGCAGGAGTTCTTTCAAATAGTCTCCTTCTACCTCGGCAACAAAACGAAACTGTTCATTGTTCATTAACCCACTGTTGGGATTTCATTTGTTCTGGCCAATTGTGCCTTTGTATAGATTCCTCTTAACATTGCCTTCCTACTTATATTCTTAAAATGTAAAAGTTTATATTTTTAGGAAAAATTGCGTCGGGTGGCATCAGATTCAGTAATGATTCCACCCTTTTCGCGGCCAGACCTTGATATCGGCGTCCCTAACAGTAATGGCCAGTTCTTAAGCGAGCCACCGTACAGAGCTTATGTTTTAACCAGAGGGCATGAATTTTCCTTTTCTGAGAATAGGAATAATGAAGAGAGGAAGAAAAACCAAGGCGAAAATCGGTCAGTTTTTGACTGATGAGTAGGTACTCCTCATTCTGACTTTTTAGACGATCATTACTGTCCTGCTCAACAATCATTTTTCATCAAGGTTTGTTCTTGAACGAAGCCTAGAAACACAATACCATTTGTCGTTAGCTTTCCCGCTTTCTCATCAACTTAATTGGTAACTCGCTTCGAAAAGCCCAGTGTTTTATTCACCGCTACCGCACCCAAGTTTATTTATCGTCGCTCCGACTGAGCTGATCCGTAACGAATCTGGAAAGCCGTGTTTTCCCTTTCTCACGTGATCGACTCAACGATCGACCAGTGAATCTGAGTCGGCCTGATTTCAGAATAAATTGGGAACTGAAGCGAACTTGTCTCATTTGGATCGTTAGAATTTCTAGAAACGTGTGCGGAGTTGGTGCGAATTATTGATTTTCGAATTGTATCATCCACTCCAAGCCCCACTTCTCATCACCTTTGTGTTCTTTCGATTGTTTGCGTCTGCGTTTTGATCTGAGATAAATTTTCTTTCACATTTCTGTGGATTTAATAAGATGAAAAAGGTAAAAATGTCAAGCACCAATTGTTGAAGACTGCGCCAAAGAGAAGATGGTGTCCCATTAAGTATAATTCTCAAGTTGGAGCCACGTGAAAAATTTAAAAAGTTGCAAACTCACCTTGACGCCAAGAGATTCGAGAAAGTAATTTACTTCTTCAGGATGTAAAATCAGGACCGCTGCGCCGTACTTGGGCCTTCGCAAGTCTCCTAACTTCCATTTATCAATTCCCGCGGGACAAATTCTCCTGGTTTTAAGCAGTTTCTCTCTTACCGGCCAAAGTTGGCACCGATAGCGGAGGAGTAAAGATGATTGGTGGTCTTCCTAACCTAAACTCAATTAGGTCAATTTGCTGAAGATGAACGCATTGCGCTTCACGGGGGTGGATTAGCATTCGAAAACAACTGCTGCTTGGTATTGTCAGACGTAAGCTAAAAAGCTAAGTACTCAAAATTCGTGAGTTTGGAATTATCAACTAGGACAATTTATTTGAAACATGTTTCCTAATCATTTCCAGTGTTTCGATTGGAATTCCGGTGCTTAGGCAATTGCTTCTGATTATAAATGTACAATAGCTGGGAGGCAATTTTACAGAAATGTGGACAAGAGTCGAAAAACGTTGTTTCAAGCAGAAAGAACAAACACTTTTATGGATAGCTCGATTTTAAAATAATTTTCCGGAAAAAAATTATAAATTTTCGGGGACAAAAACCTAAAAGAGAAATGCGGTAGGGAAATTGATTCCATCGTCACTTCAGCTTCGTCAAGTTTTTGTTACGCTAATCGCGAAATTCTCCTTCTAATTAAGCGTATTCATTCAATCCGATTGGACTCAGGCGATTTTTATACTTGGAAAAACTGAGAAATCATGAGAACAATTCTCAGAGTGATTATTATCCTGAATTTGACATTTTTGTAGTTTCAACGCTGAAATTAAATGTACTGAGTAGGATGGTAGACTGAGGTAGCAGCAATTCATACCCCGTTTTACCAAAGGTGAGAAATTGGCACACTTCTACAGTAGAAGGCGAGAATCCAGTGGGCTCAGACGAGAAAGAATTACTCTTTAAAGAGGATAGTTAGAGAGAAGATTTTGCATGATTCATAAGATCTCATCACCAACGGAGGCGGCGACCCGACAATTGAAAAACTTTTCGCTCAAAAGCACCCGCTTCTTTCCGCTCATTTATCTTCATCCCAAACAGTTTCATTCCTCAATTTATCTCCGATTCAAACTGACTTGATGGGCAGCGATGGAAAATTAACGACGGTTACTCAGTATCAAAAAGTGAAATGATTACTGTGTTCTCAACGCGTCAATTCAAGGAGAGGAATTAATATTTGGTGTTGGTTTAAGGTATTTATCGGTTGGAACATTTGAAAAGGTGAACCCTGAGTGTTCTCTATTCAGTACTATCAATGGTTCCTGCTAAATACATTTCTCAGGCCGTTCTGAGATCAGCCCTACAAAAAATCGTGTACCGAGTTTTTTACTGGTTATTGCAGTATGTTCCTGCATCAGCGATTCCACGATAGCTTGCGCAGCAATCCCGAAGCAAAAACATAAGGACAAAGCCCTCTATTTCCGTCGGTACGCGTACGACCTTATATAGTCATCGTCAGAACGCCTACAAACGTTTATAAGTACATCGCCTATAAAAATATTCAATCATTGTTCAAGTACCACAATTTCTCCATAAACTAGAAGTGCGGGTGGTGACAAATATGTAGAACTTTAGATTACCTGAGGAATCTCATTTTTCATTTGGTCGGATAATAACAAAAAGAAAAACCAACTCCCTGTTTCTTATTTCTTTCAATTTTCGACAAAAACGGTTTTACTGTATATCTTTATGCAATTAGATCTTGAAGATGAAAAACTATAATTACTGACCTTGTAAATTGACTCAAAGCCAACTGAAAATGACTATAATATAATTGTACAAAACAGCCTCTGATTTTGGCCAACATCGAGATCGCATTCAAGCGAAACCCGTTTGTTCGTGGGTCGGCAACTTGTTTGAACGGCGGAACCGTTTTGACTTTGGCTGCCCAGGAGAGATAAGCGAAATGGCCTTATCGCTGAACGGTGAACGCCTTTTCGGTTTGGCTCGCGTAAATTGTTCTATGGACCAGCTCGGAGCGCTGCTTTGTCCAAACACCGTATTCGGAAACCCCTGTATCAGATTGTGTTGGATTCCAAAGCTAATGGTGCGTGTACCTACAAAGACTGGCTGAAATTATACCGCGAAAGGTTGTACCGGTTGAATTATGAGGCACAGAAAGATTTAGATTGAAATTGAAATACAACAAGTTCTCATGCTGCGTTTGTTACAACAATTAGTAAACGATGTCGTTTTTCATTGATTGTAGTTAATCTGTTCTTCAGATTTCAATTATCAAAGTGAATCCAGCTATGATGATGCTCACGTATTTAACAATGAGAAGTTGGTTGTCTGATTGTTCAAATTTCCCGTGTTGTGTGATAGGGTTTTGAGACTCTCGGACTCTCCTCAAGCTTTTGATTATTCCCTGAATAACCAACCTAGTATTTTCATGCTAGAGGTCAACCCGTCCAATTCGCCCCGAACATTTGGCAGTTCCAAAGTTTCCAAATCAATATTAATACAAATTAATATTGGAACTTTTGGTTAAGGATTTTTATCTAAAACTAATGGGCAATCGCACCTTGTCAGCCCGACCGGCCCCAATTCGGGGCATGTGGGGTATCAGTTTCCACTGTAATTATTGTTCCAGCTGAGTATTCGTGTTTCCCTATCAGGAAAAACCTTGAAAATTATTCACGTTTGTTCGATCATTCTAGGTGGATCATGCTCGTATGAGAAACCATTCCAAAAAAGTACCCACGATTTCAAATAACCCAATACCCAGCCAAAGTTTGTATTCTTGTACGCCTTATACGGACGAGATTAATTTATCCCTCACAATGGCTTGGCATCGGCTAAGGAAAATGGGTTGTAGAGGAAGAAGCGACGTCAAGACAAAAAAGCTCGCCTAAAGAGAATGTATAGGCCAGTGTTTTTAGCTCTTTACGGGCAAAGGAAATATAAATGTACTCAGCCTACTGAGATCGTCACGAGATAAACCGTCGCCATTATCCCAGAAAGTAAGGAAGAAGTGTGAGAGAATGGAGGTTTCTTTTTGTATCCTTTCCATTTTGTTTATCTTTGAAAGGGGAGGATCTCTGTAGGTAGAAGGTGAGGGGGGGGCAGACGCATTGGCAGGGACGGACTTTTGGCGCAGAGCACGGGCGCTCATTTACTTCTAAGGGTCTACACCCGGCTTCTGAACTGAAGATTAATGTGGTATAATGAGGGGGGGGGGTGGAGGCTAGATGCTACAAATGTACTAGAATCAACAGTGATCGAAAAAGGAGACTGTTGTAGGAATAGCTTTGAAGGTTGTTTGGGGACAATGAAGAGAAACAATCATCATAAAAAAGTCGATATTTTTTTACCAAAAGCTACATCGATTTATACAATTAGACATTTGCCAAGAACGGATATAATCTTAATTTTATAAGAAGAGAGCTGGACCTATTGATAACAAAATTTTACTATCTTGTCACTAGTCAGGAAACGGACAACGGAGGACTGGTCGGAATCGAGATTTGTATCACTGAATAACCCGAAACCGTATGTTATACCTATTAACAACCACGTATCTGCGCTGTCGATTTTTTAGATATTCACTTCCAATGCAGGTTTCCGTTTTTTTAGACTTGCAGATCTAAATTCCTACTGACTATGTGGTTTTTTGAACGACAATTTGCTCACTTACCGTTTTTCCTGTCTAAAATGGCTAGCGCACTCTCAGCAAACGCCGCAATGAGTAGCACAATTATGTTTGTGCACCTCAATAGGATCCTCGAGCGAAATCCTTATTTTTTTTCGGACACATTCCGCTTTCCACATTTTTAACAGACACATTTGAATTGAAACATAAAATAGCTTCTAACATTACAATGTCTTGAATTTCAGACCAAGAGGGAGAGGTGAGCCTCTAAATTTGTTTTTCGAATTTTTCAAAAAAATGTTTTGATGCCGAAACCATTTTTTGCTTGTAAAATTTCCGTTCCAGAGGACCACAATATATTTCCTACCACCCTTGGCATCACCACGGTTAATTATGATATTGTGATCGTGTTACTGACATCGTGAAACTTTGGTATGGAAGCATCATGATAGGTATACTTAAATATTTCAGCCAAAACTTCGATTGAGATAAGTTTCAAATCCTTGAAAAACACGTTGAGACGTACAAGCATCACGCCCCAAACGACACTATCAGTAACCCCTCTTTATCATACTCTTTCAGGACGACGCATCATTTTTCACCTTCAACTCAAGATCTTATTCAATCTGAGCCCAAAATTGTATGTACTGGCGCACTTCAGGGTGCCGAGTTCACTTCGCAACCGCGACACCATCATCGGGCAACAAAGGGTGTGGAAAGAGTGTAGCTTTGAATGTATTTACTCAAGGATTGAAAAAAATAAGAAAGGGAAGAAAAGATTTGTGATGAAAAGATTTTTTTCTTCTGTTGGTTCCGTTTCCATCAGCAGAGTTTCCGCTTATCGACAGAGAACCCCCTTTTTTCATTTTCGGCGTGACAAAGATCTGCTGCAAGAGGGAATTCGTAATGAGAAACACCTAACAATTTGGTCTTCTCTTGTGCCCCTTGTGGAATATTGCCTCCATGAAATATCCCGAGTTCAGGAGTGAGTGGAGTTTTGTACCCAAGACGCTCACTCAGTTGACGTGGGACAATTTTCACATAATAAAAACAGAGGTAGGAGGGAGGGGGGCTAGTGGATCTTGCTGGCATGAGAGAGCGTACCTTCAAGAACTTCATAGTAACTGTCTTAATTTCAAAACAAGACGTACGGTTTTTAAAATTTCAAAGTATATTACCTAATTTCTAAATACCCATTTTTACCCATTCGCTCGAAAACTCATCTCATTCCATCTAGCCCCCCAAGAGTCTTAAAAACCTATTCCCAACATACACACATACACACATATTCCCAACATTCGTTTTTGCTCATACCATGCGGAGTTTGAGGCATTTATATGGCATGTCAATCGGAGTAATCTGATCACTTGCCGTCCTTTGAAAAATTATGTGACCAAAACGACCTCAGAATTTGACTTGCTAATGCACTCAACAAGAAGTCATAAATTAGAGCTAAAAGCAGAAATATCAAGCCCCTTCTATTGTAAAGTTCATCCGCTACTTCTCTTTTCAGAATATCATCTTCCTGTTGGTGAGCAACTTTGGAACAACACATGGGGCAAACTCTTCTGTTTCCGAGCCCGTGAATCCACATTTTATCGCTCCCGCTCCTTTTTGTTCAACTTCTAACATCTCCTTTTCGCTTTATTAGTATTTTCGTTTTCATGGCTGCCGAAGCGTGAGACGGTGTTTGCGACGTTTAATTATAAAGTTGCCAGAGAGCAAGAAAGAGAGATCTCGCACTTTTCGGTCTTTCCCTTTGATTGTCTGGCGGCGGAAGACTCCGGCCATCAGTCTTTTCCAGTTGAGAAGTGATATTGTGAGGGAGCCAAAAATTGTATCATTCGACGGTATTATTCCGATGTCTACGATAGAAAAGGGGAGAAATGTTTAAGAAAAATTATCTGCATGACTACTTGCTTAGCACGCTGTGTAAGATTTGTGGATGATGTTGCTGGTTTCTGACTAATCCGCTCAGCATGCAGCCTTCCAAGAGGAAAATGGTCCCTCATGGGAATCGGTGCATTACCCCCCCTACTGAACAGAGCTCAACGGATTTGAACAATTGTTTTCTTTTACATTTACAGCACTCCTCACAATTTTAGATTATTCGCACACCACACGCTAATCAAAAACGCCAAAAAGCTACCCAGCCCAGGGTGGATCAGTTTGACAGTGGCTCAAGGCGTTATCCCCACATTTTCAAGGAAACTCTTTTCCTACCTTCGAAACCACTCGAGTCAACACTCTCGTTTTCTGCTTCAACCACCAACTGAGAAGCATGCAGAAAGGGCAATGAGGGAACTTTTCCAGGCAGACAATCTTCATTCACTAATCACAACCAGCAAGTCAGTTTTCCCTCTGGGGAATCGTGTGGTGGGTTTGAATCAGCAACATTGGGTTCTTCGTCACAACATTTGCACATAACGTATCCAAGGACGCCATAGCTTCGTGCTCCGCGGCTCTGGTTACGCCCTTTGTAGCCTCCCTTATCGAGCAATCGTATGAATTCATTGTTGAGTTCGTGCGAACTTGATACACGCTGATGTTGCTCTCATCCGAATGAGTGTCCTTCGTTTCAACAAACCATAATGGTAAATATTTTTAATTATTAAAAACCCTCCTGTAGAACGAGCCTTTGTGCTCACAAAATACAGCGCGTTATACAACTCAAAATGTTAAGGTAATTCCTGTGAGTTGGTAGTCATAATCGCTTGCCTTGTCATCTATTTTGGCTACTGAAATGAACTTTCCACATGGCATTTTCAGTGTGAAGGTAATGCTGGCAACCTGAACCTCTGAATCTTTTTTTGATTTTGTACGTACGTACGTACATGAGAGTGCCAACCGAACATTTCGTGGTGTATTGTATGAATGCTACTTCAACTGAGCGCAATCATGCCGGCCGATCATGAAAGAAATAATACCCCTAAAAACTACATGAAAGCAGTATATGCACTTATAACTCTTGCAAAACGCAGCTCATTTTGATACCATTGGTATGAGGCAAATGGTTCTAGACTCGTATCAATCTAATCTGAATTTTAAGCATTCAGTACACATTTATGCTCTACACGCATACCTTTTTCAAAATGCCTATTTCAACCCTTGACCCTCTGCCCTATACAATTGCGACCACAAAATAAATTCAATCGTATTGAATATCGTTTGACAGGTCTGAAAGTATAAATAACGTTGTGTTTGGTTCGGCTAAAAAACATTTCGCCGTAGTTTAATCTCACTGATCAAACTGGTGGCACTTTCAATCACCCCGCGAACACTCATGGGAGCAATACACCTGTACCTGTTACCCACGGTTCTATTTTTATTGGGTTAATTTTAGTTTCAACGAGACCCTTGGGGCTGAGAAACAACGACATTCGTATTTTAGTAGTAGAGTTTACAACCCACCTCTGCCCATTCTCCTTCCTACAACAAACCAGCTAAAAATACCGTCACTGTTCTGCTGTCGAAACCTTCTTCGTAAGGGTGGAGACATGTGGTCTACCTCTTCGACCACATGTTGACGAATACCTAGCCGGGAGGGGAAAACGTCTGAACGAGAACATCCGGGGTGGAGATTGGAAGATCGATGGAGAAAGAGTTGAACCGATGGGTTTGAGAGGCACAATTAGTGGAAATGAGGGGGTGACGGTTCAACATTTTGGTTCTTATGGAGTCTCCTGGACGAATGTGTTCCTCTTCGTATTCAAAGACGTATCAACCTATCAACCCCTCTTATTTATTTTCTCTGTACCAAAGAAATTTAGGTGTGGTATCTGAATTGGGGCCCCACAACCCAGAAAACTGAGGATATTTGGAGTTCAATAGTTCTACTTGCAAGAATAACTCAGGTGCCCTGAGAATACAGACGGCTACTATTTTGAGACGTAAATGTTCTTTTTCGGGGCCAAGGCGCAGGGAGGAATTCCAGTCGATAAACCTTCCTTGAACGCTACACTGTGAGTCATCAGCTAATCCCAATGTGTCAGAGCGTCTCGGGAAAAGGATTAATGGTTTCATTAGGTATGCCGTATAAACGTGCTCATGGCAGGAGATGACGTGAGGGATGGGTACTGAGAGGTAATTAATGACTTTCGTAGAATAAACAGAATATGCGGGCGAGGGAAGCAAAATATACGTGCAGCGTATTAGGGATTCTGTTCTGTGTTCAAATCCCTAGCGACGGTTTTCGAACTGAAGGCATACATTCTCCAATTTACTTCACTGATCCTCATGTGTGCTGAGCAATATTATAGAAAATTAGGTTTGTGACAAACAAATAATATTTTCGAGGAGAAGTGTGATATTCATATTCACGGTCCTACTCATTGCGCCCCTTAAAACCTGTGCAGAAGGATTCGATTCTTTCCAAAAACTTGTTATTGATTTTTTTAAAACTTATCAGAATCTAAAAATATGCAGTGCACAGACACAGCGAGAATGCGAATTGAATACGACATGGCTTGTAGCGCAACTGACTCCCACGCGCGCACGCGCTATGACAAAAAATTGAATAACACAAGCTCTAAATTCCCTCGCGAGAAATTTCACCGAACGTGGACGCTTTTGTTGACTGGTGAGATGATGAAAAAGAAAAGGTGGATAAAAGTGGGAGACGCCAGAAGTGGGAGCTTGAAAGCCCGGACGCTGGGTGAATAAATAAAAATGCCTTGGGAGAAAGAGAGAGGAAAAGGGATGGCGTTGGTGCTTCTGATGTTCCTCTGTCAGCGGTTGATAGAGACGAGGTCGCTCTTGTGACGCCGTGAAATACTAACGTGTTACTTTCAGATGAAGAATGTTGGCATTTTTGTCCAATCTGTCCACCAGTATCGCTCTCTGTTGAAATGTTCGGTGACAGGCTCGTCTCAGGTGTCAACGCGGAGCTAGTTGGGCGAAAGGAAACTCAATATCTGCGGATTTGACGACAGCGTGCTGGAGAATCACGGAATGTATCAAATGCAAAGTTAATGGTTGGAGACAACCCGTCAACTGAGAAGTGAGAAACCATACAGGATTCACCGGCCAGAGTAGTTTGTTCGTGTAGCTAGTCTAGTCTCTGCCATATCCTTCCATACCCCACCGCATTATACGACATATCAGAAGCAGTGAGTTGAGGGTGAAATTTCTACCATGGTTGGTCATGAGAGGGTTTTAATTTTCCCGATATATGTACACTTGGTATTTTTCTGATAAGAATCATTTCAATATTTGATTACATTCATAACCCAAGAACCAGAATTACCAGGTGTTATTACTCAGTCCTCCTATATCAGGAAAGGTTGCTTTACAGCAGCTTCGGTATAAGTTCGAACGTGTCTGCAAAGCCTCCGATATGAACCAGTGAAATAAAGGCTGACGTAGCTCGTTTGACGCCTGACATTGAGGACGACACACCCCGACACACAAGAAGAGGAGAAGCTTCCAAAACGGTCAACAACGAGTCAATATTGATTCCCGCTCCTTTATCTGCGAGAAGAACTTGGCTCTTTTCCCCTCTCGCAGTTCCATCCAACAATATTTCAATCAAGTGAGCTCTTTCCCCTTTCTACTTTTATATTGGTTTCCTTTCGGAGGGTTATTTCTCCACTGGTGGGATGTCGAGGTAACGTCAGAATCGAGGGATGTAATATGGGAGCAAAGGTTGGGGGAACAGCCTGCCCCGGTGAGCACAATTTTCAGGAAAACACCCATCAATCAAATAAGGCGAACTGAGAGGATCCTGTACATTTTTCTGGAAGAGCAGTCGTGAGTGAAAAGGGAAACGATGAATGACGTAGAATTGAGATGGGTGTTTCCTAGACGAACAACTGAGCCAACAAAACTCGAAAGACTATTTCCAAATACATGCTTGTAAACAACGTACAAGGTCAATACAAGAACGAATAATAGCTACGAAAATGTTCCATTGAAGATAAATAGTGATATACAGCGTTATTTTTGCTGTATTTCCCCCAAGTTCGCTTCTTCAATTCAATTTACAGTACTGAGACTGAATGAAAATTTTTCCATTCTCATAGAACTATTGGAACTTTTAGAAGGGTGCAATATTCTAACTTTTTTTTTTTTTCTAATCAATATTACTAATGAAAACGTTTTTTGGAATGTTACTTCTTTCAACCAACAAGAGGCATATTTCCTTAGGTGGAGAACATTGCACTGCAAAAGAGGGCTAGATGAAAATTTACGTCGTTTATGTTTCATTTCAAAAATAATGAACCTCCGTGTAATCATTCCCGTTTTTCCTTTCCATTGTTATACTTCAGAAAAAGAAACCTCCGAAGGAAAAAATAGCAAAGAAAGGCTGAACGTCGTGTTATAAGTTAGTGCAGAGAAAAAGGAGGTTCGTTGAAGGATTCTCATCTCTGGTTCATTAGAGTGTCTTCCGTTGGAGATTTCCAGCCGTCTCAGTGTGTTCGGGCTCAAGAATATCAGCGTCCGCGAAGGGAAGTGGTGCAGTGATAAAACACCTCTTCCGCTTCCTAGGGAGCGATCCTTGTTCATTTTTTCTCCCCAGATCTTGTCTTTTTTTTTATCCCTCCTTCTTTTTTCTGAATCGAAATGTTTTCTTCTTTCTCCGGTTGTCGATGCCAGTGCCGTCAATACAAACCAGTCTCTTCTCAAACAAGATTTCCAGTGTCCAACAATCATGAGCTGAGCTCCTTGGGACGATAAAAGCCAAATCCTCCTTTTTGCTTTCCCTGAAGGATTAGCTAAATAGTGAATCGATCGCCATGCCTTTTGCTGGAGACGTGCACAATGTGGACACACTTTAGGAAAAAAATCTTCTCGCTTTCACAATAACTTCTACCAAATTCACGATTCTTAAAACGATTACACGCATCATAAAGCTCATGAATTTTTGTGAAGCTGAATTTCAGGACGTGTCATCCATACAAAGTAAGTAGAAGTCATTTATTATTGCAACAATGCAGAATGATGAAAAAATTCCCATCATATTGTTTCTGGGTACCTTTTCAAGTGATACTTTGCTGCCTAAAATAAATGGGGATGAAGTGGGTAGACGGAATTTCCTCGTACAAATGTTACGTAGAAGGCACCTCGATGATATTTAGTTCCAATTTACAGTGGAAATGGGATTGAGTGCTATCGAAGGACAGAACAATATTTTAGGGTAGAGATAATGAGGTCACTACTCAGGAATAAGAATGAACATGGAAAGTTGTAATGCTAATAGTTCTATATTGACAAGACGAATAGGGAATTTAGTTATCAACAGGTTGTCATCATTTACGTTCAGCACCGCATTACGCTTCACCCTGAAAAAATGTAACGAGAATTCAAAATTTAACCTACGGACAGGATAAACTAATTCAAATCATCCAGCCCACGGCATCGCATCTACAAGACCTCATTTCTGGAGGAGGGTATCTCTGGCTTGTGATGATAATCCGCAATCTCACCTCTTCCACCCGTTACCGTAATCAACTTAGGAGCAGCCCCCACAGCATCCAAGACTTTGATCACGCCAAGAGATGGCGCTCAATCCAACCCAACGAGAGCCGCATTATGCAGATGCGGGATGAGGGAAATGAAGTGGATTACTTTTTTGTACGCGTGTTGGTCATATTTAAACCGTGTTTAGGTTGTGAAGATTCAGTATTCTTCATTTTCGGGGTTGTTGCTCCCCTCGAACGAACCTTTACAACAACACCATCCCTTCTCGGTTTAAGAGACAGATTTACCCACATTTCCGGATCGACTCAAGCACAACTGCCTGCTACTGATATTCGAACATGACTCGTAAAATTAGTGCTATTTATTGCAGGCCTTCACCAGCTATCAGAGTCGAAGTACAAGTGACTGTTGGTATGATAGCAAATCGTTGACACAAGTTAATTTTATAAATCTATTCACCTCCTTATCACAGCAAATATGATCATTTATACTCAATATTTACCGACTCACACCATTGTTTCAGGTAATTAACAAGAATAGTAAGACCTCAAGACTCGTGTTTTCGGTAAGTTCTAGTTGATAATGACAAGAAGCGTGGATTGAGGTGAGAAAATCGGACAGTGAAATTTCGGCATTACGAAGGCATGATGAAGGCAGATAGTAAAACTCAGTCGTTATTAGATATCGGAGAATTTAATTCGTATGAGACGGTGATGCATTGATAATTAATGAACTTTTCGGATTCAATAAGCTTCATACTAGAGCGTCTTTTCTTATAGTAAGTTGTCCTTGATAAGACATGGTTAGATGGAATGATGTTACGGAAACATAAAAACTTTTGTTATACTGAATAAGTACGCTGGGAACACAAAAATCAGTTGTAGTATTTCTCGAAATCGCGCTCGTCGAAATAAGAAAATGAAGGGAGTTTAGATACAATCCTAATGGAAATTTCTATAGCCTCTGCCGTAATAAACCCGAAATCCAATTCCAGGAGCCGAATCGACTCTATTCAAGGTTGGGACATATTCACGTATTCGGATGTTCTTATCGTGGTAAAGGGCGAGAAACGTTCGATATTATCGTGCTATGTTCGTTCCACACCGTATTTTGGTCGTAAATTTGGTCGAATGAACCACCTACGAGGGAATAAGATGTGAATTATGGGTCGATTTCGTAGGAGGTAGATATTGTCAAGCTTACTCACATGAGCCGTTCTTGAGATCGTATTATCTGATTTGGTAACAAGGTGAGCATGGGAGGGACATTGCTTTCATGGCCGTAACGTAATCTCCAAACGTATTCGAATGTAACGTGGATAGAATCGTTCTGCAATTTTACTACAGTTTAAAAATCGCGAGAACGATAGTGAAGCCCTTTTAGAAATTCATGTCACTTTCACATTTACACTCAAATGATTCAAAATATTTTACCCCACAATTAAAAGCGAATATTTCCCCCGGTTTTGACGAAGACATTTGGTCAATCTCAGGAGCCAGAGCATGGAGGCCGCTCCTCGGTGCATTGACGTGGACAGTGAATACAAATCAGCTTGAGGTGGTCTCAAGAGTCATGTTGCAAGCCCCCAAATTCACATCCCTGTAAAATTGGTCATAAATGAAACCGGCAAGGCCCAGCTCAAGCGGAAGTCATTGCCATCAACCAAGAAAGAACCGATGTCCAAGAATTACTCATGAACATGCCATACCTTCATCCATGGTACTTCAGTTCGGTAAGCTATCTATATAAGGGCAAAAGAGGTGCTGCTATATTGGTGCTTCTTGCTCTCATAAGCCCAGGCAGGTAAATAAAAGAGGCAATCGAATCTCTTGGGAATTCTATGGACTGTTCTGGTTTGAACCTACGCTGTACCAATGAGCTAAGGCGAATTTGGCTCAAAGCACAACTGAGGTAAATTTCCGAGTGTCAATGTCCACCGAAATAGAACAACAACACCCTTTCAATCCATTCAGCCAAATTAGAGCACACACCACTAGCACTGCCGCCTCTCATTCACAAAGAGCCCATACTTTATACCCCTAATTGTGTGACAAAGTTGACAAAATTTATTCATCGAGTTTCCGTGGTATTCAGGATAGGTTTCCACGTGGAAGCAAGAATACACCAGGGCAAGGGCCTTTAGGGACGGCTGCGAAAATGGAAGACCTGACAAATTGTTTCGTTGTTTGTAGGTATTTCATGATTACGAATTTCCACCCCGATCCACGCCTTTGTCAAACTTTCTCACAGCTCAGCGGAAACTCACGCTTTTCCGGCGAGGGACGCATTTTTCACGATGAGTTTTTCCTTTTTTGTTTCGAGCAATTTATTACGGCGTGAAGAATAAATAATGTTACTTGGTCCTGAAAAGCGTAGGATTATGAAAGATGAATAAAAGGCGCTAAGCGGTAAAATGAGTCTTCTTCCAGGGTGCATCGTAATTCTAATCGACTTAATTTTCAACTGACAGTATTTAGTAGTGACGCGAGAGGGGTGTATAGTTTTGAATATGGACATTATTTTCCAGGGAGGGATAATGAGGGCGTATGAGAGAAGATGTGGGACCAAGATACCGCACACTATCGCCAGAGGTGGAACTGCGGAAGGTTAAGACAGCTGGCATTAGAGGCGGCACGTGGTTTGGTTTCCCTAAGTAACCCCTGTACGGGTGTACGATCCTCCCAAGTCCCTGGGATATTACTGTCTTCAGGCGAAGGGAAAACGGAGAAAATCACAAATCATTTGAGAAAACCGCCCTCTGCCGCCCGATTGAAATTCCAAGCGCGGAAATTCTCTTCGACTCCAACCACGAGACTTACCTGACCCGCATAGAACGCCGAAGGAAACAATAAAGTATTTCCGAGAACATCTCACTGAACAGGTGCCTCCTGATTGTAGAGTTTCCACCATTTTCTCTCCCGAAGCGAAGTGGATTAGGGTCGTGGCATCCAAGCCTTGGAGAACCCCAAATAGGAAAATGTGAGCGAGGGGAAGACCCGAATAGCGTGATGATCAGTTCAGACTGAAAGATTTATTTGGAGAATTTGTCCCACACGCTCCTCACCTTACCCGACAAGTCACAATTCAAGAAGAAACTCTCTCCTAAGGCACTTTTCCCCTGATACCAATTTCGTACAAGTCACCTGCCGCAATTCACAATTTGCTAAACCAAAAGAAGGATTATCTCACGCGTGCTTTTATCGATACGAGAGGGTTTCGGAGAGATGCAATCGCTATGTAGGTTACTACTAACATAGATCCTATAATAGAACCAAAAATAACCAATCAAAACGAACCAGACTGGCTGCTGGATGGGGCCAATGATTTGTTGCTGTGTTGCTTGCTACGCGCTCCATACAAGGAATATTCTTCGTAACTCACCAGCCACAGGAAGCATTTTCATTTATTCTTATCGGTATATGTTATCCAAATATGAGCTTATTTGCGATGTATCATCAATAAAGTTAACAAACAATCTATAATGCCATAATGTTGAGATCTCTCCGATCAAACTTTAGCAAGTTTTAGGAAGAACAACGAGGATGATGCCGTGGACTAATATCGAAAATTCCATTGAACCCATAAACTTTAAAGTAATACAATGTAAAATATTCCATGCTCATACCCATAGAAATGCAGTACCATTTGACCTCAGTTGATTGATTTGGAAAACGAAATCAGTGTGGGTAATGTTCATTTAAATTAGGAAATGCAATTATGTTTAGTATATGGTACATCAGTATAAGTATATTGAGGCATATATGAGACCTCAGGCTCCAACGCGTGATTCTACGTCCACATTTATTTGTGTCATTTTAATTAATTTTTCATAATTGTGAGCGAATGGGCCGTAATTATTCTCACAATTGAAATACCGTTGATTGGTGAAATGCGCCTCTCCTAATTTTGTTTGGCTGCTTCTCTTTTTGAGCGCGATGTGCCGAATGGGATATTTTTTAATTGACATTACCCATACCAGACCCCCTAATTTACGGGTTTTTATTTCGCAATCCGAATGAGGGCCAACTGCACGTTTGCAAAACTCTTCACCAATTTCACCCAGGATCTGAAGGAATGGAGTATTTCCTTCAAAAGTAGTCTTTTGACTTCCATGACGAGAGCATTATGAGGAACGACTCGTCGCCTCACTGGTTTCTCAACCCCCCGATCTCGAGAAGGCTGACTACTCGCGTCGGCTGTGTATCATCCTACTGCCACACCCGCATCCGCACCTTTCGTCAAAGGGCGATAACCGCCTCACGAAGAGGAAGTTGACGAGCTAGAGATATATGAGGACTCGTATCGCACGCCCTCACAATCCTGTACCGACTTGAGGATGCCGTAAAACCTTGGCGTGTATTAAAAGGGATAAACTTGGAAAATCATCAGAGAGAAAATAGGCATTTCAGTCTGAGGGGTTATTCGAACCACTATACACAATATGGTATCGTGGACGTGGTCAGCGAGAATCGGAACTCGTTCTTACCATTTCCCTCGTGGTTCCTCATTGCCTCACGTGGAAACATGTTCAGCCAACAGCCATTTACCAGCGGTCACCCATCTAAGTGGTAATTACACTCGATGCTGCGTAACATCGGAGATCGAATGGGATCCGATCGATTCACCATCGTACGCTTTATGCTACTCATACTAATAGGATGTACAGGAGCATGGAGAGAATGGGGAAAACAGCCTCAAACTCATTCCTATCAATTCAGCGTCCGATATTTAGTAAAAAAAGAATCGGAGAGGTTGACTTTCTGCGTGAAAACGTTGGTTGATTATTCAAGGAATAACCAACCAAATGAGGGAAACCACATGTGTGACACACGTTAGTGCCTTGATGGGTGAATCCATCGGTTAACCAATATTCGAATACAGTTTTATGAGTTCCTTGCCGTATGCGTGGATGACTCCTTGCGTTCTTGGAATTTGTCGGATGGTTTAAACTCTCGGCGTTTTATTTCTATCTCGGTTCACATTTTGCTCTCATGCATTTTAAACCTCGCCACATTGAAAGAGTTGGAATTATTTTTAACCCTTTACCGATTTGAATGAGTCGTACAAGCGAGGATTTAGTTGGGGTGAGTAGAACACGTAAGGAGCTTTACTGCAAAGGAGCTTTCCTACGTTCCAATTTAACTCCCCTTTCAGGTCCTGTTGCCGTTTAATTCCTAGAATACCGTACAAGCTTCGCGCCCGGCTCTTATTTAATTAATTTGCATCCTCTGGGGAAAATGAGGATACCACTGTACCCACCGCGGCTCACAATTATCAAAAATTGTAATTTGAGTGAAAATGTCGACCTTGATGAAAGCAAAACTGTCTACCTATTACTGATATTAATTTAGGAGGGAACTCATTTGTAGGTAACTATTATAAAACATTTCGTGATCATCCAATCAATTTTCTGAAGAGAAATTGGAATACAGTATTGGGAATCGATCGTTATTTATTCTATCTTATCATCTTTTGAATTGAAAATTGATGAACCTCTACGTACATGGTAAGAGGAGGGTGGGGAATTAAATCTGACAATCAACGGTTCAAAATCACATATAATCCTTTTTCTGAGAATTATAAGACAGCTTGTAGTAAATATAAATTTCAACAAAACGTTATTATCCCTCCACATCCCTTGCTATTTCCAGAAGCGTGCGACAAATTCGACCCTCATCACTGTTACGTGAACATTCAATATTCGTGCCCAATTATGCGATTTACCTCTTCCGTATCCCATTTTTTTCCGATTAGCGCTCGTTACGCAAATCCTATATTGTCCTCACCCGACCTCACAAAAACTCCGCTGGTCGGAAAACCCGTTCGAAAAAAGGTCGTCGAATGAATCAGCTCCCATTGGCCATCCCTGACAGCGAGGTGGAATAATTTTATTGGGTCGGATAAACTTTTTTTTTTTTACTAAATATGATCGGTTTACCTGAAGAGTGAAGAGGTGGGATGGGTGGAAATCATCATTTCAACGTGCATTCCCATTCTGAAGTTGAATAATATAACGTACTTATCGGTGACGCGGACGTACTTTTCATTTGTCGTTATTATTACAACATTCATTATTTACTTATTTATTATCGTTATACATATATTAGGACTTCCATAAATTGATAGCGCCGGTCTCCTGTGGTTTGACTAATCTCGTAACACTTTTATAATAAAAGACAATTTATTGTGCATATCAATTCAGTAGAAAACGTTGAATTTCATTAGGCTCGGCTCAGATAAAACGCTTCAAAACCATTCCAGAGAGATTTAAAAATAAAAGGGAGAAAATAATATGAAATATAACGGAATATTCTGAGCTTAGGCTTTTCCCTGACACAACTTTCAAGGCAATTTATTAGAGAGCTAAGTACTAATAACTTGGAAGCAGAATCTGCTGGAAATGAAAAACAATGGAGAAGGGGTAAAAAGATTGATGCTACGGCTCTAAATAACATTCAAAAGATTTCAAGGAGAATGGCCGTTTTTCTTAGCATAATCCAATAGTATATAATATCCTCTTTCCGGTTGTCATAATTAAATTTGAAGGTTCCTCTCAATTTCTAGCTACAATATTACAAGTCATTTTGATATTATTAAAGTGTCTCCCAATTGTAAATGTTACGATGAAGGGCGAGATAGAGAGAGAGGAAGAGAATGCATACTCTATAATAAAAATAAAAGTAATAAATAATAATAATAAATAATAAAACCAGCAATAAATTGACACAAAATGAGTAGTAAGTAAGTAAAAGTAAAGTAAACAAGGACTTTCACCTTGGATTTTCGTCCGACTACCTTGGTCTCAGGTGTCGCGGACGTCGTCAGCCGTCCTCCAAAGAGGATCGTAAATTGATCTGACGATTTCGCTCGTGGCTACTTATTGCCTCACCCCCTTAAGTGAAGAGGACGAATATGAGGGTCAAGACAAACAAGTTGCTCTAGCCAGGATTCGAACCCTGGCCGCTCGGAGTACCACACCAATCCTTCGTCTATTCCACTAGACTACCGAGCGCCTACAAAATGAGTACCATCCGTACATAATGCGAATATTTGTGTTTCTATTATATTGGTTGATTATTCAAGGAATAATTGGTTGTTTATTCCTTGAATAATCAACCTATGTTTTCGTGCGAAAATTCAACCTCCGTTCGCCCCAACATTTTTTTCTTGGTGATGGAAGGCGTCTTGATCAAAATAAGCGAATTTCAGTTCACCGCCCTCCGTCTGCCGTCTACGCCGTTTTTGGAAGTAAAATATGTTCTAAAATCTGAAATTTTGGTCGGAGACCCGGCTCCAGTTGAAACTTTTCAGCCCGATCGGACCAAATGGGGGCGGGGGAGGGGACTAGGATCGAAATTTGTTTTTTTTTTTTTTTTTGAAAAAATGGATTTTCAAGATTTCTGGTAACTATGCGTGTGAGGTTTAGTTTTCCACTAAATGTTGGACGCTGAATCAATTGGAATGAGTCTCCATGCTTCTGGTCCAAGGAATATCCAACTCCTGTGAAATTCGCAGTGTTTTTTTTACATTAATCTCTTCCGAAAGACTTAGCTTGAATTATTTTGATTCCATGTGCAGAATTTGACTACCGGATTATCAGTTCCTGAACATCTGAACAATGTGGTTGTGAAATTTCTCTCGCTCCTGTCATGTTCAACCATTATTTAGGCTGAAAGTGCCCAAAAAGCTGTATGCATTCTCAGTTGCGTTGCTGCTATACAATGTGCCCGTCTGATAACCATCGCTAAATGGACAATACTTCGGTGTCAAAAGATCGCCTCACAGTTGGAACAGCCATCTCGCCTGTGTAAACTCAATTCACGTTAGAACTGACCCCATTTCACCCGAAATCCTCCTCAGTATGAGATAATGTGGGTGATTTACAGTTTATGAACATACTAGGTTTGGGAATACAATTGCAATAAATTATTTGTATTTTCGGAGGAAAAAAATAAAAGGAAACCTACAAGGTTATTGTTCAAGGTGGCTGCTGAGTCCAGTTTTGTTTGGATATATAAAAATATCAGCAGTTATTTCGTGTGAAGAATTCGAGGAAGGATTTGAGCTATTTTACTCCTTTTTCAGTAAGTTGGTGCACGCCATATGTGTGTATAGGCCTTCGTAATTATTTAAATTTGTTCACCCCTTGTATCAGCATCAAAGGCAAGGGTCCAGAGTGAAAACGCCCTCCTTCTTCTCCGTTCCGTGCCTATCTCTCCTTGGAGCGACGACCAGAGACGATTAGCCACGAGCCGACGACCCCTCATGTGACGATGACAAGCACCGGGGCTAATGGGCCTGATGAAAGATGGGAAACCCTTCAGACCTCAGGATGGAGCGATGGATGGATAGAGAGAGCAGGGGAGTCTTTGAAAAGCCCCTACATACTCCCTCCTCATCAATCAATAGATATTGGCTTCGGCCGCAAGTATGAGCCTAGAGAAGCACAATAGAGTGAGGCTGAAGAAATTGGAAAAAATGAAAGTGGTTGCGGGAGTTTCTCTGGTCATTGTTATCTCTAACCATACCGCTTTCTTAACATTCAGTTTTCCCCACATATACGCTCTAGCTTTGTGATAGTGAAAGATGTTTAATAAGTTATTTTGCTGCTATTTTAAACACTCTTTAAACACTCTTTGCGGAATAATCTTTTTTATATTTGTTCATATTCAAGGTGGATCTCAGAAAAGCTATTGAAGGAAAATGTTATTGTGAAAATATTGTTGGTTAGCTGTTGTCCAACTAACTGCCCACCAACAATTTTTGTCGTAGGTCGGTCATAGGTGTTGGATCATGGTCCCAACTAACTATGTACCCCTAAAAGTGGTCAGTTTGTCAATTGTTGGCCGCAATTTGTAGCCAATTGTGGAAAAGTGGTACTTAAAATAATGATGACCAACGATGTTTATCAAAAACCAATGAAATGATGAGCCACGTTCTGAATTGGTCACTACCTTTGATCCTTCTCGAATCACTTTCCATTACATCCACGTATGGTCAAGCTCCTCTGTCAAGAGGGGCTCGTATCGACCTAGAGGTGTTCATCTTGCTAATGAAAATCAACTGCCTCAGCGCTAGGGGTGGATTAATCCTATGGCGGACATTAATAACTCACTTGTGCAAACGCTACAGCCGTAGGACATTGTAGGTAGCAGATGGAACATGGGAAGCTTACCTGGGCTAATTTATAACGCAAGTTGACTGTTCTGTCGGGTTGGATTTATATTCATAGCGAGCGCGTTGTTGAATCTGAACCGGAGGTTGCGGTAAAATTAAGGGATTCTTATTAAGCAACCGCGTTGCTAACTAGAGTTCACGACCTCGATCAGTTTTTTGCATTTCAGACGTGTTCGGTCAATATTGGAAAAGGGGAAAAGCTCGTACCGTGTGATATTTCCAGAGATGCGAAACAGAACTCGAAACCAAATCAGAATATATTATCGCTCAGTGTGGGCCCCTGCTCTGTAAAATCTCAAATGTATTGACTCTGTAGGGTATACTCAGCTGCTTACCTTTTTTACTTTCGTTTAAATCTTGTAATTCTCATCTCCATTTGTAACCAGAGCGTAAAAATTCCATTTCGAGCTCCTGAGTGTATAAAGCGTACAATCGCTCCTCGAGAAAACCCCAAACGTAATTACATTCCTTCTTTTTTGCGGATGAACGCGGACGAATGATTTACGCGGAAGCTGCTGCAAATAATTTTGGCGAGAGCCGTGAAGGAAAATGAAAAATCATCTCGGGGAACTGGGAAATATGGAAAGTCGGTGGCAAATTCATTAAACGAAACCCATTTCACCGTCTTCATTTTTTTAATGTCCCGGCCATGCGAGGGAGGATTCTCCGTGGAGATTCTGGCTTGGGCAAGGTGGTGATATAAAAAATATTGTCGCTTATTTTCTATTCTACGAAAATTAAAAGTGTTTCGCCCCTAAAATCATACCAAGCATGCAGGTTGTTGTACTTCATATATCTAGGTTGTTTCAACTCATTTTTTAATTCAGCTTTACATTTTCCGATAATACGTCTAATGCGCTCTTCAAGTCAAATACGACTTGAAGTAACTCATAAATTTCAAACATTAAACATTTACAAAACCAAGTTTTAGATTTTTGAACCAGTCTTCAGTGTGTATCCATTTGTGAAAAGAACGAGGACTGCAATTGGTCACTTCTCACTCAGGTAAAAAGAAAAAAACTAGTTACTTAGTTACTCCCATTAAACCTTGACAATTGAATGGGCTCTACAGTCAGTTTAGGCGAGCCAATAATTGTTGTGCCCATATGCGTGAAACACCCGGAATATGAAAACTGCCTTAAGGGTTGATATTTGATCCCATCGTTATTCGATATATATCAAAGGAGTAGAACAGTGTTCTCGTTCGAGATATGGCGAACGGCAGCTGGCTTGTAATCGAATCAAGTGGGTTAGAAACGTCGCGATTCGTGTGTTCGTGAGTGATCGAATATAGCGTCGGAAGAGGAAGCGAATTAGTTTGATTAAGGCCAATAAAAGGGAAAGAGGGAGAAAAAGAACAAAACCAAGACGGATGAAAGGTGTCTGATCGGCTAATACTCCCGTCTTCATCTGGGGATCGCTCTTTTCATCGAAATTGATCAGCTGCGTTGAGGATAGTGGCAATAAACAATTAATCAACATCACGTTTCAGTTATCGGCTTCCTCGGCGCCCCAGGAGGTTGGGTGTGGCTCGCCCACCCTTAACCCTGAATGAATCCAATAACATTTTGCCGAAAGGGAATATACGACACTCATTTCATTTAGTTAGCTAAACAGCTAGATTTAATGTCTGCAGCATTGCTTTTCAGAAGATGCATGCGTTCATGCTAATTAGATTGGTAAACTCTCCATTATAATACACCTAATGTAATGTTTGTCATTTAGGGAGTAGGGAGAAATAAGTTTTTTCAAAGGGACGTTTTGGACCACCCCACAGCATGTCAGATCGGCTTCTAATCAGATGAAGCCAATACTGGTCATCGCTTTGTACCTACATATTTTTTTTATATACGAGTGTCCCCAGGCCTTTCCGCAAGTATTGTTTCCTGTTGAAGCATTTCAGTCGTGTTCGGTGACGTATTTTATTCAAAAGTTGGGCTTGCCCTGTGTGGGCACCCTAAACATCTAGTGAACTAACCGCTTCGGCTTTGTCTGTAATAAAAAAATGTTCATTTGTTTGATGAACAGGAACATATCCGAATAAGCCGGTTGCCAAGTGGGCGAGAAAACGTGGAAACTCGGCGTTATCGCCCACTAATCGAATGATATCTCCAATAAGTAACACTCAGCTGGCGTTCCTATGCTCGAATGGCACCCAGAGCATGGAAATTCCATCGAGCAATCCCGAAGCAGCTGAAAGAGAGACAAAACCCTCGTCTGAAAAGCCCATTACTACGTTGAGCCCTGTAATTGCTTTTTCTTGGACTTTAGGGTTAACGGAGCCCGACCGTTAGTGTTTCTGCTTTTCTTGTGGTGAGATTTGTTAGCCACTCACCGCGCTCGAAGCTTAGCACGTTCCCGGGGTCCTCGTTTATACTTTTTGCTGATGTCTTATCACCTCACTGTTTTACCTCTCGGCCTGACTGTAACGGCCGGTCGTTTCTTCCCCTCAACAACATTCCGTGATTTAACTCACTCCAAATTGGGATCTAATTCTACCGGTTCACAATTCCACGCCAGCCACGTACGTACATTCTACCGCCACGTAACTTGGAAGTGGTCGTTCCAAAGCACGATCTAGCTCCGTCAGAGTGGAGGATTGAATAAAACATTGATATATATGTCTCTTGCTTGTACTCTCGGTTCGTTCGTGCCTCATTAGTGGTGCGAATACATTTTTAATCAATTTCGCGCATGACAGCCACAAAGAAACGTAAAATAACATTCATACTCACTGTCAAATTACTGAGAAAAGGGTAGACACAAATCTGAGGTTCAACTCTTGTAGAGTGGATAGCGAGGAGAGGGGGAGGGGGTTGCCCACGGTGCACTCCGGCAGTATAAGATTTTCGTTTTGCCAGAAAGAAGGATAGGACTCTTTTCCCTCTTTCAAACTCCATTTTTCTCCAAGGATAATTCGTCGGGTGATTACTTCTTCTTCACACTCTCGCCATTTCCTTTAAAACGCGAAATTCATTATGCTTTTGGAAGTTTGAAATGAAATCATGTGCATGACTTGTTATGAAGTTGTCACTAAAAAAATATAATTTTAAAAAGTCTAGTCTAGTTTTTACATCGTTTGTTGGACGCGGGATTTCGAAAAGACGCCACAAATCCCATTTCCCAGCGTTGAATAAAATATCTCACAAACGGAAAGAGCGGGACTTTGCCGACTCTGATATTATATATAAAACACTCCTGAAAACTCGTAGAAATATTATTCTTCCTGCTTGCCTCAAACTGTCCAAACTCAGGCGGGAACAAGTTTTTTTTTTCACGCGAAATAATGAGGTAACCTGACAGTGTTTATCATGTTCTACCGTAATTTCCACCCGGGCTTTTCATACGGCGGCTGCCCACTAAAAGGGTGAAAAAAGTTAAAATGAAAATATTTGATGAAAACTGAGCAAGAAGCTTCCCGGGCTTGTCGAAACGTGAAAACTGTAGTAACTTTTATTACGCGTGTACGATATATTTATGTAGGTGGAGGCTTAATAAACTATTATAGTCCAGTCACTTTAAGCATTAAAATCCCTAAAAGTGAATTTTTTTTTTTTTTTTTTTTTTACGTTTTGAAGCAAAATATATTTTTAAAGGAAGACCTTGTGAAACTCCGTAGCTCCTCAAAAATATACCCACATTTTTTGAAAATAGCGCGGTTCGTGGCTTTCTTGTTGAGTCGGCGAGACTTGAAAGAATTTATATTATAGTGTCGTTTTTGAAAAAAAAAAAAAAAAAAAAAAAAAGGCGTTAGATGTTAGTGAAGTAGATACCTACATCCAATTTGCAACAAACCGGAACAAAAAAAGGCGTTGGTATACTCATTGTTACTGAAAATGAACACTTTAGTGAGCCCACAGTGTTGGCTATGGCTGCCCCTTCCCTCCACTTCAGGGATGCTACCTATTCAAATTGGATACTAATTGAGATGTTTAATAGGCGACAAGGCGTCTTCCTTCCGGAGAAATACGGACCCAATTAGAAGCACCAACACCTTACCGGGTTTCCTCGGCCCTCGGGAAGGAATGCGAACAGGCAATTATGGGAAGGCCTGGGCAAGATGTAAGACGAAGTTGGGTTTTGGGATCCCGAGAAGGTGTGATAAGCTGGGGTGCCGTCGAATAGATTTCTCCTGCTAGGGTTTCTGTAATCATTACCGGAAGATACTGGCCTTGTAAGGCATGGAAAAGCCCTGGAAACCTTAGTAATTAGATAGACCGTTCACCGAAACGTGTTTTAATTATGATGTCCTTGTTCAACTGATGTTTGTTGCTATCACGTTTGGCTGGACATTTCCTAGAAACAGAATTCAAGCATATTAATCGACATCATGTGATAAGTACGCTAATATTTTTATTACAACTGTAAAAAGAAGGTTTTGACGGTCCGTCTGCTGGCCATAGATTTGTTTTCCAAGAGTGAAAATTTTTTGAATTCAGTTGATTATTCCTTGAATAATCAACCTATGTTTTCATGCAAAAAGCCAATCTCTCCAGTCCGATTTCATTCTAGTGCATGAACGGAACAACACAATCTTCTGGCATTTTGATGTATTATATACAATAAAAGTCATTGACAGTCTCAAAATCGGGCATAAAACTCATGTCCGCCCGCTTCGTATAACCGCTGCCACGTCCCCACAGGTGATTGAGAAAATTTTCTTGGAATTAGTGTTCAGTAATGATTTGAGTAATTCGTCTAAAATTATTAGGACAAATTTACGTTTTTAATTGAGGCGAACACGCGCCTCCACGGTGGCTCTTCTTTCAGGTGCCACAGTGCACCACTTACATTACATTTTACGTTAGATTGTTAGGGACAATCTTAAACATCGCGAAAAGCAAGAGGCCATAATAATAGAGATATATACGAGTATCTATCCAACGATGTGAAGTTATATCCTCGATTTAAGAAAATGTCAGCCCATGACCTCAAAATGCGCGAACATTTGGCACAGCCGAGCAGAAAAACCTCTTTTCACCCACAGCCTGTTGATGGGTGATAAAAGACCTTGCCGGGAAGCTTAAGTAGGCTCTGCATTATGTCAAATGGCGCCTTACACCCCTCTCTTCCTCCACCAACCTTCAAGGCCCCTCGCGTGAAGGGACAATCTCGCTAGTCGTTAGTCAACGAGTGTACCCTTAAACGGAAACGATTCTAAAAAGCAAAGGCGTTCGAGTTATACGGCGAATCACTTTTTTCCTACTTTCTTTCGCCCCTCTTTATTCATTCCGACGCGCTGAAGAGCTCGATTTTTCCTCTCATGGAAAATACCGTCTTAGCATTACAGCCAGCAGTGCTAAAAGCAGGTTTGCGAGGATTTCCACTCACATTACAAGAATTTTCTTACTGCAGAGACGAGCTAATACCCGTGAAATATGTATGTATCACTAACAAGACAGCGTACCTCTATAATTTTATGCATCTACCATCCTTAATGTACAGTGCTCCTAATCCGTCTCTAAAAGTTGAAAGGATTTGTAGTTTGTGATGAATATGTATAAAATGAATGCCGCCGCGGTTCATCTTTCTTTTTTTTCCTATTCAATTTGAGTGCTTCCCAAAAGTAGAGTAATATGGGTAATCGTTCCCTATTATCTCAATGTGTACTTGATATTAAATTTCAATATTCCCTTTTACCCGCCAATAAAACACCCACTTACTCACAACTGAAGAAGCCACTTTGCTAAGAATAACTCGTCAAAGGTTTCCACTAGCTCACTTTGAAGTGGAAACTTTTCCTTTTCCTGACACTTGAGCGCGTCAAGGTATGAGACTTTTAGGCTCATTAGGCAAATAAGCGCGTTGTTTCAGGAAAGTTGCGAGCGGAGGGGTGGCAAAGAAAAGGAGGGGTTCGGAACAATATTAATTCGAGGGAAAACGTTGGAGGGCAAAGCAACAACTTTTGATGAAGGCTCTTCAACGATGATGGATGTATTTTCTAAATGAGTTCCTTTTTCGGCTTTCCTTTGGGTGCCTCCTTTTCCACTTGATGAATCGACGGAGATTTAGGAGCGATATTGATAGTACCGACAGTTCTCTACAAAGTACAAAGCTCGAGAAGAGTGAGGCAGAAACGATCGCGCTTTATTGCATAAGTTTCTCTTGTAGTGAAGTTTTCGAGGAACTACAACCGAGGAAACATTCTGGCAAATTTTTCATATTTTCCTGTGTGTTCGAGCAATCACCTGAATTAAGGCTCGATGGTTTCGCACCAAAACTAGGAATCGAGTATAAGAGAAAGAATGCTTTAGTTGTTAAGATTTAAAGCATGCCAATAAACTTTTTTAGCAGAAAAAATGATGTTTGACGGAACGAGGGGGAAAACATTTCAAAGGTGCCAATCAGTTGTTCTGTGGCACAAGTGCCTCCTCCGAAAATCGCGAATCCTGGAAATTCTTATTCTTCTCCATTCATATGTCTGTTACCCTTCTTCACAACAGAACTTGCCATGAATTGTTGTAACATTCTTCTTATCAGATTTTCATACTTTTTTACATAAGTTTGCAACTTTGGTGAACTCTTAAATTGTGGATTCAAAGATGGTTGAGGACGCCTAGAAGGAATTGATGTTGAGATATATACATACGTTGAGATACATTGAGGATTTTCAAACCAGAGGGTATACAAGTAAAAGTTAACCCTCTGCATCTCCCGATGCCATCAGAGGCAATTCATAATTCCCTAAGAAAGCGCCTTAAGTCCTTAGTGAGTGGCAGGCATTGTATTTTTGCTTATCTTCTAACCCGACGATGAATGATTTTAGAAAATAATAAGACTGGGATGACAGTAACAACCTCAATAAGATCTTATGAATGGACCGTTCAAGTACGATATCTGCCTAGTAAGATCAGATTTCGCAGAATGGTCCTCGCTCCCGAGTTTCCCCTTCCTTGGACATTCCGGGTTGTGTCTCTTTTGACACCGTCCTCCGTTTGTGAAACTTCCTCCTTTCACGACCCTCCCGAATTCCTTCCGCCTTCAGTTGAATTCGCACATAACAAGAATATCCTCAAAGAAGAAACCAAAACCATCAGAGACGGAAGTTTGAAATGAGAGAAGTTCACCTCCAAACGAAAACGGTTTCCAGGTTCATCGAGCGACAAAGTCAGGGAAAGGTAATCTTCCCTCGGGAACCTCCAGCGGCTGTCAGCTCCCTCAGTGTCGATCTTTGTTTCTCCTTCTGTTCCTAATGCTATTTACTTGGCACCTTTTCCGGACGTGGCTCTAAGAAGCCCTGGAAGGGAATACATCTTCAAATCTTGCACGCTTCGTAGGGAAGCCTCAGCTCTATCCATTGAATAAAAGAATAGCCTTCAGAGCCCTGCTGGATGTAGCGGATTCACTTCGCACCCATCGCTACGTATTGAGCTCTTCAAGCAGTTAGAGCGTGCTAACATCACACATGGTGTTACCACCAAACGTCGACCATTTTGCAGCCCGAGCGGTTGCAGGAGAATCCAACACCGAATCCAACAATCTTGTGAAACATTTGTTTGAGCGTTAGAACGATAATTATGCCGACGAATGACAGTCGAGGGCATTTCACAATCACATTAGCTCCCATCCTCTGTCTCTTCCTTTTTATCCGTCAAAGTAAAATATCATCGCTGTTTTTTAGCTTCCTTTTGGGGCTTCCCTCAACCACTCCGTGACGCTGATTCTTATTCTTTATTCTTCTGCTACAGCAATCACGGCGGCTCCCTTTCTCTCTCTTATTCTATTCCAGAGTTGTGATTTCCTTCTTCTTTTTTTCGCTCATTTCGGCATCTCTACCGTAAAACGCATTTGTCATCAATATTTCCGCTCTCGAAGGCCCGTTCTCCGCCTTTGGATATATTAAAGATGATCTTTTGAGAGGACGAAGCCGTGAAAAACAAATCCAAAGCTCTTCTTCATTCCTCTTTACGGTAGTCTGCCAGCTATGCAAATTGGAAAGGTAGAAGAAATCAGATGCTTCGTCGTTGGAAATGCCTTCTGAGAGTTTCCCAGATGAAATAGGTACATAAATGATCTTTTTCAAGGACTAATAGCGGCCGGTTTCAGCCCAACGTGTACTAAGTATTACTTACGATAAGTTCCTGTACCAATATTGCTATGGGGAGGATCCGTCAATGAGGTAGCTCGATAGATATATCCGACAGGCTTTCCCTCAAATATTCAGGTGATGGAAGAAATTTTGAATAGACTTGCTCATGGGCTCTTTTAGTCTTCTCGTCGATGTTGCTTCATTCCGTTCCACTCCATCGACATACTATCGAGGATTTCGCCTGGGAAATACCCTTCTGCCATCAATATTTAGGGAATTTTCGTTCATAATTCATTAATTGGCTTACGGGCAACCGCGATCCTCCTAATATTGATGGATTCGCGAAATAGATTGTGGTTACCCTCAAGCCTTAAATATTTCATTTTATTCATCAGACACGGGCTTTGGGTGTGAAAATTATATTTGCCTCTCGGTACCTCCAGTAGAAGCCTTAGCGAAATTGACAGTTTACACCTTGGGATTGCACCATGTTCCTTCATTCTTGTTTAATATTTGTATCATGCAGCACTTAGTTTTAAAGTACCTATTTATGGGCAAAGAAAAATCCACAAACCTCCCTATAATGTTGATTTTGAATTACATTGTCCTCCTTGCATTTGTGGAGGAGACAGATTTTACGCGCTGAGACACGCTAAAACTGGGTCGCTGGAGCTGAGAGAGCAGAATCCCAGTGTAGTTGGTCGGACAAGATGACTCAGGTGTTTTCAAACTCAGGATGTGCCCGAAGCATACATAGCAAATAAGATATCCTCACTGTGTTTTAGGAGTGGCATAGGAGTAGAGATTATACAATGTTTGAGCTAGTGGTTGAGCAGCATTTTATAGGGAAACCAGCAAACTGTTATTTAGGCTATTCATATTACGGCTCTCCCCCGCTTTTCCCTCATCACTTCGATACAAAGGATTTTCCGAGAATGACATCGTTGAAAATTCACGTCCCTGTCCTGATAGTGGTCGAGGGACCTTCCTCTGGCGCTTGTAATAACCGGACCTACACTGAGGGTCACCGAGCTCTCATTAATGTAGATTACCAAACCCTGAGGGTCGACCCCACGTCATTCAACCCTTGGATCCTTGTTAAAGGGTTAAACTCTTGCGGTTCCACCCGTGTCGTCCTTTTTGCGCCTCAAAGTGTCAGCTATACGCCTCGATTCGGAACAAGTTCTGTCGTTCAACCTTCCTGAGTGAGGATCAGTAGAGATTCCCAGGTGATGGAATATTTAATCGAGCGAGTGGTTTTGGCCAGAATCGGCGTTTCTCAAATAGTATTAAGTCAAAGTTGCCTCATCACCAATTCGAAACAGGGGGACCGTAATACAAAAAAAAAAAAAAAAAAAAAAAAAAAAGTGTTAGTGGTCAACGGTGATCGAATTATTCGTTGACGTGGTGAGTTCACTGTTCGGAAAAACGGGGATAGAGGAGTAAAGCGTTGACGAGCGTTCGATATGTATGTAACGAAGCGAAGTTGGATAGGCACAACGTGTCAAGCGTATCGAACCACGGATGGAATGGCGACTACAAGCAGTTTTGTTTCGACCTGAAGGGAAACAAGCGTTACAAGGACCGCAGTCACCTCGTGCGAAGGTAATGTTCCTCCAGGGGTTGGGTATCAAGTAGTGGTCCAAGTTGAGACCCCAGTTTTCCCTCGCGTCCAATAGCAATTCAAGCCCATCTCATTCGCACGCTTCACGCTCTCAGGCGATGGACTCGTGTGGAATGAATGGTCCAGGGAATGAGGTCATTTGTGAACGCGAGAACCGACCGCTATTCTATGTTCAGCACTTTTTTCTAAACAAAAAAAAAACCTTGAAAATGTGTCACAAACAGTGCCAACCCTACATGATGGTGTACAGGTTATTTTACTTGAGGATTGTCACCCTATGAAATCACCCCATTGTTCTATAGCTAATTTGTGATATAAAAGTGGCACATAGACTTTGAAATTTCTCGACGAATTTTTTCCCAAATCTTACGGTTTTATTACTCGAAAGAATAATAAACTTCCCTTTCTTACTAATACAGGACCAACACTCACTAGTACAATCATAGTTTTTTTCAGGATATGATTCAATGTATGGTTGAGTGATACATCTCAGGCAAAAAATAAGCAAGAAATATAACTGAGCTTAGTTGTATGCGGGGTTGTCAAGCGAACCAAACGGTCGAAATATACGATAGGCAGTAAATTACAGCGTTCACCACAATTAAGTATAAAATATATAAGTTTGGTTCGATGACAAAATAATTGCTGCAAGTTCGAAAGAAAAGCTAACAAGGAACTAGAGTATTTATTTTCCAAACAAATCCCTTACCCCCATGTTAGTTGCTATAAAAGAAACCGGTAGAGTGAAAGAGTTTCCGTGAAGTTATCGGAGGTTCAGTTTCTTTTTTGACGGACCTACAAAAAGAGAATCGCCCTTCGCGGATGTTCCTCTCAAAGAAGAAACTACTGTATTTTTCTTCAGAACTTTATTGCCCTCCGAGTTGTATGGCAAGAAAAGGCTATCCCGCATTAACGATATTTACAACCTTGGTATTCTCCATCTTCAAGGCAAATATTTCAAGATGTTATCATCCTACGGAAAGAATGGCTTCCTGAAGTGAGAGAGCTCCTTTTTTTCAATTCACTACCTAGATCTTTTACTTTCTTGATATTCGCCGACTGTGTACTTCATACTATTTCATCTTTGTCGCTTTCTTCGAGTAGAATGCTAATTAGAGTGAAGGTATTGTAGTATCTACACGTCTTGCAAGAAAGATCTGAGATTAGAACCCTTAAATATGAATAATTTCATATTAAAAAATGTGCACGAAGTCAGAATGAATGATAGAATCCAAGGTTGCAGCCTCAATTTTCGCGGTTCTACGTAGATATTATACCAGGCTCTCGACAGCACGTTTTGCTTCGTCTCAGCCCTCTCGGAAAAACTTTTTCCTCGGAAGGAATTTCCCTGGGGAGCTCGGCCAGTGTGGGTGAAGCAGTTTCATAAATTTTCCTTTCTCCTTATGGGTCGCGGTCCCGCGCAATATTTCATCACGAGACAAATCATGCTGCCTATCGTCAAATAATGGAAAATATACAGCCCTCCTGGGTATCCGCCCGGAGAACAATGACCGAGTGTTACATTGTGGCGGTCTATTTGAGTGTTTTCTAGAGTGAAATTGACTTTAAGGGCCTTTCGCGGGATATTGATGGCCCCAATGAAGAAAATGAAGACTCACGCTTTATTGAGTAGCCGACAACCTTTTGTTGCCGGTTCACTCACAAGGACGCGTTCCGAAATTGAAGATTCTTGATTAATTGTAAAATGTGTATTGACTTAATTTGGTTGGAATGTTTTGTCACCGCTACAATAATCTGAATCTCTACGACCCCCGTAACAGCAAAAAAGTGGTTTATCCTCCTGTTTTAATGGTAGAAGAGGACCGGTTTTAATCAAGTCACCCTTTATGTGCTTGAATACGATTTCCGTATTTCTTATTCTGCAAATTACCGTTGCAATTCTTGAAGTAGTTTTTTTTTTTTTTTTTTTTTTTTTTTAAATATATGAATGTTCACTGGGATGGCAGGAAAGTAGACAATAACGCTGCATCCGAAAATGTGATCCGGAGGAATGTGGGGTGGTACCTATGGACAAAACGTGTAATAATTATTGATTGTACTGATTGATTGTCGTTGTTGCAGGCTTTACTCTACTCTCGATTGATTTTCTACGCCCCCGCCCCAACACAAGGTGAGCTTTTTTTTTTTTTTTTTTTCTTCTCTGTTCACCGATCTTTGAAAATTTATCACACGAAAAGTAGCCGTTTCGGTCCATTGAGCTTGAAATTATTGGTTTTAGGTAGTTCTCTCCAGGCGAAAAACTTGGCGAAGAGAAATGAATGGAGGGGAGTCCAGTTAAAAACTTCTTACTGTAACTTCGAATAGCCGTTCTTCTTCGTAAAAACCCATTGTGCCTAAACTGGGTCGCTGAGAGGTTTGGGAAGTTTTTTTTTCCGCGACCGCATTGACAAGTTAGGTGAAACTTCTGCGGCACTTAGTATACCTACTATTTTATGAAGTACTTAGAAAACCACAATCTAATTAGCGACAATCAATACGGCTTTAGGAAAGGTAGAAGCACTGACGATGCAGTATGCTATATGACTGCAAGTATACTGAAATCATTGGACGTTGGGAAAAAAGTAATTTGCATCTTCCAGGATCTGACTAAAGCTTTTGACACAGTTTCACATAGAAAGCTAGTCACGGCCGTAGAGAGAACTGGAGTTAACCGTGGATTTGTCACATGGACAGCAAGCTACTTGGAAGGCAGGAGTCACTACACTAAAATTGGACATGTTATCAGCGATCGTGAACCTGGTAGATGTGGAATCCCGCAGGGGACGGTCCTCGGACCAATATACTTCCTGGTATACATGAACAGGCTGCTTGAACTTTTTACAGAAGGAGAAGCTGTATCATTCGCCGATGATACTGCGTACATTGTGTCTGGCAATGGCTGGGACCAAGCAGTCAGAAAAGCTGAACAATGCATCGCGAAGTCTCAAGAGTGCCTCACGGAGCTTGGGATGAAAATCAATGTGTCCAAGACAAGTTTCATCGCATTTTCAATGAGAGAAGCGGAGGTTCCCAATATTGGGAGCATAAAGTGCCACGGAGCAGAATGCGATCACTCGGAAATTTGCCTTTGCCCGACGATCACGCAGGTATCTTCGACTCGATATTTGGGGGTGGATGTCGATCAATGTCTTCGTTGGGACCAGCATCTGAAGAACCTAACATCGAAGATGAGAAAATTGGTGTATGTGTGTCGGGAAGTAAGGAATTTTTTGTCAAACGAGGTGCGGAGGATGTTATATTTTGCGCTTGTCCAGTCTCGGATGATTTACGGAGTGTCGGGATGGGGAGGCTGCGGAGACGGTCTACTCAACGCAGTGTACCTCGCGCAAAAACTTCTCATCAAAGTTCTGCTGAAGAAGCCAACTCGGTACTCAACAGCAGCTCTCTTCGAAGAATTCAAGGTGATGAAGTTCAGAGATCTCCGAGACACAGCCACCATCATAAAAACTTTCAGGGATGCTCAGAGAAATGAGCTGCAATTCCTGGAAGAAGGATGCACCAGAATACGGGAACAACACCTACTAAAAATCCCTTTTCGGAAAACCTTACACGGTCAACAGGCATATGACTACAGAGGTGCCAAATTGTTTAACGCTCTGCCATACAACATTAGAACGATAGGCAAACTTGAATCCTTCAAAAAGGAGCTCAAGGCCTATGTAGGAATAAAGAACAAATCATAGGTCATTCCAGTGGTTTCAATCGTTCACCACGTGTACATTAGGGGGAGTAGCAAATGTATTATTTATGTATGTCTTACAATGTACACAGTTTTATAAATAAAAGCAATTTTTCAAAAAAAAAAAAAAAAAAAAAAAAAAAAACTGGTGATTTACTTCACCTAGTTAAGCTACAAGTACGCATGAAGAGGAGGGTAATCATCTTATTGTTTGTTCTATCTCAATATTCAACACGTTTGAAAGAGTAGTAACCTAAACTTGTTGACCATTTTTTTGTGCTGATAACGACAAGTTTGGTTGAATTCGCATTATGTACGTACAGTTAATTACGAAGATTGCCAGTCATGAAGTGAGGCTAATAGAGCATGAATGATGTAATGGCTTGGTAAAAGGATAGTTGACAGCCATTTAATAGACTAATAAGTTGTTTAAATACGTTTCACGTCCCTTCTATTACTTTTTCCTAACAGCAACTGTTCAAAAATAAACTGCATAAATATATTTACAGTCGATCCTACAGAAAATTTCATTTCATTTTAAAATAGGTACCTACCAAGTGATTCTAAAATTCCTCTATGTGACATAAAAGATAATCTGGCCTAAACTCTTTTTGAACAATTAATCGAACCATCTGAACTCATTAAAATTGTTAAGTAGGGTCGATCCATTAAAATTGTAGAGAGTGAGAGCCGAGAAGAATTTATTGTTTCCCGAGAATTGGATTTTTGAGGTTCTTTCCATTTTGTGGCTCCCTTGGGGAAACATTCGCTGGAACCCTTCATTTGCTTTGAATAACGGCTATTTATTTTTTTTAATTGCCCACTCTTAATCTTCCAGTGGGAATTAATTTCTCGCTTTCTTCGAAATTAACGCTATTGATAGGAAGTTCCTTTTTCACTTTCTGCGCGAGCGACCGTCTTTTTATACATTTTTAATCCTTTCTTTCGAAAATTCGCGCTAATGAAGGAATAACTTTCCTATATAACCGAAAAGCTGAATTGTTTTCGTTGGGTGAAAAGGGACTCGCCGAAAAGAGAAAGGATGTTTTGGAAGGTGCTTCAATATTGAAAATTCTGCAAATACCTTCACATTGGTTTATTCCCCGCAAATTCTTTTCGTACACTGAATTCACCCGGTGAGCGCTGATTGGTGGCTGTCGATTCGGTTTTCAACGTTCACTGGTACCTATATCAACCCCCATAGACCCCAAATCACTCAAAAATCCGTTTTTCAGAAACAAATTTTCCCCCTATACCCGCCTCCGTTTGCGACGATCGGGCTGAAAAGGAGTAAGGAGCAACTAGACACTGAAGAAAGTCTACAAATAGGCGAAATTCTAGATTTTCAAGTAGGTATTTTATACTTTTTAGCTTGGACGGTGGCCATACATTTTGGATTTTGAATCTATCTATAGTTTTAAAATGTAGAAGAAGTAATAACTGTTGGGTATACGGTTTGCGGGTACCATCGAATACAAAGTTGTGTTATTCCAATAAGGCTATTGACCAAGAAAAGTTGGGGGATACATCAAATCTCGCTCATATTGTCGACTTCTGATTGGATTGACCCTGTGATTGAAGCCGCCGTAACTATACTATGATATCCTCAGTTACCTGACCATTATGTACTGTTGTACACTAATTACAACTTGGTCAACATGTATTCCATTCTCTACGTCATAATGTAATACCTTGGGGAGCATGCACAGTACATAACGACCTTCTGCTTCCCATTGATTTGCATTGGCAGGTCGGGTGATAGTCACTTCCAACGCTATTATGGAACGTTTGCTCACAGCTTAGGGAGATGATGTTTGCCTTCGCCCAACTCTGCTTACATTGTTTCCGACCTTTGACTTGGCATGAAGTCCTTTACAATGAATATAACTCTGCTTAAACGTAGAGAGGTTGTGGTGCCTTCACTACCAACAGACATCCTTTACAATTAGTTTTTATTTCACTTTACGACACATTTCCTCGATCAACTACGAACAGTTTTTTCATCCCTTAAACCTACACCGATGAAATTCAGGTAAACCCCAGCAACTCTTCCCGAGAGAGTCTGGAAGTTAAACCGGGCTTCTTTGAAAATCTTCTCTCCTGTATTGTCAAGTGTGCAGACTATCACAACTCATCTTATCGATCTTTCTCTTTTCCCCTCGAAACTTTGTTTGCTCTTCGAAAGGCTGCCTTTCAACTTCCTCCCTAACATAACACTCAAACCTCGTAACTTATGAGACGTCCCTCGGTGGGCAAACTGAAATTAATTGAAAAATAATAAAATTCTCAGTTTATTTGAATTTATGTGAAGAACGTGAACGATGAGTTCATATCGAATTTCAATACCCGTGATGAAAAGCAAACTGCCTCGCTCACCGGAAGAGAAAAGAAGGAAAAATTGGCTTGGGTCACTGAGAACATAGACCCACAGAACAACGGTGTTCATCAGACGCCAAAATACCTATTGATTGAACATCAAACCAAACAATACGATACACGATACAAATAAGAAATAGCGTTACCGACACGCGCACAACAATTAAATTAAATTGAATATTTAAGAGAAACAGCTTATTAAATCCAATCTCATGTAAGAAGATAAGTTAAATGAAATAATAATTAACTCAAAGGATTCAGGATTTACTGCGTGGGATGTGTTTTAAAAAAATCTTGAATAAGGCCTTTTAAAGTTCAACGGAGAAAATAAGGCCCGGCTCCTTAATTTGAATTTGTTCCCTTGATAACCTCTCACGCCCTCATACCCGAATTAACTTCTATTGCTGTTTACTCTGAGAGGCAGATAATAAAAATTCTCCACCCTGAGCTGAGTCTGCCGTTTCTCCAATCGCGATTTTATCTCGTATACCACGTTTAATCTGAATAAACGCTGCTTGAAATTAGTTTGAGAGATAGGATCGCGAGGAAAAGCACAAGCTAATGTTTTCCGTATTTTCCCACCACCCGAGAAGCCAGCAAAGCGCTATTGGGATACGAGGTCTCCTTTTGCTAGGATTTTTTTTCCAAATACGCGTTCAAGTGGTGCTTGAATCCCAGTGGAAGAACAAAGAATAAGATAGAGTTGAGATGATGATTTAATTTGGAGGGAATTCCAATCAACCCTTTTTCCTTTACGCCCTCACGTTCCTGTATCAAAATTAATCCAGCACTATGATGTGAGTTGTTACAATTGGGGGGTAGACATTTTGAGGGACTACGAATGACGAACCACCATATTTCAAATAAGAAGAAGAAGTATGGGGTGAAGAGGTAGGCAGTAAGGGTGGGTTGGGTCAAGCCTAACTTACTTCTCGATTCGTCATATTTATTCAGAATTTATTAAAATAGCTCTCCCTCTCTCGTTTTGAGGGTTTTTGTTTTTTGTGTGCACTGAATAAAAGAGCTCGGTAGTCTAGTGGAATAGACGAAGGATTGGTGTGGTACTCCGAGTGGCCAGGGTTCGAATCCTGGCTAGAGCAACTTAATTGTTTGTCTTGACCCTCATATTCGTCCTCTTCACTTAAGGGGGTGAGGCAATAAGTAGCCACGAGCGAAATCGTCAGATCAATTTACGATCCTCTTTGGAGGACGGCTGACGACGTCCGCGACACCTGACCAAGGTAGTCGGACGAAAATCCAAGGTGAAAGTCCTTGTTTACTTTACTTTACTTTACCTCACTGAATAATCCGGAGGTGGGAGTAGAGTTAACTAGGTACCTATTTTAAAAGCTCTAGCTTGGTGAAGTGGGTTCAGATGCAAGGAAATACTCCTAGTATAGCTTGGAACAATGCATTTCTCTTCCCAAGGGGCTTAAAGAAGGGCGCGGTCTCGCCACGACACGGTAGGAATTATTCCACAACATCTTTCTACCTTCGAATCAGGTGGTTCCAGAGAGTTCAACTTGCGTAAATTCCACCCACAAAGGGTTTTATAAAAGCGGAATGAGCCTCGCCACCGCATTCATTATGAACTCCAGTATACTGTTCGCGAGCCTATTCCATTCCGATACGGAAATTTGCATTGGGAAAACCTCTCGACCCCCTCAAACGCGCTGGAACAATTACTTTGAGCGTATATCCTAATAGCCACCCGTACGAGCCGAACTCACTCGAAACTCACCAGGACGGTGGACTTTCCATTACTTATTTGACCGCTTTTCCAAACATCGACAACGTTGAGTGGGTTCTCATTGTGAAATACGGTCCAAAAAACAAACCTGGTGAGAAGTGAACTTCTGTTATTGCAAAACCAATGGTGAGTAGGGGGGTTTTAATCCGGAAAACAATCTGCAAAACTAGCTCAATAACCGTGGGAACGACTTTCCAGGCTGTTCATGATCCAACACGAACCTTCGTGTCTGATGAGTACACATGATAAGAGCAATCACCTATAATTTTTATTTTTAAATACAATAATTAGTAAAATTACTATTATGTTATTTATATTAAAATTATTTTTTCGGTCAATACATGAAAGATGAATATCATTAACCGCTCACTTTTTCGAGAGAGTAGGTCCATCCAAAATCCGAGGTTTGTCCGTCACCCGGGTCGAAAAAAGTTTAAATGCTCCAAGATATACATTATTTTGCTCATAAACTCCATTTGAGTCAGAGATATCCGTAAGCAATCAGCCAATCGACTCAAATGGAGGCAGGTATGGATGAAATTATGTTTTATTTATTTATTTACAATACACGGGAACGAGCCCAGTTTACAGTTGTATATTGGTCGAATCAAACATTGGTGGATTATAAAAAGAATAAAAAATAAGAAATGAGTGGTTATAAATATGTTTTGATTGAAACCGGTTATGAATCGAACTACACTCACTGAAGGAGGATATCCACGGCGCATTTTGAAAATTGGTGTCTCAAGTGTGCTCCGCCTAAAATGAGTCATTTTGGAATAATTTTCAGCTTTGTTAAAATGTTTTTCTAGAATAAAAACCCTTTTTTGCCGCACAGCATTAAAACTCCCGTAGTTTAAAATACAGCTTCCTCTAACGATGAGTTTTATGTTTTGTTTCATGGTAGAAGGGAGTGAAACGAGATTTCACTGGGTCGGAAGTTCGATTAGAACAAAATCCGAACTGGCAAATTCACTCGCGGCGTTGGCAATAAGTCAACGTATAAGGAGCTACGTGGCTGCAGAGGTGGTGCGGTTTTCGGGAGGGGTGACAAAGAAATTCCGGCTATATTTCATCATGATTTACGGATTGTTTCGAAGTTACGATTTGAAAACTTTTCCCAACTCTTTTCGTTCGACTAACGAGAATAGCTGAGCGTGGCACGTTGTGTGAATAAAATCTCGTCTTGGCGATTAGGAGGAAGAGAAGTAAGAAGGCCGGATGAGAGTAGGTGTTGCATTGGAAATTCCACGCTTAGAGAATATGAGTTGGTGTACAGAACTGAGTATAAACTAAGCTGATAACCTGCTACATCGCTCGGAAGTATCTCGAGTTGAGGCAAGTGTCGTTACCGACACCGTACCTCGTAAATCATGAAGTTATGGACACCCCTAAGGCGTCGAGCTTCATAAACTTTGAATCTATTCGCGTGAACTCCCATCAGTGGAATCACATGGTCGTTTATATGCGCTCGAATATGCTCGTGATTGATCATATCGTATGCGATTCAACTGTTTGGGAATCCAATCACGTACATTGTGCTCTGTATCTTGTGCAGCGTTGCGTGTTCAACTCGGGAATATGTGCGACATGTGACTTCGCGCTTCCTTCAAGAAGTTCGGTTAAGTGCTCCATTCTTCACTCTGAGAGAACAATGTGCGTGGTTGAGGCATCAATTTGTCAGACTTTAATCGGAAATGAGGCAGGAACATGAGATGCGGTCTCACCTTCGATATTCTCTACGTGCATTTTCGGCGAATGGCGTCCGGGACAACTTCAGTCAAAATATTCAAAAACAAGAGGTTGGTGGAGGAAGTATCAACGTCCTTAAATCCCCTAAAACTCTGGTAACCCCATTTTGAAGTACCCATGTTTACCTTTGAACTAAATCCGTTTGCTACAATCAGAATGAAAATGAGATGCCACAACTACGGCCCAATAATAATTTTTATGCACCATGCTAAGGACATACACGAGTGAGCCAAGTACACCTGCTCGTACCTTTTTAGGTTCGAAATAGGCATCTTATAGTTAGTTTTCGGCAAAAATATTTATACCAGTGAATCTTTTGAGCGCTTCATACTTTTTTGGAAGCATTTTTCTTGACTTAAATTGAGCCTTTTATGACAAATGTTGTTAAATGGTATATCTATTTCTCTGAACTTTCTGAGTGAGCATCAAATCAGAAATGAAAGCGCTTACAATATCCTAGACGAAGGAGTTTCTTCACGATAAGTACGGTTATCATTGTTGGGAAGAAACGTAACACAAATAACCAGTTCACTAGATTTCTCGAGGTAATTGGTGACACTAATAAGCCCCAGGAAGTTGATATTCGAGGTAAAGAGGGAACTTATCAGAGGAAAGGTGCAAAACAAACTGGAAAGCCAAATATAATTTTCCTCTTATGTCAACGGTTGAGTTTAATTATTGGTTTAATGATGGCAAAAGGGTGTGTTCCAGGAGGTAAACAATTTGAGTCAAACCCACCAACTTGTTTGTTCAACTGCGTGATAGCCAACAATTGTCAGGCCTGAGATAGAAGTATTACGCACTGAACAACGAACCGGTTATAGCTTAGTCTATCTTTGTTCCCTATAGATTTGGTTCGCAAAAGCGTTCGCTTGGTCCAAGGAAATTTTACTTAGTAGGCACTCTAGGGGGGAGGGGGGTATGTTCGCCTGCACAATACAGTGGCTCTCCCTAAATGAACTACAGTCGATAAATCGTCGACCATCTATCGTCAGCGCTAGAATCAGCCTCCCTCGCTGTGAACGAAGCGTGGTGGCCGTAGTTCGGTGACATAATTCATGGATCGGTGCAAAATGTAATGCCGGTCCCTTAGAGAGATAGGCACTTTGCGTAGTTTATCGGGTCGCCTAAATTATTCCCCAACCAGCCACAATATACCAACGCCCATAGTAGTATACAACGCTCCCCGAATTCAGCCATCATGGTATGAACCTCCCAGCTAATTTATATTTATACACCAACACTGACCGTGATAGAATATTGAGGACAGCACGGTCCACATATTTATTTATAAGCGCCGTTAACGTCACTCCTTTCTTCCTACATCGAACCTTGTATGATTCGACGTCAATCTTGAGCAGCAAGAGGAAATGGTGTGAACTGTCTACTAGAAATATACACTATTAATAATAAAATACATCGTTAGATATTTTATTTAAAACAATGAAATATACATTATTTTGAAGGTATTCCCGGGACAATACCGGCAATGCTTAACTCCCAGAGGCACCTCGCATAAAAAAAAAAAAGGGTTTCGACAAGGCAATTTTTTTAACTGCAGGGACACATTTTTATATATTTAATAACTAGCTGTGATTATACACCCTTGCACATCGTATTCTAAACAAAAAATAGCTCAAAAAATTGGAGATGTCAAGGAATATATTATTTTTACCGCCGATCACCTCAGACGGGGCTGGGTATGGGTCAAAAATGGAGTCTTATTATGTTCTACTACACTTTGGATACGGATTCGATCAAGATGGGCTTTGGACTAAATGAAGCAAATGTAGAGATCGGGATTTCATGCTTTAGTACGATTCCTTATTACGACTTGGAATTTAAAATGGAATCACCTACAACAAGCCCCAGTTGGAAATTGACCTTTCAATGAGTATTCGAATAATGACCATTGTGGAAGCATTTGCTGTTTTTTTTATACTTCGTTGTGCAGTTGATCTCCGAAAAATTTGGCTGTTTTTCATTAACATAGCGCCAGCCCAAATAAACAGAACAAAGATTGTCAGAAGAGTTTTATTCTAAAGAAGGGTTACCTACTCGAACTCGTTACGATTGGTTGCGAGTTTGACGCGATGATACAGTTAATTCCTGTAGGAGGAGACCCGGAGGAACGGGGTGATTTCTCCCTTGTCAATTCCGATTCGCATATGAGGAGTCGTATTGGTCGTAGCCTTCACATGCATACACGACGACAGGGCTCATAGTGTGGGAAACTCACTATTACCTGCCCGTTCTATTGTTACGGGTGCAGGGGACTAGGGTGATCGGTGCGTTGACGTTGAAATCAATACATAATTGCTTTAGCCCGTGATTGAATTGATCCCATTGGTCGCTCACGTCGAATTAGTCCCATCACCGTTCAAACCCTCCCTGTGACCTAATATTACGGGGTTCCTACTGGATTTCCCGCCGATTGATAAGGATTCTCGCCGATCTTCATCAGGAGGATATCATTGCCGCTTAGTGGGACGATTCCTTCATTGTCTTTCATAAAGGTTCATGTCCGCACAATGATGGTGCTATCATTGTTTGATGGATTCCCCCTCTAGAGTAATGCTATGGCTAATCTCACAACGAATTCCAGTTCGATCAATCAATCACTGTTAGCTTCATCAGTTATCTATTTATGGTTCCAGGTTTGAAGGGAACAATGTGTACATATTAAGATTTTCGCTACGCAATCAGCTACAGTGATTGAGCAAAAGTACGGTACAGCTCCCAAATTCTTTCCTCGCTGAATTCATTTATCAGCTCCAGAAAAAATGGTGATGTTCACTAAAAACGATTAAAGTCGATTTAACGTCAAATTTCCTATGTCCACCAGGCCCTCCAGAAGTAGCAAACCCATTGAAAACGCCCTGTCAGTGATTCGTTCCCACAAATGTGAACAGTAGATTACCCTCAATGATTAACTGTTGCTCTTTTAAAGAATGAAGCACGTGTATCATTACCAAAAGAGTATAACGTTCGTGACGGTTGTTGTTCGAATGCGGCCGCGCTGACATTGTTTTATTAGTACAACCAATCTTCACTTGGCATCCTCATGGTAAGGAAGTAACAATTAGCGACGCTTTTGTCTAGACGAAAGAGTAATAAAAGAGCGAGTTAATTTGAAAGCATCTGGTCGGGAGCTGCAACTAATAAACGGACTGCGGCAAAGAAGGAGCTTTGGTCCCTAGACGCAGAACGGAAATACTTGGCATCTGTCGGGATATTGAGCTCAATATTTCAGAAGTTGTTCTTTCGTCTTAGCCGGTTTTGGTAGGGACACGTCGTTCGTTTGCGGATATTCCGAAGGAATGGGGATCGTTAATTAGGAGACTAAAAACCGCCAACTCATCAGCTCGGCATTGACAATGCCTGACTGAGCTGACCGCATTGCTTAATGGGTTCTTTGGACAACTTTGCTTAGGTCCTCCTTTCCTCAGGGTTTTTGGGGTTCAGAATCTTTTTCTTTCATAGAAGACAAAATCAGCCCAATATCCTATCCGGCTGAAGAAAGAAAAGGCTTCCTGGAAATGTTGCTGGAGTGAGGTAGAAATACTTAGATACTATCGATAACTATTTAAATGAATGTATTTTAACTACTTTGACGGTCTTCAGCAAATCACTTTTTGGCGATTTCATTTAGAAAGATTAAATAAATAAACATTTCAAAACCCGCTGCAGATTCTTTTATCGGAATTCAATTTTCAAAATACCCGTTTTTGCTCATACTCTGCCACCGTTCGCAACAATCCATAACGCTGCTCAATCATTCCAGCGTCCAAATTATACTGGTAAGTGATTCAGCCCTACCCTGCGATTTTCATTCAACGGGTATTTAATTAGCGAATCACAATCAAACATCCGATACATCCTTCAATGAAGAGTACTAACTGTCATTTATCCTGAAAACAGGAGCAGTTTCCTCAACGGTTGATTTTCCTCTGAATGCTCGGAGGTTTCCACCACTTCCAGGACAACAAAGTGAAGTAAGTTTCAGACTCGGAAAACAGTTGTCTATTATCTGGGGAGACTATTACACGATCTATTCGGCTCGTTAACGAACTTCATCGGACTCACTTGCGAAGTTTCGAACCGTAGCATGGGCGTGATTACGCCTCATTGGCAGACTCGGATGGAAAACTTTAAAGCCGGGTTGTTGTTTCTGTTCACCATGCTGTTCGGTATTTCTACCTTAATCATCAATGTAAAACTGGAGTATCTATACTATTCCAAAGGAGCAAGAGTAGTTAATCGAGAAAATAATCAGTTTTAAGTGATTGAAATTCCAGAATCTTTGGATCCGCACCTAATTTAATGAAATGCAGCATGTGAGGTCGAATCGTTTTACTCAGTTCACGAATCACAAAAGGAACAATCAACGCTGGTTTCGGTAATTAGATTTTTGTGAGCATGGAAGTAATTAGTCGAAATGAAAGCACAAAAGTCTTCTTCCTCTTCACAAGTTGACATCAAAGCCAGATTTCGTTCTTTCTTCAATTTTCAACCTCATTACCAGTTCCCTCTGTTTCGGAAGGTTTGTGGCTGATGGGCGGGGGTGAAGTTCAGAGACGGAACAAAGAACGGAAAGGCGTCGGAAACCTAATTAGGACTATCGGAAAAGAGACTGATAGATTTTCCCGCTGTCTCATTTCCCGCAAGGAAGGGTGAGTTTAGGGTGAGCGCATGAAGAAGGCCAATGGCCTGGGGGAAATCAACTTTCCCTGCATCAACATGTTTAGCGAGACAGCCGGCATTCTATCCAAGTCAATTTCGTTTGTACTTCACGGTTCGTACTTATCGATGGGTTCCCACGCACAGCAATTACCCTGCAGTCTAACTTCATCAGGCAAAGGACTCTAATTACGACTAGAGAGGTGCCAGGAGAGCGAACGAGCCTCTCACAAACATATTGAAGAGGTTCTCTTCGACGTAATATCGGCAAAATGAGCTCCTTCTCGCAGCCCATGGAATCACTAGAGGCACAATGCCTTACCAACCAGAGGGAGTAATTCTACCCTTTAGGCAGTAAGCCTCTTGTACGACGTCACCACAAGATTCCTCTGGTGGTCGTCCGTAGGACTGTCCTTTGTCAGAAGGTCTCATTGTCATTATTTTTAATCAACCAAGCGGGTTTGAACCAATGAGGCTCCTATTTCCGTGAAATGAATCGACCCCCGTTTCAAGATCCTTCTACTGGTCATTAGAGATGGGTTTCGCTCAAGACAATGCTGAGTAGTTGGCGGCCAACGTAAAACATTCGAGCCAGTGGTTATAGCAAGCACTAACAGGCTCGGTTAGACAAGCATTTCCTGAAATGCCAACAGCCGTTTTGTTCAGTCTTGCGATGAGCCGATACCAGCTCGAAGATGCCGAGCAGTGATGCTACCATAAGCAAAATAACTATCAGTAGCCATTCTTTTGGTTTATTGTTCTAATGGGAATAAAATTAAAGAAATGTTTGCCTTGCGTCGAACCAAAAATCTAAAACGTTGAGTGAGTGAGTCCATTTCTGATGGGGTGAATATTTCAATATTGCTGATTTAAAACCCAACTGCTGCAATTTGTTCGGAAAAAATGTCGCAAAAGTTGTTCTGTTTCTCTATTGACTCTAGCGGGACGTGGCCTAGTTGAAGTCGGGTTGATAAGGTTTTAAACATTTTCCGGGCACCTCGTAGATCATCGTGGAACTTGGAGTGGGAGAAAGTTTCACATGTTCGGACGTGACGCTAGAATGGGAACTAACAGGGGACGCAAGACACGAGTTCCGACTAATTTATGGTCCCGATGTATCCCCGTTCTCCCTGTCCCCGAGCCACGTTCTGTCACTGTCAAACCAGCCCTTCGCCCCGACCGGTCAGTTTGTGAGTTTGTCGGCGGAATTTCCCTCTCGCGTGCTGTCAAACCCTTATTTGGGTGAGAAGTAGCGTTGCCTCGTTGTTTGGTCTCAAAAGCAATCCGATGACAGTTCTGTCGCGTCATGAAGGTCGTCATCGTCTCTTATCCATACTTGCTGGTATCTTAGGACTTGCTGGTTCGAACAAAAACTATGTAACCCTCAAAATATAATGCGAATTATTAAAATTTCACTATCTCCAGAATCATGGATTCGTAGATTGAATAAGCAAGTTTTAAACGGTGTGGGCCAGAGCATGACAATTGCACACTTAGGGTATTGTTCTCCTGTGCTTTCTATGGATGAAACCAAGTACCGACGAGAGACCTCTCTTACTCAAACTTCGAGGATAACTATCAAACTATCATTATAACCATACAGTGCAGGAGAGTGTCTTTAGTTGTAAACTTCGTGATGAGTATTCACTAATTTGAGAATCATCATCACACGATACTGCAACGGCTGAACCGCTCTATTCACGTGACGTTTTCACATGCTCATACAGTAATCGTAGATGAATAATTCATCTAGATGACAAAGATCTTATCGATCGATACTCCACGGTAAGGCAACTTATTCGGCGAGGTAGAGCGAAATAGGATTCTCGATTGTTATACAAGGATGTTCCAACTTACCAACGAATTAATTGCATTTTAGAACTGCCTACACCGGGTGTCGTTTGTAGACGGCTCTAGTTTCCCTCAAGGGTCTTCGGTTAGGATTTCTCGTCCCTCTACAAGGTTCTTAATGAGGGATTTTCGTGATTAGGAAGTCCAGACAACCAACTCTACCACTCCTCCGACCCTAAGACCCACCACGGTCGGAATAGTCAATGTTTGTTACTTCTTCGACCCCCCCCTCCCATCAGTCTTTACTTCGCTTCGAGGTGGATTTAGTACCCCAGAAAACCTTAGAGGAATATTCAAGGAATGTTTAAATGAGTTGAACGTGAAGAAATTTAGTTCTCTTTATCCTTTCGTCTAAAATAATTTCAAATGTCTCAAGCCTACTAGGGAATGTTGAAAACACTATTTGCTCCTTGCATAAAATATTCCTGAAATGATGAACTATAATCAATCAATCCGTCGTACAAAGTTCAGTGGAAGATGGTTCCCACACTCGTAGATCTCCAAAAATCTCAAAAAACCATTTTCAAGATATTAATTTTCATCTCTGGTACTACCGTTTGTAATAGTCGATCTGGGACCCATCTCAATTAATTTGACGTCCATATTTTAGTGGAAAATGACAAAACATCAGACATTTTGGATTTATAATCTACACGCTTCAATACGGCGAAGTGTTCTTATGAGGCTGATAAGCCAGTAGATGCGATAGACACGTAAATGCACTTCGAAATCGCCATTGCAAATATTGTAAAACGTCAGTTGACAGATATTTGAGTGGTTATGAAGCCCATCACCACGACGAAATTCGCCAGCGGTTGTGGAGACAACTCTGATGTTCCCTCAACGAGGGCTAAAGTGCCCAACTTGAATTGAGAAAGTTTGAGGAGACGAGCTTAAATCGATATGGGAGCGGGAAAATCTCCACACTGCTCGTTCTCCTGGAATGGGTCAAACAGCCTACCCAGCCAACATCACCCGAGGCCATCAATCTTAGCCGGTGGACGAGGCGTAGAGAAAAGAGGAATTAAGAGGGGCTGAACAGCTGCTGCGGGAAAGACGCCTTAAGAGTCATTAAGCGTTTACTTACGAGAGCACATCCAGTTTGAGAAAGGGGTATCGATTCCTTGCACTAAGGAGATTGGAACAAGGGTGTTATTGCATCCATACGGGCCCAGAAGCACCATGCCGTAAAGTGATTTAGGAACCTGCGAGATGTTGCCAAGTGGTTGATCGATACTATCATTTTCCCGCTCAAAACCCTCATAATCAGAACCATAAAGTGTGAAGGGGCTGTAATCTCTTTGATAAATCCTCTTTGTGGGCAAGATCTGGAAGAATTCGAGAAAAAGCCTCTCTGTTCAAACAAACTTTTTATTCTGAGGAGAGAATAAGCCATGTTTGGCCCTGAAGCTGCTTTTCAGATTAAGAAAGGTTTTATCATTCATTATCGAGCAATTCACGCCCTATAAGTTGCTATGAAAATTTGTGAGGCCGGTTGGAATTTCCCGGTAAATCATGAAACCTTGGCCCGTCAGTGCCTTGAGCCACATACATTTCACAATTTTGCCATTTTATTACATTCAGGTCACCATTGGGGTGGGAAACTTATACACTTGTGACATCATGCTCATTGTACATGCCCTTAGTAGGTCGCGTCAAATATCATTCATCAAATATCAGGATGGTAAGAGGAGAGTTTTGATTTTATGTTGTTATGTTGTGTGCCTCTTATTTATTTATCTACTGTAATCATGAAAACCTTTCCATAACCCACCACACGGATACTTTACGGTGCATTGACCTTATTGGAGCGGTTTCATCTCTGAGGACAACTTAAATTTGTTCCACAATCAAAACTCGTAGCAATTTGATTAGGGTCCATTTATCTCCCTTATGCTGAAGAGCGAAATCTGTCACATTTCAAGACGAGAAATAAATAAATACGTGACTTACCCAACGACCGGATTTATTTTGTGAAAAGGCCCTTTCTCTAACTGTGGGATAACTTAGTTTGTCGGGAGCCCTCAAGGCCCTCAAAACCAACCGTTGGCTTGAAAACTGAATCGAGTTACACCCTCAGCGCGATGTGGAGGATGTTCTGAAAACCTTGATATAATTATGTAGAAACTCTAACCCAGCGTTTCTCACGGATCCTTGGCAGTTTTCTCGCTTTACTCTCAAATGTCCTTGATCTAAGTCAAAAGGGCCTTGATACGTGAGCGTTCATTCTCAGCAATTTCCTCTGCTCAGTTATCAGCAGAAAATATTGCAGAATTTTTCGCTAGGTAATCTTCCTCTAATTCAGTTTCAATGGAATTCCGCCCCACCACATGAAGTACATGGCTATGTTATTCCCGTCTGTCTCAAAACTCGAGTCAAAAATACCACCACATAAGAAAATATCTGCATGATCCACTGATAAAGAGTTGAGGATTATGATTGATGGCCATTTTAAGTACAAGTCAACAAGAAAAGTTCCCATTCAGGAGCCTTGAGCCTTATCCAACTGAATTTGCCTTTAATTTCCAATTTTACGTTTTTGCAGGGTGCTTTACGATTATCCGTGACTCTCTAAACCGACTAACAGCCGAAACAGTAGGGATTAGCATACTGAAAAAATTGAGAAGGATGATTTTATTTCGGTGCCGAAAGCGCTCAAGATAGGAACTTCAGGACGCGCTAAGTCTATTTTAAGCGCTCCTCGAATATTCGGGAGTTCGTTGTATGTATGGAACTAGGTCCTCCTCTTCGCCGGATATTCCAACTTTGACGCGTTACTTCTAGTTATCCCCTCTCTCGGAGTTGAAAGTTCTTCGCTTAAATTCGAATCCACTTGCCGTACGCGAACAAATTAATTGACCCGCACTGTGAAAACAAGTTTTCACTCACTACTCCGCACATTGTTTTTGGAAATTGTTCATAAATTAGCTGGAACCTTCTGGCTCAACTCGAGTGTTATCCATATGGACTTTTCTCTCATTTGCCGATCTCTACGCTCTATTCCTGGCCGCTGGGCCATATTTTATTCCTAAACCATCAGAGTTCTGCCCCCATTCACCAGAGTTTTCTCTTGGGTCTGAATCAGCATTGGTTTTCAGCCTTCCAAACCTCTCCACTCGGCATGACATATTTATTAGAACTGAGGGAGAAATATTTTAGGGGTTTGCACCATGAAGGGTGCAACCCCTTCATGGTGTCGTTGTATTCATTGACGTTGTATTATATTAACGCGAGTTCAGAGCCCGAGAGCACGAAAGTGATTGTCGATTGAAAAAAAAAACTTAAATAATTAATTTTATCTTAATGAATTGTGAAACTGAATACATTAACCTACTTATTATGTTATGGTAATCAATGCTCAAATATATGTTATTTCCAGAACTTGACTCGTATGAATTTTGGCCACCTGGATGTAGAAAAGCTGCGCAACGGTGCGGAAATTAAGAAGAAATATCAGCTGCGATTCTGAGTGCAAACTATGAGTTTATTCAATCGGTCCTAACAGCCTCATGAATTTTAAACGTTTATTCTTCTGTCAATTCTCTACCAGAGTAAATTTTGATGTCTCTTCCTCTCGTCCAGCCAGCATACGTGACAACCAAGAAGCCCGTTATTATTCAAATGGTTCTTCCTTGAAGCTCGGCTTTATTTCTCTTTGAGGTTAAAAAGGGACCTTAGTGGAAGAGAAAAAACGGGAGAAGGGGGGAGGAAGCCAAAGATAGGAGACCGCCTCCGGAAGGGATACATCTACGTCGAGCTTTAAGGAAGATGGAAAACCCAGGATAAACTGGAAGAACGTGCTTTTTTCTTGTGGAAGGACGACTTTGAATAAATCAGTACTTAGGTAAGTAATTTAGGTAAAGGGACGAGTATAATGGCAATAATGTGGGATACGATCTCATTTAATGATGGAAAATCACGATCGATAATTCCTACAGTACGACATTTCATCCATATTGTAGGAGTTAATAGGGGAATACAAAAACCCGAACAGTAAGTCAACTGATCGGTTTTAATCCGACAAGAAAAAATGCTGCCAGTTCTGTCCATAATGGTTCGTTATTTGAATACCCTTTTGATTCATGCCCTTCTCCGTTGTACAAAAATCGGTTCAGACCACATCAATTTTTGGGTGCACACTCGAGTGTAAATGAGTACCACACACACCTGTGTTTCAACGAAACTAATTTCAAAGACTTATTTCCATTCACAACAAAACTTATTTTTGACGATGTCCTGCCTCCGTTTGTGGGGATTAGGTTGAGAATTTGATAAAATATCATTTCCGATCGTGTGAGCGTGCCGAATTTTGGAATTTTTTAAAGCATTTTAAGGCTTCTCTGGTCTAGATGATTGCCGAACATTTTGGATCTTAATCCTAGACGCACGTTTAAAAGCGATAATTAACGTTTGGGGTGGATTATTCCCTTTTTATCTTATGTGTACGAATAAGAACAGTGAACAAAAGGAATAAAACGGTTTTGAAGAAATAGTTGATTGAATAAAAAACAGACAATAATTTTCTAGTATGCACTTAGCATTCTCTTTCTCTCTGAAAAAGTAATGAACCGACTCATACTTACAGTAAAAATATACGGGAATAATGTATTCCTGGCGGAGATGTCGCTACAACTCATTCTAAAGCAGGATGCATTCTGTGGATGAGAGCGTTTTTGTCTCAGTTAGAACAGACATTATAGGTGGAAAAGTCCTGAAGAATATTCGTTATTCCGTGAATTGTATTTGAGCTATCATTGACATAATCAAATGTACTGATCGCTGTAACGTTGTAATCCGAAGATGATCGCGTTCTGAGAGTACCTACATCCTGAATCCGTTGGTCAGTTCAGTCTATAGACGCGTGAAATCGTTTCAGCACTTACGTCAATGTAACTGGCGTATTAGCCCACTTTTTATCTCAATAAAGAAAATCGCAGATGTTAGTTTATTTTATATTTTCGAAGTATGTTTTCTATAGGAAACAATAATACAACAATACGAAGTTTCAAGAGCTTGGTTGCCTGTTGCGGTCTTGATCGCAGTCCAAAGTTACTACCGTCGTATACTATGAAGATGGTCTCCACCGTTTCTCCATTTACTTCGGTAAATCAGCCACTGGGAGGTTGGAAAGCGTTAAGTTCTCCCAACTTTGACCCAAATGTTCGATTGAGGGTGGCCGCAATTTCACGGTGCCTATCCCTCGGCAACTAAGGCCCGATGCAGGATCGCGCCCATCGATAGTTGAGTCGAGTCTTAGAAGTTGTAACTCAGTTAGTACACCGCAGAATACGCCATACAAGCTGAGGAAGTGAAGCAGTTGGAAAGTTTTACGTTTAAACGTTCAAAGTGAGCGTGTTGATCGATTCATTCACTACAAATGATGTTTTGTCCTCCCGAAATATTACATAATTTATAGTAATTTATTTTAAAATAGCAATATAACAGTATTCTAATTTAATACGTAATATAATCGTAATAATCGTAATATAAGTTATATATGGTAATAATTTATCAAGTTATCGTGCAACAGTTGACGTCCAGTTGAAGGTCCATTTTTCTAATTGATTAATTAATAAATCATTTCAGCCATTTCCCTTTCTTGTAATAATACCGTAAATGCGGTTTTAGCGTAAATGAGAATTAACTTTTGGATTTCCTGCAAAACTTTCATATACGGTGGATTATAGAAAACTAAGCGCTATCGAGAAACGTGAAAATTTGCAGCATTGGCCCAGTTACCTCTTCAAATTCATCAATGATGCCTTTTTTCTAACGTACCCTTACGAAGGAATTTGACTTATGAGACAGAGATGCGCTTACGAAAATTATAGCAATTTTCAATTTTGAAATTGATATGCCGGAGGCAACTGCCAGGAACAGGGTTGACATCATGAATTTCCCAACGCAAACGTGACTTCCACTAACTTTGCAACTTCAACTTGATATTTGAGCAAGAAATAAGTACCTAATAGTTGTTACCATTATAACAACTATTTCGGAGATTATATCATGCGTGTACATCATACAAGGAGTATGACCGGTTTTTGCCCCTCAATGAGGCTAATCTCAATATGCATAGTCATAAAACCGGGTTTCTCTACCGCACTGCTCTGATGGCGTTCCACCATCATTTTTTAAAATTCATCGCTGAATAATGAAAAAATAAATGTGATTGGTCTCACATTCGAACTCGACCCTTTCCGTATGAGTGACAGCAGTATGGGTCATACGGAGTGAAACATCAAACATAATTGTCTTCTTCTTTTTTTCGGTTTGCTATACGCATCGTTCGTATTTCTGCTGTTTCAGATGAATTGCAGATGCATGGTTATATTAGCAGTCTTCCTTCTCGCCACACTGGTTCTTGCGGAAGGAGAAATCTGGGAAGAAGACGAAAAGGAAGTCCTAATCAGGAGTGAGAGAGGAGCTAAAAATTCGAAAGGTGAGATAAATAAATACTACCGAGCGTTTATATACTGATTTTGTTCGGATTTCTGTTTTTCGTTAAAAAATCAACCCTAACTTATTATATATTCATATTTATAATTGATGGATCTCCTCTAGTCTGCTACTTGGACATCCCTGAATAATTTGTGTTTATTCCAGCAATTCTCTTATCTAACCAATGAGCCCAACTCCATACCGGGATATTTGAATTGTACTGGCTTCTGTACCACTCAAATAAGAGTTATTCGAATGGAACAGAAGTCAGTAGAATTCAAGCACCCCAGTTTTTGGTTTAAATAATTCTCTGTAGCATCGAGTGAAGCTACCCTCTAGCCTCCCATGTATTCCGTAATCCCTTCGGGCTCTCTGAACACTCGACAACAACTGTGCAGCCTTTTCAGAGAATTTTTCGAATTTGGCCAAATCGTCAAAGAGCCTGCTAAGTAAGTGGCTGACAGTTGAAAGATCAGCGCAAAAAAAAAAATCCCGGGATTACTCATTCAGTTTTTTTTTTTTTTTTTTTGAGTCTACACTCAAAGTGTACTTTCTCATCTCTTTGTACTTTACCTGCTCCTCTTTCCAGCGGCATTCTCTCTGGCTTGAATTTTTCTCTCGTTGTGGATCAACTTCAAAGGACCATAGCTCCCTTAATGAAACGTTAACTGGGGTCTTCTCGGAGCAACTTCTTTGCCATGTTTTTCTTCTCTTTTCTGCGCTATCAGCCATGTTTTTTCCCCTTCCCTACGGAGCAGGCAAGAATTGAAGTTAATGACAAGAGAAAAAAAGGAAGATGTGGACAATTCCTTGAGTATTGCTGGATTACAAAGAAGGAGGAAAAGGGAAACTACCTATCAAGAATGTCCCTTTCCTATAGCTCCGCTCTGCATGTTTCAGCCAGTCATTCAGCCTTTATTGAAGAGATCCAACTTCGTCCCCATTAGCTAATGCCAAGGGACTGGTGTTACGTGTATGTGCAAATTAATTTTTCCTAATGTACGAGAATAGTAGCCGAATTGATACAGATATGTGCAAAAAGGACAAAAATACCGATAATACTCGTACATTCTGTAAAAAGACTTGCTGATGTAATTTTGACTACCAAAATAATCAAATGTTTTATTTATCAAGTGAAATTAACCTTTTTCCAACACGATCGAACCACTCGATAATAGGGGTGGACTTAATAGAAAGAAATAAACGACGAAACAACCGGTTTATTATTGTTCAGAAAGTATGAGGAACTTGGTAGACAAGCTGAAAATAGTTCCAACCTGCGGCATGTTTGCTCTTTTAGCCACCAACACAACCAACTAGTTTTGACCACACTTTGATTGTACATGTTAAATGTTCCTGTACGAAATGGAGTTCAACTCCAACTGTTTCCGTCGGTAAGCGGTTTTCTGAATAGTTGACATTTCACGTGAGCTTCGAATGCACACGATGAAAGGCAGCAATGACTAGGGGAATATTACTTGAGCTCTTATCTGGTTTAAATCAACGGTTTGAAGGGCATGTCGATAATTGCACGTGCCCTACCGCTAGTAATCAAATACCTGCCACTGCGACTGCTCATTACGCCATTGAATCCAGTTACATATTTCCCTCTGCGAAGACCTTAATGAATAGAATATTCAACGAGGCTATGCAACTTGCAATCTCCATCACGTGCCGGTCGTGTAAATTTGAGCTTTTATCACGGGGACATGGGGAAAAAAAGCTGTTGAAAAGCTACGAGAGAGGATCTGGGTCGGTGAAATTGGCTGGTTTTTAGGTGGCACGGCGCCGTAGAGTTTTTTTGGTGACGTCGCTCGTCGAGATAACCCTTTACTGGACTTTTTGTGTGTGACCTTTTCCGCCACAGGAAGATCCACCTAGCGAGTTTACTGTGATGGGGTTCTGGAAGTGAGCGAGGCTAATCGAAACCGGAGCGCTATTTGAATTCGTGAATGATGTTGCAATTTTGAATGGCGAGGGAGATTTTCTAAATGAAAAATGGGATGGGTTCGACCAGCGAAATTTCAACCACTCTGGATCTTTTTATTACGTAAAACCAGTATTCATACGGAAACCCGATTTCAATGGTTCCGTTCAAGGCAGCAATGGAATACATACTGAAATAAACTGAAACAAAAATTCTATTTGAAGTCAATAAGTGCTGTTTTGGTTTGTTTATGAATGTTTAGCTGCGAATCTTCGCCATTAGTGGACAACTCGGGCTATCAAACCTTTTTTTTTACGTTTGAATTTTTTCAGTTTTTTAGACTTAGTTATTTGGTGGTAGAGGGGTGACATACCCCATATTACCTAACCTTTTGGTGTAATTTCAAACGGTTTTTAACACCAAATTCGGATATACTTTTTTTATCTTAAAATGTGTAGGACAATAACTTTTTAGCCTTAAAAAAGGTGGTATATTTTGACTGGAGGACAACGAAATTTGATTTCGTTCTCTGAATGACACCATGAAAAGAAGTTGAATTAAAATCTAGCTCTTAAACAGTTCCGAATGAACTTTTCAAGATTCAACGTTTCTTAATTATATTTTCTTATATTAATAGTATCTCTATCTCCAATTACATGTAAACTCCGTACCGCTCGATTACATAAAAAACCTTCCACAAAGCCGCTTTTTACTGGCCCAGATTATCTCGAAACTGTTCTTCTGATTTAGAACCGTTGGTAACTGAATATGATTTGGACACCAGTTTATGACTGATGACACCAGTAAGGGTTGCCCTGGCATCATGTGGGAGATCATTCAGTCTGTAGAGCCGGTATGGTTTACTTTGCGAGCTGCGAAAGCGATCAAGATGGTTAAGGATAGGACTTTCATATAAAACTGCAGATTATCGCGAAGAAGGTAGGATCAATAGAAACGTGAGCCCTCGAACGGCTTCTCCTGGTAAGGTGCCCCTTGTGAGTGGCTATATTGAATTGAGCTTCAAGGAAAAAGTAGGTCAATTTTCAAGCACTCGCAATGTTGTTTCATTTTATCGCGACGACATAACAGGTTGGCGAGGTGTGAAAGGCGAAATTGCGTCGAGAGAATGGAGGTAGACATGGGACAATAAGGGCAATGTAAGTTGATGGAAGGTAGACTGAGCCCTGAGGACGAGGACTTGGCTTATGTATAATGGATATGCTAAGCCTTACGGACTTTACGGTCGCGCAGGTCTAGCCTATCCTCGGCGCCTTCATTTATTCAGGTGGGTCCACCTTCACTCTGCCCCGCAGTTTGAAATGAATTATTAAATTCGCCCCAGAGGCGAGCAGGCGTCGCTAAGTTGTCGCCGACAAAGGAGTTGTTCTTCAGATAGGTCAAGAGCGTTTCAGATGTATATGACCTGGATAAACCATAAGCCTGACAAAGGCATTGCTCTAACTTCTCGAGTCTTGCATTAGTCAGCAAGGCTGGCGCCGTTGAAGATCCTGCGATCGGAGACCATCCTTGTAAGTACTTGGTAGTTTGGGTCGTCAAGACACACTTGATTTATTATTATCCTACAAGTCATCAGATAGTGCCTATGCCTAACTATAATAGGCCAGTAAATTCAATTTCGCCGCAATGAAGACGTCGTCGGTAATAGTGCTTCCACAAGGGGGCTTTGCCACTTCAGCCTCATATGTTTGCCACTTCATACTCAAATGTTTTCACACTTCCCTTCGTTACTATACCGAAATCTCTTCATAATAATTGTCACGTTACAGATCCGTGCCGGTACGTGAAGGGCCCTTGGAGTGAGTGTGACACAAAAACCAACACGAGATCCAGGATGTTGACTTTGAAGAAGAAAGACGGTACTGTCAGCGCGTCTTGCGAACCAACCAAAACCATTCAGAAGAAATGCAAAAAGGGTGAGAATATGGTGATTATCCGTATGTAGCACTTTGAAATGAACTGCTTAATTAACTGTTTTTTGGGGCATTCCAGCTTGCCGATATGAGAAAGGCACGTGGGGACCGTGCAGCGCGAACAACGAAATGGTCCGCACGGATACGCTGAAAGAAAAATCTGACCCCTCATGCGAGCAGAAAAGAGTCACAACCAAAAAGTGCAAAAACAATAAGACCAACCGACCCAGCAAGGCCAACAAAGCCAACAATGGTAAGCCAATTATATTTACTAAGTTTTGTACGACACCAATGTTTCAGCTTCCGAAGGCAACGTCTGACTCGTCCTCCATAAGAATTAATTCCCAAATTACCTTCGCATTGGGACACTTTTGTTAGTATATGGCGTTTTGCTATGAACAACCAACGTGAAAATTTGACCGACAATACAATGATTGTTAGACATGAGTCGCGGGTGGCTAATGCTAGTGTAAAAGCCACAAAGCCTCTTATCTACGTAAACGTGAGGGAAACTAAGGAAAAATTTTGTACTCATCTCAAACGTTCCCCTTTCTTCACCAACCACCATGTTGGTTTCGGCTGCCTCTGGCCAACCCCGATGGCCCTATAGAATTGGAAAGTTTTCTTCACATTTTAATACTTAAGCCATAGTTTGGGCAGTTGGCACACCAGAGTGGGGCACATTGGTTAGGATGTAAGGTAGGTCCTTCAGTTCTTATTAAATCCCTCATCTATTAGGGTTTTTTAAAAATATTTTTCTTTGAATTACCCCCAGATTATTTGTAAACTCGATTCAATTTAGAAAAAATATTAAATAATTCCGCAAAAATAATTTTCAAGAAATTATAATAAAATTTTAAGAAGAGGTCTCTAGGGTAGAAAATATACCACCTCAGTTCGCTTCAAGTATAACCAACTAACAAGAAAAAAACAAACTGACATCGAATCTTTTAAATTAATTGAGTACTTCTTTCAAAATACTTTTATTCAACTATAAGTACCCCCCTGCGGAGTGCGGTAAGTGGTCCCGATTAAATCACAATCAGCGGCATATAGCGGGAACAGGCACGCCTGCAGCTGCCTTAAGTGTTGGTAACTCGAATAACTCCAGCATAGTTGCTGTGAAGGAACATGTGAGCTAGCCCACTACACCTCCTATCTGTTTGTTCGGAAAACAACTGCTTTGACCTTCAACTTCAACTTTGATTCGAGTCGCTTACTACAAACTTGGGCCTCTTGAACTCGTCACTCGAACAGAGGATTCAAAACAGTGGATGGGTTTCCCACAGTTCTCCGATCCAAGTTCGAAAGCTGTTATCTTTCGTTGCAATAAGGCTTCAAGAAGTTTGCGGCGCTCTACCACATTTAGGTATAACCCCAATAGTCGGGCTCTTCGCCTTCGAAGTATTACCGGTTAAGCTTCGAACCTAACTTCTCGACAGGTTATAGGCCCTGAACTTTGTCGAGGCGTTTGGGGATGTTAGGTTTCAGAGTTTAGTGAGGGGGTATAACAGACTGAAACAATCCATCCGTGAGAAGAAGGAAGCCACGTACGAAGATACTCTGAACATGGTGAGCCTAATAATTGAATAGCAGGTGATGGAGACTAATTGAGTACATTTCTTTTAAAACGTACTACGCTTCACCATTGGGGGTTTCCCAGTTGCACGATTGATTTTGGTGTTTCTTCTAAATGAGGAAGGAATGAAGAAAGGCAATGAGTAGCAAAGGGGTGGTGGTACAGGCCTTTAAGGGTGAACAATAAATACCAAGGTAGCTTAAGAAGCCTGACACTATGTGTTATTTTAGAAAAAGAGCATTCCCATTTAAGGAAAAAAAATCTTAATACCTCTAAATTTGGGACAAAAACAGCGCTTATTTTACCATTCACAGATGAATAAAGTTTATGCGAAAAGAAAATTACCTACCTTTTTAAGAATCCCTTAATGTTATATGTACTTTTTATGCGTCAGCGTTTTCGTACATTGTGGAAAACATATAAAATACAGGGTGTCTACACAATTTATGAGACAAACACAACAAAAAGTTCCCCCTAGACTTTTTTCCTACTCAACTGAAAATCCTATTCTTACCCTTTTAAGATTTTTTTTCGTGTTTTCAACCTTGTTTCAGTAAATCGGTTCTAAATCCCTTTAGTTGATATGTGAATTGGAAAGAGCGTTGGAAAGAGCGTTAAATTTCCTATCTCTCTGATACGAATTTTTCTGCGGTGACAACTCGGAAAAAACTTTACCAGAATCTCAGCTTTCCAATGGTATAAGAAACAAATTTTGTTTCAGGAAAAAAGGGGTTTGAGTGCAAAGAAACGTGGGTTTTACGTGAAAAGCCAGATTTTCCAATTAATCCAACTATCTTCATGAAAATGCGTTTGATATCGTGAAAACTGGTTTTTTTTTTTTTTTTTTTTTTTTTTTATGCTGACACACCCATGCGTCCTCGATTAAGGAGAAATTAGTCTTTCGGCATCTCAGTTTGAATACATTTGTATTAGGAGTACTAAGAAATAAGGTTTAAAAAATCCATGGACGGCAGAAGCCGTGGATACGAGGGTTAACCTTAAAAATCTTGGAAGGGATAAAAGTAGGGATTTTAGTTGAATAAAAAAATTCCATTTGTTGCAAATGAGCTGTTGAATCGACCCCTCGAGTTTGCCCCATAAATTGTGTAGGCACCCTATATAACGTCATACGTGGGGATAATAAACAGTTTATTAACCTCTAAAATTATCTTTTTCCAGCCGGAGGAAACCGACGTAATAGGCAGTAAGACGCCGAAGACCCACCTAACAACCTACTGCTCCATCAACTCACCCGAAACTTCATAAATACAAATCCCCCCAATTGTGAATGTAATATTCTTTCTCTTTGAATTTGAATATTCTTTATAAAGGACATTTCACGTTTGCCCTTACCACCTATTTCATTCGAAATATTTAAAAGAAATTCCTCTATGCACGATTCGTGGCGAATGTATTTGTAAATTGACATCCAAACTTCAACCCCTCAAAACCAATCAGCATCTCGTCTTAATGAAATTTCGTTGTGCGTCATAAATAAAATAGAAATTTTAGGTAATCAGAAAAATTCCTATTTTGTATTATTTTTATTTACTCTTTTTGTTGGTCTTGATGTTCTTTAGCGTTTTGCGAACTAGATCTTGCTATATTCGTAATAATAAACAATATGTATTAGATTTTAAAAAGTCATAATTCAACTATTGTTCATCATTTGTTCTCATTAGTATTCGTAAATATTATATATATACATCAACGTAAGTTATATACATTACCTATGTAAGGATCTTGTTGTATATAATGTAGTAGAATTTTAAATGATGTCAAACAATTTTTTTTTTTCAGGAACAAACCCGTATGAGTTTTATTTTTTATTGAATTCATTCATTCGTGAGCTTACATCTCATTTTCTAGTGCGTGTTAACCGCCTGGCTCTCTTTGAGATTAAAACTGTATTGGCGTTCTTTCCCTTCTATGATCGCTACGTGTTCAATAAATCAGGCCAAATTCCATGTAACTCCTTTATATATTTGTTAATGTGTAATGTAATAGATGAATAAAGTTATGATTGGCTCTTTTCTATATAAAAAAAATAAGAGATTTTGTAGTTTCCTTATTCAATCGCTGGTTGAGATTTAAATAGGTAAGAAAGATGGTAGAAAATCCATTAAATTCACAAATCACATATTGATTGTGTTACAGACACAGATAGAGATCGAAGGAGAATGATCTTTCTGAGTCAGAAAATAAAGAGAGGAGCGCGATGATTGTTGAACTAATTCGGATAAATCAATCCACAATTAGCGTACGGCAACTTCAACATCTAAAACTACAGCGGAATTCCAGGATCCGCACTTGAAACTCTTCACTCGAAATTCAGATTGAATGGGAATCTTAGTCATAGTATGTGCTACCTCAACGTCGCCAAGGCCAAGCTGTCCATACTTGTTCCACCCGCACCCCCATAACTCTCCATCGGCTGGAAAAAAGTTCGATCTATGAGCAAACGCAATTCGTTGCCGGCAGTGATAAAAGCATCAACGTCGTTTTAAAGCAAAACTCACCTAGCATGGCGATCATGTGATTGGAGCCGCATGAGATAGCAACGACGGGCGGATGATCCGTTTGAGGCCAGTCCACGACATGAGGTACGTAAGCGACGGATACACCAGATTCCAGATCATCTGGACAATAAGAAGGCAGAAAGTTCAATTCCCTGAAGAACCAGCCCTCCGAGAGTTCTGGTATGATGCCATGTTTTATTCATTAGGACACTCATCAAGTCTGGTTTTTTAATGTGAATTCATTTAAATCGTTTCGCACCTATCAGTCTATCACAGATCTATGCCCAGCTATGCCTTGTAGGCTCCTAAACGGTAGCACGAATTTGAATGAGTTTCTCCTTACAGAAGTGGTCTCAATCATTGTGTGAATCAGTGAAGGGCGTGGGGAGGGTCTAGTCTCAGTAGTAAGCAGAATGGAGGCAGAGATGGAATTTCCTGTTAGGCATTCTAAGCCACCAAACCTCACTCCCAAATAACAAACTGCAAGTTGCCGCGCTAGTTTATAAATAAAAATGTGGCCAACTCAAGCCATTATAAATACCTAGAGGTCTTTTAAGATTTTTTTTCGTGTTTTCAACCTTGTTTCAGTAAATCGGTTCTAAATCCCTTTAGTTGATATGTGAATTGGAAAGAGCGTTGGAAAGAGCGTTAAATTTCCTATCTCTCTGATACGAATTTTTCTGCGGTGACAACTCGGAAAAAACTTTACCAGAATCTCAGCTTTCCAATGGTATAAGAAACAAATTTTGTTTCAGGAAAAAAGGGGTTTGAGTGCAAAGAAACGTGGGTTTTACGTGAAAAGCCAGATTTTCCAATTAATCCAACTATCTTCATGAAAATGCGTTTGATATCGTGAAAACTGGTTTTTTTTTTTTTTTTTTTTTTTTTTTATGCTGACACACCCATGCGTCCTCGATTAAGGAGAAATTAGTCTTTCGGCATCTCAGTTTGAATACATTTGTATTAGGAGTACTAAGAAATAAGGTTTAAAAAATCCATGGACGGCAGAAGCCGTGGATACGAGGGTTAACCTTAAAAATCTTGGAAGGGATAAAAGTAGGGATTTTAGTTGAATAAAAAAATTCCATTTGTTGCAAATGAGCTGTTGAATCGACCCCTCGAGTTTGCCCCATAAATTGTGTAGGCACCCTATATAACGTCATACGTGGGGATAATAAACAGTTTATTAACCTCTAAAATTATCTTTTTCCAGCCGGAGGAAACCGACGTAATAGGCAGTAAGACGCCGAAGACCCACCTAACAACCTACTGCTCCATCAACTCACCCGAAACTTCATAAATACAAATCCCCCCAATTGTGAATGTAATATTCTTTCTCTTTGAATTTGAATATTCTTTATAAAGGACATTTCACGTTTGCCCTTACCACCTATTTCATTCGAAATATTTAAAAGAAATTCCTCTATGCACGATTCGTGGCGAATGTATTTGTAAATTGACATCCAAACTTCAACCCCTCAAAACCAATCAGCATCTCGTCTTAATGAAATTTCGTTGTGCGTCATAAATAAAATAGAAATTTTAGGTAATCAGAAAAATTCCTATTTTGTATTATTTTTATTTACTCTTTTTGTTGGTCTTGATGTTCTTTAGCGTTTTGCGAACTAGATCTTGCTATATTCGTAATAATAAACAATATGTATTAGATTTTAAAAAGTCATAATTCAACTATTGTTCATCATTTGTTCTCATTAGTATTCGTAAATATTATATATATACATCAACGTAAGTTATATACATTACCTATGTAAGGATCTTGTTGTATATAATGTAGTAGAATTTTAAATGATGTCAAACAATTTTTTTTTTTCAGGAACAAACCCGTATGAGTTTTATTTTTTATTGAATTCATTCATTCGTGAGCTTACATCTCATTTTCTAGTGCGTGTTAACCGCCTGGCTCTCTTTGAGATTAAAACTGTATTGGCGTTCTTTCCCTTCTATGATCGCTACGTGTTCAATAAATCAGGCCAAATTCCATGTAACTCCTTTATATATTTGTTAATGTGTAATGTAATAGATGAATAAAGTTATGATTGGCTCTTTTCTATATAAAAAAAATAAGAGATTTTGTAGTTTCCTTATTCAATCGCTGGTTGAGATTTAAATAGGTAAGAAAGATGGTAGAAAATCCATTAAATTCACAAATCACATATTGATTGTGTTACAGACACAGATAGAGATCGAAGGAGAATGATCTTTCTGAGTCAGAAAATAAAGAGAGGAGCGCGATGATTGTTGAACTAATTCGGATAAATCAATCCACAATTAGCGTACGGCAACTTCAACATCTAAAACTACAGCGGAATTCCAGGATCCGCACTTGAAACTCTTCACTCGAAATTCAGATTGAATGGGAATCTTAGTCATAGTATGTGCTACCTCAACGTCGCCAAGGCCAAGCTGTCCATACTTGTTCCACCCGCACCCCCATAACTCTCCATCGGCTGGAAAAAAGTTCGATCTATGAGCAAACGCAATTCGTTGCCGGCAGTGATAAAAGCATCAACGTCGTTTTAAAGCAAAACTCACCTAGCATGGCGATCATGTGATTGGAGCCGCATGAGATAGCAACGACGGGCGGATGATCCGTTTGAGGCCAGTCCACGACATGAGGTACGTAAGCGACGGATACACCAGATTCCAGATCATCTGGACAATAAGAAGGCAGAAAGTTCAATTCCCTGAAGAACCAGCCCTCCGAGAGTTCTGGTATGATGCCATGTTTTATTCATTAGGACACTCATCAAGTCTGGTTTTTTAATGTGAATTCATTTAAATCGTTTCGCACCTATCAGTCTATCACAGATCTATGCCCAGCTATGCCTTGTAGGCTCCTAAACGGTAGCACGAATTTGAATGAGTTTCTCCTTACAGAAGTGGTCTCAATCATTGTGTGAATCAGTGAAGGGCGTGGGGAGGGTCTAGTCTCAGTAGTAAGCAGAATGGAGGCAGAGATGGAATTTCCTGTTAGGCATTCTAAGCCACCAAACCTCACTCCCAAATAACAAACTGCAAGTTGCCGCGCTAGTTTATAAATAAAAATGTGGCCAACTCAAGCCATTATAAATACCTAGAGGTCTAGGGACCCCAAGTTGACCGAACTTGTTCCAACCCCAGGTATAAACATCACCGTCTGCCGAGAGAGCGCAACTCTGCCATCCACCTGTAAAATAAAAAACCATGGATTTTATTAGGCAGCACTTCAATAATAGTATCCTGAGAGAATAATCAAAGGAACACGGTGAATAAATAAAATAAATAATATGCCCGGTCTCTCCGCTCAGATGAACGCGCAATAGAAGCCGCTGTGCTTAGCAGTTGTTATTACTTTTGAAACAATCTAGGAAATAATTGGGAATCACTCGATCAAGATGATTTTCTTGAATGAATTTCTTATCTTCCACGTACACCTACCAGCAGCGATTGCGACACATTTGATTCCAGATAACGCTTGAACTTCAACAGGTTGCGAACTGGCGTCAACAGTGTCATTACCGAGTTGTCCTCGTCTGAAACACACCTCGAATAAAATTACATTTCCGAGTCATCCTTGACATAACAACACAATTAAGTAGGTACGAAACATTCAGTTCTTTACAGTGCAGTTCCCCACGTTAGGACGTGGCCAGCTGATGTAAGAAGGATGCCATGTTCATGGCCGCATTCCATATCTACCACATTGCCAGATTCTTGTGGAACTTCAAGGGGTTCGTTTGGCAGCAAATAAGCTCGGCCGTCATCCAGTAAAACGGCGACGAAAGAATACCCGCAGACAACCTTCGCGACTTTAATCTCCAAGCCTTCTTCTGTAAAAGCCATGCATTGTACAGTTATGACGAATGGTGGGACGTAATCAGCTTCCAGCATGAAGTTATTATGGTCACCTACCTTCGGACAAAGGAAGAAGATTTTTCAAGTTTCTCCATTTCCTTGGGGGAATGTGGTATTCCCAAAGCTGTCCGTCAATAGTCACACAAAATAACTTTTCCCGAGAGGTGGCCACCTACGAATACAGAATATCTTGAAGAATAATACACGTTGAGCATTGTATATTATTCAATTCGTTCAGCTAACTTGAATTATATCGACTCCACTACACGGTAAGTTTTCCAACTGAAGTAGTTTATTAGCGTCTCCCTCCACGAAGCCACTCAGCCAAACAATGCCTTCTCCTGCACACACGAAAATCCTGATTAGATCAATGATAGCATAGAGCTCCTAGCTGGCTCCTGTCGTATTCAACCTGGTGCACTCTGCAGTGCAAGGATCTACTAAAAATTAATTACACACTCGTACGGTATAATACCAGTTACCTCACCACACAGCATTTTCTACGTTCAACTTACTATCAACGATCACAATGTGGTTCCAAGCAAAGGCGATCAGGGCCACTTCTGACGGATGAGTCGCTAAAACGAAGTTACACTTGGAAACCGGCTCTTCGTTAGTTTTATTACTGACGATTCTCTCAATTTGACCAAAACTATTAAAACCGCACACTTGCATACTGTTCTTCCTGAGGTCTGCACATGACAGTTGTTTACATACTTTGTGTTTGTGTTACCGACACTATCACCGGCAAGCAATAACAACGCGAATGTGCGTTTGTGCCATTTCTAAATATGAGTCTTGGGGGAGGAAAAATAACTTAAAACTCTACCACTTGCAGAGCTTACAAAAAACTCAATAAAGATAAAGAAATTTATGGGAGACACTGAATTAAAAAAAAATATATAAGAGAACTGGCTGAGAAAATTCGCCCTATTGTGATTCAAAATTATTGATGGAGAGCGGAAGGGTATGTTTTTCGAGGTAGGAGGAACCTACAAATAACCTCCTTCTTCCTCAGTGGATATCGATGAACAAACCATAACGAGAGTAAACAAACATCGAACGTTCGATACATCGATTGTTTTTTTTTTTTTTTTTTTTAGAGAGAGAGAAGTTACTGTTATAACACAAGAAGCCTCGCCTTGTTTTTTTCTCCAATATCCTCTCAATATGATGTATGATGGCCTAAAAGGCGTTTTGAGAAGAAACATCGCTAAAACAATAATAATCGGGAGAAAACATCGATATTTTTGAAAATCGATACCCATATCAACAGGAGTGCGGTTTTTTTTATTTTTCATATCCTCTGTCTCTGTCCTGGCAGTGTTTATAAAATTAATCAACATTAATATTTTGTTCAATTTCACTGTTTTCAACTAATTTAACTAAATTATCACCTCAAATCACATTTGTTCACACCTGATTACTAGCGATAGTATCCTCGTGAGAGCCTACGTTTTGAACGCTGAATACTGGTTGAATGCCTTTTCGGCAAAAGTTTATTTGAATTTGTCACATTGTAAGTACATCCTTGTAGTTGACTGAATGTTTGGGCATGTTTTGCCATTCTATTCGTGATCGAGTTCAGTTGGCTTAAGCTGATGGGATTAGAGTTCTTAATATCCGGAATCGAATCCTCAGCAGACTACTTCAACCCTCATAATCCGGGTTGATTGATAATAGAGGCATGTTGAGTGTTGTATTGAAGTCAGGTAGTTGATTAGATACTTGTTCATATAAGCAGAAGTATATCGATCAAGTTCATGTTATTTTCTCAGATGAGCGAGGAGTCAGCTGTAACCCAATACCGATGGTACGTGGAGCGTGCGAAGACGGGACGTGCTAGTTGTAAGAAATGTAAACAGAACATCGAATCTAAGAGTCTTCGTATGGCCAAAACGGCGCCGAGTCCATTTGGCGATGGAAGTGCTCTAATGAAGCAATGGCACCACCTCGACTGCATGTTTCAAGTAAGAAACGCTGTTTACTTAGGACTTGAATTTCTCGCGGCGATTGCCTGGGTAGGAAAACACAGAAATACCTGAATTGGGAATTCTTATTTAATCTTGGTTATGCTCAGGTTTTCTCTCGCCAAAGAGCTACGACAGCGAAAATTGAATCCGTCGATGACATTGGAGGGTGGGATTTACTGTCAAAAGAAGACCAAGAGGAAGTTCTGTCCAAGTTTTCCAATCCTGATGGTGAGTAGATTGATCCCGCTTGCAAATTTTCATCAAGGCCTAATTTGATTCGGCTCTGCCTGACGCTAGTGGATTTTTAGAGATCAGGAAGCGTAAGACTCCCTCTGACGCAAGTGTTGTTCCCGAAACTAAGCAGTCGCCGAAGAAGCGGAAACAAAACGATGAAGTCGATTTATCTGCTTCAGCCAGTGACGCTGGGGTTGTACCCAAAAGCGTTTCAGACCACAAAGACAATAGTTTTCGAGAATTCAGGAGGCTTTGCGCTGACATTGCTGCTACAGCCGGTTACCTAGATAAAACGGCCATCGTAAGGAAATTCATCACGCTAGGCACTGATGGAGGTAACTTTGTATATTTTTAACAAAAGATAACATAAATTAGAATGAGTCGTTACATAGTTGTATCCATATCTAGCAACTCACGACAATTATTCCATTTTAGATGGCTTCAAAGGTGACCTCCTGCTCACTGTCAAATTATTACTCCCCGGTGTCATCAAACGAGTGTACAACCTTCAATCAAAGCAGATTGTGAAGCTATTTAGCAGAGTAAGTTCATTTACCGCTAAAATGTCGAAATCCATTTCCATCAAGAAACAAAATTAACCATGTTTTATCGAATTTTATTGCGCCGAGTGCGTGAAAAAGGAATCGTAACCTTGGCTAGAAAAAAAATTTAAAATTGAAGAAGAGGGTCCTGGAAACAGAGCCCAAATAAAGGTCGAGCAACCCGCCAACTGGGAGAGCAATGTAAAGCAACTGTAAAGTAAGTAAGCGCAGTATGGATCCAGTTCCGTATGGCACTCCAGGCTCGCTCCATTTTGGCTTGAAAAAGGATCCCTCTTGCTCATCTCTGAACTATTGATTCGACAAACGCGACCGAATGATCTCTGCGGACCACCGAATCCTGGAACAACATCCGCCAAAGCTAAAACTAAAAATATTATTATCACCTTGCAGATGTTTGGCACGGACCAAGACGAAATGCTGGTAAGTTTGGAACAAGGTGACGTAGCTGAAACGATAAGAGAATTTTTCGAAAAAAGCCGAAAGATTCAACCTGCGAAGAAGAGCGGGTTGACGATTCAGGATGTTGACGCTTTCTTGGAATACCTTTCGAAACTGACGCGCGAAGAAGATCAAATTAGCCATTTCTCGAAGATGGCCGCCAAGTAAGTCAACTTTGAGTTCTCGCTGGGTTTTTAAGGGATTGAGGTGAATCTAATTTGGTATTTCATCGTCCAGGTGCACGGCAAACGACTTGAAGTTGATTATCCGCTTGGTGAAGCATGATTTGAGGATATACGCTGGAGCGAAGCACATGTGAGTTATTGTAGATCTCCTACATAGATCATTTGGATGATGTTCCTAAGGCTCACTACAATCTTTTAAACATTTGGACTTCATAGCAGTATTCCAAAGCCAGTTCCGATCCTTGTAGAGGAACTTTTCGGCTATGCTTAGCTACTTCCCTTGATCTGGCAAGCAAGCTGAACTCATCAAGTTCTTTATGTTAGTTTTCCATGATGGTTTACTTTCTCTGTCCCAGTTTGGATGCAGTACATGAGAACGCCTACGAGGCATTCCAAGCTTCCAGAGATATAAATTCCATAATAAATCAGGCTGGAGCTTCTAGCAGCGCCAGTTCGTCCCAGATGAACGTGGATCTCAGAATTCTTGTTCCAGTCTTGCCAATGTTGGTGAGAGACGCCGCTCTTATTTTTTTCCTTTGTAAGAAGATAATTTGAATTTTCTGTTTTTGACACTCAACATTTGTTTCATCAAGGCGCAACCGTGTAAATCTTCACAAGAAGCTATTAAGAAATGCCCCAACGGAATTTACTCGGAAATCAAGTACGACGGCGAGAGAGTTCAACTACACAAAAAGGGAAAAGTTTTCAAATATTTCTCAAGAAGCTTGAAACCCGTCTTGCCGCACAAGGTAACCCTGGTGCTCTCAGAATTGCTCAAGTCTTTTGGGCAATTGTCGTAGCGTGATGATCAATTGGAATTCGATTACAGGTGAAGCATTTTGAAGAGCATATTCCGCAAGCGTTTCCACACGGCCACGACCTTGTTTTGGACAGTGAAATTCTCATGATCGACACTGTTACGGGGAAACCATTACCGTTCGGGTCGCTGGGAAAACACAAGGTAGGCACTTGTTAGAAAATGAACACGCTTGCAACATTGAGGTCTATCGACATGGCTGAAATCCAATCGGACGACTTTAATTTTGGTTGGTTATTCCTTGAATAATCAACCTGTTTTCATGCAAAAGTCAATCTCTCCGATTTGCCCCAATTTTACTGAGCGTTTCAAGGTGTCTAGATCAAAATAAGCAAATGTCAGTCCGCTGTCCACGCTGTAAAAGAAAATTTTCTATAAATCTAACATTTTGGTCAATTTGTGGCTCTAGTTGGCCCTCGACTTTTTAGCCCGATTAGACAAAATTTTGGGGGAAATTGGGGTCAAAATTGAACAATGAGTTGTCGAGATTTTTGGAGATCTGGGCGCGTGGGGTATCATTTTTGACTGAATTTTGAATGTTAGACGGGTCCCGGGACGACTGGCGCCCACTGGATGAGGTTATGGGTCAAAATGGATATCTACCTTTTTTAAAAGTGGGCTTTTCGAGATTTCTGGTACCTAGGCGTAAGGGGTAACATTTTCCACTATATGTAGCGCTGAATCGAATGGAATGAGTCCGGAACACTCCACACTCACTGTTTTCTCCCATTTTCTCCAAACTCCGAGGAATAAATGAATTTGCAGCGTCTTTCCACTGTTTTTCGCGATTATCCCCTAAACAAAGCATTGGGAAGGTGAAAGTTACAGCAATAATGAAATTGCTCTCAATTCCATGAATGTTTATTGATTGATAAATTATTTATTTATTTATGCTTGGCCTCCATAGCTTCAACTAGACTATTAATTGTTATTTTTCAGAAAAACGAGTTTGAAAACGCGAACGTTTGTCTCTTTGTGTTTGACTGCCTTTACTACAACGGAAAGTCCTTACTCAGCACGTGAGTACCATTTACATTGCAATATTAAACAAAAACTGCGTTTTAGAGGTGTGTAAATATTGAAGTTATTTTATTTTAACTACGTTCTATTTTGTAAAGGCCATTGAAGAAGAGGAAACAAATTCTTCAAGAAAACATGACAGAAATACCCTACCGGATTGTCTTTTCAGAAATGGAAGAAATCGACGTAAGCAAAAACTTCTAATCGTTCTATGCATTAGTTCTTCAAACACTAAAGCAGCGAAAAATCGTTTCAGGATAAGAATACTCTTGAAGATATGATGACCAAAGTTTTCCGTCAAGGTTTGGAAGGGTTGGTTCTCAAGGATGTAAATGTGAGTTGTGAGAGGATAGCAGTACTAATGTATTTTCATTGCGAAAATGAGCATGTTTTTCTACTTGATATTTCTTTTGGGGCGTGATTAGAGCATATATGAACCTGGGAAGCGGCATTGGCTTAAAATGAAGAAGGATTACCTTTTTGACGGAGCAATGGCTGATTCAGCGGACCTTGTCGTTTTGGGCGCCTGGTATGGAACTGGTCAGAAAGGTGAGCGCTAGTGTATTCAAGTAGAAGAAAAAAAATCACTTTTCTGATAGTTTATTCATGGAGTAATTCAAACGATTAAAGAAAAACCGATTAACACCACGCCGATCTGTGTCAATTTCGTGTACTACTCGGGGTCTACCGTATAATTTTGCGTAAACTCAAGATAACAAAAAGTATGTAAAAACGAGACGTTTTTAATCCTCATGTGTAATTCATACAATTCGTCCTTATTGTTCGTTTATATCTTGTTACAAAGCCTGGGCCAAGAGCCAGCATATCAATTTCCTGGTTGCTGCAAGTCTTCTACTCAGAATTGTGCAACATGAAGCCTTATAACAGGCTCTTCTCTCCACAAATATATTAATATGTAAAATTTTCACAGGTGGAATGATGTCAGTATTTTTAATGGGCTGTCATGACGAACGAAGAAACATTTGGTGTACTGTTACTAAAGTTCACACTGGGCACGACGACGCTACCTTGGCTCGATTGCAGGTTGGTTTTGGTACAGAGAATTTTTTCTTGAATTTAACCTTTTGTTTCAGCCTTTATGAGAAGTACGCTTTGAGTAATTGTACTACGGAAATCAATGCGGGTTTTCAATTATTTCAGAAGGAACTGGAAATGGAGAAGATAAGCAAGGACCCTTCGTTGGTCCCTTCGTGGTTGAAATGTACTAAAACCATGATCCCAGATTTTGTGGCCAAGGACCCAAAGGTATAATGTTTTCCTATGACATTTCTGAATCAAACAAAACCTTTACGTTGGTTAGTTTGTATTCCCTGTAAAAAGAATTTGAAATTGAGGATATTCTTGACTTGGTCGAGGAATTCCTGAAACTCGTGTTCATTTTGAGCCTCATTGTGATCAAATGAGATCGCATTTTCAGAAGCAGCCCGTCTGGGAAATCACCGGAGCCGAGCTGACAAAAAACGTCGTTCACACGGCCGATGGGATCTCTGTCAGATTCCCGAGAGTCACACGCATCAGAGACGACAAAGATTGGTCTACAGCCACCTCTTTAGAAGAGCTGAAGGTTATTAACTATTCTACAAACTCGCCAAAAATACAGTATCACCATTATGTTCTTTTATTGAACACATACTTCTCTCGATTTTCGTCTTAGGTGATCTACCTTAAATCCAAGGACACGACAGATTTTACTCTCAGCAGCGCCAGCTCCTCTCAGCCCTCACCTTCCAAACTTAGCCCCGCCAAATCACCAGCGGTAAAGGTAACCTTCTACCATCTCTATCCATCGAAAACACATGATTTGATCACAGAAGTTATTGGCCACTTGATTCTAGCGTTCGTTGGATGCCAGTGACGAAGCACAGCCTGCTAAAAGGGCCAAGTACTCACTAAAAAGAGTAAGTATTATGCGGAACATTTTCAACACTCGACCTTCGTCCCCTTGTCCCTGGTTTCACCTGTCATATTTGTTTCAGCCATTTCCCGATTTGTTTGTCGGCATGAAGATCCTGCCTCCGACGTATCTGAGTTCTTTCCTGCTGAAAACGTTCCAGAGATATTTTTTGGCGTATCCTTCACCTTAGGTGCTTTCTGAAATTGTGTTCCGTATAATATCAGCCTCTTAGGTTAGTTTGTTACTCACTTAGCTACTGTCGATGCCTATTTTTCAGGCACGGATTTTGCATCCTCTGATACATCAGTCGTTGGGTGACACCTAGAAATTCTTGTGTGCCGCTTTGTCCACGCGTTTTTGACGTCACTTGAGCATTCCATTAGATGATGTTTATGTTGTCCAATTTTGGCGATACTAAGGTGTGAATGTTGAGCAGGTAGATTCAAACCCGTAATCCAGAAACGCCGTTTTGTAGCGATTTTTGCCGGTAATATACACAAAGGATCTAGGATTCATTAGGCCAGTAGTTAAGAAACTGTTTTTGGGAGTGTTTATCACCTTTAATGGTGGTTGGCAACCTTCACCCGCTCCCTTTAATTATGCGTTACTGATAAGGGACACCAGGTTCTAAGAACTGGCCCTTGAGACAAGAGAGTGTCATAAGTATATACGAGAATTCAAATTCGTTGGCATTATCGGAAGGTCTGCATATTCTTATTGTGACATTCGATTTCACGAAACGAATGTATTAATTAATCAACTAATTTTAACTGTAATTCCTCTCAAACTTATCTCCTCTATGATACACTCGCATGTTTGCTGTTTTCCTAAACACCTAACTCAGGTACGGAGGTGAGCTCTTGGACCAGCGGCAAAACAAGAAGGCCACCCATAATATCGTCAAAACCAAAGTAAGCCCATCCATTATACAGGTTCGACAAACAAAGTACCTTGGGGTGTGAGTGGTGTTCTCTTATAAGTCGAGAGATTTATGTCAATTGAACTTAGGGGACACGTCTATTACGTTGTGATACAAACCCTACTTGTCTGTGCTGCACCATTGAGGGGAGGGGGTAGCTTCCTTTAGCTTCAGGATTTTTCTATAAAACAAAAGCCGTTAATTCAAGGAATTCATAGTTCTGCGACTCTGAATTTATAGAAAAACCATGCTGGTTCCCAAAAAGCTTTTAGAAAATAAAATTGAAAAAGCGGACATGAGTTACGTATGATTGGATTCCATTACACTGAAAGCTGCGCGCGCCAAAACTGCTGAGAGGTGTTCGACATGTTATTAGAAGCGTTACTTTATTTTACAAAATTACAGGTTTAATGGAATTTTACCGTCTTTTCTAGCTCGTACATCGAAAATGTCATAATTTTACGCTCTTGTGTTGATTTCGTCGTCTGACTACTTTTCTTTGTTCAGGATGACGTCAAACGAAATCCGAAGAACGTCGAGATCACCACAATGTGGAGTTGCATCAAACAGCAAAAACGACTACACGTAAGTCATCAGCATATATGTCTTTGGAAATTGACCCTTACAGGGTGTTCACGTTTACGGACGCTGTGTGTCCGCTCTTGTAGAAAATACTGAAAACTGATCTTTGAACAAGCATCTACATAGCTTGGAAGCTTCCGAATTGATAAAACTCGTTTACTGGTGGCAATTAAGTGTAGAACTGATTTTTAGGAGGCTAACAATCGTAAATGTGACCGCCCTGTGTACGAATTTCCATTTTGCATTTTCACCACCACATTCTTCCATTACAGGAGCTACAGAACGGCCTGTGAGAAGAACTTGAAATTATCACGCAAGAATTTTTTTAAACTGAATATTAAATCATCGTTTCTCAAAGCGTACAACGTCTGGAATTCAAGATATTTCGAATCAGAATGTTTTACCTGTGTTCACATCTCGGTTCTACCGATGATTTATGACGCTTTGTGTGGATGTTTGGAAAGAATAGAAAATTAACGCGAGATTTTGAATCGGTACGCACTTTCATCATCTTTCATACGGTAACCTTAACTTTATCTCCCAATCTTCTCTTATTATGGCGCCTGTCTGACAGTGTGAACCTGGGCAACGATGGTGTTCTAACAATGAATAAGGAGGTTAGAATCATCTTGAGAAATTCGAATAGTGCTATTCATACTAGCGGGGCTTTGGCTCGGGCGTGGTGAAACAGGCACCCGGTCTTGTGCCTCGGATTAGATATCCGACCCGTCCAGGATGAAGGAGGGTACTTGTGTCTAGTTCAGTAAAAAGTGTCGAGTGACCCGTCTAACCCCGCTCAAAACCGTTAATCTCGAAGTCGGTAAAAGGGTTTTCTGCTCAGCAAAAAAGCGCAGCTTGTACTTGTTGTTCCACTTGCCACTTCATCTTTTGAGACATTTCCCTGGTTGCTAACTTTCTATCGGAAAACAGGCATTTTCGGGCATTCAACTGGACCTGCCTCGCTGAGAACTCCAAATACCAACAAAAGCCACGTTGGCATCGCATAAATGTGTATGAACGAAGACGTCATTTAGTAGTCAGACCTTTCGCTGCCTAACATATAAGATGGTGCTGTGGGCGAGCGCTTTCGACGTGAGGACGTCATAGTCAAGCCAACTAATCGGCATTCCCTTACGAACATCCTTTCTATCACCTTTTCTCGTAGCCCTTACACGTATTAAATCCTAAAAATCTCCCTCTCACCCTCACTAGCTAACTTGACAATGGCGTTCTCTCGCCGAAGGCACTCGCTCACTGCACCAGATACGTCAGGTAAGAGTGACCCTCTTTCTTAAAGGAACTATAAATTTACTTCCAGGGATATTATTTATTGCTCTAAGAAAGAAATTGCTGGAACATAACGGAAGCCAAATGTCATGATAAATAAGTGCCAGCGGTCCAACGTCGTGTAAAATGCGATTTTTTTTTTTTTTTTTTAATGGGCTGCTATCAACGCTCTACAGATCTAGGGTTTTAATCCAGCAACAGTGGCACAAACCAAATTAACTCATGGTATTGAATCCTTCCACGTGACATTGTTATATTTGCACGAAAAACCCCACTCCCGACGTAGAATCATCATTCATATTCAACTTTACTTCGCCCGTAACTCTTGAGATTTTCAGTGGTTCTGAATCATGAAAAACTTGTAGAACTACGTAAGTCAAATATAATGTATTTTTGAAATATAAAACCGGACATTCACCGTCATTTTTCTTGGTAATTGAAAAACAAACGAACTTGAACAGTTATTGTGACAAGATACTTTTGCTGAATCGTAGCCAGTGTCTCTTATGGCGTGTAAAGAGGATTTTAATTGAAAAGCAAAGCAGCCATTGTAGCCGTGAGCTCAAATTTCGAAACAATCAAGTTTCCACAGTGATATCTACTTGAGGCGTAAGAAGCCTGAGGGCGAATGAAGTTATGAACAAATTTAAAACCAAGTCATTTTAAAAAATTGCACTTAACTACATTTCAATCTAAACAATGCTTGCATTCTAATATTTTCAAGAGAATTATCACATAAATCATGTTAAGATCACACATTAAAAAGGGGAAAAATTCAAATAATTTCGCCTATAATATAATTATGCATTAACATTTTTTTTTCAAGTTCAAACAAATACAATTTATATACAGTGTAGAAAGAGAGAAATACGTGTTTCTAACGACAAAACAATGGCACAATTTATTTATTAATTTTTTTTTTGCGTGAAGCCTAAATTTTGATGATTATAATGACAAACACGTTCTACGTCAATTTAAATCAGATACCAAGAAAATTCGTTATTTTGGCGTTTTCAAATCCCAAAATAATTGCTTTGGTCGTTGGTAACAACAGGAAAATATCAAATTTCAACATGAATAGCGGTTCTAGAAGGGCCCTCATGTAATGGGCCGTGCTGAAGCACAAATACTTGAACAAATTACGTGCAATACAAAGCGAAGGAATTTATTTATAAAAATATTGAACCGTTCTATCTGGATAAAATACATAACGTACCTATGATTGAGGAAAATATAGCATTTTGGTTCAATTAATAGCCATTGATAGAATACATACGTGTTTGAGAGTAGGAGGATTGCCAATCAAGTTTCATTTTGGATAACTATCACACGACGTCCACAGCACCAAACTACACGACTCGTCTAATTCTATACGTTTGAACAACTTACCTAAATGTACCATCAGGGAAAATACAGGGAACTTTTTGTGGCGAATTGTCAGCAAAATGCAAAAGGCACGAGTGTTTGAGACGATAATCGGATTGCGGATTGTTGTTGAGCTTGAGAAAATGTGAAAAATTGAGTTTTATTTTAAACTATTTGATTTGGCCTTCTCTAAATTATGTTCAACTTGTGTGGCCACAATGATCTACGGGGAAGCTTGAAAGTAAATTATGAATGATACTGTCAAATTAGTAGGGCATTGTGGTTCAGACTAAATGTGTAGAGTCAGAGAAGTTGATGAGATATAAACGTAGTTTCGTCAGTTCTATGATGTGGCAACAAGAGAAAAGATTCATTGTCCTAGTGAACAAAATTAATCTGAAGAGAATATTCTGACAGGTAGTGTGGGTACCTAAGGCCATGAACAAACATAGATGGAGCCAGCTGTTTCCTGTAGTGCCGCCTATGCCCTAATCTTCTTGCCTTTCTCCCTATACGTATGGCCGTCCCTCGTTTGGGACAACTAAAGGAAAATGGGCCAACTCCACATAAAAACAGAAAATTTCGAATCTGGCGAATCAATAGCATGCATTCAATATACATTTCTGTCCACATTTCAATGCCGTAATTCTTTTTATTTTTGCACATTGGAAATTTAAAAACAAAATGGCGCCCAAAATTGGTATCTTGAATGGGTGGATCTGAGGATTAGTACAAGGCAACATAATGACGGCAGCAGCTGATGAGCTTATTAAACAATGTGCAGTTTTTTAGACGCTTTTTCTGAAACTGTCCCAAACGAGTTGCATTCACCTGCATAAATGCTCGCTTTACCAATATTTCTTTCCTTCCCATTGGCCTTCCTCTCTTCTACCTGAACTCATCTTTTAGTTGGTTCGCATTACTTAAGGTTGCAATATTAAAACTTGTTAGCAAGCTTTTACAGGTGTCAGTTAACAAGATATGTTATCTGCTACATCCGGACAAACGTAATATTCTACAACCGTCTTTCGTACTATGTGCAGAATCAACAGCACGAAACGCCCAACGTTAAACGAAATATTCTGTGCGATCCGCGGATAGTACCACGTTGTCACACAAAACCGATTTGGGGGTCAGCTATGAACAAAATTTTATAAAAAGTTGGAAATTCAAGAAAAATGGCATCGGTAAGTTTTATTACTTATGTCAAAATACTCACAAGTAGCCTACTGGAACCTCATCGAAAGGGGTTCCGGGGGGCCTACAGGTTCCATGTACAACTGTGCCACTGAATTCAAACAAAGTAGCCATTGAGTTGGAGAGCATAGAGCATCGCAAAGATGGCATAACGATTTGTACGATCTCAGGATATTACAACATTTCTTGTACAAAGTTGGAAACTTGTACAGTCACTCGTAAGGTTTGCTCAGCAAAGACGGTTGTAAAATTTTGCACTTGGTAACAGATACATTTTGTTGAACCCAAAAGATGACTAGGTACCCTGACGCTACCCCAAAAAGTGGACCAAGTAAAAAGTAAATTTTAGAAAAGAAGAAACTAAAACGGGTTTTCGTTTGTAATGTTTTCTATGCATTCATCTACTTGTTCCAATTTATCCAATTTGTTTAGAATTAAGACTAACATTGGTGGGGAAGCAAGATGGAGGAGCGTCGATTTTTCCTTCCTTGTTTACACCACCGCGAACCTTGTTTCCACCAAAGCTATTAATCAATCCGATTCGTCTTTTAAGCTCGCACCGGTAAAAAATATTAAAACAATGAATTGTAAATATAAAAATGGGTATTCTTAGTAGACAAGGGGCGTGACGAGCCTAGGAAGCGTCTTCCGTATCGATGATTTCAAACTCCGAGTCAGAATCTTCATTGTCTAATTTCTGAAAAACGGGCTTAGAGGGGGTGAACGCTTTGGGAAACGTGCGGTAGAGCGCGGAAGCGACGGCGTCTTTGAGCCCTCGCGACGGAACGCCGACGTCGGGAAAGTCCAAGTCTTTGACCAGTGACGACTCTTCGTCCGTCGAGTCGTCGTGGCCGGCCATTTTTTTGGAGCCGTTGAAATGAGTCGGGCGAAACTGAAGGGCTCCTTCTGAGTCGGACGACTCTCTCGACTCGGACTCTTGGGGGATCGTCGGGAGCAGAGAGTCCAACGGGTCGAGGGAGCTCTCGTCGTGCGCAGGAATGAGCAGGTCGCCGATGGAGGAGTCGCTCGTTGACGGCGGCGATAAATCTTCACAAAACGTCCACGGTTTTCAATTTCTCTTTCAACATTAAATTTTCCACAAAAAAAAAAATCGTGCCATGCATCAGGTATACCCATAAACACATTTCTACCCCAGTTTACGTTTAAATGATGTCTAATTAGGAACAACTTGATAAGAGTGCAAAAGAAAAGCAAAATAATCGTGCACATTAGTAGCCACTCGTAAAAATTTTCAGTTGTGAAAAGAACAAAGAGAAAATTCATTCAAGTTATCTTGGTTGATTCTCCTTGAATTTTTGAAAAAAAAAAAAAAAAAAATCTAAAATTTTGGTCAAGGACCAGTTTCCGGATTAGTTGGGCCTCGAAAATTTTCTGCCCGATCGGACCAAATTTAGGGGGGTAGTGGTCAAAATGAGTTTTTTCGCAAAATGGATTCTCGAGATTTTTGGCGATTAAGGGGTGTGGGGGTAATCCAATGTGACGGGTCCCAGAACGATCGCCCACTGGAAGAGACTATGGTTCTAAATGGATATCTGACTTCAAATTTCAAAAGTGGGTTTTCGAGATTTCTAGTCCTTAGGCGTGTGGGGTATCATTTTCCATTAAATTGATTGGAATGATTCCGGGACACTCCAGGCTCACTGTTTTCCCCCACTTTTGCCATGATCCTGGTCCGAGGAATATCCAACCCTATTGGAAATGTTTGCCGGGATTCCCCATTTTTTGTTGAAATGATTTTGGGAATGACTATGGGAATAGTTCAAGTGGCTTTCCCTACACGCGTTAGGCTGCAGCGCTTTCGGTTGCCGCAGAGGGGTATATTTTCTACACGCCTCTGGACGCTATGGCTGAGCGGCTCCAGCATTCAGTATCATTCAGAACGTCAAAGAAGAGACCTCTTTTGCTGGCTTGGGGAATCATGGAAGATGAGGAGGAATGGATGATTTTGGAAAGAATGATGTGGGAACCAGCTGGTTTATTCGGATTGCGAAGTAGAGGCATTCCGTCAGTGAATGATCACTTGAAAAATGACGATGAGAAGTACCGGAACTTCTTTCAGTTAGATTTCTGCCAGTTTAACTTAGTTGCTTGGCTCGACAAAGACAATCTCACAAAACCCGGCAGTTACAGGATACCAGTCCCCAACTGGAGGCTGCATCGATGAGGGTTTGCATATCCCGCCCACATCCTAGTGCCTAGATACTACGGCCAAATATGATTCATTGAAGAAATCGACGCGTCTGAACGCCGCTGATGCTTGTAGGAAAACCCACCTTTATATTTCAGATGGACAACCATTTCCTTGTATCTTCATTGATAATTTTTCAAGTTTGGTCATATCAACGATTTTCTTAGAGATTTCCTAACATCTTCGCAGGAACATCATACGGATGTACATCATTGCATCATACTACTACACCGAGTACAAATCCTGAATCAATTAGATACATTTTGTCTATGGGTAAAGCTTCCAATACGGAAGATTCAAATGGAATTAGAAACAACGTTGCAAAATGAATAAAAGGTGCATTTCACATGCTCAGATGTCCTAAATCTGGATGAATGTGGGAAACGGTCTACGAAGCGGGTGAATGTCAAATACATGCGAACAGCCATTCAAAATTTCCATTCTGTGAGTGCGTTCAGGTGATCATTTATGCTAAAAAAGCGTTCTTCTTCCAATAATGGTCCACAAAACCCCATAACTCAGTGCATGTTTTTTGTAAGAAAAGAAAATCCCCTAAACCTATTTAATTTTAAAAGGAATCTACTTGATTATTAAGGAGATAAAAGCACAACCAATTACAATAAGTTTATTCAAGATTCTCACCATAGTTATCACCGGCTTGTCTCAATAAAGCAGCATTCTCTTTGGAGGTAGAGTCTGGGTAGAAATCGCCTACATCGACTTCTGAAATGTAAAAATCAAGTTAATGGTTATTACGATAATAATATCATTTTCTGGATTAGCGCTTGGATTCAGTAGCAAGAAAATTATTTATTATCGTCTTTTGTAGCTGAGAAACGTTGTTTCGTATGATTTTTATTCGAGCGACTTGTTTCCACAGTTTGACTGTAAGTAAGGATGAAGGACAGACTGTCCGAGGACATTCAGTGCCATTTTAAGAGAAACAGTATCTGAAGGAATCATTTTTCGAATACAACCAACAATTCACTCAGGTGATTATAAGATCCACGAAGAGCAAATCGATCTTTAATGCATTTTGTAGGCCTTTTTGGTTGGTTATTCCTTGGATAATCAACCTATGTTTTCATGGAAAAAGTCAATCTCTCCTATTCGGCCCAAAATTATTTTCTGGGCGCTTCAAGGTCTCTAGATCAAAATAAGCAAACGTTCGTCCGCCATCCACGCCAATTTTGGCAATAGAAAAATTTCCAAAATCTGAAATTTGGGTCAGGAATCCGTTTCCTGTTGTAGTTGATCCTCGAAACTTTTCAGCACGATCGGGCCAAATTTAGGGAAGGTAGGGGTCAATACGTGTTTCGAAATACGAATTCCCGAGATTTTTTGCGATCCAGGCGCGTGGGGTATCATTTTGGACGCTGAATCCAATGAGACGGGTCCCGGAACAAATGACGCTCACCGGAAGAGGTTAAGGGTCAAAATGGGTATTTATCTACCCATTTCGAAAGTGGGTTTTCGAGATTTCTGGTACCTTGGCGTCATTATGGACGCTGAATCGATTGGAATCAGTCATCATGCTCCTAGTCCGAAGAATAACCAACCTCTGTGGAAGAATTTGCAGCGTTTTTCGCCATACAGACCCTTTTTTTTAGACTCGAAATCTACGATTTTTTTATTTGGACCAACTATGGGAAATGAATGTCTCACCTGGAGGAACTAAAATGGCCGACGCGGATTTAAGCAGCTGGAGAATGTGACGTTTCCATTCTGGCGGAAGAACGTGCTTGAAGATCCCCGGAGCCGTCAAGGCAGTCGTTGCGAAGAGGTAGATGAGCACAGTACCGCTCAGCACTGTTCCAACACCAGCAGCGACTAAACATCCTGCACTCACTATGACGCAGTACTGGAACCAGAAGAAAATTTTAATTCCTTCAAAGTACTGGACGGTTGGGAAGATGGTGCATTGATGGTTGTCTGACAAACCAGCAGAAGGGTTGTCCGATGACAATACAATTATATGTTCATGAACGCCAGCGTTTGCCCATAAGTGCTCATTTCGATGCTCAGCCATTATTCGTTGTAGGGAAATTTAAATTTTCGTTGGTTGAAATATAATTAAGGCAAAACAAATTGTATATTCATTCATTCACTTCCTTGTTCCAAAACCCTGCCCAAAATTTGAAGAAAAGACTGAAGTAGAGACAGGGTGAACAGGGAACATAAACGATTGTTTGCAACCCTAAAAATATTGGAGCATGTCCTCCTTGTGTTAACCCTTCAAACAAACGACTTACTTCTCAAATAGTCCTTGTAGATAAGACCTTGCAATAAACAATTGAATTTGGATTGATTCGTAACAAAAAGCCATGACACGCATGTTGCTGACAAAGACGAGGTCTTGTCCGGAGGTAATTGTAGCAACTAAATTTCGACAGCTTCAAATACATAACGAATCGTTATCCTATAGAGACGAGCGTATCACAAAATAGGAAAGCGAATAAAATTAATACTAGATCCAAAAATGAGAACATGAGTACGGATACAGAAGTAAGTTTGAATACGAATAAAGCAAAAATCACATTTCATAAAATCTCCAATTTATGTGTATTTAAAATTCATATTTTTGATAAAATTGTTTTTCAAGCTTACTGTATTTTTTGTGAAATTTTCCATAACTTTTCCGTAAACACTTATTAAATTGTCCGGCTTTTAAGAGCAAACTAGTGCAATCCTTTCCCGGATTTTGAGGTTTTGAGTTTAATTATTTAGTTATTTGGCTTTCTTTCTTTTTAATGATAATTTTTCTTCAATAGCAACACAAAGGTTTCATAAAAATTCAAAATTTGACGAAGGCGGAAGCGAAATCTGAAAGTCAGTCAAATATTTCCTCCCAGTAGGACGGCTGACCTGAAATAGATTTTTATTTTTGAGCGTCTATAACCGTTCCTTTGTCAAGACCAGTTGAACGCCCCTAGACCCCACAACTGAATGGTGAATTTCCCTTTAACATTCAATTTCAATATAAAGATGAGAAGTACCATTATTAAAGATATGACTGAAAGTGGGACTTTTTCGAGTAAAATGATTTATAAAGCACGCTAGTATCTACTTTCTGAATAATCAATGTCATTTCAATGCAGACAATAAGGAAGGAGAGAACGTAGAAGTGATCGACTGGTCAGAATGGCGAGGTCGTGACAACGGTATTTAAAGAGCCAATTATCAGAGGAGATCGCCAAACGATTCAACAGGACCTCAATCTCTTTCATACCTGAACAACAGCCAACTTCAAGGTTAGTTGAGTTTGTCAGAGATATGAATAGGAACGGAATCAAAACCAATTAGTACACAGAGTGTAAAATAGGATGAAATATCAAAAGTTGCAATCTGTTGTTAGTTGCCATAGACAATAGAAGCAGAATATTGTAGAACTTACCACTGGAGGCTGCGTCTGCCTAAGGAGCCTAAGCCTAGCGTACTGTCCCGAGACTGCAGCTCGGAACCCAGCAGCATAGTGGCTTATCTCCGACACACTCATTATTCTGAAAAAGCGTAAAGTAACTTCATTGTGTGCTGGCTCAACAACCACGAAATATTCAAGCGTTTTGAATGTTACATAGTGGCGACATGGCGTTACACTGACTGATGTCAGTAGTTTGCAGGAGGTAAGTGGACTAACCCAATATTAATTTGACTTCATGATCCGCTTTTCAATTAGCTACCCAGATTTCTACCTTTCGTATTCTTCCGACTCAGAATGATAAATTTGATCAGATAATTTATACTCCTTTCACATCAACTACAGTCAAAACATGATCAGCAACACCTAACTGATCATTTAGAGGCTGAAATGAAGAGTCAAGGGGCCAGAAAGCGAAGAAATAATTAATACAAGGAACTGGTGTAAGGGGGAGCAGGCAATGTAATAACACTGAAAACTACCCAGGATTTCCGGTAAGAAAGGGAGCCAGTACAGGAAACGTCAGAGAGGCATCGTCTTCAGCAAGATCATATGCCTTCATGTGCTTTCTCTACAATGGTGAGGATGTAGTCTAAAACATTCAGATCTTGTTTGAGGCGCCAGTAAAATTAATGAAGTTTTGCAGTTCCTTTAATCAAACGCGCTCTTACGGGTAATATCGTCAGCTACACGTCTTGTCTTTGATTGGCTGCTCCTATCCATATCCCCACTCTTTTGATCAGTCCACAAGGATGCAGGGCAACAAGCTCACAGGTTCAGGTAATGTAACTAACCCTCCAAATGTATTCTCAAACATTACATAGAAACTTATGTGGGATAAAATCAATTTAAACAGACGAAAAGAGACGCAAAGTCGATTTATTTGTTAGAAACATCCGAAAACATCACTGTATTCTAATAACCTCTAAATTTCTAATCACACGCTTTCATTCCTCTCCTTTTTCAACAACCACACTCCTGAAAATCAAATACTCTATCCGCCACAGAACTAAACCTACACAACAACCTAACCCTAACCTTTCCCACCTTCCTGAAGCACCTTCACCTATTGGAGTACCATCTAATGTTGGTACTGGTGTGTCTTCAGCTCTGGATCCCACACTTATATGATATATAAGGATATTATTCCAAATGTGTATTGCAGTTAAAAAAGAAGAAAAAATTGCGAGAGAAAGTGGGAAGAAGGAGGAATGTTTTGATAGAAAATAGTACCTACTTAATTTGCCAATTTACCGCCACGAGCGCTAACTGAGTGTTGTTTCTTCGCTGTACGATATTAGTTTGACAAAATAATTTGCACAAAACAATTCACATGTAACAATACTTACCCTTCCTTCAATGGAAGATCTACAGGTCGCTTGGCAATATCTTCCGGTGGCGGAGGAACACGAATTTCGGGCCAAATATGATCGACCCAGGCTTCGTGAGCCACCATAAGACACAAAATGGAGAAGAGAAGACCGTAAAACCGCCATTGGAAAAAAGAGAGTACCCTGAAAATAAAATTACAACGTTGAACTCAATTCAAGTGCGAACTAATGATTTGTTAACAGTTTTTCCCCGCCGAAAGAGATGCGTTCAAGGGGAAAAACGACGTCAGTCTTTTTGATATTCGTACCCTCGAGGGCAAAGGCAAATTCATATTCATAAATACGAATACAAAAAAGATTAATAAATTTGGAAATATGAATACGAATGTCAATAACGCAAACATAATATTTTTTGTTTAATACTTGATTAATATCCCTACATTTTCATGGCTAAGGTCGGCTTCTCTGATTTGCCATAAAATTGTATATTTACACCATTGAGAAATAATCATCATGACAATTTACAATAGTACTTTTTGATATGTGTAACTGTTTCCGTAAACGCACTTTCTGATATTTTTCTGGGTCAAAATTGGATTGATTGAAAATTTATTTTTCATTTTATTTTTGCGGGTTTATCGTTGCAATAACAACGCTCTTCGCCCAGGGCATTGCCTTGTTGGCAGATTTTGTACATCTTCTTCGTTCATTCTTTGTATTTTATACTTGAAAAAATATATCATGATGACGATAGCTGAAAGAATACATCGTCATTTTGATAATTTTTTATTGGCTACGTTTCAGATTCTACAAACAAATATGCTGTCCTGCTCGAGTGAGTTTGGCTATCGTCAAGATAAACTGCGGTTCTTCGGTAGTCCGCAAGGCCATGAGAACATGAGTCAGATAAAATACGTAACTTCCCACCAGACTGGTAAATTCACGAACTACGATAGAAACTGAAACAAAATGAGGATGCAGATACCCGGTGACCTGGCCCTTGTATTCGAGATGTAAATAAAATCGAGGAGCGGATTATGTAACGCGATTCATCGGACCAGATATCCTCTCTACTTTTGAAGGTGCTGCTAATCGCGTTGACGAGCCTAATCATCAGTCCGCCCGACGAGCCTCCTTGGCACCAGCGCACAACAGCTGCCCTATTCCGTAAGAACGACGTAACCAGGCGAAGTGACAGGATCTCAAGGTCGCAGAAGGTTTTCTCAAGGATAAGACCAGGTTGGTCAGAGTTGGGGGAAAGTAGCAAGATCGCGATGAGGGTAAATTCCTCACGGTACATACACAGGCGAAACGAATACAGGAAAAAAGCAAAACTAAGTATGCGTGCAACCATGATCTCTTGTTACGTGAATATCTTAAAAATCAGATTCAAAGTTGTACCAAGAAATTCAGCTGAGTGCCAACAAGCTGAGAAATTAAGTAGAACACTCTTGATAAGGGGGAAATTTGATGAAGTTGCAATCTTTAAATGTCTAATCTGTCAGCAACACGATCGCAATTCTCTTCAATAACAATGAACTGATAAATTACTTAACTCTCCTGCTAGGGGGCGAGAGTTGATGAAGTTGCAGTCTTAAAATGTCTAGCTTGTCAGCAACGCGATTGCAATCCTCTTTAATAACAATAAACTGATAAATTACCTAGAGCTCTCTTGTTAGGGGGCGAGATTTGATGAAGTTGCAGTCTTAAAATGTCTAATCTGTCAGTAACACAATATTGTAATCCTCTTTAAAGGCCAACTTAGTCAAAATTACACAGGATATTTATTCTAGCCTAAGACGCAACTACTTTAAGAAGACATTTGAGAATTGTCTACACCAAAAGTCGCTATATAAAGGAGGGTAATTATCCTAAGTGCCCATTTCTTTCTGCGAATTTGGAGGTTCCAGATTCTACGTAGGAATCCAACACTGCACATTAAATGTGAGTGAGTTTGAAGCTTCGGTGTATTAGCATTTTAATAGGTACTATTTATGACGATTATTTAAACAAATTTAAGAAGAAAACATTCAAGTAATACAAAAAAAGCATTCTTTTTAAATTTAACAAGAAATTGATTTTTTTTTCTTTTCATCAAAAAAAGTGACTCTTACTTTTGATATGAGTAAGGTTCATATTCATATTCATATTTCAAGATTCATGAATTTCATTCATCGCACATGATTATTCATAATTCCTCCGCCAATCTCCCATGAAAAGTAGGATTTGTCGAGAATCGACCCCATTCGACGCTGAGTTGATTAAGGTGGTTCTCAGACCAAAAGGGGCGGATATGTGAAGAAAGTAGATAGGCGTAAAAACGATTAGTTCCTAACTTGTGGAACATGTGAGTGAGGAGAATAATTGTATTCCCATTTCCACTGGTTCAAAACAACATTATAACACAAAGTAAGGCAAAAGGCATGAATCAGTTTTGAATGGCAATAGAAAGTAAATTACTCAACTTAACATAAAAAACATTAACATTAGTTTATTAGAATCGGTAGGTTATCCCGTTTTGGTTCATTACTCATGGAATAATGTTTTCATGTAGAAAGTCAATCTCTCCTATTCGCCTCTTTTCTGCCCATTTCAAGGTGTCTAGATCAAAATAAGCCGTCCGCCGTCCACGTTTTTGGTAGTAAACATTTTTCTAAAAATCTGAAATTGGGTCAGGGACCTGTTTCCGGCTCTAGTTGGTCCTTAAAACTATATAGCCCAATCAGACCAAATTTAGGGGAGGAAGAAAAAAAAATGGGTACTTTGAAAAATGGATTTTCGATATTTTTGGCGATCTAGGTGTGTGGGGATTTATTTTCGACTAAATTTTGGACGCTAAATTCAATGAGACGGGTTCCGGAACGATTTGTGTCCACCGGAAGAGGTTATGTGTCAAAATGGGTATCTCTCTATCCATTTCGAAATTTCTTGTATCTAGGCGTGTCGGGTATCATTTTCCTCCAAATTTTGGACTGTGAATCGATTGAAATGAGTCTCCATGATCCTGGTCCAAGCATTGAATAACCAATCCCTGTGAACAAATTTGCAATACCAAGAGGAGGCCTTCAGCAGCAATACATTGGTGGGGGCGATTTCGGACACTTTCCGCTGCTTTTCAGCACGTAGGGTAGATATCGCTCTGATTTCCTCCCTGATTCTCATCTTGAGCTCACTCAGAAAGTCACTTAAGTTTGAAATGTTTTTCCTTCTGGTAGCCCCACAGGAAAAATCCACATCACCCCTGAGAGACCATTTGCGCTGGGAACATTTGCCTCAGTGTCCAATGAAACACGAGCAGTAATGCGCTGTTAAAACCATATAAAAGCCTATACAATTAGTTTCCTCACTTGGCTAATCCTGTTAGGTTAAAAAAATGTCTAGCATTGAAACATAGCGCGCTGTTCTCACCGATGCGGTTCGGCCGTCCTTTTCGAAGAAATAAAGTCCAATGACTTCGAATCAGGAAACTGTACATTACACTGTCACTTTAGGTCTTGTAGACTTGTCTTGGCTTTTCAGACGTCCAGCTGTCGCCTCCATCAGTGTATTGCTGCTGAAAACGGCATCTTGGAGATGTAATTTTCAAGTTTTTGACGTGAAAAACGTGATTACTTATAAATTTATATATAGTAAGGTTTATTTTTCCAAGTTGAGTAATTTTCTTTCAAAATAGATTCATAACTTTTGCCCCATTGTAAATAAATGTTTTCTCTTCATCTCCTTTCACTAATTTTCATGTTTATTGAGGTACTTTTTCCATTTTTCTTTCTAACGAAGTGGTGAGGACCTGCTTTGGACCATCCACGTCCAATCTCGGAATGGTCGCTGTCATAGTTTTATGTTGAAATAAATGGCCCGGGTGACCTTCAACACAAAAACTGGATCATGTTTCTTCATCAAGTTGGAATAAATGAACGATTCAAAAAACGGGGAATATGAAATTACACGTATTTTGAGTGGAGAGAATTGCAAAGATAGATAACATCACCATTAGGTTTCATGAACAGAAGAACCGCATGATGCAGTGAATAATCATATTTTAATTGAAAAATGGATGGGTCTAATATTGTGAAAATGACATTTTCTGGTCTATAACAATGACCAGCCTCTCGAGCGATGGCACAGTGACCGAGAACGAGAGACCGACTGCAAATAGATTTGTTTATCACTGGGAGGCCAACACCAACCCCCTCTCTCACGGTATTTCCACGCCTACACTTAACGGATATGCGTACATATCACGTCACGAGAGGCCGATGAAAAGAAAAAAAGGAAAAAACATACGCCCACTTTACTGGTGCGGAGTTGAACCGGTTGAAAACACGGCCTTTCAGGTCCGCGTTGCCCTACTTCCCAAATACTGATATGCCGTTCAAATCACCAAGTCACCCATTTAAATCAGATCAGGATCGGGGAAATGATGAGAATGATTGGAGAAGAAAAATATTGTACAGCTGAGTACACTTTGAATCGCACTCTACGGAGAGCCAATAGGCGTTAAACAATGACCGTGCGTAATTTCTAATTATATTCCATCAATGTTAACCTTTTGTTTTCAGATCGTAGAGGATAATTGTGACCTTCAGGGCAGTGCTAACACTCATGTTTGGAGAAAGAAAAATCAACAGAGCCAGATCATGCTCCAGTCACCTTCTACGTTCAATTCAAACCCATAAAACGCTATAATGAGTGGTTTTTGTAATACCATATGGACCCAGTGGCCAAATTTCCTATTTCCTTTCAGTGAAGGCTGAGCTGTTCGATTACAGGACGCATACGGAATGAATAAAGAAATTGATCTATGTACGAAGTACCAACTATTACTTATTATTAAGTCTGCAGAAAAACTCAACAGGTTGTGCCACTTTCTAAGACCTCTTCATCTTCTACTAAGAGAAGGGTAACGACTCGACAGCAATTACGCTGCAGTCACGATACCCAGGGACGGCATGGATTACAGAATAATTATTGTTATTACCAGCTACGTACGGCATGGATGTCACACAAAGAACTGCACTTTTCTACCTTACGTGAATGCCAACTGACATCTGAATTCTATAGCCGTCCTTGACCTAGACCAAATTGAGGTAGGGCACAGAGAGCAACTGCCTTCTCACTAGTTGCGGCCTCCAAGAAGCTTCCTTTGTCAACGACCGATTCACCTCTAATGTGACACGGCTCCGAAGATACATTATCAGAGAAATACAGAAGCTGAATGAGCTGGAATGATCCAACTAAGGTGTAGGAACTAATAATTAAACGTTAGATTGAGATGAAAACTGAAAGCTTCAGATCAAATGTGTTTATTCATCGTAACCACGTTGTTTCAAGAATTCACGGAATTTATTTACAGATCTAGCGTTGACATATGAAAAATTAAGGAAAATTAGTTAAAGAACTCACCAAAATACTGCGTTCACAGCAAAGAGGGCCAAGACGCTTTCAGAAGGTTCCTCCCAGGTGGCAATTTCTTGAACTTTATATAAATAGAACTCATAGGGTTTCAACTTTCGGGTCAATTCGTTCTCAGGAGCAGGTGGTTTTTTCTTCGATGAGGTAGACCTGAACCAGGGGAGCTTTTTGAAAAATTCCAGCATGTTGAACTCGACGGAGTACGAGCGAAGTTATCGAATGATCGCGAATGAGCCTTCGAGCCACTCGGGCACGAGTTGTAGACGACAATCCGGACGAGGGATATTGAATAAAAGAGGTAACGAGGGTATTGTCGACCGGATAACAACGCACGGCGATGAGAACAAATTCATGAACAACGCGGAATGCTATAGGAACGGAACGGCTGATGAAGTAAACAAGACTAGTAGACCAAGGTAAAAACTCATAAATATGAATGCTGTGCTGAAAAAGAGCAAGTCTGAGGAGAGGAGAGGTGGCACGTACAGATGAAAGTAACCGTACGGCCAACGCAAACGTCACATTTCTGCGTATCCAGCGTTTGATTCCTTCTTTCTGTAACATGAGCGGTTTATCAGTGTTGCCAAACTCCGTGTAATGGACGGCAAGCCTCGAGAAGGTACAAGTTCCATCAACTCCAGTCCTGCTTCTGCCTGACAACAGTTTTGATAGACGCAGATTAATGAAGGATTCAGAGAATACCGAATTCCTCCATCCTTCCTTCTTTCTGCAACATGAGCGCCTCATCAGTGTTGCCAAACTCCGCGTAAGCCTCGAGAAGGTTTGTACCTTCTCCAGGCGGTTCCATTTCCATCACCAACAGTCCTGCTTCTACCTGATAAATGTGGATTAAGGAAGGATTTCGAGAGTACCCATGGATTCCTCCATCCTTCCTTCTTCCATGTTTGGAACAAAAAGAACTGAATAGTAGTTAGTAGATGTAGCATACCACCCACATGAGAAAAATATATATGGAGAAAATGTAGGTGCACCTTACTACAAACATTATGAGAGAATGCACCTCATTCCATCTTACATTATACATTTTTTGTAGTTTAGATACTTCTCTCAAGTGATATCAGTACCCTTTCCAAAAGCTAGAGTACCTACTTTGGCGCAACTCGTACCAATGAACATTTTCTACCTGCGCGCTCATTAACTAGATTGCCAGGCGATTATCTTGAATTTATTGTTTCCCTCGGTTCATTATTATATCAACGAACTCGTCTCTTTGCCTACAAACTGAACAATAGCAAGAAACACGTACATCAGGGATTCAACCCTAACTATGATGTTTTGTGCAGCAAAATGACCAAAATCTTGGCTTTTCTAAGGATTTTTTTTCTGAGTATACATTTTTTCACCCTTTTTCCTTGAATCAGACATTTAATAAGTAAAAAAGAGCCTCAGAAAATCTGAATAAATTGTTGATTGATTGTTATCAATCAGTAGCGGATCATGATTGTCCTCTACAAAAATGAACGTTGACTTGTAATTTTGTAACCGGTTATAATAATCCTTTTATAATGGAATTGCATCTCACTGTGTTTGGCAGCTTGAAGGACCAAATGTACAATTTTGTCTCTCCCTTGCCAGATAAGTGACAGATATTGGCAATTCACTCGCAATTCCCCTCATTGCGTTCTCGAATTTTATCTAAGCAAAATTGAATAAAAACATAACAGTAGTTGTTGATCACTTACTCCCAAAATCGGTGGTGACATCCCACAGTTCGTAAAATGCCGCGAGAGCTCTTTCACAACCAAAGAACAAAATCGCTTTGTGAGTAAACACGATGACAAACGTTTCCGTGTATTCGCAGTACGCTATTCATCCTTATGGCGATTTTGGCAAAAGCTCAATGAGGTCGGAAGGGTTCTAAAATAGGTGGGTCTCTTCACATTTTTGTCACATAAATTGCGACGTAGGAGTCAGATACGTCAAGGCAACGGTTATGCGTACTACAACGTGTTTACTGAGTATAAATTAATGCATTTTTCAGTTCTAGCTAGAGCCAACATTTTGAATATTCAAATGAGTGTCAGTACCGAAAAACGAGGCTGTAGGAATAAATTTTTAATAATTTTAGGAGTAAAATTAGTAAATTGTTGGCAGCTTTTTCACAATCTTACTATTAGGTAGCTATGGTCTGAAAAATGCACCATATATAACTAAAAACATAATAATATATGGTTTTCGGAGAGTATATTTACTTTATGGTTCGAGCTTCACAATGATGACTGTGGGGTGAAGTGACTGGGTACTTTATACTAAAGTACTGATAAATATTGCTGACAACGGGTAACAGGTGCAGGGTAACGGGTAAAAAAGTAACGGCTCGTCAATGTAAAATACCTCTTTGGAAATGTTTAATTTGGGTATAAGTCAAAATATTTGTTTAAAGTGCCAACAAATTCGGAAATTTGTTTAAATCTAAATGTGGCGCCTATTCAAATATAAGGTTTGTAATGATGGACAGGTTGTCAATAGTTTGATGGAAATAACTCATTGTTAATGTGAAGTACCCAAGTATAACTGTAGGAAAGGAATTTCGCGACATTGTGGAAAGCCAGAATGGTGTGCATTACTGGTGAAATCTGCCTTAAAATCGAAAAATATGCAGCTAAAATGGTTATTTATAACCCTACTTCCCGAAAATTGTCATTTCAAATTACAATCTAATTAAATCTGCCTAAATATCTCCTTTTGTTTTAGCATGAGCAGTCGGGTTATGGTGGGATGACCAAAGGTCCAATGGGTGGGTTGATAAAAGGTCCAACAACTCTCTTGCCTATGGTCATGGTCATGATCACCATGCTGATTTAAGAACAGTAGGGTCGCTTGTTCATCTCCCTCTCATGGATCCTTGATATTATTATATGTATTGGAAAAAGAAGAAGATTTCAAATGACTGGTGTTGTTGTAGCCGCCAGATAGTTGTTGTCCGCCATTGTCTCTGTCAAGGGAAAACCCAAGCTTTGTGTTGAAAAGTGTAGCTTGTAGATTCTAACTTCAAATCAATTTATCCTGTTTAGAACTTTATAGAAGTTCTGCTGTGAATAATCTGAAATAAAACGTGATGACTTCACGTTTCCCAAATCAACAGCCGCCGCCCAATCCGGGGCAACCGCCTCAACGGTACCCGAGTCCGGGTGGGCCGCAGATGCGTCAGTACGCCCCTTCATTCGCAGTAAGTTTTGCTTAAGAACCAGTTAAATTTATATAGCTCGATTCATGTTAAGATTTTGAAGGTGAGAAGCAGTGGATTGAGCTGGTACAGTATTCCTTGGTCGCCGCAAGACGGTTTGCCGACCTGTGCAACGATCCTATCATAACCTTCGTACCATCCTATCATAAGCTTGCTTTCCTTCCTTGGTTGTTTTTGTTTTATTTTGGCTTGTATGGAGGTAGAAAGGGGAAGTCGATTTTAAATTGACGTACCGAGAGGTTGGTCCGATGTGAACAGCACCCATCTACGATGTTTGCTGTTGGTTGGGTGTCAGTACCATTCCAGTAAGTACGAGGGCTATCCAGAAAGTAGATTATGTTTTGGAATAAAAAATAAACTAAGTTTAGGAAATTTTTTAAAAATTATATACAGATGAAAGCCACACTCAAATACTACTTTTCTACATTGTCACCATTCAAATTAAGGCATTTATCGTAGCGATGTACGAGCTTGGAAATTCCTTCGTCGAAAAATTCGGCCGCCTGCGCCTTCAACCACTTTGTTACCTCTTCTTGCAGCTGTGCGTCGTCATCAAAATCGCTGCATAGCCAGCCACTTCATCATTGCTGGGAATAGGTGGAAGTCGCTCGGTGCCAGGTCGGGACTGTATGGCGGATGAGGAAACAACTCCCACTTAAATAATTCAAGATCTTTACGAGTGACATTTGCCATGTGGGGCCGGGCGTTGTCGTGAATCAACAAGATCCTAGAGCTCAACATTCCTCTGCGCTTGTTTTTGCTGCTCTTCTGAGTATTTGGAGAGTTTGGCAATACCTTTGAGAGTTTATTGTAGTGCCTCTTTCCATCTATCGGCTTACAGTTTTTTGCAGTCAGAAACCTTATTACTTCTCGCACCTTGCAGCTCGTGGGATTTTCAATTAATGCAGACACTTTCATACCATGACAGTATCTGAACGGAGAACAGCACAAACCTCTCACTAGCACGGCTAGATGCTGCTGAGCCGTGCAACGCTCTGCCCTCAAGATGGCCGCGCTAGCCCCGCCCCTAGCGGACACAGACGAAAACGTAATCTACTTTCTGGATGGCCTTCGTATATTATGCTTTAGGAAGGAATATGGGAGCACATAAGTAGAATCATCCTTCTTACTTGACATATTTGTAGGATAATCCATTCATCCATTCATTGTGAACATGAGATGAATGATTTTTGGTCAAACGTTGTGAACGTTTGGTTATTGCGAACAATTTTTTTCTTCAGAATTTCATTGCCATTTATATTAATTTCATTTTATTTATTTATAATAATTTGTTTATTTATCAATTTTTTATCTTCGGTTTTTAAATTTTTGTTGACGTTTCGCTTTTTTTTCTTTTTTTGCCACCTCCTCTCGCGCTTCTTTTCCTCTCTATCTATCCCAACCCCATTGTGGTTTGTCACAACAAAAACAAAGATGCAACAGAGAGGGGGTTATCCACAGACTCCCGGAGGCCTGGGAGGTGGCCCAGGAATGATGCAGAGACCTCAGCAGCCGCCATACTCTGCCATTCGACCACCTATGCCGGGCCAAGGGCAGAAGAGACCGGGTCCTGGTGATCCACGTCCGAACCAGCCACCGTCTAAAGGGTATGATTATTTTATCAAACGCATGTATTTGAACTTTCAAACAAATTGACCAAAATGAAGTCTAGTCTATGGCCGACCTTTGGCACGCCGTAGGTGGCGATTTGCTGTAAGCCATTACCTCGCGTTTGAATGGCGTGCTGGACTATTTATTTTTATTGCTTTTCCTTAAATTTACCATGCAAAACGATTGAATCTTCAAAAATTTGATACAAATGGGTCGTACCCGTTGCTAAAACTAACCATTGGGTCACATTTTGACCTAGGTTTCTTTCGGTCAATAGTTATTGATGGGAAAATCTATGCAAGAGCTCAGAAATCTGCGTTTGTTTACATTGTTGAATTGATAAAAGTACTCCCCTAACCAGGAGTATGTCATAGAAGGATAAGAATGATCCATGAGCCTGATGATGAGCTAAGGAAATCTCGTTGTTGAACAATTTTACTGTCATGACTGCGCATTAAGTCAAACCTTTCATTCCTCTGCCCAACTAACAGGAGTCAAAATAAAGGAAATACACCTCATAATCAATTAGGAGGCTCCTTTCAGAAATGATTATTGCTGCAGAAGGGAAAGTTGATGGTGGGGTAATGCAATGTAACAATGGCGTTTGGTAGCCAGAACGACCAAATTCATTTTTGTTCATTAGCTTATGTTTTGAGCGAAATGGGGATAATAATTTCTCTAAACATCAACTTTAAAGTAGAAGAAAATTAGATTTAAAACAAATTGGTATACAGCTAATTGGGGATTCAGTGAACGGAATCAATCACCTCCTTTCAATAAATATTCTGCATTTTTATTTATTTCAAGTTTTTTAAATATAACTTTTATTTCATCGATATTATAGAGAATGTTTCAATTGAGCCATAATTACTTATAAATTCTGATTAATCTTCTTGTCTTATTATATAATCATGTTTAATTGTGCATTTGTGGAAAAACTTGTGTGCCTTGGTGTTAGGTTATCCATGATCTATGATGTTCCCCTGCATGATACTCTTCCCCGTTACCGCATGAGAAACCATTGATTCATTTTGTGTGGATGTATGTTTTGCATGGCATTTCTGTATTGAGCTTGTAAGTCTTCGAATTAATTTTTCACCCCGCCTTCTATACAATTAATAGGGTGTCAACATGCATTAGGGGCTGATTCTACGGCTAATTTGCTACTAAAAGTGTCTCTTACGTCTACTCCTTAACAGCTTTTAATTCAACTAGTTGATTATCACGAAATGACTAATCGTGTTAGTCGTAACGAATCTGTTCATTAAAACAATAAATAATTATGGGTACTGTCGAAAAATGTACCTCCCTGATATTAATTCGGCTTTTTAACCATTCCCAGGTTGTGAAAGTGCTGAAGTTTGTAATTTAAATGTTTCATACGAACAAAAATTTATATTTTTGAAAGTTTTCTAAATTTGACTTTTGTTGCCATTCAGGGCTGTTTAAAAAAATGTGGTAACATCTTAGAAACAGGAATTTGATGTGCTCGTCGATTTTTATATTTTCGTCCGTTTTGGCCGTCACTATTGATGCCGAAACGAAAATTCAAGTCATGACTTGATGTTTTAGTCATTAAAAGGAGGCATTTTTTTGTTGGACTCCTCTGTAGAACCGATTCCCGATGTTCCTCTCGTTCTTTGGGTTTCTCCCGACATGCCTGATGCAGTTTACTGTAACCTTAAAGCTGCTGTTGAGAGAGAAGTGTACCATACTTATTGAGATTGAAAAAGCGCATGTTGAACTTCTGCATGTGTAGCTTTAATCGTGTCCTTGTAGAATGTTTACATTTAACTGTATTATGCTGGTTGTAGTAGTTAAAAATGTACAATCCTGGATCTTGTAGTCACGCACCGTCCTACAACTAACCCACTAACACTGCCCATAAATATTCGTATCACCTAATGTTGTTTGCGCGCATGTTACTCATCACTCATCTGTTTTCTCCGTACTAACACACTAACCAAGTTGGATTCTCCCCACACTTCTTCCTTGCACACTCGGGGGCACTTAGGGATTTCACTCATCCGACTTCTGGAACTCCTGGCAACAGCAGCAAGAAAAAGAAGAAGCTCGCTGACAAGATTCTACCTCAAAAAGTGCGAGATCTGGTACCCGAGTCTCAAGCGTACATGGATCTACTTGCTTTTGAGAGGAAGCTCGATTCGACCATCATGAGGAAAAGACTTGATATTCAGGTGAGTGAAAGTATTTTCTAGAATCGTGATTCGTTGCTTTTGGCGGTACTTTGGCTATTAAGAAGATTCACAGGCCTTAAGGAGTAGCAGGCCTTGGTTACATAACTTCGCAGGTTTAAGCTCGCCTCCTGAATCATATCGAAACTTTCCTTTTTAAAGGAAATCTGCTTCACAATAATAAAATGGGTGGAGGGTAATTCAGAACTTGAATCCCAAGCCAGACATTTCAAGGACCCTACAATCGGCTGAGAGTGGTGTGGGAATTGAGACCTCAACTTATTGCTGAATTAAGAGATATGTCTGTTTAAAATGAAAACAAGTCAATAAACAAGATTGAAGTCCCCTGCGTTCGGATGGCGTCTCAAAATGTTCAAATTTGAGGTCGTCTTTATGCAGCTCAAGTTTTCCTCTTCAAGTCAAAACTCCCAAATTACGACAATTTTCTAAATTCTTAGAAAAAAAAAAAAATCATTAGAAATGGCAAGAAATTGCGAGGACGCGAGTTAATCTAACATCCTCCCTGTTGCCGAATCTAGCAAAACCAATTACAATTCTCTCATTTCAACTTACAGGAAGCCTTGAAGAGACCTATGAAGCAGAAACGCAAACTGAGGATTTTCATTTCCAACACGTTTTACCCGGCCAAAGAAGCAAATGACACGGAGGAAGGAACAGTAGCGTCCTGGGAACTCAGGGTGGAAGGTCGTCTTCTCGAAGATACTAAATCTGACCCCAACAAGGTATATCCTCAAATCACCAAAAAACTTCTTTCTCGAGTCACCATTAAACAAATTAACAAACTTTTAACTTTGACTTAATTTGGGTTTAATTGCATTTCTAGGTAAAAAGGAAGTTTTCATCGTTCTTCAAAAGCTTAGTCATAGAGCTTGACAAGGATTTGTACGGACCAGATAACCACCTCGTTGAGTGGCATCGCACTCCTACGACGCAAGAAACCGATGGATTTCAGGTGAGTTATAAAGTTTGTTAGCTATCTCCGACAAATATCTCGTTGTTCAGTCAAATTTAAGGCATCTGGTTGTAACTAATGCAACCTAATTGTTCTGCCATCAATGGCGTCAGATTGTAGAAGTATACAAATGCGTGATTGTTGATTTTAAGGTGAAACGACCCGGCGACAAAAATGTACGTTGCACGATTCTGCTCCTTCTTGACTACCAGCCCCTCCAATTTAAACTGGATCCTCGTCTCGCTCGTCTGCTGGGCGTTCACACTCAAACGAGGCCTGTGATCATCTGCGCTTTGTGGCAGTATATAAAAACTCACAAGCTTCAGGTAAGACGTGGTTATAATTTCGCGTCCCGCTGAACAATTAGACACTATAGACGTGATGTGAGTGAAACACCAGATTTGTTCATTTGGCGTTCGTTTTTTTCTCCTAGGATCAACACGAACGAGAGTACATCAACTGTGATAAGTACCTGGAACAGATCTTTAGCTGTCCCAAGATGAAATTCGCCGAGATTCCCCAAAGGTTGAATCCTCTGCTCCATCCCCCGGACCCAATCGTCATCAATCACACGATTAGGTAAGCTGTTTGTCTTTGTTCACCCCAATACAGAGATTGCTGGTTTCCTTCTAGTCGACAAATGGGGTTCGAGTTTTATGTAGGCTTAAATCCGCCAAAACACGGAATATCTTACAGTTGTCATAATATGGCGTTTTACTCGTGTGTAACTAAGAATCGACCGGGAACGGTGGAACTTGCAGGAAAAAATAAAAGCTGGTTTTGATTCATCGGTGGCTGAAAGTAATAAGCCGAAAAATGCCACGTTTCAGGGCGGCGCATTTTAATTTTTTTTCCTGTAACTCCAATTTTCGCAACAAAATGATATTGTTGGCATCATGCGTACTCATGAACACCTTGTTTTCAATGATTTGGAGGGAAATTATTCAACTAATTTATTTTCGGAATTAGCCCTTTTGTAACATTTGATTTAAATAATTGTTTCCAGTGTCGAGGGCACGGAGCAGAAGCAAACAGCCTGTTACGATATTGACGTTGAAGTCGACGACACACTCAAGACTCAGATGAACAGTTTCCTCCTCTCGACCGCCAGCCAGCAGGAAATTCAGGTTAGATTACAGTTATTGCTTTGTTGGAGACGTGCTTGAAATTACTTTATCTTCGTTCAACACTTGAAGCATTCAAGTCTATCATATCAGAATATATCGTAGACTATGTAATTCGCAGGTCTACCTGATCTGCACTTTCTTGCTCAGAGATTGTAGGCGTATCGTATAAAATAAAAATGAATAATATAAAAACAAATAAATTCATAAAATTTGAAAAAAAAAAACTGGTGAAAATCCAAATGTATTTTAGCCCGAGGGATTGATGAAGCTGACCTTGATGACGGCCTCAAGCCAGCTGTTTCAAGCTTTTTAAAAACATAATTTCATTTATAGCATCTATTCATATCAACTCCTAGATATTTGTCGATAATTAAATACAAGGCCTTCATCTCAAGATTAGCTGTCGTGAGAAGATTCGAGCCTTCATCTTCTAGTAATTTTTGTCCCGCCATTAGAATGAGCTTGCTAGGTATGAAACTGATTGCAACCAAACAATTTTTATTGAATAAATAGCGAATAAAAAAATCAAACACTTACATCTCACTACACAATGTTGTACTTTAAACTTGGACAAAATGAAGCCTTGGATACAAAATTATTCCACGATCATGGCCTTGAGATTCGTGGTACAAACGGATTGCAAAAGCACCAATCGAGAAATCGCAATAAATCTTATAATTATTGCGTATATAGGTAGTAAGTCGTTTAATATAATTTTTTTTTGCAACGAGGGACAGACAATACACAAAATAAGTATAAATATCCCTATAATATGAATAGTCTGATATTATTCGCAATCTTTTATTGCATAAATAATATCAATAGCACCCAATATGGGCGAGACATGCGCGAGCACCAGTCTTTACAGAAACGATGCGCTATCCTACTCTTCGGCTATGTATAAATATGGTATATTGAAGGATGGCGAGTTTATATTAGGCGTATAATACGGAGCGTAGTTTGAGGTATTCCAGTAGTACGGAGATCATTTAAATTAGGCCTGCTGAGCGAAGGAGTATTTTATTAGTTATTTACTTTGTAGGAATTTCCAGCCGGGGGATGATCCATTTATGAAGAATAAAAGCTTTTTGGGCGGCAACCTAGGTAAAATAGAGAGAAAATGGTTTTTATGTTTTCTTTTCGACTTTGTCTGATTTTGTAGAATTAATATTTGTTTTCGTAAATAATCTTTTGGCGGTAAATTGACAAGCGTTTAGAGGTACATAAGTGAACGAAATCACGCGCTGGTAACAACGATATCGTCAATATTTCCTACGGCTGAATAATAGATAGTTGAATACCTGACAACCCCGGCAGCTTATTTGACTTTGACTTTGAAACGCACGAGGGAGGCTATGTAGGGCACGACTGTGAGCATGCACACGCTAACGAAAAGGTTATCGAGGAAGTGGAACGTGTAGAACTGGAGCGCGTCGTTGGTCGGCATGATGGGACGCATCATGCGCATCCCGACAAAGAAGAGCGTCGTCACTGTGGCGCCGATGATCGGGTAAAATTTCCGTTGTTTGATCGGGCTGGCTATGGCCAGGCCGACCATAGAGCCTGCGTCGCGGACCAGGGAGTAGATCGGTGTCGTGTACACGCTCACGGTGGTCGGTCGTTGGCACCATTTGAAAGCCATTTTGATGCTCCATCCAGGATCGTAGCCGAGGAGTTTGTGGGTAAAGTACGCGCCTAGAGACAGCCCGCACGTTGCGAACGCGACGAACATCATTTTCGATTTGGACAGTGATTTTAATTTGGTTCCTATCGTCCATTTGCTTTCTTTGATGAGAAAAGCAGCCACCAAAAATCCCAAAACGGCTCCCAGAACGCATTGGTGTGGGAAATGAGCTGCGATGTTTATTCTTGACAGTGACACCAATGTGACCGCGACGACGCTCACCAGCCACAGGAAGCACTTGTACGCTCTTCTTAATTTGGCGTACTCTGGTGGGACGTTGTGCTCAAACCAGTCGATCAGCCAGGAGACGAGGACGTACAGCAGAGCAGCGGTCCCCATAACGTGCCCTGAAGGAGAACCCGGTCCCGTCTCGCAAGTGAAAACCGTTTGTCGCAATTGAACGTTCACTTTTGACTCTTTGATCCACCAATACGGTCGTGGCTCAGCAAGTGCCCATTTCAACAACGTGGCGACCCATTCCGTTACAGACGACGCCATCAACACTTGATAACCCAACCGCGTGTCCAACGACGCAAACACCGGGAAAAGTATACCCACCGTGTATGAAGTCTCGCAAAATTTAGATATTTTGTGGAAAAACGGGTTGTCTTCGTCGAGGTAGTCCTGGACTGACAGAACCAACGCCGCTTCTTCGCGCAGAAACCGTCGTAGCGCCATGTCACCGCACGTCTTGTCTTAATCGGCCAATGAAGACGTTGTGGAGGGTATAAGACCGTAAAACAATGAACTTGTTGACAAGGGGCCTCACAGAAGCAGTGCAACCGAGATAAGTGGCCGGTAGTTAGCGTCAACAGAAGGTTCCCCCATGGAGATGCGGACGAGGAACTCGCTACTGGTGCAGTGGAGTGCGCAGCTGTCGACGAGGGCAGCTGTGCCCACCGGGTCGATATTTCCTACAACCCCATCCCCCTTCCATCCCTTGGCACCGCCTTTGTATTCATTCTCCCTCCTTTTCGTTGTTTTTTGTTTTCTGTCTTATTCGGAGGAACTCTTAAGGGGTTGATTTTCAATACGTGGAGTTTTTTTAAATTTATTTAAGCACAATTTGTTCATTATTATTATTTATTCATTTATTTTAGATTGTAATGATCAAACCTTGTATTTGTATCGAAAAAAATTAAATTAATAAATTAATATTTATACAGGGTGTTGAACAATAAGGTTAGCAGCCTACAAGGGGCAGATTCGCAACAAAAAATGGCTCTTAGGACTTCTTTTAGCGGCTTCGTTTCCGACTTATTCACGCTTTAAGATTTTTTCTTGTTTTGATTTGACGTCACCAAAACGGCCATAACTACCCCAATTTACTGGATAATCTCAAATTTGAGTACACCATTGAAAAAAGCGTCAAATTTCCATTCCGATGGCCCCTCAATTGCAGTCACAATATCGTCAGGTCGAAAACACGAAAAAATCTTAAATCGTGAATAACTCGGAAACAAAGCCGCTAAAAAAAGTCCTAAGAGATATGTTCTGTTGCAAATGAGTTGTAGAATCTACCCCTTAAAGGCTGCTAACCTTATCGGTTAACACCATGTATAATAACCAACAAACTGAAAATCGTTATTTTTATTATTTAAAGTGGATGATTCGAAATCTCCTTTTGTCGTCTGGGCCGATATAGACCTTTTGAATGCATCACAAGGTCGAAACATTCACGCACAAACTTCACGTTAGCCGTTGGTCGCCGCGATTGGATTTTAAAAATGGATTTTGTTGTTTTCCTCCTAACATGTGGACGCCCAATTGACTAATGTCCTTTATATGTAGTAGCTTTTGAACAAAAACATCACTCGTTCCCTCCGGATTTTTGCGCTCCCTTTAACATAAATGTATTTGCCAGATTTTGCTCGTTGAGAAAACCGTGATATTGTATAACAAATTTATGCAAACTGGCAATATTTTGGATGGACCGTTACATTTTTATATTTAGTTTGAGAGCAAGGACTATGAGACGACGGTTTTTCAATGCGGTTTCAAGAGTTTTTCTCGGGAAATTCAATAGGCGAAAATTGTGTGCTTTTCCCTCCAACTACCTTTACCTGTTTATTGCTGATGGGCAATACATCACATTCTGAAATGTTTTGTATAAGAAAAACATAATACGACGAAAAACTTTGATTCCGGGATCCTTATTGCGAATCCTCGGTCTTTTAAAATACGTAGCTTTTATAAAACCTGATAACGCAGGCATGAACTTGAGATTGCCACAACTACCCTCTGTTGAGGAAGACCGCTAATTCCGGCAACCGGAAGCTTCTTAACCTTTTGAAAGTGAATCCGTTTAATCGGGTTTGACTAATGGGATCCGTTTCCGTCTTAATTGGCGTATCAAGTGAAGCACCCGTGTGTAGTGGCTTTGTCGGCCGTTCTTAGCCGAGAACGGACGAAGATGACCGAAGTGTAAGGGTAATTCATACGGGTTCAAGAGGGCGGAGGAAGTAGTCTTTAGTCGTTTAGCCGGTATAAGTACAGCTTTTCGCATAAAATGGAAAAGCGTTTTATTTATTTATTTACTTACTTACTTACCTCGTAGCTCTACAGCCCGAAGTGGGTCTTGGCTTCCTTGACAACATTTTTCTAGTCCTCTGAACAGCGCTCTCGTTCTCTAGTTTCTTATACCGAGAGCCGTCAGGTCCTTTTCAACATACTGGATCCATCGTTTCCGAGGTCGTCCTCTCCTCCTGGTGCCATACATAGTTCCAAGCAGAGTCCAAGCATTCGTAGCTCATTCATTCGTGCTACGTGTCACAACCATTCAATTCTTCTCCCTCGTATAAAGCAGACAATCTCGCAAGATCCTCATGGCTCTTACAACTCGCTATTTTTCCGTACTCTATATTCTCTCCCATCCATCACAGGTAAATTTTCCGAAGAATCTTTCTCTCGAAAACTCTCCAATTATTTATTGTGGAGATACAAAGGGTCCATGTTTCTGCTGAATAAGTTACGACTGGCCTTGTAAACGATTTAACGTTCTCGAAGGAAAATCCCTCTACACATAGATCCTCTCTAACTCTTGAGTGACTACCCTAACTTACATACATTTCTAAACCAATTACTTCGCCTTCAGCTTCTAATAGTCCAAACATTGTTAATATGATATTGCTTATTCCCCGCCACTAAACAGATACCATCAGCGTATACACATATTTCCGTGGATGAGTGCAATATGTCTCCATTAGTATATTAATCACACTATGCAATGTTAGATTGAGAAGCGTGGCCGACAGCGCATCTTCTTGTCTAACTCCAGCAACTACTGGAAAACTGATTGATGACGCCATTGATATGCACTTTAGCATTGCTGCCGGCCATAGATACCTGTATCAAGCGTAATAGTTTACTCGGAATAATTGATTCATTCAGGTATTTTTATTCGAAATTAAACTTGTTCATGATATTGTAGTAGAATCACCAATGTGGCTATGGCTGTAGGTTAAAATAACATTCGACAAGCAAGTTGAACCTTTTACATTCTAAAACGAAGTGAATTTGCATGTTTTTCTGAATTGAGCCATTTTTCTATAACTTTTTGTGTAAATGCATTTAACGTTAATGTTCCCTAAAAAACCACCAAACTAGTGGTCTGAAAGAATCAATCATTTAATTTTGAGTGGTATTGAATACTGTATACAAACCCTGATGTTGATGTTTCATAGATTATTGAATAGAAAGACATAGAATCCTAGGCTCCTTGCCGGTCGACTGGTGGGCTGGAGATTGGTTTTAATGAATACAAGTAAGAATCCTACCCTCAAGAATACCCGAAAATGATCATATTCTCACAATTTCTTTCACGATTGTTGCAGAGTTTGGATAACAAGATTCACGAGACTGTCGAGACCATCAACCAACTCAAGACCAACCGGGAATTCTTCTTGAGTTTTGCTAAAGACCCTCAACAATTCATCAACAAGTGGATCGTTTCTCAAACGAGAGATTTGAAAGTACGTTTTCCTGCCTGTTTTGTTTCCTATATTAGCTTCTTTCATGTGTTTATCCAGTTCATGGAATGCGTCATCGTTTCCTAGAATCCCTTTTTATTTTTTTATATTTCTGTTTAATTTTGTGTTGTAGGAAAATGTTTAAGTAGAGGCTTTTATTTTCGAGTTATCTTAATTTCACAGTTTTCTTCCAATTTTGACGTCAACTTTCTGTCCATAGCTTCCTTGATGACTGATAAAAATTAAAAATTCATTTTACCGTTGAAATGTGAACCTATGTGAAAACATATCTGGTTGAATTAGCCGAGATAAATTATAAGAGAAGAAGTTATGAACAACAACGCATCGATCTTTCTTTTGTTTCATTCCAAACAGCTTTCTTAAATTCACATTGCAGGGTGATTTTGTCTCAATTTGATGAAATTTCTATCGTAATAAAGGTAACGGAAAATGTAGGGCTGTTTCTAAAGCAACGATAAAATTTAAATTTTCAATAGTTGTTATGTGAGTCTTGGCGATTCCTGGTCAAAATCACAGGAAAAACAAATTATGAAAATGCAACAAGTAAGAAAAGGAAGCCTTTAAAACAAATTCAAAGACAGAAATGAACTTTTTAGTCGAACTGTATACAGCAGACAATTGTCTTCAATTTTACTCCTTCTAAACCTCACCATCTTTCCATTTCAGACAATGACGGACGTCACAGGCAATCCTGAAGAAGAGCGGAGAGCTGAATTTTACTACCAGAACTGGGCGGAGGAGGCGGTGTGCCGCTACTTCTACACCAAAGTGCAACAGAAGAGAGCCGAACTTGAACAGGCACTCGGCATTAGAAACTCGTAAACACTGCAACATTCGTCGAATTTTTCATATTGGAGGTTTTTTAATAATATTATATTCAAATAAGCGCTTCTTTTCCTTTTTGAATGGATTTGTAAATAATTTTTATCACTTTTTGAGGACAAACTATTGTGTTTATTAAAAGGAGGCTTTTATTAAAAGTGTCCCGTAGATGGGTCAATAAAGTATTACTTACTTATATTCAATTTATAATGGGTGTCCACCCTTGAGTACCACTAAACATAGGGGATCGTTGTACAGCTGTTCTGCAACAAAACGTGTATCTAGGGAGGCTCGATGAAATCTGTACACTAGGGAGGTAGACAATTTGTTTTCATTTCCAACTGTAATAATTATTCGATTAAAAAAAAGTTAATACCTAGTGGGTATTTTAACGGAGTCTTGGTATTGTAACAGAGCCTTCAAAAAACCACCTCTAGAATGTAATTTTTGTTGCAAATAAGCTGTAGAATCACCCCCTGAAGTTGGTGGTAGCAAATAAAGGATCTCCTATCGTCATAAATTAACAATTCATGGCTTCATGGGAAAGTTCACAAGGGAATGATTCTTACGAGTACGAAAATGTTAAGTAACTGTGGAAGCAACCACTTTATTTACTTAAAGTCTCATCGACTGTACTCAGTAGTTGCAAGGGTCACAGGAGCCCTTCGGGACGCACTGTTCCTCTTTGTCTGCCGTCTTCGGACACACGGTTTCAGGCTCAATTCGGCGGTGGCAGAGTGCAAGGTTCGATTTGGACGGTCCCGTACTCTGGATTGGCAGGCGCTCCCTGTAGTTCGACGGTCAGGTCGATGATTCTCTCGGCTTCGCGGATGCCGGACAGTCGAGCACCTTGGAGCGACCCGAAGTAGCCAGGAATGGTCGCTTCGCCGGCGAACATGATCGACGGTGGTCCCTCGGCGCAGGGGCCGGGCAACGGTTCTGCCAGAATGCACTGGTCTTTGACCTGTGGACAACATAGGGAACGCCATGTCGATCATGGACACCACTGGCAAAAGAGAGAACTCAATATGGGATGAGTAATTGATGAATTCGATTGTGACATTTTGTTTGAAAAATTGGCTATTTGGAATTTTTGAAATTTGAACAGAAAACGACACAGGAATCCGTCCACACATCGTCTTGGGAGAGCATCTACCTAGATATTTTGATTATAATTCTGGCACATGATTTTTAGAAAGCAACCCGTCCACATTGAGCGCTACTCTCTTGCCCTGCAACGTTGCGATGTGAGAGCGCTGTGATATTATTGTCGCGCTCCTCCGACGTGCCAGGGAAAGCAGCCAACTCTGGCGCTCCCACAATTATCAGTCTCAAGATAGACACGAAGACTGTAAAAGCTGTGGAAATCGGATTGGCTGCTTAGCAAATTGTGCAATTGGCGAGGTGACACTAGTGAGTGATGAGATTACTGAAATGAGGTGGCAAAATAAGCTGTATGCGAATCGCATCAGGCCTCGTGCTGGATTAAAGATTTCAGCATGTCAGTGGCCTGTACAATTTCATTGGTGTCAAAGACTTCAAAAACCTTCTGCGATTACCTATCGAACGGCTTCAAATAGGGTTACTTGAATGGGAAATTGGAAGGGGTAGGTTCTGCTGATTAAAAAACAACATGGCAGCGAACTCAAATGCTGATCAAATCCCACCCCAACTGGCGCTGCGCTCTTCGTGCGCTCCCCATTGTGTTCGCCAAAACAACCAAGAAGCACCCCAGGAGCCACACTGCCTTCAAATGTTGCAGGGCATGTTCGGTGAGCGGGAGGAGCCCACTATACTTATATGACGCTAATTCGGCCCAGTCTATAATGCCAGAATTGCAAAGTCGAATGAAGGATGAAAAGATAGAAAATACGTGTTTTTGACAATTTCGAACATTCCACTTTTTGAGATTATTTCCTTTTCATACCATACAAAAACAACGGATTTATTGCATGGTGAAAAACCCCTCATGAACGCAAAACAAATCTGAGTTTTCTCACGTTGGCTCTTTGTGGTCTAGTCTTTTCTAGTCTAGTCTTCTCATTTCCATGCGGATCAAAATGAGGAAAGTTATGAAAAACAGAAAATATTTTTCCTGTAAAGTGTTCAGATTATGCAATCGTACCGAGCTTCCAAGTCCAAGATAACTCTTGACCCCGTAGAAATGTATGTTGGTGCACCAATTGGACTTGATTACTTCTGTTGGTCCTGGCAAGCTACTGTCTTGAGTCACTCGTCTCAAAAATGCGGTGAACTCCTCCGCTAATCTTCCATCATTGACCTGAAATTCCATCAAATGGTTGAGGAGGCAAATGGACCAAAACGCACAAGCAGAACGAATGGATTCCATTCCACCAACGTCTCAAAACTTTAGGGGATCATTATAGAGTTAAGGGAAACACAAAAGGATCTTACGAAGGAATAACAAATGAAACAAACTTTTTCGGCCCATTCTGCTTCTTTGCCGACGACGGTCACTTTGAGTATATGGTCCGGACCAGCTACTTCCGTGATGGAACAAATCCCTTGAAGCCAATCAGTGGACATTTCAATCTCTTGTTTGGACCAACTCACCCTCATCGTGAAGTTTTCCCCTTTGTTCCAGAATGGTTTTTTGTACTTGAGCGAAAAAGGTGGTAAATTAGGATTAGAGAGCTAATATTTTTCTCTCAATTGCTCTATGGAATGAAATCGAAGTTCGAAGCTATGCACAACACCTGGAAGAATATGACAGTAAGACCGCCAAATCCAATTCTCTGAATAGCGGAGATTTTGCTCGGAGGAAGTCGAGGTTTGAACATCATGTCAGCAAGGCTTTTGAGGACACCCAGACTGACGGTAACAATGGCATAGTCGGCGCAGTAGCCAGATCCATCGCAACACTGTACGACCACCCTGTGGCCCAGGGTGTGGGTCCCATAGCAAATCTTTTGGACCACCTGGTGAAATATGGCGCTTTTTTTAGACGTCTTTCAACTTCACCACCTGAGAAGAGCCTGCTATCTACAGGTCGACGAGATTTCATGCAACATTGCTGTGGTGTTTAATGAAGATTTATTAATTTTTTCAAATTTAAGACTAAGTTAGAATTACTGAATCTTTTTGGTTGGTTATTCCATGAATAATAAATCTGTTTTCATGCTGAAAGTCAACTTCCTCGATTCGCCCCAAACATGTTTTCTGGGTGTTTCAAGGTGTCTAGACCAATGTTCGTCCGCCGTCCACGCCGTTTTTGGCAGTAGAAAAATGTCTAAAAATCTGAAATTTTGGTCCCATTTCTGTCTCTAGTTCGTCCTCGAAACTTTTCAGCCCGATCGGACTAAATTTGGGGGTGTACGGGTCAAAATGTTTTTCGAATAATGGATTATCGAGATTCTTGGCGTGTTGGGTATCATTTTCCGCTAAATTGTGGACGCTGAATCGATTCGAATGCTGCTGATCCGAGGGATAACCAACCCCTGTGAAGGAATTTGCAGCGTTTTGTATTTCTGGCTTGCTGTGGCCTCAAGTGAAATCTCTGAAGCCAATCGAATGGCTCACCCCAGGACATGACGCCTGTTAGCCTACATACTCGTCATTTCCAGTTTCCTCTCCTCTCATTCCCTTTCCAAGGTCCTATTATCACTTTCTGACTTCTAAAATCCTTTTTTCCAACTCTAATTTAAATTGGCTCATATTAATCACTCACTTTCCCGTAAAGAACATCGCAGTTGTACAGAGGCTTGATGAGGGACAAGGTTCCATTGGGAAATGAAACGTTACCTCCAGGAATATCTATTGAGCTTCCAAAATCCCTGAGGGAGACGTTCTTCAAGTCTTCCCCCACTCTGAAAAGCCCCTTGAGCCGTTAGGAATGCATTGTTCCAAGTATATTAAAGTCAACTGTCCGATTCACTCACTTGGCTTTCAAACAATTCATAAGACCGTTGACAGACATGACGAATTTTTCTTTCGCGTCTGCTGGTAAGTTTTCAGATACTTTGCAGAGTCTGTCATCGATGTAGTCATACAAGTTCCACTGCGAGGGCAATGTTGGGCTCGTGAAAAAGGTCGCTGCCTCGTTCAACACATTCTTTGCCCAACTGTAGAATTAAAAGGGGAAATATGAATTTAATTCAAACATACCAAATTTCGGCCACCGGCCGTCCCCCGTTGTGGCATAAAAGAAAGAAAGTTCTATTTTTCCCTAGAAAAAATGAACATGCTACTTAAAGCTTGGATATTGTTACATTTTTGCATCCGCGTTGTCATCAGCCATTTTCCCGTCCGTTGTAAAAGTGTATTCCTTCCGCTGACGTTTCTCCGTCCGAGGGCAGAGAAGGCATTCGACGTTGGCCAAATTGAAAATTGGGTTGGCAACGCTGGCACCTTCGATCTGATAGGCTCCGAGTTCGATGTTGGTTCGATTCATTTTGCACGATTTAATTCTGCCTCCAAGCCTGTCGCAAAAGTTTGAGTGTAGGGCGGGTTTGTGAGACGTACAGAATTGTTTCACACTTCTATTTACATTTTTTCCAATTTTGTCCTCAATAATTTCCTCTATTATCCGTTATTTTTTCATTTCTCAACAGTTTATCATCCCCATTTGATATGTTAATGTTACATTAGCTGCTTTCTGTAAACCGGCCTTATACCATTCCATTCTTTAGACCTTAAGTGCTAGAATCATTTCTTCACATCAATTTTTACATTGTCGGCCCAAAGCCACTTATTAAGCATCGTCACTCACTGTTTCTGAGCTTCGAGAATCGTAACGTCGTGGATGCCGGCTTTTCTAAGCCTTTCAGCCGCCGAAAAACCTGCGAGACCACCGCCGATAATGAGAACCCGAGGCGGCCTGTTTTTCAAATGTGGGGTAACACATTTGGCCCGTTCAGTCACCGGAGTCAAGAGGAAATTCGGAACAATTTTGTGTTTGGCGACGTGGGCCACTTGACGACAATGCACGGTGCATCTGTGACAAAAACCATGGTTAATTAAAAAAAAAAAAAAAAAAACATGGAATTTAGGCGATTTGTGTAGCTTTTACGAGATAAGGGACAATGTATGCTCATGGCATGGCGCTAAATGACTCCCAAAGTAGGAGTTCGGACACAATGAATTGTCAACACTATAAAGCATTGCTGAATAATGGCATGTAAGTCATGTTTTTCATGCTTCTGTCGCTTCTTTTCTAGCTATACATAATGCCTACAAGGGTTTGCGCCACCGGCCACAATCGCCATTTTCGGGAGCCGCTTTGCAACGCCCAAATGGCTGCCAGTAGAAGCAGTTTATTATTTTCCATAAAGAATGTCTCGATTGAAGCTCTCGCTCATCGCCAGAAAATCACCCGTGCCTTTATACTTGCCTCTCATCGGTCCTCCCAAAAACTAAGGATAAAAGCTCTGTTTTGACTATTTTGAAAGAACATTTTCAAATCCATGCCCTTTGTTGGCATTAATCTAAATCCTAGTTTAACATTTTTTTAGCCAAAATAAGCGATAAAGGCCATAAATCCAAATTAGCAGACAAATTCCTGAAAGTAAACGAAAACATGAGGTACTCAAGTGAGGCGTTGTGGTAATGATAATTGTTTATTCTCTCGAAAAATCGTATATTTTTCCAATTCCATCCATTATGGATGGCTTCTCTCTGTTTTTGAGAGGGAAAACAGTATTGCACTCGTGTCAAAACTTTTAGATTTGAGTGGTTTTGTTTTTATCTCTTGGTGGATCACTCCAGGAAAAAAACGTCTGAATCTTCTACAAGTGGTCAAACGTCCCAGGCCAATTAAACAGCTCCCAGGACCTGACTGCATCTTACTAACTAGCCAACTTTCCAGTTGATATTCCCGGTTTCTCGCCCTCTAGGGACCCGAGGGTTGGTTCTGACCCCCGTTTCACTCCACTAACAAGCTCCTTGGAGAAAGCGAAAATCAACAAGTGCCAAAAACACCAAGATTTGAATCAGTATTAACAATTGCGTATTGTTAATACTTCACGGCAATTTCGCCTATCAGCCACCGTTGAAAGAAATCGAAGCCAAAGTTAAGTAACTTTTTGACCAACGGACACACACCTGCATAGTGTTGTTCACTTCGTCAAAAATATACATTCAAGGTTTTACCTGAGTTGATGAAGGAGAATCCTCTTGTTGGTGAACATGCTTTTACACCGAAGGAAGCTAAAGCGGTTCACACTTCGATTGCCTATTTCTAGATTATTTTCGCTCTCGATGTTGTTTATTCGTCAGCACAGTGTTTCTAAGAGAATTTCATCGCAGCGAGAGTGATGCTATCCAGAAATACAACCGTTCCCTAGGAAATACCAAAATTTTTGAAATATGCTCTGTTAAATCAAAGTTCTTCCTACGTTTACAGCTTCCGTCAATCAATTCTGTTCATAGCTCCAAAATTTTCAGTTATTTTTTGGTTATTTGTTTCCTGACCACCACTAAAAATGGTCTACGAGGAGTGTGCCACTTGCGCGAAGAAGTTAACCCTCGAAGATACCGTTGAATGTATCGACTGCTCAAAGAAGAAACACGCTCGTTGTGCCAAAATGGATATAAAAGAAGTCGGTAAACGTCATTGGAGATGCAGGAGTTGCTCGCGTATGAAAAGTCGCGAACGAAGAGCAAGAAGTGCTGACACGTCTAAGCCTTTGAGCAAGGCGAGTTTTCACTCAGATCTTGGATATTTTTAGTCTTACAATACATGGAGAAGCTCTCCACGTACATTTAACAATTGATAAATAAGGATTTAAAAAAAAGTTTATTCAAAATTTCACAGGGGAGTCACAGGGGAGCTGGAGATTCGCTTGGTAAAAAGAAGAAGAAACACAAATCGCAACATAATTTTGATTTGCTAAGTAAGTGATTCTGTGCAGGTTTGAACGTGAATCAAATGTTTAAAAGAACCATTTGGGTTGTTTTTTTTAAACACGCTGTCATTGCATCTTTATTCAAGACAAATTGAGAGATGAATTCGACAAAAGTGTTGCCAAAATTAAGCAACTAGAAGATACTGTCGTCCACCTCGAAGACCGGTGTCATGAACTGGCCAGTACTAACGAGAAATTTAAAAAAGATGACGCGGTCTACAAACTAAAAGTTGAAGATTTGGAGCAGAAATTGAGGTGAATGTTAGACGAGTTGTCGGTAGAGCGTTACCGTGACTGAAAAGTCGCATAAAAATCGCATTCTGGAACAAAAATTGGATAGTAAACACAAAACGAGTCACTTCGATTTATATTATTATTACAAGCATTTGAAGCTCCAACTTCACTAAATTTAATAAAATTTATATTTGTTCTCTATAATACAACTCTTTTGACCACAAAAGCATACAGGAGAGAGTATCGAATACTCAGCGTCAGTTTTAAATTGGAATATTTTCTGACGTAACTCCCATTACAGGAAAAATACAGTCGACGTATGGGGGGTTACAGTCTCCGACAGAGACGACGTACTTGATTTAGTTCTTCGTCTTTTCAATGCGATGGACTGGAAACGCGGGGTAGACTCGATAGAGAGCGTTGGCACATCCCGAAAGTCCGATTTTGACTTCGACGTTGGAGCGCGACTGTGCAAAGTTGATCCATTCAGTAAGTACTTACTACTTAGCTGATTGCGAGATGTTCAGCAAAACGTTCAGCTCATTATAAGGAATTTTCCTCATATTGCTGAGCACTCATAGCACTTCCTGTTGCCTCTAAATGCCTCTACCACAACCAACCTTCAAATTTCACGACGAAGTGCGACCAGAATCTACAAATTGAACAATTAATTCACATACTATTCTCTTCATTTAAGCTCCTAGAACAGTGATGTGGATCAATTTCCTCTCAAACCGGGATAAAGACGACTTTCTAACCAAATGGAAAACAATTGAACAATCTGGTGGGCTCACTTTAAAGCATATTGGGCTCATCGGTGAGAGAAGAATCAAAGTTGAACAGAGTTTAACTTCTTACAAGTTACAATTGTTTCAAGCTGCTGTGGACAATGCAATCGAAAATAAATTTCAACGGGTTGGCGTCAAAGATGGGGAGGTTGGTATTAAAAATCGAGAAATCCTCGAAACCGTAGTTCACTATAGTACTTCGTTAAGATGGCATTCGTCAATGGTTTTGTACACTTTGATAAATTCCTTATTGATGTTACGTGAGCAGGTGTTTATTCTCAAAGACTCGAAAGGGCCTGTTTTCTTTGTGAAAACCTGTCAAGATCTAGAGAGATTGACCGAATCGCAAAAAAAGGAGCGGAATGACGCTTAACGACGTCGGTAATTACCGGTACCGTTGGTACCTTTCAAGAGAGGATAACATCTGATCAGAAAAAATAGTTCCAGAGGACGTGATTTAAGAAAGTCAATAAAAATCACGTCGAAAGACACTTAACAATGAGAAAAAGTGTTGTTTCATTTCAGAAAGGCCTCACAAATTTGCCGTAACATCGGTACTTGCACTTCGTAACCTACGTACTACCAACCATTCGGTAAATTTATCAGTTCGAGATGAATCAAAAGGGGCCAAAACAACCAAATTTTTGTTATGGACCTGCAGAAACATTATTTACGGCAAGTTGTCTATCCAGGCACTTATTCTAATTTGTCACCGGATTTTAATTGTAGTTAAGCGTGATGATATTTTAATGAACCAAAAAATATATACTAAGTGTTGTGCCACTAGATGAAGAAAATACCTTGTTTGCAACAAAGTGGAGATGTGAGCAGAGGAAAAACATGAAACTTCGCTCTGCATTTAGAAATTTCTCTGCATGAGTCATTCTTCTGAACGGGTTTTGTCCTACTTCACCTGAAAGAGACAAGGACCCTTGTGTGCAATTTATTGATCTTTTCCAATTTTGGATTGTTATTGTTATTGGGGAAATCAACTACATCCATGTACGCGAATCAACAACAACAAGTTTTGTTCCCCAAGGAGAAAAATTTGTTTTCGCATTCTAACTACTTTCTTTGTGAAATAAATAAAGAATCGCCCATTTGGGCAACATTTATCTGCAGCTAATTAAGTATGCATGTTTTACTGAAATTCGCCTGTGTGAGGCACTTTTTTCAAAATAGATATTGTCATACTACCTGGCCCTTGCCTCTTTTGTCAGATGCCTGCTACCATGTGTGTCCACAGGTCACGTATAGTGGATCGGCCGTTAGATATTGTGGTTAGCTGCGATCAACAGTCGAATAAGCAATCGCAGACAAGGGCTCCTCGGAGGGGGTGGGCCAATTCTTGACAAGGGTGGTCTTATGGAATACCCAACAACCTTAAGAAGATGAGCGATAGGGGCGAAGTCTGCCGCCTCTTAAAGATAAACACCAGTCAGGAGGGTTGGCTCCTCAAGCCTTGGATGGCAACCATTTAAGGTTTTGGAAGTCCCGACAGAACATGGTTCTGATACTCCAAAATTAGGGGTTGAGCGAAGGACTAACAACTCTTCCGTGTAGAAAACTGATTGTTACGAAACCCAATCAAAGAGAAAAGCCGAACAGATTTAATGGCGAAAGAAATGGAAATCGGAAACGGAATAAAATACGAAAAATTATATAACTGAGGCCACCTGGAATGCGCTAACCATGTTGAAGGAGGTTAGGGCCTACACTGGGCTGTAGCGCTGAGAAGAAGTTGTCATAAAGTATTTTCAGGAACTTGAAAGGCAACTGTGCTGCTACAGTCTTAGGAAGTACGTTTCTGATTACAAATATGCATAATATGTGTAGTACCACTAGATATAGGAAATGTTAATTTCTCTGCTATACACATGCACCTCAAACGTCAACCACAACTTTACTTCTCAATCAAACCATTTGTCTGCCTTTCTGCTTGCATACTTTAATGTCCTCAATGCTACCGCAGAAAGGTACCTAATTATTGCAAAGTTATTTTTAGATCCTTGAAAAAGTGGAAAAATAGGAAAATATGATGAAATTACGTTTGTACCTGTATCTCAAGTACAGTTCATTACAATGTGAAGCCAACTTACCAATAATACCGTTATAAAAATGAGTTTGTAACTCTCAGCTGGATACACTAGGGAAAAACAAGGTACACCTAGTTTGGTCAACGTTCCTACAACTGTTGGTCTTGGCTGCTTACTGTTCCCCCACATCTGCGACGAGGGCAACCAATTTAGCTAAAATGTGCTATTTGGCGGACCCTCAATCCACTTATTTAAAAACAGGATTCTGGGCCCGAATTTAAAATTAATAACTATAAATGATCCAGGTATTAGCGTTTCTGCAAAATATCGTTTCATTTACCTGCTTAGCGTTTTCATCAAATTTTACGAATTTTTCAAAATATATCTTGTACGTCTGAAGAAAGAGAGAGAGACAAAAATTAGGAATTCCGTTTACTCGAAAGCCGTTGGAGTTGATGATTGGGTAAAGAGATTAAACAAATCCTGCTCAACAGTAATATATTCACGAACAAAACTCTACGTTATGCACAATAATTTGTCCGTTGGAACGTACAACAATTGGCTACACTTCAGATCTAAAGAACCTACGTTTAATTGGCTCACATAAGGAACATAAAGTACCATTGTAGGAATCTTTTGAGTCGTAGTGCCTGCATTTGTAGGTTATAGATTGTATCATGTGTTACAGTGCACAATGAAAATTGCGCAAAACGGCAGTCAAATGGCTCACAAGAGTCAGTTTTTGAGTCATGAAACTGGCTTTGGAATAATATGTGAATCGTATTAGTACGACATGCTCCCTACGTCAGCCATACCAACACTGACAAAGCACTCGTTTTCTATTTTACGCTGAGTCGCGTCTAGACAACAAAATACCTAAGAAGTTGGTAACCGGTCTCCTTAGCAAAGGTGATCTACGTATTTTACGTGTCCTCCCATTCTCGAATTGTTCAGCCTCCTAACATTGGCACCCGGACATGAAATAGGACGACGGATGACTCGCAATATCAATATGTGACAGCAATAAAATGGAAAAAAATGAACGTTGGTACTTATTTAGGAATTATTTTTATACAGGGTGTCCCACGAGTTGTTCTCCCCCTTGCTAAGATTGTCCAAATGGGAGTAAACAAAAACTATTTTTAAATCTTACTTTTTTCATTGCAAGGATTTCAAATATTATTTGTGCAGCCCACGCAACTGCGCAACTACAATCAACCTTTTTATTTAAAATGGTAACCCCAATTTTTTCAATTGCATATTCAGATTCTAATCAAAAGTTAACGAAATTTGATCCTCACCAATTTTTTTTATTGCGCGCAACCGGTTTAGCAAGTACGCAAAGTAGCGCAACCCCAAAATTGCCAAATACCTAGTGAAAAATGGTACAGTGTGTCATGAATTTTCATTGCTTTTTCACGTTAATTCACGTTATGTTATCCGTTACATGATTCGACTCAATTTTCGCGGAATAATTACCGGACTTGGTTTATGCTTCGTCCGTTTTTGGTTAGTTATTGTACTTTAGGCGCCTATTTTCAGATTTTTACAGGGTCCAGAGTCCAGCTAAATATTATTTTTAAAAAATTATTTTTTGTTTACTCCTTTTGGACAACTTACTAACAGCATGTGAGGACGTATTCCTATATGGATTTGATCTCATGACGATTGATGAAGAACATTCAAGAGAACATCGACTCTGTTGTTCGATCAACAAGCGAATTGAATAGATATTGTATAAACGAACGAATATTTCTACCTACGACATCCAACAAGATGTCATAGAAGAATTCCATTTTATCGGCATAGGGCCTACATTTCATCATTACAGCGATTAGAAGGTTCACCCTTAACGATTGGTAATTGCCCTAAATGAGTACCCACGCTGAAATAAAAACTGACCTGACAATAAATAATCCCGATCGCCTCATTGTACACAATCCAAAACACATCGTCCAAGTATTTCTCTAATAATTCTAACGTTTATAAATAATATGAATTGACTGAAGGTAACTTGACAACACCTAATAGTCGGGCCTGAACACAGTGGATTACTTTGTACAGTTCATTTTCTCTATTTTATCCTTTTACTGTGAAACTCTACTTTTTTATTCGTCAAAAGTTTTGTTCTATTTTATATTTTGTTTCAGTCCGGAAAGTGGTTCTCACCTACCCAAAATATCGTGTTCCCTTTTATTACCCTTCAGTTTAAATCGCCTAATTGTGTGAACGGCCAACTACTTTTGTTTACAACTACGAGTTAAAAATGTAAAAATATCCCTAATTACTTTGCATATGATGACATATGGTGGACAAGGGCCCGTTCAACAGGACCATTCATACACACAGCACGTGACAATAATCGTCCGATAAATTTAAAAGAAAAAAACTTCAACTATGTGATAACTATTGATAGAGTTTTCAAAAAACTACAACCACACGACAACCAATATGACGTTCCAGTTAGTATAAAACAATTTCTTTTAAAACTATTCTTACACAATATTGCACTCATTGTCGCACGAAAGGCGCTAAAGTACCGTTAGAAGACAACTACATTTCATAATTCTAATTTTTACTTATTCTATCACGACCCACTGTTCCAACAACAAAAAATAACGATGATTTTGTCTTTTAAACCGTTCAACTCCTTACATGAGGACTTCTGAGCTTGATAATAGTCTGTATATAATTGTAAAAAAGTCAATATATAATAAAATAAATAAGCTAAAAAATAAAATTAGAAACATATTTGATGGATTAAACTCATACGAAATCGCCATGGCTTATCACAACCACATTAAGAAATTAATTAGAACGATGAGGGGCAATGAGTTAGTTTTCCAACTATAAAAAAAGGTAACTTCAACAACATAATTTTCATTAAAATTACTCCAACTAAGAAGAAATTATCAAGGAACAAAAAATACCGGAAGTTGACTTTTCACCAAATAAATGTTACAATAACTGTTTATCTAGGTAAATTAATTGTGGAAACGAAGTGAGAAAAAGTGGAATACTTATTCATTAGGGGCTGGACAATAGAAATGGAAGGAAACTGATTTCCATTAGAGAAAATTAGGCCAAAGTGCATAGGTTGTAACCAGTGGAGACATTAAAATCTCTTTAATTTCATTGCCGATTCGCTTTGACGAATCTAATTTCTGGGAGATTGCGAAGAATGATCAGCTAATGACTTTTAATGATTCAGCCATCTGGTTCTATTAGGATATAAGTCTTCCACTATTTATTTTAGGAAGGAATTTCAAGTTCTATAAATAATTATTGAAAGGGCTGAGACTGAATAAGTTCATGTGGTTTATCGAGTTTGAAGATACGAAGAAACAAAATACATAATATAATATTTTTTACGAGTCTAATTATGATTAACTCGACCGTTAGAGAAAACTAAGAGAATGAGAATTAAGTGAAGTTTTCTTAAGTCAAATTTGAATTTCCAAAACAAATTTCAGAGCTTTTCAAATCGAATAATATAGAAATATATGTTTTGCTAATCATTCGTCTGGAAAAGATGAAACCTCTTTCTAAAGTTAGTAAAGTTCATCAGTCTAATTTCGAGAGCTGCCATGAATGTGACCAGGGCTTGTACTGAATTATTGATCTCATTTTACAGAAAATGAGATCAATAATCTAGTACAAGGGGTGAAATAATCTCTACATCATATTAAAACTGCTAATCCATGATAAATTCACTCACCACTACAGAAAGAGGACAAAGTTCTGGAGTGCTTATCGTTCTTCCGTTCAAAACGAAAATAAATAAGGTTCGCGGCTATGTCAATTGATTAATTTGAAAAAAAATGACCAGTTTGGCGAATAAGAAGGACAAAACTTATTGACTGAAACAGAATCAGGAAATCATGAAAGACGCCCTATCCCGCATGGGCTCTTCTCTCGAGCAATGCCCTATGGGAGAATATCAATATTAAATAAATGTGAAAATATGAGTGCGGATACAGATTTAAATACGTATAACATAAACGTTCACAAGAAAAGTAATAATAATAATAAAAGTATAGATATAAGATGCAATTATTTAATTACTTGTATATTTTTCAATGATTTTTTTTTTCTAGAAGTACGTTTTGCGATTATTTTCTTAATATTGAACTGTTACGCTTCATCCCTTAAGGGTGAGATCTCACAATTACGGAATAATTTTTAATTTGACTAAAATCAATGTCATTCTAACGCAAATTCAATTTTCAGGGAATAGGGTGAATGCCCAAATGTCTTCTCCTCACAGGTTCTCACGTCCTCACACGATTCCCAAGTTATCTACTTGGAAAACCCAAAAAGACTTTGATTTTACTGAAATAAATCTGAATTTGTTGAGTCATTATAATAATGCGATTTTTGTCTTATTTGTATACCTACGTATTCATTTCTGTATCCGCATTATTTTCACATTTACGAATATGACGATCAGGCCTTCAGGACTGGAAAGAAAGTGTCAGAAGAGAAAAAAGTGAGGCTTATTCAGTTGCATGGATTGAGCTTCGCTCTCGCGATTGGAGGTTGGGGATAATGAACCTCTTCAATCAACGCCGCGAGAGCACTTGGCTCGGATCCGATCAGCCCTTTCATCCTACAGCCGACGACGGGTCTAATATATCGAAGGACTAAGTTGGAGTTTCCATATGGAAAGCGGTCTCTTGAAGACGGTCACTTGCCCTCTTTCTTTGCCACCGATGACAAAGACGCAAAATGACGCTGTTTCGTTGTCAGCGCGAGTGGCGCTCATCGCTCGGACTTTTTTCTCTTTGAAGGCGCTATTTTGCGGACTCGAGACATTCGACGCCCTCAAAGACAAAGTTCGAGGTGGGATTGGTTTGAGCTCGATCATTTCCACTGTGCTGCCACTGCGACCCAGAGCATCCTCCAGCAGGCTGTCCGGCGGGCTGTTGAGGGCGTGCACGTATTCCTTTTCTGATAAAATATGTTTGATGTCGGGGCCCATGTAGTTTGGGTTTGAGAAACTGTACGGCCCTTCTTTATCCTTTTTGTTCTTCTCGTTACAAGACGCGACTTTATTCATTGTTTCAATGCTCGCGTAGTCGGATGTTTGGTCGCAGTTCTCCTCAGGAGTGATGATAGGGTTCCCGAACCTAACCGAGGCTGATTTAGGTATCCCCCGTTTCAGCTTGGGCTGAAACTGTTGATGGATTGAAAAGAAATCATGTTTGGCGCTAGAATTAGGGGCTTCTTCACCATCTAAATAAACTAATTTAGTGACTTCTACAGGAGTTAGAGCGCATGATGCCAAGGACGTGAAGTTGGGTACGGAGACGGGGTCTCTAGGAAGAGAAGACTGAGGCACCGTCGTGGAAGGAGACGTGAAAGTTTTGGCTATGACGTGGTGACTTTGAGATTTCACCATTTCAGTCGCTATAAGGGAAGTTTCGGATATACTCTCCGAGCTACTTAACATAGAATAACTACATTTGGCATTTTTCTGACCCAACTTGGTTAGATTCAACTGACTGAATTTGGACAATTCCTTGAGGATGCTGAGATTGGAAGTGCTCGGTGTCGCTCCGCGGAAGCTGGCCGAAGTTTTGGGACGACCGTTTTGTCTGTCGACTGAGCCACCGCCTCTGAATCGTCTTGGTGAACACTTGGCCACGCAGGAGTTGTTCTGGAGCAAAAGCTCTGGGACGGTAAGGGCAACGCTTTCGGACCTTGGCTGTGGTGGGACTCCCTCGAGGGCCAGCTTTTCCCAAGTCTCGGTGGCTGAAATCGTGAACATATTGATCAAACCCACGCTGAGTAATGTGAATATGACGAATCAGGGAATTCAGCATTCAACAAAAATTCAATTGTTTTTCATAATAATTGTGAAAAAACATACCTACCTAATTCAACAAAAGTGAAATAATCTTTTAAAAATGTGAAATCGCGTTTACATTCGGCAAGAATTCACCATGCCGGTGCTCATTTACTTCAACTTTCCTTCTTGTCCTAGGAATAGTACAAGAATATACACGGTTTTATATGCTCTATCCTACCAACCACTTCAGAGAACTTTGACCAATCGGACCGATTTCATCTTTCAAAAATACCCGGATAAATGTAAAATTCGGATGCCGAGGCTTTAAACGCAGTTTTCTTGATAATCAAATTTTCAACGTTTTTTGATAGCCAAAAATATTATATTGGAGTTTTAGAAGACGGATTGGTGGTTTGAGACACTATCTGTCCTCAGTATAATTACTGTTTTATAACTGGCAACTTGGCTGAAATGTTGATCATTCCCTGCTGCTAACTTTGATGTTGTCTCTTTCGCATTTTGAGAGATATTTGTTGTATAGATACGTATTGAGTAAATTTCCAGGGGAGTCGAGAGTTCGAAACTCTTCCTATGTCACTCTTCGATAAAAGAGAAGTTCATATATTATTCTTTCTTCTTGACAAGTCACGCAGGCCACTTGTAGCTGTGTAAATTGGTGTAGACCATGAAAAAGAGGAGCTTCAATAGGGACATTCTTAGAACCACTCTATATTATGACGGGGACTGGAGAGATTAGGGATGTGGACACGAAACCCAATGGGCTATTCATAACAAAACATGTATCTGTGGCTTATCCTTGGAGGCTTAAGAAGCTCCAGAAACCTATTCGTCAGTTGATGGAAATGGATTTAAAAGAAATTAGAACCAAGATAATCGATAACTCCAAGGTACCCATGACCAATTTAACCAAGGACAAGATCGAAAAAGCGATAAAAAATTAAGTTGACAAGATTATTTTACACTCACCGAAATGGAACCTCCACAGTTCGTTGTTAGGCTGGCCGTCCCGTTCACCGCCGAAAATCAACATCGAACTGGGCAACTTGCACGTCGCGTGGCTGTGAAGCGGCCCAGGGCTCACCTTGCTCTTCACTGGATGCCAAATTCGCCTCACTGTTAACCAAAAGCACGTTAATACGGGGCCTAGTCTAGAGTTGTTGAGGAGAATCTTCATTTGTTAAACTTACAAGTGTCGAATCGCCAAAGATCAGACCGCTCGTGGAGATCGGTCATGCCTCCGTAGATCCAGATGGAACTGTCATGAATGACCATGCTATGCTTGTGACGAGCTGGTGGATACACTTTCCCGTTGGACAACAGATGCCACGACTCCGTTTCTATGTTCAAAAAAATTATAATGATGAATGAAGTAAATACTTTAATTAAATAAAAAGGTAAAATATGTTGATAGGGTGCGTAAACCTTAACAAACAAACAAAATTTATAAATTAACAAGAAGGGATGACACTTGGGCACACTGTTACAGTAATGTATCATCATTACAAAATCAAAATTACGCTAAGAAAAATATTTTCTTCTTAATTCGCATTCAATCACCCATCACTTACCGAAATGGAACACCCATAGCTCGTTGCAGGAGCCTTTAAGGTCCCTGTACCCTCCGTAGATTACCATAGTAGATCGGTGAACGAGAGCTGAATGTCCCCGCCTGCCTTTTGGAATAGCCGCACCTTTGCTGCCTTTCACTTTCCGCCACGCGTTTGTCTGAAAAAAAAGAAAGAAAAAAGTGAATTATTTTGTAAGCCTATAAACAGATATCACATTGGTTTAGAAATCATTATTTGCATTTGCACTAATTTTTCAAAAATAAAATTAATTCGAGTTCAGGGTAACTCTTTTTCAATCATCAAGGTTCGTAGAATCAAGACATCTGGATGTCTCTTTGAACACTTTTGTGACCGGTACTATAAACTTTTCACGTACTTTTAACACTTGAGCTAAAGTTGGTAGTTTTACACAGCACTCTAGTTAACCATGATGACCAGCGAGACCAATTTGCCGAAAGCGTCCTTTTTTCCTCGTTGGAAGTAACTACTTGACATCCTTATTCCATGAGTGCTCCTCATCTTCTTTTCATGGCTTCCCCTCGTAGGCTACCATCCCAGGCTGCTTCACAATTCTACCATGATACAATCCCAAGTTCAAGCTCTCCCTTAACCTACGCCTGCGTAGGTCGATAACTTCGGTGTACAGTATCAATGATATTTTTGAGATTCACGAAAATGTCAAGTTTTACTCAACTTCGTTACTTCCTTTATTCAATTACTTTCGTAAATATTGGTTGGATCTGAGATTAAGCGACTAAGAATGAACTACTATTTTTTTCACGCACATTAAAGTTCTACACTTTTTTAAAAGCAATATTTTATTGTTGAAAAATTAATAAAACGTTTATAATTTTTGTTAGCGTAAATTCCTAAAGAATCACTATGTACTTGATGCATTTGGACAACACTTCAATAAGCTTCCTAAAAGTATAAAAAAATAAAAAATAAAATAGAATAAATAAACTATCCAAAATTTGGCGAAATTTTGAATTGCAATAGAGATTGGTTGAAAGCAAGTTGCTTGTACTAGAAGCAGGCATGGAGACCACCATCCTATACATTCATTTAGGCAGCTATACTTAACTTACTACACCCTGGCTCTACGCTGGTTTCCAAGACACACGCCAATTTTGGAGATTTTGCCGACTTTACACAACGATTGACCAAGACAAATCTCCTTCACCCTCATAAAACTTGATATTTGACCATGAAACTATCTTTCAATGTTGTATATACTTATTGACATTTTTTTCTATATTCAAAGTACAGTTACCCTAACACGATAACAACGCGCTCTATCAAGAGGACACAGATCATCTTTCCTTACTGCTCAGATGATATCCTGACTTTTCTGGGCACGCTAAATTATGCATTCTAAACACAGATCCCTTACGTTTGTGGTCCAAAGCATCGGAGATCAATAGAAGCACTCCGGTATCTGGATACCTAGTGCCTATCCAAGGAAAAGAAACGAAAGATATCGAGTCGAAGGGCCGATTCTTATCAGGAATCTTCCTCAATATGTAAGTAGGTACGATAACGTTCAAGTCAAAATTGAGACCTAGAGATGCACAGACAAACCAGACGGTAACTCGTGTGATAATAGACGGTAAAAGAAGGTGTTTTCCTACTTTCACCAACCTCTTGCGACAAACTCCCACAATAAAACATTCTCACGGATGCATTTGAGGAAGGAAACCATTTGCGACGATTTGAGACAGTCAAGGACCGTTCAGTTCGAGCAGTGTTCGAGCGACCGTTGAAGTCTTGGAACAAAAGGTATTGTTAGGTCAGTAGTAAAACCGTCTGCGGGGGAATCACAAACGACTAAGTGGGTACCTATGAACCACAAGGAACTTCCTCGGTCTTGTAACCTTAGAATTCCATCCGAAAAGTGAATAATATTTGTTCACTCGTGGGAATAATTTATTCGTTCGTAGATGAGTTGATTCTAAATTCATCTGAGATTACCATACCGTTCGATATTTCCAATTCAATTACGTAATTTATGTTAACTAATACAATTAAAATAATAAATTTTAAATTTTAAAACATTTTGCGCTCGGATTTTTTGTTTTAAAAGCATTCAAGGGGCTGAAATTATGCAAAAGAAACAAAATGAAAATGTATTCACCATAATTTTGTTTGAAATCTTTCAGACGATAATACAATTACACTGATAGTTGCTTTGATTTCAGGTGTAAGTAGATCGTTTCGTAATTGACCGGAGTTAATGTGATGAAGTTTGCATCCTCGAGAGGATAAGTGAGTGGATTTCCCAACTCTGCTCAGTCACGCAATTCGTAGTCGGTTTACGAAGTAAGTTCCGAGCTCATTTCAAACATGAAGCGAAGATGCAATAAAGTGCCTACTCCTGATTCATTAGTTACGGAGAGTAGGTGGCAAAACAACCTGTGAGAGCGAGCAGGTGAGCGTGAAGCGAGTTTAGAAGGTTGAGAAGGTCAACATTTTCGCGGGAAGGTATTTATTTATAGAGACAATCACTTTGGTCTAACGAAATATTGGATTTCGTGGGTGATTTCAGGCTTTTTGTACGGATGATGATGACTTATATGTCAGTCCGCTGTGTCTACCCTCTTGGGGTATCTGGTGGAACTTCCCATCTTGGTAGCACCACAAAAGACAAACATTACACAGGAGAGTGTCCAACTCGTATTTTCCTTCAACTATTCAGGATAGTGGGAGGGGAAGGGGGATGAGGATGAGTGGAGACCTGGACGAACGTAGAAACGGACTTACGTTGACTTGGAAGAACACTCACCCCCAGGTTCAGCGCGGGGGTGAGAATCGATGGTAAACGAGACACGGCCGATGTTTTTCGGCCGGCTAGTACATCTCCATGGCTACAGCAACCCTCGTCCCAGGACCGCGTTTTGACAAACCGCGATTATACCGCGACCAATACGTGGGAGAAATGATCAGGTCGGAAGTCTTCCTAGACTGGGAATGAAGAGAACAAATTGTTCTCAAATTCGAACCTTTGCAGTTCCCTGGGTGAGAACTGTAAATTTGAGCTGTCATAGATCGCGTCCCCCTAATGCATTTCAATCTCAGTTCACCCTCTGTCTTGAGAATCGAAACAGATAGAGAGGACGACTTATTGACAATCAATTCCCCTAGGCTGCCTAATGATAACTGAGCACACCCCAACAACCGCAGAATAGACAACGAGAAACATCCCTCTTCGCAACTCCTTGATAGACACCCTTCATCGTTTTATTCATCGCCTCTACAATGAGGACGAGTAACCATAAAGTATTCAACACCGTCCATAGTAGTCTATTTATACGTTCCCCTTCACAAGGGTCCAAAATAAATACACTGCCACTACCGACCCCCGCCGTCTTCATTTAAACTTAGTTAACCAGGAAAATTAGTTTCCTAAGAAGAGGTAGGACCGAACTCCCCGCTGGATGATCAAAAGTTGAAAAATTACTTGAGGGTAGCATGTACGAAAATCCGCTAATTGCTACCCCTTTTGACATTTCAATGCTGTGCGTGAAGGAGCATTCAGCAAGTTATTCTACTATAGTTTATTTTTTAGGTGGACATAGATTGCATGCGACAATCGGTGGACTGCAATGGGACCCAAACGGAGACTATGTGCTAAACTAAAGAGGTTTTGGGCCATTTTCACCCAAATGGCGAACACAACGGACGGCAGCGGACATTTTGGATTAAGTATACAAATAATTATGACTCACTATTGTGTTGTAGATCCATAGAGGAGTTTCATTGCAAGCAGAGAATCCAACCTGTAATCAAAGGAAAACATTTTGAATTTAGTTTGGTGGTCCGATATATCATTTTGAAAATATTGACCCCTCGAGATGAGTTTTTGATTGACATGCTCGTACAGGAGCTAACAGAATAATGTGTCTGCCATCTTGAAATGACGTGCTTCGGAGCAATACAACGCGCCTCTTGTGAATTCAGTGTGTTCCTCTCGACCAGGCAATCCAGTTTACTGCCTCGTCAAATGATGTTAAAAGGGTTATTTAGGTTAAAGAATATTTTCCTCGTATTTACCTCGCCTCCGAAAACGTAGATTGAGTCTCGAAATGCAACTGCAGTATGTTCTTGAAGATTCGGTGGGCGATCGCCGTGCGGTTCCAATTGCTCCCAAACTCCTTCCGCTAAAATGAAAGTATCCGTGAATCGTTTCAACTTTTAACGACCAAATCAACGGAAACACAACAAGAATACTTACACAACGAGTAGCGCCAAATGTCCTTCAACGGTATGTTTCCGTTCCTTCCAGCGATGAGGTAAAGATAATCGCCGTGAAGAGTCACGCTGTGCTTGGACCTCGCGGTTGGAGTTTTTTCGGTTTCTTCATTTTTCGGCGGTACAGGACTCCACATCTGGAAGATAATGACCATCGTAGGTTTAGCCATAATTGACGAGTGAGGGAATTTAAAGATGCCTTATTTAATAACTTCACGTAAGGTAAAATCCTGTTTAGGAATAATATTCAGGACCCGGCATTTTGTTCACCAACTAGTGATTTGTTGAATTAACGAATCTAGCCTAGAATATATCGTCGAGCTGATTTTCTGAGATGAAATTTCTTTTATACCCTTGAGCGCTCTGGAGAAAATTTTCAATTTTTTGGGAGCCTTTTATTGGCCATTTTCAACTAGGAGAGAGGGTGGCCATTGAGAGTACCTAGTTTGAATCCACACACTTCGAAACGTAAAGAGTAAAAGTTTGAGTTTTTGTCGAAAATTTCGACTTTCAAAGGTTCGTAAAACATCCTTGACCATTCTGAAATTGAGAGCGCTCTCCCTGTTCAGACTCTATCATATCTGTTATTTTTCAAATTGTATTCATTATTTCATTAGTCGCACATGTATCGCAGTATAGCACATGATTTGTTGAAAAATTAGGCTCACCCCCGTTCCGAATACACGAACGCTGACCGAGCGATAATGTAACGACTTCACCAGACACATTTGGAATTGCATTAGATTTGCTAATTTGTGACATTTTCGTTTTAGGACTTGTTGGACCCTTAAAGAACGGAACGAATGACTATTGGCGGACTCGTTAACACGCCTTTCTTTACATGGCTAACCGAAATATATTTTTTTATGATCAAACATAGTAGTTTTCTTATGTCTGGAATGTACTACTGGTCAGGCAGGATATCTCGCACTCCTGTTAAACTTCCATTCGTGAGCGATAAACACGTCAGAGAACTGCATAGGTGCGGGAATGTCGCCAACGAAATATTCTCACCTTCCCGATGGTGAACGTAGAACCGACGCGATTTCTTTTATATTTCGACCTCAACCCCATTTTTATTGACGAGCTACTTCTACCGAGCCTTGACCGACCCATTGCGGGGGTTCCACTGCTCAGAATAACCACAAGGTTTCAAAATTAAAAGGTTTGGAAAAAACAAATTTAGTCTGAAAGCACAAAATTGACTTCTGTCATGGCATAGAATGAATTTTTAGTAAGACAGTGATTTATAGTTGAAGTATAATACGGCCGACACAGCACAAACTGTTGAGGGTCGATCGATTTCTGCCCTTAATAGATGCAGGAGCTCAACTCAACCTGAGAGCATTTCACGATGTCTCGGCTGGTGTAAATTAAATGAAGAAGAGTTTCTAGTTAAGAATGAGTAGATTTTCTCTGTCTGGACGTTGGTGGCAACGTAGGCATGCCATGGAGGTTGTGGGAAGGCATGGTAGAAAGGCACGATGCTCTCAAGCGTCAGAAGCTTGTTCAAGAAGTGATTCTCTGAATTTTTCTTCTGGATGTATGAGATCACAACAAATTTTCAATTGTAATTTTGATAGTAAGGTGCGCATGGAGGAATCATCACGCCGATCGAATCTTTGTCAGCGTTCCAACGTGATAATCTAGGACGTGTGAAATGAATAAATTTACGGGGAATGGATTCACGGGAAATCTGGCTCTCACTGACGCGTGTGATTCGGTTCGTGGGGAGACTGCAGGCACACGACTGACCACGAAAACCGACCGCTGTCCGATCGATCGACGAATTCCATCAATGCCTACGTGGGCAGGTTTCCCATTGGAGCTTCACTTCAACACTAATTCTGATAATGGGGGAACTTAAATCGTGTTGAGGAGGTGGATGACGTGACAGCAAATTAAGGGTTTACTTACCTACCTGACATTTACGCTCGAATGGTGGAAATTATTTTGTTGTGGCAGTGTGGCTGTCAAAGTAAGATGATTGAATTTACGGGGAATGAATGAGTTTTTCGTGCATTCATGAGGCTATATCTAAAGGGTGGCAGAAACATATTTAGAGATGTCGCATTGAAAAAAAACTAGAGTCCAAGTCGCTATCACAAGAGCCATAAACTTTCCTCATCTAGATTCCGACATGGACTAGGTCTAGAGACGTAGTTCTTGGGACCTATCCAAGGACGACTTTGTTTGAATATAGGCGACGAGCTCCGCTGATAGGAAGGTCTTTCTTTGGGGTGTCTATGTATTGGGCCAAACAGTTAATATATCAGGCAATCAACACTAGAGCTCAGAAGCTCAGCCAGCGAGGAATCTATGGGACTTGAGTTTACATACTCCTCATCAGCCAAGAGGCACTAATTGCTACTTCTGCATTAACCAAGATGACCTGAAAATTGAAAATGTCTTCTATTCCTGAAGCGCTATCCAAATATGGGGACAGGATTTCTGGGTTGAAGCAAATGGGGAATGAGGTTGCAGATCTTTTAGCCAAGGAAATGTCGCCTTCAGAGGTCCTCTTGAAGCGCTAGTTCGCAGTCAGCTTTGCAGTGGCAGAGGCGACCAGGCCTCAGGAAACCAGCTGTTCCTCTCTCTGAAAGGGCGTTTCACGTCCATTTTCACTGGGAACTGCCCTCATCGGTACTGATACGGGCAAATCAGTGACAGCCGCGAGATGCTTACGCTCTAAATAACCAACCAAAAGGGGGAAATCATGCGCTCTCCATATGCCCAGCCACATCAGCAACGAGACAGCGATCTTTGGCGAAGCGTTTGGCGGTGCAGTCATCAAGCCAGCCTCTGATTGGAATCAGTTCATCCATCTTGGAGGTATGGCGGTATCTATAAGGCATATTAAGCCATGCAGCTACTCGCTACTTTGGTAGCAAGGGAATGTTGACACAGTAGGTTCATTGAGTAGCTGGGCCAAAGGCTTCAATTCTCCTCCTGCATTCATGAAGCATAAAAGTAGAATGATGAGCAAAAAAAGAATAAATATGTTAATGAAATACCAAATAAACAAGGTCTCCGTCTCATCTTGACTGTAGTGCTACATTACAAAAAAAAGAAAACTTTTAAAAATTAAAAATTTATGAATTTAGATCTCTCAATCCATTAGCTGCCAACAAACTTTTTTCGCGCATGAAAGTGAATTTGTTCAAAGACAGAGCGAAATTCCACCATCCAAAGCCAATGATGTATATTTTCAAAGACGACTTCAGGGATGCTGACACGAAATAATCACTGTATACATCGAATCCCACGTCCACGGTACATCATCGACCGAATAGGGGTAGTCACCCTCGAGTGTGTTCGTAGTAAGTGGAGTCAGATGGGGCTTAGGCTCCTTAGGGACTTGGGACGAAACATTTCGAGGGGAACGGAACATTGGTAGCGAATTACTTAGCTGTTGTCTGTTTAGTGGTGAGTTCCGAGTGGAAATTGGTGGAAGGAGTGTCGACACCCTTTTGAACTTTCTTTCCCTTTTACGTGTCGACCAGAGGACGATGACGAGCAATGTGATCTTGAGAAAGGAAGGAAAGAAATTGAGGTGTTTATGAGCACTCTTGTTACAGGTTGAATTTTGCGACAAGATCAAAAATGATACCTGTCATGGGAGCTTCAGGACGATTGCATAGTTTGTTGAGTACCTAGAATAATATTTGACAGCCTTTCTGACGCTTCTTTTAGATGTTCCACTCTTAAATCACTCCTTAAACCTACCAGATAAGCAACATCCTCTATCATCGCTTGGAAAACGATTAACATTTGACTTCAAAAGTTGTCTCCTCGATTAACGATTTATCTGAAAGATTTATCACAAGTTCACTACTACCAAAATGCAATTAGGCAAATACTTAAATTGACTACATTATTCATTTATTTAATATATTTTAACTGGCAAACCCAATACAGTAGAACTCTAATTATCCGAATTAATGGGGACCGGGACCCATTCAGATAATCAAATATGTAGTACAAAAGAGAATGTAAAAAAGTAACTTAAACTTGAGTGTTCATCTAGGCAACCAGGAATGATTAGGGCGATAGGGTCATGGGCGGTACGCTCTGCGCATGCGGAAACGTAATATTTTGTGCAAATCAAAATTTGATCCAATTTAGTTCAAATTTAGGGGACTATGCAAATCAGCTCTTAGGTCTCAATAATTGAATCATGATTTAATGAACGTTATGCGAGCATTGTACAATCTTTCAGGTTTGATTCAAATAGGATCTTCACTGTGACAGTATAATTAGGCCCATAACTTTCCGGACAAATAAAACCATGGATTGGATCATCCTTGCTCTCTGTGAATGCGGTGAGGAAGAAAGAAGTCTCTAAATTTTGTCCAATTTTATTCAAATTTAGTAGAAGGTCGCAAGCCAGCTAGTAGGAAGTTCAGTGTGACATGATAATTGAATCAACCGTATTAATTGTTAATTTAACTCGAATGAAGGCAGGTGGTCCCATCCTATTGTCAAATTAATTGAACTGGAAGGCATTGCGCAAGCGCGAGAATAATAACGCGTGACATCAAAATAGTTGTCACTTGGAGGCTTGTCATTGCATTGACAGAGTACTTTCATTGATATAAAATCTAAATATAAATATTACATCGTATATGTGCTCACGAAGGCACAGCCGGATAATACAATGTCATATGTAATGGCCATGTAAATTTGTAAGAACCAATGATCAGTAGGCACCAGGTTTTGATGCGTTTCATCAAGTCTGGGTATTTTGTAATAACATTCTCCTTGTACTATTTGGGTTACAACACTTCCTGATAGTTAACTCTGATTAGCTGTCATGATACCTGCTAATTTCTATGTCATGCGGTAACATGAGATGTCTTACCATCCGCATGTGAGTTGCTTGTTTAGTGGTTTACTGTGTTAGCATCAAGTAGATTGAAGGAGCACATTGATAGCCACATCTCGGAAGCGATGTCACCGGGCAGCATCCGTGCGAGTGAGATCGGATCAATGATCAACTAATGTAGAAATATATCTGGTTCGTACTAAAGGGATGTGATTTGGAAAAGGATCTGCTGTAAGTTGGCAAAGGAAAACGCGGGAGAAATGATAAAGGAGGAAACGAAAGGCGGAACTTCGCTTGGAAGAAAGTCGCGTCGATCACATCATTGACCCGAGCGACTGAGATGAGGCGGCGGCCCGGTTTCGACTGACGGCAACGCAAAACAAACGCGACGGCGCCCTTTGGAACTAACGAGTTGAGGCCATTGCCGCCAAACGTCGCTGCGGATTCACATTCATCATTCATCTTGTTGTGTCTTGTCTTTAATCAAACCTAATTTTCACGTGTTTGGCGGACATTTACCTGATTCACCTACTCACCTTACTCGAGCCACAATTTTGGCGCGTTACTGGTCTTTCGATATGCTCACCTCACGGACGCGAGAAACCGAAATTTCCAACAACATAAAGCAGCAAGATATTATATTAGAGACATTATCGTAATCTAATACGGTTGTAATTCAGACAAATAAATAACGACATCCTGACGCTCCCCTAGTAAATTGCCGCTGGTTAGTACCTATGCTGCCATTTCGAACAATGCGAGTTGACATTTGTATGCCGAATTTGAACCACAACATTGGTGATCTGAACTGAAAACGTTGACATATCTTTCACACGGGTTGGTTATTCCTCGGGCCAGGCGCATGGAGACTCATTCCAATCGATTCAGCGTCCATAAATTAGTGGAAAAAGATACCCCACACGCCTAAATCGTCAAAAATATCTAACATTGGGAAATGGGGAAAACGGTGGGTGTGGCGTGTCCCGGACCCCTTCCAATCAATGCAGGGTCCAAAGTTTAGTGGAAAATGATATCCCACACGCCTAGGTACCAGAAATCTCGAAAAAAAAAAAAAAAAAAAACAATCGAAATAGGTAGATAGACACCCATTTTGACCCAAACCTTTTCCAGTCGAACCCAATCGTTACGGGATCTGTCTCATTGGATTCTGCGTTCAACATTTAGTCGAAAATGCTACCCTAAATGCCTAGATCCCTGACCCGAAAAATTTTCTACTACCAAAATCGGCAATAGTAATAACCAACCAAAACTAGAAAATATTGTTTTTTTTTTTTTGTTTTTTTAAGCCGTGCGATACCTTCGTAATAGATACTGTTAAATCTTTATGAAATTGAACGAGAATTGAAATTATTCTGAATTCAATGCGGCTTTTTCCAACTACACACTAACAGTAGTTCAATTTTCAAAGTTTTCTGAACACCCACTTTTTCAGGCAGCTCGGAACTGCAAAACCAGCATCATTCAATTTTATGTTGAATGATTTACATTAAACCTATCGGCAGGATACATTTTTCGAATTTCCCCCTACTTTTCTGAGGACTAAGCAACGAATATTTATGGTGATACTACAAACATCAACATCTCGATTGTTCGAAGGAGAGAGAGAAAATGAAATTTTGAAAAAATTGTGTATGATTGTCAAACTTATCTTATCTTATGTTGGTGATGTCTCCCAAAAAAGTAGTAGGCAACATGATGGCGAATTGAGTCTACATTCTGTGAAAAGGGGAATACGTTGAAAGACCAGAGTACGGTTGCTCAACGTAATTTTGGGTTTTATTCTCAAACATTTTGACAGATAGTGGAACGATGATGCGAAACTACGTCTAAAGTTCGTAAATCGCTGTCAAGTCTATAAGTCAGGTGAATTTGTAAAAAAAAGATGTGGTAAGATAGAACCGCTATTCTATTGTTTGGAACTACCAAACCTACGTGGTAATCGCGTGATGTGAGATGCGTTTCGAGCCTGGTGAGTGCGTGAAGGTAGCTGGCAGAAATAATAAAGTGGCTGTTATCAAATAAAAGCGTCCTCGTCGGTAATCCAACTATGATTCCCTAATAGGCGAAGACAGATGCATGCTCACGGAGGCTGAATCCGTTCTGAGGTGAATGTTGCAAAATAATTTCAAAATTGTCATCCCGAAAGCGGTTTGTGTCCACTCGTGAATAACGTTACTACTCCGACAAAGACAATGGCGTATTGTACGCGCGTGTCCTCAAGTGTCGCATGAGACTGCCCAAGAGGACTTTTCACTGTCGAGAGTGGGAGTCCCTTGATAAAAGACCGCCACGACTTTTCTGTGGAAACTGTCTCAACCTCGTCGTCATGCGGTCGGTGTTGGTGTTGACGATTCCGTGCGCTATAATCGAAATCGCGAGCGCGATAGTGAGTAAAAACGATGGAGTGACGTTGACGACGACGCCCTCGACGGACCGCGTCGACATAACGACTGTGCCGCAGAATGACGTCCAATTGGCGCCTAAAGCACAACGGAAAGGAGATTATCTCGAAGGTGCCGCATCGTATGAGCACGCACGAATAGCACCATACCCAGGAGGTAGGTCTTAAAACCAATTTAAATAATCAAAATTATAGAAAAAAAATATAAACTAAAGTAAATTATGCGTTGTAGAAATAATCACGATAGGAAAAGCATTGTTTGATTTAGTTGCTTTATAACCAAGCATGAAAATCGGAAACGTTGGTAAAGCGCAAGCAATGACGCGATTATGAAACAGTTAACATTTCTACCTTAACTACTTAATAACTACTCAATCAGTACGAATCAGTCATACTTCTTTAATAGCAAACACGGGCAATCCAGCTGTACCTATGTCCCTGAGGGAACCCCTTTTGATCGCCGATGAAACTAAATCTGTTAAAGAGGCCTAAAAACGAAGAAGAGAAGCAAATAAATTAGTTTTGATTTCATTCCTCCGATCTTGGTTTTATAACTTGGTTTATACTCAAACTGCGTAGATGAACTGAATTTCAAAAGTTTGGTGTAGTGACTTAGAAAGTCACATTATCATTAATTAAAATTAGATTGCCTTATTTATTAAATGAGCCTGATTGAATGAGAATCAACTATTTGAAGGCTCCAGAAAACACAAAATTTGAGTCAAGTTTCAAAAACGTCTACAATACCGTTCAAAAAAAAATAAATAAAAATAAAAATAAAAATAAATAAAAATAAAATAAAAAATAAAGTTGTAAATTCCTTTACAGGGGGTGGTTATTCATCGAAACAGGTGCATGGAGACTCATTCCACTCGATTCAGTGTCCAAAATTAAATGGAAAATGATACCCCACATGCCTAAATTGCCGAAAATCCATTTTGGTGGTAGGGGGTGAAAACGTGTTTTTGTTGCATGTAGTGTATCATTTTCCACTAAATTTTGGACCCTGAATCCAATGGGACGAGTCCCAGAACGAATGACGCCCACCGGAAGAGGTTATGGGTCATAATTGGTGTCTATCTACCTATTTCAAATGCGGGTTTTGAGATTTCTGGTACCGTGGGCGTGTGGGTCATATTCCACTGTATTTTGGACGCTGAATCGATTGGAATGAGTCTCCATGCTGCTGGTTCGAGGAATAATCAACCCCTGTGAATGAATTTGCAGCGTTTATTTGGTTGGAACGGTAAAGTAGAATCTCAAAATTAACTCTGTATTTTATACGACGCTTATCATCCTTCCTACAGATTATGGCGGCTACGGTGGAGTTGGCTACGGATACGGATACGGCGGCTACGACCCGCTCAAGGGGCTCCTTGTGCCGCTCGCGGGGGTGGCGCTCCTAGGGGCGGCCGCCCTCTTCGTTTCCAACCCCGTTCTCCTCCAACTCGGCGTCATCGGTGGTAAACGGCGCAGACGCAGAGCGGTCGCTGACGGCTCCCTACCGTACGACAAACTAAAAGAAATCTCTGCTTTGGAGACTTTCATTGAACAGGTACACACATAATTATTTCGAATATTGAGTGTATCCTGTACGCAGAGGAGCAGAAAAGCAAGTTAGTCGCTAAAGTTTCATAAATATCTGAAACTAAATTAGATGTTGTCCTAATAATCACGATGAAAGAATAATTTAATAAATTCTTCAGAAAACTGGAAGACCTACAGTTATAGCAAATTAGTGTTAAATTAACTTGTTCACTCTGGAGGACCAGACAGCCATGGCCACGCTTAGATGAGAATCGCGAATCGAGAATGTATTAATCGTGGAGAGAAACCCGGGTTTTCGGCATTAAGGTAAAGATGCAACCAACGTACGTTTGTACCAATGTGTAGAAGTGTGTATTCAAAGAAGGTCAGGCACCGATGTTGCCAGGAAGGTTCGGCAAGGTTCCTAGATACTGTAAGGGAAATAACAAAGCAGATGTTCTGGTAGAGCAGTAGGCTAGAGACAGAGCCCTGAGTGCCTCAGCGGTGACCAAAATGCCTTCTGGTTGGGAATGAATGAGCATTGTAGACTCATGTCTTCCACATGGGAAAAGTTGGGGAAACTGTGGGTGTGGTGGGTCCCGGAACCATTCCAATCGATTCAGGGTCCAAAATTTAGTGGAAAACTATACCCCACACGCCTAGGCGGCAGAAATCCCGAAAACACATATTCAAAATGGGTAATAAATACCCAATTTGACCCATAACTTCTTCCAGTGGGTGCCAATCGTTCTGGGACCCATTTTATTGGATTCAGCGTCCAAAATTTAGTGGAAAATGATACCCCACACGCCTAGATTGCCAAAAACCTGGAAAATCCATTTTTCGAAATACACATTTTGGCCCCCACCCCTCCCAAATTCGGTACGATCGGGATGAAAACTTCCAAGGACCGGGCTGGGAACAGACCTCTGACCCAAATTTAAGATTTTTAGAAAAGTTTCCATAACCAAAAGAAGCCCGGACGGCGGACGGACATTTGACTTTTTTGATCTGGACACCTTGAAATGTCCAGAAGAATTTTTCGAGCCGAATTGCATGAAAACATAGGATGATTATTCAAGGAATATATAACCAACAGGTATTGGCGTTAAGGAAAGTTACTGGAAGCATATCTCTAGGGAATGAGGGTTGCTACTGGCCCTTCGAGGAGGGGAAGCGGTACCATCAGAGGTTATACTGGCGATGGACGGAGGGAGGGTGATACTAAGGCTTTTTAGTGGCATCACAAGAGTAGTGGTCCAGTAGGGCAAAATTGTAAGAGGACGCTCTTCCCTGTCGCAAAATCTCAATGCTAAGGGCTGGCTGCTGAAGCTACTTCATGGGTTTAGAAGGGTTGCAAGCTGGACTAAGGATGTAATATATCTAAATTCGTTGGGTTGGTGACGCTGAATTGTCTTATTTCTTGTCAAATTTGATGGTTACTGTAAGAATCTTGTAGAATAGCTTCATAAATTTACGTCTTCCTATCCTCCAATAGAAGGAAAACTGGTGACTGTAACGAACAACAAGCCTTACAAGATTACAACATAGCCTGTTTTAATGACTTCATCGGTCAGAGGAGCGAGCCAAGAACACCCTAGTGTGAAGGCTTCGACAGTCACGCCTACCCACATCTGACTGCCATACGAGTCGTCGAGCCTGGGGACGATGAGATAAATGACCACAGGAGCGGAACTTAAACGAGGTGTGGGGGATGGATACTAGGACAAACTGGCATATAGCATTAGAAGTTCCTTTTGTTGCCTCCACGAAACTGAAGGTACCAATAAGACGACAAAGACTGGTTTTGCGTGAGGTGACGCGGTGTGACGGTCCTTCCTCTTATTTCCTTCATAAGTATAAGCGACTTTCTCTGCTCAACGAGACCCATGTATTGTTTAAATCCACTCGCGTGTGTCTCGTTGACGTAAGACCCACGAAAAAAATCCCAATTAGTCCAACTTCCTCCGAGGAAACTCCCCTATATAGAATACGAGCTAATAATATCACTTGTTACTTGAACCAGAGCCGAAAATAGTTCATTTCAGCTTTCATTTCGTCTCCTAAACACCATCTATTGAGGGTTATAAAGGAGTCCCGAAAAAGTGAGTAGATTTGATAAAAAGAAAAAAAACCCATCGGTTAGACGAGAGAGTTAGGTAGACAGTATAGGCCTACCAGTAAGGTTTTAGATCTTGTAGTTGCATAACGCTCTATAGAGAACAACACATACAGTTTATGGATATCAAGAAACTGAAGGTTTCAGCTTGGACAGGCTTTGTAACAGCGATATTTCTCGGCGAAATGCTAAACATCAAGTTGCACAAGAGCGGGCAAACGTAGTTTAATACCATCCAAAACTATTTCCTCTTCAGTATTTTCTTAAACTCACGGCCTTTCAGATTGTAGTTCAGGTATTTGACATTCTCAATCATGTAAAAAAAAAAAAATAAAATAAAAAATACGCGTTGTCAACATAGAATCTCTATACGGCAATGTAGACTGTTTATTGCCAAGCTGTATTATATTAAAAACTTCCTACAGCTTTTTTGATTTTAATAACTAATTCGTCTTTATTATTATTATTTTTCTGTTAATGAAGCACAAAGATGCCCACCCTAGTGTACATACCAAAATTGAGAAGATGGTAGATCTCAAAATTGACACATAATTTGGCACTGCTAAGGTTCTATTTCATTGAATTAATACACACAGTAAATAGTCTCTTAACGTTCATTTTTTGTTGTCAATATTTTTGTCTCCCAAACAGCGACCGTTGACAATTCAATGTGCCTGATTCCTAATCCAATAACGCTGCAAATTCTTTCATTACTTCGCCTGTACTCATTTTAGCCTGATCGTCAAAAACTGAGACTGGGTATGGGTGAAAATTGGTATTTCATAAATAGTGGTTTTTCGACATTATGTACACTTAGCTGAGGTATAATTTATGTAATTACACTTTTGAAACTGAGTCGATTAAGATAATAAAGCTGTACTAATTGAAACCTACTTTACAGGCATTCTTCGGCTAGGTCACACAGTTTTATTTTGTATTTATTGATTGGAATTACGATGGTTTCTTTAATCAAAAAGTCCAAAATGCCGGTTTTGCCTGTAAAACATGCCCATACCGGGAATATGACAATTACGGGTTTCCGAGTTGAACAATAACGCGGAAATATGACTGTGTTGTCTATGACTCAATGTGTTAGTAGTAGCAGGCTTCCCATTATCCGATTAACGTGGCATGTTATATCAATCTTGTTACTTTATAGTTATTTTCGTTGAGAGCAAGAGGCAACTTGTTCTGAACCATGTGAGTGAGTTCGTGTGACATCACGTCGGGTTCGTTTTTTAACGAGATCATTTTCGATTTTCAGTTGCCTCAAGCGCAGGTTATGAAACAAGAGAAGAAACTCGTGGCTAATTACCTCAAGTGCTCAAGTACACTGGGGAGCATGTGTCTGGAGAGGTTGGCGTGTGAAATACAGAAACCCTCGTCCAATTCAACTTCTCTCGAGAGACAAGTCTTAGACATGTGAGTTCAAAATACGCGTATCTTAAATGCCAGCCAAAGACAAACGTAAAATTCGCTTACTTTTTTTCATTTCTCTTTTTCAGAGTCACGAGTGAAATGATGAAAAACGAATATGTTCCCAAAGACTTGAAGCAGCGAATTAAAAAGGCAGAAGAGGTTGGGACAGAAAACGGGAAGTGCGAAAAATATTTTTGCAGCACTGTGGATTTGCAATAGAACTAAAAATGATGTTTTTTAAATAATTCAAGTTGTAAATATTTCTTTCAATTTCCCAAAGACTTCTCTGTTAAGAACGTTTTGTCACTTGTTCAAATAATTATATTTTTTTAAAATATACATTATTTCATCTAGGAGCCTTCGAGGTAAGAATCCGTCTATTATTTTCCTCTTCACCTGTGCCCCAATTATCATAAAGAAGCTAATGAGGACGCAATTAGCTACTTGTAGATCGATAACTTAGAAATATCATTTCCTTAATAGACCTCCGACGCTAAATCGATTCAAATGGGTTTTGAGTTGATTTACGCCTATGGAGACTGGGTTTTTGGTTAGATTGGGTATTTTGAAAATGTATATTTTGAAAGTCAATCGCTCCGATTCGGCCCAAAAATTTTAAGTTTTAAAGTTTCCAGATCAAAATTAGCAATTGTCCGTTCGCCGTCCACCATCCACGCCGACTTTGGTAGCAGACAATTTCCTACAAATCTGAAATTTGGGTCATGGGTCCACTAAATTTTGGACGCTGAATCCAACGAAATGGGTCCCAGGACGATTGGCATCCACCGGAAGAAGTTGTGGGCCAAAATGGGTATCTATCAACCCATTTTGAATATGTGTTTTAGATATTTCTGGTACCTAGGTGTGTGGGGTACCATTTTCCACTAAATTTCGAACGCTGAATCCAATGAAATAGGTCTAGAACCCGCCACACTCTCTGTTTCCCCCAATTTCCTCACGTTGAAGAAATGAGTCTCCATGCGCCTGGTTCGAGGATTTTCTTTAGGACTCTTCTATCAATCCTTCTTTCAATAACACAGTACACAGTGCAGCGAAGTTCGCTCTACACTACCTTGTGAATAGTAAATATACCGACAAGATATCAACCGAATTTCTCGCCCCTAGAGACATTAGGGTGGATAAGCTGAAAGCATACTACAATTCTCTACAGGCTCATCAAGTAAACAAGAACAGGATTGATAGCACTCGGCGACAGTATACTTTTCAAACGGGCAATAAAGTATATATCGAAAATGGCACCAAATAGGAAGGATGAAAATTTGTATCGGCTCATTCCCTATCGTCGAAAAACTTCCAGAATCTGTTTTTGTCGTTGATGTGGGACTCGCAAAAAGTGATAGACGTCTGAACCACATAAGCCAGTTGTTACCCTACCAGAACCAAGAAACTATATTTATTTATTTATTTACTTTCACCGGCACAAAGGGAAAACCCGTGCTCAGTTGGTGTTCAAACACTGTCATGTAGTTGTTTCAATTTTATTAGTATTTTACTTATTCCTTTGGAATTGGATGTCTTTCGTTATAGATTCAGGTGAGCTGGTGCAGCCGGTAAATACGATGTACCTACTCCAACATTATTGTATTAATTTTCACTTTTGTAATATTGTTGTTATTTTTGGAATTACAGTATTCAACTGCATCTTAACAGACCATTGATTTCGGGAGGTAGAAGAAAAGAGAAGGCCTGTCTTACATGTAAGTAGGAATATACATGACGGTTCTATATTAATAAAAATATACTTTTATATTACTAGAACTGAGGTTAACTCTATACAAATGAAGGATCAGTCAGCGAATTCTATTGACTACCGTTGCAACTATTGAGTAACAGCAAGAGGCCATTAGATGACATAACCCCCATCGCCGCACAATCCGCGGACGGGAGCTTCTCAACAAAGCCGCGAGATCGAGTTTGTGATTGCGACTTCGCCTATTCAACCCCGCAACCTTGTTTACAGGCCTTTTCTGGTGAGACTGATTGAGGAAAAATATATTAAAACACTGCAAATTCATTCACAGGGGTTGGTTATTCCTCGGACCACGAGCATGGAGACTCATACTGATCGATATAGCATCCGAAATTTATTGGAAAATGATACCCCATACGTCTAGGTACCAGAAATCTCAAAAACACACGTTCGAAATTGGTAGAGAGATACCCATTTTGACACATAATCTCTTCCGGTGGGCACCACTCGTTCCGGGACCTGTCTCATCATATTCAGCGTCCAAAATTTAGTCGAAAATTATATCCCCAAAGCCTAGATCGCCTAAAATCGCGAAAATCCATTGATCAAAGTACACTATTTGACCCATTCCCCCCCAAATTTGGTCCGATCGGGCTGAAATGTTTTGAACCCCAATAAAGCCAAAAATGGTTTCCTGACCAAAATTTCAGTTTTTCAGAAAATGTTTCACTTCTAAAAATAGTTTGGTCGGCGGCAGGCGTACGTAAATTTTGGGCCGAATCGGAGAGGTTGACTTTCTACATAAAAGTATAGGGTGATTATTCAAGGAATAACTAACCAAAAATCGAAGAAAAGATCAAAGATAGGCAGCAACATGAGAAATAATTGTGTAGGTATTTACCCGAAATTAAACCTAATGATTATTCCCTTCAAAATGGTAAAGAACAAAAACTACCCTGCAGCATCGATTTGGAATTAATGTGATTCCCCCGTTGATTGGGGAATAACGTTTCTGTAATTAATTAGCCTAAAACGGTGATAATTGAATTATGGTCATGTTAGGAAGATTTCAATGAATTTTGTAGGGCTCAAAGTGAAGATGTGCAACACCGGCATTTCTCAAGGAGAGCTACACACCGGTGAATGATGTATTGATAAGCTGACTGACTCTTTGAGGGCGAGAACTTACCAAAAAGGGGGAATTCACTGATGTATTCCGTTTTCTATCAATAATGACTCAGAATGACAGGACGTTTCATGGATGAAAACCGGATCAACTTGGGATGAGAAGAACAGGCTCATAGTTAAATTTTCCTGTTGTAGATAATTTTCAAGGATCCTTCTTCAAGGATTGGTTCTTTTTTCATAATTTCGTACAAGCATACGGTTCTCCAGAAATCAAGCTTTGTTATAATGCCGATTCACAAGGGGAAATCGTGGGATCGCGAGAATTCCTTGGAAGCCATGAAAGACATTTTTACCTGTAAAGAGCCTGAACCAGATACGCAAATAAACATGTTTATTAGGAGCTGAAAGGTAAGGATCGCGGCACGTGGACGCTAAGGACGAATGGAGGGAGCAACACGTGGTGGGGCGAGGCGAAGGAATCGATCAAGATGAGGCACTCTCTTCTGACAGCATCGGGTTTGCTGGCGGGCGTATCAGCTTAGGAAGGAGGAGGAGCCTCACTAGGTATTTATTTCCACTGAATAGCGGGTTAATGGGGTCATACGCCTCACAGAGCGAAATTCTCCAGTATCACGTATCAATGTTCGCGCGTGGAATGGAGAAGCCAAGAGAAATATGACTCTAAAAGAGAAATAAGTGCGGAGTACCGCCTAATTATCCAAATTGTCTGCCTCCCAGTTTGGAAACCGAAAACTAAAATCATCGTTTCTTTTGAAAACCACAGATGGACTAATTAATTAACAGAAGAAGAATTAAAGAAGAGAAAATACTTATTTTGAGAAAAATATTAAATAAATAAATACATTTTTCGTTATAAAAATAAAATGAAAAATGAGAAACGAGGAATAACTTGAAAATATATTACCTACGCGATTTCTTATGGCTAAAAGCTAAGCATATTAGATAATGTTGGAACACTGTACTACTACGAACAAATGGTGTAGAAGGGGGATGAATAGCCACGGACGATCTTGTGGGATCTGACCGTGAAGACCGTGACATATCAGGAGCGAAGCAAGTTGACAAATGGAATTATCAAGACAAATTAAAAAAGTCTTACCACATTCATTCGAGTTTACAATCTATTCACAAAATCCATAGCCAGAACAAAAAAAAAAAAAAAAAAAAAAAAAAAAAAAACCTGGAAGCCCGAAAACAAGAGGTGCGTTTCAGATAGGGGGTTTCCACCCGTCTTTGCGGCAATCTTGGGTAAATGAGTGACTTCTTGGTCTAAGTGGTGCTAAGTGTGGGTTGACAAATTCACCCCCAATTTCAAGAATTCCAAGAATTTCAAGAAAACACAACGATTATACAGACATAAATATTTCTATGAATCAATTCATGACATAAATACTCAACTTGAAAAAGCGCTGCAAATTCTTTCACATCGGTGGCTTATTCGGACCAGGTGCTTGGAGACTCATTTTTCAACATGGGGAAAATAAGGGAAATGGTGGTTGTGGTGGGCCCCGGACCAATTCCAATCGATTCAGCGTCCAAAATTTATTTAAAAACGATACCACACTCGCCTGGGTCGCCAAAAATCTCGAAAACCCATTTTTCAAAATACCCATTTTGACCCCCCCCCCCCTATCGGTCTGATTGGACTGAATTCTATTGGGGTATCAAAATTTTGGCGGGGGGGGGGGGGGGAAATGTGTACTTTGAAAAATGGATTTTCGAGATATTTGGTGATCTGGGCGTGTGGGGTATCACTCTCCACTAAATTTTGGACGCTGAATCCAATGAGACGTATCCTGGAACGATGGGCGCCCAGTGAAAGTGGTTACAAGTCAAAATGATCTTGTATCTACCTATTCCGAATGTATTTTTTTTTTCAAGATTTCTGGTACTTAGGCGTTTGGGGTATCATTTTCCACGCGGGGGTTATCATATTAAATTATGGACGCTGAATCAATTAGAATGAGTTTTCATGCTTCTGATTCGATTAATAACCAACCCATGTGAGAGAATTTGAAGCGTTCTTTGATCTAGACACCATGAAACGCCAAGAAAAAATTTTTGGGCCACATTGGAGACATTAACCAACCAAAAATCGAGGAGGAAACTTTGTTCTGAATTACACCAGTAGCTCTTCAGGTTACATTTACGTCTGCATTTACATTTGGCGGAAGCTTAATGCGCATGTACGCATTCAGTGAAGCGGATGAATAGCAACGAGCAAGGAGCAAAGGATCAAAATCAAATACTTGCGAGGGAAGGCAGGTGAACAACGTGGGGCGTTTTAGCAAAGGAGAACAAAGAATTGACGAAAGCAGAACCAAGCCACTTTGCTCACGTCATTTCACAAATTTAATTTGATTTGCTTTTCTTCATCCTATTCTTATACGCTTTAGGTACTTTTTAATTATTTTTTTACATTCTCTAAGTCTTTGAATATGAAACCGTGTGTATAATGGCCAAGTTGGAATCAAACTGGTTCAATACACCAGAACCCGTTTTTATTGGACCAAAAGTAGAATGAGGAAGATATTGTTGACGTAAAATGTTCGGCAAATCCCTTTCCACACTAAGGTATTGTTGAAGGTTGAGAGCTTTCATTGTTAAGGTGCTAAGCCAACTATGAAATTCGCTTTGACATCACTCAATTGATTGATCGTACAATTCCCCTCAGCCGTTTCCTATAATTGAGTAAGTCAGAATTTTAATGACGAGGATTGGGAAGAGAAGGTATTTGGACGTTTTTATCTTCGATTACCCACCATTTTGGTTGGTTATTCCTGGAATAATCAACCTGTTTTCATGCAAAATGTCAATCTCTCCGATTAGGCTCAAACATTTTTTTCTTGGCATTTCTAAGTGTCTAGATTAAAATAAGCCAATGTCCGTCCAGGCCGTTTTCGGTACTATAAAAATTTCTAAAAATCTGAAATTTTGGTCAGGGTCCCGTTTCTAGCTTTAGTTGATCCTTAAAACTTATCAGCCCAATCGGATCAAATTTGGGGGGAAGGGGTCAAGATGTGTACCTTGATCCATGGATGTGTAAGCCTCTCTCGAATTAAAATGTGTTTGAATTTACTATAATTTAATTCGGGTTTCTTCGGAGAGTTTGGAAGGGACCTAGCGAGAAGATACGGGATGTAAGTCCAAGACTTACGACTGAGCAACTAGGGATACCAAGGATGAGCATAAAATACATTGATACAAACTGAATTATAATTGAAAACAAGGACACGTTGCAAAGGAGAATATGCCTCAACCTGGGCCAGAATTGATACAAGACAAAGTAATTCGACAAAGTAAATTAGACAACATGTGGAGCATAAAATACAATTAATACAAGATACATGAAATTATGATATACATGAAATACAATTTAATCAGCAAGTGCAACAATACCGGCTGACGAAAACGGCGTCGACATCGAAAGAAAAACAGGAGGGGGCACGCTGTCCCGCAGGTACACAGTGAGGCTTATTAACTTGAGTCCTTTATCATCTCATGACATGGGGAACACAATATTACAGCTTCAGCACGGTAGCAGAGTTCACTTCAGAGCGAGCACAGGACAAAGCCAGGATGGACTGAGTGAGATGCACTTGCACGACAGGGTTACAAAAATATATGACTCCAACATGTTGGGTGCCTCGGCCCCAAGGGGCGCCTCAGCAACGACTGCCCAGTTGGGCGACTTGGCAATGAGTGAGTGCTGGGCCTCTCTCCAAAATGCGATGTCTGGGCAGGAGCTGCGCGCACATCCTGGCGCATCCTCCCTCCTTTCTGGCCTTCTGGAGGCAGCAAGCCTGGGGGCTTACAGATGCTCGCGATTTTCGGCGATCTCGGCTGTTGGGTATTATTTTCGAACCCTGGAACTTTGGACGGGTCCCAGAACGATTGGGGCCCACTGGATGAGGTTATGGGTCAATATGTACACCTACGTACCTATTTCAAACGTGTTTTCGAGATTTCTGGTACTGTGGCGCGTGGGGTATCATTTTCCACTATTATGGACGCTGAATCGATTCGAATGAGTCTCCATGCTGCTGGTCCGAGAAATAACCAACCGTGAAAGAATTTACAGCGTTTTTAGATGTGAACTGAACGAATTCACACTTGTCTCCACGCTTATCGTTCGTGTCAAATATTTCGTCCCTTTGCTCCTCACTTCACCCCTTACGAACACCCACAAGGTAAAAAGAGTTGGAAGCGTCCATAAACCCGACGAATGATAACGAACGAATAATAAGGAAAACATTGGTCTGGTCCAGGAGGTAAATTTTGAGTGAATTTTCAATTTAACTAAAGGTTACACTGATGTGAAAGACGAACTGAGAAGGGATTCAATTCTTTGACATGAAACAGTGAAGAGTTGGATGTTAACTTGGCATATAGGCGGATAGACGCAGGTGGTTGTTTAGATGGAATGCTACAGCTTCCAAAGGTTCGACAGACACGAAGGGCGGAGGCGGACAACTTTTGACAGGGCTTTTCCATTTTGAAGGGACCTGCAGGTGAGTGGTATCGTGCCCTTTGTTTCTTATGCGCGTTTATTTACGAGAAGCGCGTGTAATGGTAACGAAAGTTGATGATAATGTTCGTGATGAGGGGCGATGTGAGGGTTTCGGCTTCAGAACTATCCAACCCATGGTTGCTGGAATAAAAATTTCTCATTTAGTAAGCTCCAATTTGAGAGAGGCACTCGTGCCAGTTGGGTGGCGATCCTTTTATCGTGGATTCATTAACACTTCAGACCCTGTGTAAGTTGAAGGTGAGGGGTGACGGTGAGCCACCCTGCGAAATTGCTTGTTCCACATAGAATCTCGTTAAAGAGTTTTCCATCTTGATAGCAACGAACTCGCGAAACCTGGAAAACGACCCTTCAATTTTGGTGATCCACAAGACATCAATCCACAATTTTCTTTTCTTTCTGCAGGCGTTTGCCTAGTGGCTTGATACAAATATAATATTCAGTCTCGGCCACCTCCACTCCAAAGTCTACCTCGATGTCTGGAATACATATTGTAGACTGCTCAGATACCGTGTCATATTTTGCTGTCTACTTGATTTCGACCTTGAGGAATCTCCAAGAGCGTAGAACACTTTTATATTTTTACGAAATACTTACTCCCTTTCCCTGTTATGCCAACCGAAGCGTACCAAAAATGCTTGAACTGGCTTATAACTCGTCGATACTGAATATAAAACATTCCCTCCCTTTTCTGGCTCCCTCTCGTCCACTACTTTAGGTGAAAAAAACGTTTTCGTACCACGTGTATGGCCAAACCCGGACCAAGGCACAGTGTATCAACAGTTTTTGCTAGATATGTTGAATGAAAACCTGCTTAATTTCTCTCTGAAATTGATGAGAAATCGCCATTGACCACAAAATTAGAAGACTAATTGAATTTTCCACCTTTCTCTAAGATTCAACAGCTTCCAGAACCAGCTATCCTTAATAAAATCAACATAATTTCATAAAATTGTTATTTTCCTCAATTTCAATTATTGAATTGCAACCTTGGAGGTTCGTTTATGATTATAAATTCGCTCTGAGAGAATAAAAAATTACTTGGTTAATCGAAAAGTGTACCCTGAAGTAATCTTGAAGATTTCCATCAAGAAACGGTGTATAAATAACTATATGTTGAACAGATAAACAAATAAACTGAATGAAAAGAAAATAACTAACACAGACAAAGAATTAAACTTAAACCAGAAAAATCCAGTTAAACACATTTTTATTTAATAAACTCATCTTATCTTTTAATATTCAGTAATTTTGAATACCTAATCACGAATTTACCTTCAATCATTTATCAAAAAAATCTAGGGAATTGAGCTCTTGCTCTCTGCAAAAAACCTAAATGTGGCTACTCGGAAATCCGCTTAATATCTCGTTCCCATGAATCGAAATACAACACAGATAACTCGATTATTCATTTATTTATGTTTTTCCGTTTTGCGTAGTGCACAATCAAGGATAATGAGACACATGGCTACCAGTCTAAGATTTAATTTTTTATTTCGCCTTGGTGGTTTGATATTTCATTATATATTTTAGCGTTTTTTTCACAACTTTAATTAGGTTCTTTTTTCATTTGAGAATTGCACAATGCTTCTTCAAGATTAATGATCTCACGGATGGACGAAACATTTTCATTTCACGGTGGCTAGCTATCCTTGGCGAGAGGAGCTGTCAGAAGGAAGAGAATCTGAACTGAATCACTTGAAATACTCACCGGTAATTCATTCGTTTATTCAATCAACTCGATCGATAGTTCTTCGTCCCACTGACCCCGCTAGCGTTGACCGCTTCTTTACCCCAATTGACGTAAAGCGCTTCTCAACAAGTTGTTGAAGTAAAGTTGGGAAGGTCTCAGGTGACCACCCATTAGTGCAAGCCACACGAGAAATCAACAAGCCATTTCAGACTTCTTTAGTAGCATCCAAGGCGAAATGACACGAAGGAGTATTCCCATTTGTTACACTAACGCTATAATGTTTGATGAATTAACCCCAAATTGAAATAAACTATAATAAAATACAAAATTAGTCAATTTACCTCCAATTAATACCAAATATTATACGGTTCTTGATTCGCATTCATACACCCGGGGACGGGACAACGTTTCTTAAACTTCGAATGTCCAGAATGAGTCATTTGACCTGTGAGCAATGCAAAAAGCCACTGAAACCCGCATGATGTCTCCGATGCCGAGCCGTGCCTGTGTGTATGATGCTGATCACATGGAACTTCGACTATCTCGCACTTGCGTCCAAAAATTCTGAGAAAAAAGAAGAAAGTGGAAGAGAGAAATAACATTGTTTTCAAGACAGAGGATGTAGGACGCATGCACTCTTGTCTTGGGATAGAATTCGATTATAAATACGGGATGGAAATGAACTATCATAGAAAATATACCTCATGGACATCCTTGAAAAATATGGCGTAGGGAAATGTAAGCCTTTTTCAACTCCAATGGAGAACAATCAAAGAGGAAGGGAGGACTGCTCTAGATGAGGTTCGACTATCATATCTATTTTCAATTGATTCATTTTTTTTTTTTTTTTTGGACTCGTCAATGATAGTCAGCACTTTCACTGTCACCTATTTCAGCCAATTTAGGGGTGCACTGGAAGCTAGGGGGTACTCAAATACCTAAAACGGACAGCGGATATGAAGTTGACGTGTCGGAAAAAAAAAATGAGGCTTTGATGGAGGCTTACTGGGGCAATTGCCCGGTTGATCGTAAGTCTGCCGAAACTATCATGTGTGAAACAAAGGACTGTGGCGACATCCAGCACGGAGGTTGAATACTTGGCAGAAGGTATACAAGAAGGTTTTTATTTAAGGAGGCCTCGACCATTCGATTGAGGGGACGCTAACGATCAGGAACGACAACCAAAGCACCTCAAAGCTTGCGTAGGATCCTGCTTATCACAGCCAAACCAAGCACAAACAGGTTCGCCCGGCTTGTGACTACTGCAGCATGAAGTATTTGTAGCAAAATGTATTCATACGCGTTGTGGGTTCGCTCTGAAATTACTCAGTAATTAAGTCTAAATTAAAACTATTTAAATTTTCGGCGATCTAGGCGTGTGGAGTATCATATTCGACTGAATTTTGGATCCAAAGGTACGGGTCCCGGAACAATTGGCGCCCACCGGAAGGGGCAATTTGTCAAAATGATTATCTATCCACCCATTTCGAATGTGTTTTTCGAGATTTCGTACCTAGGCGTGTAGAGTATCATTTTCCACTAAATTTTGGACGCTTAACCGATTGAAATTGATTGAATTGAACTCCATGCTCCTGGTCCGAGGAATAATCAACCCCTGTGAATAAATTTGCAGTGTTTCATTTTGAAATCATTGAGAATCTGAGTTTTATCTTTTTGGCACTTCTGTTTAATATTTGAAGGAATTTTTTTAGGCTTGTGCGTCATTTAGGCTGTTGGTTTTTGCTTTCTTCATTCTGAAGGCGAATATTGTTCAATTCAAAATTGTCAGGCTCTGCCCGAATGAAGTTAGAGATGAAACGCCATAGTTGTATCACAACAATCACAGTTAGATCTTCATCGTGAGCGAAGGTGAGCTTAATCAGGGGAGCGTTGGCGATCGGCGGGGAGCGGGGGGTTAGAAATCACGTGGGACGGCGTGAGGAGGAAAAGTGGGGATGGAAGATGAGGGATGTTTTTTGAAAAGGGAAAGTCAGTGCTGGGAATCAACAACATCTCCCTCCCGCCTGCCCACTCAGCCCTTACGGCGGAGATAAATCAATAAAATCTCGAAAGGTTCGTCAAAGGTTAGACGTAGCGCCACACTTCCTTCCTCCTTTCCCGTTCCTTCCTCGCTTCCCGCCTTCACCCTCCAGGGCGCTACGTCCCAGGAGCTCGCCCTTTGCCACTTGGCAGCTACGCAGATCTGTCATAGTGATATTTTTGAGTGTGCAGCTCACTGTATTAATACCTAGATACAAATTTAATGTAGAAAATAGAATTTTTTTAAGCTAAAACTGAAATTTTTGTTTTAGGTGCAAACCATAAAATTGTTGTTTTTCTCGTAATTTGGACAGTGATCAGGTGGGAGCTTGGTGGTTTCCTCGACGACCTGTCGACCGGGGGACAGAATCGGTGGTTGAAGGGAGGTCATTGGGAGGGAGTGCGAAGGGAGGTTTTGATAAAAACGTACTCAGCGACCCTCCGGAAAATAGTGGAGCGAGTGTCCACTCCCGGGGTTTTCCTGTTATGTGTGTAAAACCAGGGGAAAAGCAGGAGAACCAGGGGGTGACGAGGGATGGCCAGGGTTGGAACAGTTCACCCCCGGAAGCTCCGGTATGAGATTAATTAGTCACCTACGCAGCGAGCGAGGAAGGAAAAGAGGCGCGGGGTGAAAAAAAGAGCGAGAGAACGGGAAAGTGAAGGGGTAACTAAAAAGAGAAAGAGAGAAAAAGAGCGGATAGGGGAGAACAGTTCCACCCTCCACGCGGCCCAACCCCCGAAAATTCATTTTAAAACAAACCCGAGGTCGCGGCAGAAAACGAGAGAGAGCAACTCTCAGGCGTAGATCAATAAAATGGGGCACCACTTGCGAGATTTACATTGTACAGCTTTTGCGGAATTACCGCCTCCTCTCCGCCTTCTCTACGCTCGCCCTCCCCGTTCGCCGCCCCACGATTCCACCCCTTCACCTTGACGTCCTCTTTTCACCTTCCTTGTCTAACCCCCCTTCGCCGTTATCTGAAAAACTTTCTCCCTTTCCCTGTCGTGCCGACCGAAGAATACCGAACGTGCCCGAACCGGCTTATAACTCCTTGATACTAAGTATATAGCTTTTCCTCCCTTTTCAGCCTCCCCGACCTTGAGTTTCCCACACAGTAACGACAATTTCGAAGAGGTTCCGCGCAATACATTTCCTCCATACACCCGAACTTCACTATGTTTCATGTGAGAGGTCTTTAGAGCCAGCGGAAAAATCAGAAGCAATACCAATTATACGATTTACATAAAAATACTAATTTATTGTCCAGTCTTATGAAATATTTGAATGAAGAAAATCTTCTCCTCTTCTCAAACAATGCGCTCATACTCTACTTTATACTAATATTTAATTGAGTTTTAGCAACATTAGTGAAATAAATACACTAGTAACATACATTTAAACGTAAAAATGTACAAAAAACAACAAAATCCACCCAGAACTTATTCAAACGCTTTGCACAAATCTCAACGTGTTTTATTGTACGATGTTTTAGTATTAAAAACGCTTCAAATTCATTCATAGGGGTTGGTTATTCCTCGGGCCTGGTGAATGAAGACTCATTCCAATCCATTCAGCGTCAAAAATTTGGTGGAAAATGAGACCCCACACGCCTAGGTATCAGAAATCTCCAAAACACACATTCAAAATTTGTGTTGATAGGTACCCATTTTTAACCCATAATTAAATCAATCGTCAATCGTTCCGGGACCTGTATTATTGGATTCAGCGTCCAAAATTTGGTGGAAAATGAGACCCTTCACGCCTATATCATCAAAAATCTCAAAACCCGTTTTTCGAAATACACATTTGACCCTTATCCCACCCAAATTAGGTCCGATTGGGCTGAAAAGTTTTGAGGACCAACTACAGTCAGAAACGGCTCCCTGACCCGAATTTCAAATTTTCAGAAAATTTTCTACCACCGAAATCGGTATGGACGGCGGACAGACATTAGCCACATGGCCTCAGGAACAGTCTAGCGCAGGTATATCATGATGGACATTTGCTCATTTTGATCCAGACACCTTAAAACGCCAAACGTAGATTGATTATTCAAGGAATAAACAATCAAAAGAATAGTTGGGAGGGAAATGTTGCTTATTGAATTTATGTACCCTAAATCTACTGGAAAATGAAATTATCGAAAAAAAATTATTTATTTTATTTCAAACAAGGCAAACACAACTACAATGTAATTACGAGGAAACACAATTTACAAAAATTAAACGTAAGAAAGACAGTTGGAAACACTGAGAGGGAAGAAGAGTATATAAGCAGGCACATAACGTGGTAAGAAATGTAAATATTTAGGAGTATAATTTTATTAATTTTTTATTTTTTTAAATTTTTTATTAATTAAGACAATTTTAAAAGCGAATATGTCTTCATGCGTTCACACTTAGGTCGATCAGTGAGGTTGAGGAGGTAGAAAAGAGGGCCAAATGTGCTCCTTTGGGGCGTACCGGAATGGTATCTTTATGTTTACTCTGCCATACATTTTATTCCCAGCCTAGAACGATAATCCATCAACCGACTTGCCGTCTGCCCAATTTTCCCGCTTTTCGCCAAAACGAATCATGCGAAAACGAAGAACCGTTGAACCCTACAGAACGGCAACCGAGTGGAAGTAGCTCGCGTGGGCTAAGTTTCAGCCAAATGTTTTCTCACCTGGATAGTTTTGTTGGCCCTTATTTCGTAACGTCGAGCGTGTGTAATCTCGTTGAGAACCGGCTCCTTCCGGTGTGGAGTTTTTGGGATAAAAGGCGTATATAATAGGCGCCTTCAACGGGCCTTTCGATCTTTGGTTTCCAACTCAACCTTGTTTCTTCTTAATCGATCTCGAGCAAATCTTTCAAAAGCGTGTCATCTTGCTGACGAAGATACAAATTCAAAACTGATACCAAGCCCTCGCGCCAACCATCTACGCTATTAGGTAGAATCAACGTTCGGTTCAATATTCATTAGTGAAAGTCTGAATAAATATGAATTTGATTGGTCAGTGATAATCAGCTCTTAATACCTGTCATAGTGGAATTTTAATGCCAAAAGTAAGTACCTCAAGGAATAGGTATATCATCAGAAGATGAATAAATGTGTGATACCAACAAAACAAAATGAACTTTTAGAAGTATTCATCAGTTTAAAATGACTTGAAATCATAAAGTAGGAAGACTTCAGTTCTTTCCACTTCTGTTGAAAACATTTTTTTCTTCTCATTTATATTTATTTAAATAAATAAACTTGAGGAAAATGATCAGGATTCTCCGTTTAGTTTTTAGCCAAATTATTTGCTAAATTCTTTGGGGGTTGAGGACATTTTCTGAGCGAGGGAACGCGAAGAAGTGATCAAGTCGTGGCGAGTTCATGAAGTCATTAGGGTGAAGGGATTAGGCCGACGACGGGGTTGAAGAGACAACATCGGAAAGGAGGATTTGATTGACGTTTGCGAGTCATGCGATGCGGTCTCGAGGCGCTCACCCCCGCCCCCGGGTGCCACCTGCGTCCGAGGGTGGAACGGCGGAGGTGGTTGTTCCCGCGCCTTTGCGCCACCCCCGAAAAGGAACCGCTGGTCAACTGTTGCCCCATAAGTGGGGTGAGGTGGCGTCCGTGCGGGCTAAAAAAAACCCTTTGCCGTCGTTTTCCCTTTTTGTGGTAACAATCTCGAAGGGGGAAAAGGAAACAACTCTTTTCCTCCCCGGGACCCGCGTACCGCCTTAGCTCCGCGGTGTTTGCGGAAATACCACATTTGGTAGGATAGCGTGGGAAGAAAAAAAAAAGAGGTCACGGCGTAGTGATGGGACGGTGGAGGAATAAGGTGTACAAAGAGGTTCCCGAGGGAGAGGAGGAGAGAATGAGTGAGTATTGGGAATGAGTGAAGGGAAAAAGGACGACGAGGGGTGGGGTTAGTAAAAAGGCGAATGAGGGGAAAGCTTGTTTATTGACATATTTTCAAAAACCCCGAGGTCCCCACTCCACGCGCCCTCTACGGTTGCCTATGAAACTACCCTCCTCTGGCCCGGCCACGCGCTGCTTACCGGGCGAGGGGGAGGTGGGCAACCCGAAGGGCGGATTCCCCTCCCACCCCGCCCGCTCACCGGGGGCCTGACGCCATTTTTCCGCACTAACACTAACGCATAGAAAAGTGTGTGCGCGCACTTCGTAGAGCAAAGAGAGAACGAAAAGCAGAGTTAGAAATATAGTATCGACCCGAGAGGGGGGTACCGCCTCCAAACCGCCCCCTCGCCCACCGCCCCCGCTGCCTCCCGTTTACCCTCTTCTAGTTACTGCCTCCCTAACTACTACTCACGCACTCTCCCGAGCCCTTTTAATTGTACCATCCTCTCTTTCTCTCTTTCAACCAACGTCACATCATCAGGTGGTCGATACGAACATTTGGAACCCCCTCTCCCTCTCTTTCCCCCAACTTCACATACCCCTTCCACATCATCCTCCCTAATCCCTCCCCCTTTTTCATCTAATATCCTACGGGTTTCGTGCTCTCATCCTCCTTCATCTCCACTCCCTACGCTTTCGCCTATGTAATGTAAACTGACATCCTCCGACTATTCAAGTAGACATGAAACTCAACCCTTCCTTTTCAACCCTTTTTCTACAAATTCAAGAACAAAACAAGGTATACCAAATCCGTTCACTAATTACCCGTAAAATCGATTCCCCGGATGAAAACCTGAACAGAATAATAATTTGAACAAAGCGACCCAAGAAAACCAATAAAACGAAAAAAGAATGTTAAACCCACACAACCGTATTTTTGAAAAAACTTACTCCAAAATTTCATGTTTTTGGTAAAAGTTGAGCCGACAAAATGATACTGCAACTAGTTGAAGATAAACTGGTTTCCCAAAATGATACAATAGAACTCCTCATGCAATAGAAAAATATCTAGGGAAATTTAAGGAATTCAAAAACGAAGTTTTCTGTATGTCTCAAACATTGTTAAAGGTGGATAAAGCAAGAAAAGCTGAAAATTATCAAGGAATGCTTTATCCTTGTAACGAACGTTTGTCTCTCAACAGGAACAATATCTCTGAGGTCTTCTGTGTATGTATCTAGGTTCCTATATATAATAAAAGAAAAAAGGGGCGACTATTCTTTCGCAGTTTTGATCAACGTTGAGCTATTAATGAATACGGTTGACGTTAAAAATACATTCAGTTCTCGTTTACATGACGACAAAGGTATTTTGAGGCTCACGGCCACTTGATGAAGCACGTAGGATGTAAAGGGCGTGTTTATGCAATCCTCCAAAAGATTTATAAATAACTTTTTTTTAAATAGTTTACGGAAGTACCACGTTGCTAATGTCTGTGGGCTTTTTGCACGGTAAAGAGATACGTGCTTTCATTCAGTTAAGATACGACGACTGCGAGGTTTTAGTTCAAATATACGAATAATGAGAAGTTATTTAGATACCAGAATGAATTTTGATGGTAACAAATAATTGCATGGTGAAATAAAACAATAACAAATGAACTGGATGTTTTGAATCTAATTAATACATCATTTTCAGAGGGCAAAACCAGACAAAGACTGCAAAATGTGAGGGTTTTCAGCCGTGTTTCGGAGACAAAAACAGAGAAACCTAATTTAATTCAGGAAAGTTAGTCCTGAAAAAGGATCTCAAATTGTTCAGTCCTTTTCGAGGGTTCTGAATAATGGGTACCAATTCGAGTTTGCGACAGTTTTTTACTTTGATGTACCCGTGTAAGAGCCCGAAAAACCACGAGACTTCCTCTAGTTTTGTCGTGGAATTTGAAAAAGGGCGATCAATGTTGGAGTCGTTTTAAAATAAATTTAATTTGGCGTTATATTATATAGTCGGGAAATTTGAATTTGGTTAAGCTGTTATGCCGCAACCGTTGATTGAGATGGTTGATTTTCACAAAAGTTGATCATTTTTGTCTTCTAGTAGGGTGCCTACATGATCTAGTAACAGTGAACTCGCATTATCTTCACTTGAAATATTGAAACGATTTCCAGCTCTTCAGAGAGTTTTGAATGATTGAACACTGAATAGGGGTCTAAATGACTTTGTACATTTCTTCGGTTTTCCTCTTGTGTTTGCCTTTTTAGGTTCCTCGTGTTAGAACAGATCCATCAATGAAGACATGATTTTCGTGTCATCTCTCTGATGATGACGAATGCTTTTCTGTAGAAGTTATGAGGCTAAGAATAGGCTCAAGGAAACCCGGCGGGTTCCCGGGAAACGCAAAGGAAGAAATATGACGAGAGAGGGGAAAACGCCATTCGGGAAGAAAACTAGGCGGGAAAGGGGGAGCGGGAAAACTGAACGGGGTTGAGGACCCCGGGGGATGAAATGGAAAAGGGGAAATGAAAGCGAAAGTAAAGACTAATAGAGCGGCGGCGGTGCTCGGGAAAAGGGGTGGGGAAAGGGATGCTGGTGCTCACTGCTGTGCTCACTACTCACTGCTCACTTCCATGCTCTATGCTCGCGGTGGTTCGATATTTTCCACTTCTCCCCTCCTCGCCTGGCCACTTTCCATCGTAGTTCTCCGGCTTTTCCTCCTGTTGGCTTCACTTTTGTTGTAGCGTTTAACTTTCCCTTTCGACCTGAGGAGTTCGTTCACTTTTCATACATGATGGAAACCATCTGCGCGTTAAGGTTTCATCGCATTAACAGCACTTTTCAAGCGAAATTCGAAATATACGTGGTTTGACACAATAGGCCATAAGTACAACATGAAACGCCGCGAGTAAATTATTTATTAATAGTGGAAAATGATTCCCCACATGCCTAGGCACCGGAAATCTTGAGAACACATATTCAAATTGGGTAGATAAGTACCCATTTTGACCCATTACTTCTTCCGGTGGATACCAATTGCTCTGGGACTCGCTTTATTGAATTCAGCGTCCAAAATTTAGTGGAAAATTATACCCTACACGCCTAGGTACCAGAAATCCCGAAAACACATATTCAAAATGGGTAAAAAATACCCAATTTGACCCATAAATTCTTCCAGTGGGTGCCAATCGTTCTGGGACCCATTTCATTGGATTCAGCATCCAAAAATTAGTGGAAAATGATACCCCACACGCCTATATCGCCTAAAATCTCGAAAATCCATTTCCCCCCCCCCTTCCCCAGATTTGGTCTAATCGAGCTGAAACATTTTGAAGACCAACTAGAGCTGGAAACGGGTACTACCAAAATCGGCGTGGATGGCACATTTTCTCTTTTCTCATTTCTTCCACTCTTATTTTAATGTAGACATTTTGAAATGCCCAGACAAATAGTCTTAGAATAGAGAGATTGTCTTTTTGCATGAAAACAGGTTAATTATTCAAGGAATAACCAACCAAAATTCCTTAAAAATCGAAATTGTTAGAGATTCAATGGGTGATCTCCTTCTTTCGATTCATCTCTGCCAAATTAATCCACGCACTAAAAAAGCTTTATTGTGTCTAAAAATGTTCTCAGCCAAATTATCGCCTCACTACGAGAGAAATTATGGGTCAAAATGATAATTTTTTAAGTATATTTATATTCTTTTAAATTTTTTCCCATAACTACTCTCACAGTGAGGCCATTTGACACTTGATTTCGCAAAAGATTCTTCATATGCACTTCTGATGACAACAATATTAAAACAAAATACACGTAACTAAAAAAAAAAAAAAAACAAAAAAAAAAAAAACAAAAAAAAAACGAGTTATTCTTAGCCACTCAGATAGATATTTTTAACAAACCTCATCCAAATCTAGTCGACTAATTGACTGGATTTGACGTTATTGAAGGTCAAACACGACTAGATGCTTTTGTGTATTAACCTCATTTTGATTGAACGGCAAAAATAGTATCCGTGTCAAACTACACAAGACCCAGAGTCGATCGCTTACCATAAATATGGCAACAGGTTGAGTAACTAGTAGAAATAGAATAAAACTCTGTTCCAAAAGCATCCTTTACCAATTGACTCGACCTCATTCCATCATCCCCATTCGTGCTTGTCTTTGTAGCCATTGAGTATTGTCCACAAAAGTATTATTCTTGTCAAGGGGAAACGACATTTTGTTCTTAAAATAATCATACCGACCTATTTAAGGCACCTCGGCTATAAAAGGGGTGCCTTTTGTTCAAATTGAGTCTCGGAGAGATGAGATCGAGAGCTCTAAAAATCGATCATCCCTTGCGCAATCTTCCCTCTCGAGCAAAAACACCCTTATGCAACAGAGGCGGTGTCGTTATGCGATGGACCCCCCTCCCCCCTCTTTCGCGCAACGAAGTGTATTTTAGGTGGCCGTGTTAATAATATGATGTCGACCGTACAAAATAGAACTGGACCAAGTTTTTTCTTAATGGACTGTCGATTTAGACAGGAAAAAGGGCTAAACTTGCCAAACTGCTCACAAATTTTATTTCCCTTAACCTCAAAAGAGTTCATTCACAATTTTGCAACAATGAATATTTTGTGTAATTACAACTATTTCACCTCGAAATTTTCTGACTTTTAAATTGGTTATTCCTTGAATTGTCAATATTTACATGAAAAGTCAATCTCTCCTATTCGGCCCAACATTTTTTTTTTGGGCGTTTCAAGGATTCTACATAAAAATATGCAAATTTCCGTCCACCGTCTACGCAGATAGTAGTGATGGTAGAAAAATTTCTAAAAATCTTATATTCGGGTGAGGGTCAGGGTACTCAGAACATTACATCTCGATCGGACCCAATTTGGGGTGGTGGGTTAGGGGATAAAATGTGCATTTCGAAAAATGGATTTATGAGATTTTCGGCGATTTAGGCGTGTGGGGTATCATTTTCGAGACAGGTCACGGTACGATTGGCGCCCAATGGAAGAGGGTCAAAATGGGTATGGGGCGTTTTCAAAATATCTGGTACCTAGGTTTTGGGGTATCATTTTTTAGTAAATTTTGGACCCTGAATCGATTGGAATATGTACGGGACACGCCACACCCACGTTTTTCCTCATTTTTCCCATGTTCGATATTTTCAACAATTTAGGCGTGTAGGGTATCGCTTTGCACTAATTTTTGGACGCGGATTTTTTCGATTTTGCGATATTTTAATTTAATAATTAAGTTTCGTAATTGTTACTCATTTTGTGAATTTTTGTTCGTTTTGGTTGGTTATTCCGTGAATAATCAACCTATGTTTTCATCAACCTCTCGGATTCAAAAATTTTTTCTGGACGTTTCATGGTGTCTATATCAAAAAGGTCCGTCCGCTGTCCGCCGTACGTCGTAAGCCGTACGCCGTACGCCGTCCGTTGTCCGCGCTGTTTTCGGTAGTAGAAAATTTTCTAAAAATCAGAAATTTGAGTCAGGGGTCTGTTCCCGGCCTAGGACGGTCCTCGAAACTTTTCAGCCCGATCGGACAAAATTTGGGTGAGGTAGAGGTCAACATGTGTTTCTTGAAAAATGGATTTTCGAGATTTTGGGCGATCCAGGCGAGGGAGGTATCAATTTCCACTAAATTTTGGACACTGAATCCAATGAAATGGGTCCCAGAACGATTGGCACCCACCGAGAAAAGTTATGGGTCAAAATTGGTATGTATCCACCCATTTTGTATGTGTCAGGATTTCTGGTGCCTAGGCGTGTGGGGTATCATATTCCACTAAAATTTGGACCCTGAATCGATTGGAATGGGTCTGGGACCCGCCACACCCACTGTTTTCCCCGTTTCTCCATATTGATGAAATGAGTCTCTTTGCGCCTGGTCCGAGGTTTGAATCAGTCTCCATGTGCCTGGTTCGAGGAATATCCAACCCGCGTGTAAGGCCGGCCATCCACGTAACAATTTATCCTTCGATAAGCTCGTCGTATGGTAAACCGTGGGTGGAAATAGATTTGAACATTAGATTGACAGCGTTTGCCACTTCGTTCGTTGAATTACGCGTCCATGTGCTCCCAGATCAAAGACTATATCGAGGTGAACCATGCCGCACATCGTCGGACAAAATTCATTCGAGGGACATGACGTTCTATAGATTCTGGTCCAAAACACCACATTTTGTAGATTACCTTTTGCTTTGACGTGAAGCGTAACGGAAATGACGTGATGGGCCACCATGAACGTCCAGATTTTAGGGAATGGAGAGGTCATTTTGATGAAGACATGTTATTTTTGGAAACCATGAATAACCAAACCAAAATGTGGATCGAGTCAAATGTACGTCTCAATGACGTCAGAGCTTCCTCTCACGAACGTAGGGGAAGTATTTCCATTCGGTGAGGGAAATGAAAGGTGAACAGGAGTGGGGAAGGGGGGGGGGGGTGCCCATTCATCTAGGAGAATGTAAACAGCAGTGCAAGGGAATGTGGACGCGAATGCGGTTGACGGGTCATCTAGTGATGGATTCGAACCGCGTAATTTAACTGCACTAGGGGAAATCTAGCTCAAGGCCGCCTGCTCCCTGGCTAGACGCGGTCTAGACTCAGGCGCAGCTGCATGTCCCGTACCCTGGCTAATTGGAAGACCGGCCACTGCCGCGCACAAACAGGCGGCCCCTCGTAAAATGCAGCTAACGAGAAATTGATAAAGCCCGGCGTTCTATTTTGACAATCCACTCGTCGAGTCTATTGAAAATGAGCGAGCCACAGGTTGAATACACGAACAAACAAATTAGTCCATTCTGTTCGTAATCAGGTAGCGTGTACCTATACTGCCCCATTTCCTCCCCTACCGAGGCTGACCAGTCTACCAATCCCAAAGAAAAACCTTGAAAATTCTTACATCTTTTCACTTTGTCCTGTACTTCCGTTTATGATAATCGTGTTCAGACATTTCAATCAATTCAAACGACGCCCAAAATTTAATGGAAAATGATAAACAATAATGGAGAATTAATTAGGCAACACTAGGGCCTGAATTTTGTACAAAATGTTGAATATTACAAGAAAAATTAAACCAAAATCAAGAATAGTAATTTTTTTTTTTTTTTTTTGTAATCAGTTTTCAAAATTAGAGTTAAATACGTCACTATCACAGCCACTGTAATAACGTAATAGGTAATGTTATGCTTTACTAGCAATTTTAAGACTGCAAAGTAGCCAGAGCACTGTTTATTGACGTTTCAGCCGAACAATTTTTTGAACTAAAAAATCCCTCTTGTATTTTACTTTGATCTACATGTTGCGTCAAGCAATTTCCCATCTCCAAAGGCTACAGAATCATGACAACCAAGAAATAGTTCGACTTATTAACATCAATGACGTTTGACATCAATGATCTCCTCAGAAGGTTCAAGCGCACAAAACTCCATGAAATAGCACTGCTATCGTAAGTTCTACTATAGAAGTTATCAGAGGAAAATGTGGACTATGTTTTGTATCTACTTTGAAGTACATTCAACCTAGATAACTTAAGTCTTAAAACATTGCTAATAAGTTTGTAACTTGGTGCAATATGAATAAACAGAGAGAAATGAAATTTTACGTTTAAGGACCTTCTGAGAGAATTTTGTTCAGCTTTCATCCATCTGTCCTAATTTCCTTGTTACTTTATTTGGTTTTTGGTCCATTATCCCTTGAATAATCAACCTACTTTTTTATGTCAATCTCCACAATTCAGTCAACTTCTCCAATTTGCCCGAAATTAGTTTTTTGCGGTCGTTTGAAGGTGTCTAGATCAATAATCTATAAGCAAATGTCCGTCCGCTGTCGTTTTTAGGAGTAGAAAATTGTATAAAAATCTAAAATTTTGATGAGGGACCCATTTCCGGTTTTAGTTGGTCCTCGAAACTGTTCAGCCTGGACCGAATTGGGTGTGGTGGGAGGAGGGGTAGGGGTCATAATGAGTATTTCAAAAAATTTCTTTTTGAGATTTTCGGCAATATAGGCGTGTGGGGTACCATTTTTGACTAAATTTTGGACTCTGAACGCAATGAGACGGGTCCCAGAACGATTGGCGCCCACCGGAAGAGGTTATGGGTAAAAAATCGGTATCTATTTGCCTATTTCGAATGTGGGTTTTTGAGATTTCTGGTACCTAGGCGAGTGGGGTCATTTCCCACTATTTAGACGCTGAATAGATTGAAATGAGTCTCCATGCCCCTGTGATTTAGGTTCTACTTTACGGATTTGTATGCGACAATTTCCATTACATTGAGATCCATGTTAGTTCAAATTTACGGGAACTTCTAGTATAGATGTCATCAGTACTGAATGGCTTGGCGCGAGTACTGAAACTTTCGTGCTAGTAAAAGAGGGGTAAAAAGATGTGCTCTGTCTATTACCGTCTGATTGACTACAAACCTCTCTCAACACACACCTCTCCTATCGTAACATTTCAATTTCGGTGTATTTCCCCTTATTTATTATGTTCAGAATACAAGGAAGTAAGGACGAATTCTTGGAAGTGTTAGTATGGTAGTACGTTGATGGTAGTAGAAGAAGAAGAAAATAGCCACGCATTCGAGAAATGACTATTCAAATTTGATATCCCTTTTGTTTAAGGGTTGGAGGGCTCAAAAAGTTTCACCCAGAAAGCCAACTCAATAATTCTACAGGAAAATTGAATCGAATAATAGTATAACACTTCGTTGTTGTGGGAGCATTGAGATCCCTAAAACCAGTCTCTGGATGGATTAGATAAGTGCATACCGGCCGGGTTTTACGGCCCTTTGTCCTGTTGGCGGAGGGCGATGAACTTGGACCCTTTTTTGGTCGCAGTGGCAAGGCCGAGTCGACTAAAAAAGCCTTGCGTAGGCACAATTTGAAATACGGGAGTTGAAATTTTTATTGAACCATCAATTCCGGCAAAAAAATAGTTTTGACTGGCGCTTGGTTTGTTACATGGACCAACAGGTTCTCCTTATTTATCAGAGCAAAATGGTGACATTCGCATTGAAATCTCATTAAATCTAGGGAAGACGTATTGAGCCAGCCGTTTCTAACGAGGGAAACATGTATTCAGCATCGAGCAACCAGAGGTCCCAGTCCAAGTCACTAAGATGAGTACATACGTCACTGAAAACGAGCACCATTAAAGTAATTAAAATTGACAGCATCACTGAGAACATTGCACTAAAGACAGCGTTATGAAGCTTGACATAACTTTTATCAAATAGATGTGAATTGAAATCAAGTGGCAACACTGATTTAGTACAAAGGTGTTGCACACACATCTTTTAGGACTTAGCTGATGCTTTGGAAAGATTGCACCCTATAATGTTTTCAAATTTAAGCGTTTTATTTTTGAAGAAGTTCTAAAATGAGCTCCGCATTTCATTCAAAATATTTTTTTTTTGCCCACTCTTCGTCACTTTCATATGTTAATGTAATCAATCTTGGGTGTTCAATTATCATTCTCGTATTTGTTGCAGCCCATATACATGCAATTAATTCAAATAAAACTATCGATCATTTCCAATCGCATTTCCAAAAGCGCGATTTTTAACGTTGAAGCAATATTTCAATTGTTTTGTGGGACGTTTTCGATGCGATATAGATAAGACATTTTAATCGCAATTATTTCAATCGTTTCGGTTTTCGTAACTTCTAAGAGAGTTATAAAGTTTGAACGAAAACTTAGTCGTTTTGAAAAACCTTTCCTAAACGTTTTCAATCAACTCACCATTTTGAACACGACATCAATAATTTTTAGTAAGATTTATCATAATTTTGAGGTGAATTTTCAACTGTCCAAGTTTGAGCGCGATTTAAATCATTTTAACAACATTCCAGTGAACTATTTGATGAACACAGAACTTTTGAACACGATTTCTACCGTAACATCGAGATGCGTTGTCAATGTTCGATTGAGATGTTGATCATTTTTGTTTTTTTCACCCTTATTTAGGCAATATATTATATGATCGATCACTCTATAGTTTGACTTGAAACTTCATCTTCTCCACCAATTTTGGAAAACAATTGGCCAAGTTACCCGCAAAATCTGTGAAAGTTCGTATTCAAATTAATTTTTACTAACTGAGATGAGCTGAATAAACCATACAAAAAATTAATTTTTATTAATCTATGGGCCTCTTGAATATGGTAGCCCCAGGCTGGTTTTGTCGTAGAAGGATCGCCTTTTAAATAAATTGAATAATTCATATGTTCAAAATACTCTACTCTCAACTGGTTCTGAGAACTTATTTTTATTCTCGATTTCTCGGTTAGGGTTATTTTTGTTTGTTTCATTGGAGGTAATCAAGGGTCAAATTTGGATTTTGACCGCTCCCGGTCGTCACCAAAGCTGCGCAGAGGCCTGAAACCTCATCCGCCTTGTATAAAGCCATGTGTTTCGAGAACGTGCTCATGCCCGGGTCGGCTGCCAGACGCTGACTCTGCTTCATGGCAGAAAAGGGTTGCCAGACGAAAAGGACCAGGCTATGAATTGAAGAAAGTAGAATTGGGCTTGTGAAGGATATTTGTCTGTTTATAAATCGTGAAACTGTGACGCCTTTAATGAAATAAATAGACGTCAGCTCGCTGTCAACCAACACATAGAAAACATATATTCTTCACATTCGCTGTAGCAGCCTTATTCCTTAGGGGAAGGTTAAAATGTGTAATTTGAAAAACAAATTTTCAAGATTTTCGGCGATCTAGGCGCGTGGGGTATTATTTTCCATTAAATTTTGAAACTGATTGAACCGATTGGGATGAATTTCCATGCTCCTGGTCCGAGGAATAACCAACCTCTGTGAAAGAATTTACAGCGTTTTTTCAAAGTGATTTTTTTGATAGGTTTATGCCCTAAAACCTTGATGTGGTATCCGTAAACTTCAATTTTTTTGGAATTTTTTCCGTTTTTCCCAGAAAAATCCAGGAGGAAGCACATTATACATAGAATAACTTCAATGGATTCTCAAAAAGCTGATTGAAGCTGCTGCAATTTACTATCAGTAGAATCTATTCATTTTTTTCTGCATAAGTCCGGCTAATGTGGGTAAATTCCGAAGAAATTTGTTTTTAAAGTAAGGAGGATTTATTTCAAACTGGATCGAACCATGAACTTCGGCAATAATGCATCGAGGTCTAACTTTTTTTCCCCTGTTGAGCCAACATATCTTCAGAAAAATTCGAAGATAATGCTAATGGCTTAAACGTGTCACTCGTATTTTATCCGACTAACCGTGGTGACTGAGAAAGGGATTCGCTCGCGAGATTCGCCATCCTGACCAAGTTTGTTTATTTGCTGAAATGGGTGTATTTTCAGATAAAATGAGTTTCGAGCTGATTGTGTCGGACGGAGAGCAGTGTCAAATACGCGTCGGAACGAACCAGTACCACCTGCTGTATGACAAGTTATCCACACTGCGGAGGTGAGAACGTTCAAGTTGAAGTGATTTTCAATAGGACAAATATATATTTTTATTAACCCAACAATGAGATTTGTGTTGTCGAATCGAGGTCACTGATGTCGTTCTTACAAATGCTGTTGTTTAAAATTAACATATTCGACTGCTTGCTTTACTTCTATAGTGCTTTCGTCAATGTCAAGGGGCCAGATGTCCCCGGAGGAACGCACTTTTTTCATTTCACGCGTCTTTTTATACCTTCGAATTCATACACTGTTAGAAGATACTTCAGCGTCCGAACGGGCCGGACGATTTATCATTGGTTTTACAGAGTTTTTCCATAAAGGCACGAATTTGAATTACTTTCCTTCAATGCATTGAGAAATTAATGTTCGTAGTAATTTGGGGGTTGTTTTGGGAAATATGTAGAGACCCGTCTCATTTGATTCAGCGTCCAAAATTTAGATCGCTAAAAAAGTCGAAAATCCATTATTTGAATTCCACATTTTGACCCCATCCCACCTCCACCTCCTCATTTGGTCCGGCTGGGCTGAAAACTTTTTAGGACCAACTAGAGCCAGAAAGGCTTCAGTATAATTTTCGATCAATTTATTTGTTCTAGCGATGCCGCCACCACGCAGGAGACTATTGGGCTGCTATTCGTGGAAAATGGGTTTGGCGGCTTTCAACGCGTACATTCTGTACAAAACGGATCCCAATTTCGACGCGAAAAAATTCTACTTCGAATCAGTCGGAAAGGAAGACCTACTTCACGCGACCGTCCGCCTCATTTTAATCCATTATTCGAAAGAAATTCGAGACGAATTGACTTCGGGCAAATCAATTTGTGGAAAAATGGCCATCGGTCGAATGAATCCTTGCAAGTCGTACGAAAAATGTGACGAGTGAATGGTCAACAAGAAAATTCACCATGAAGAAGGATGATAATAAACCCGCATGAAATCGAAACGCTAGCTTATTTGTTGAATTTAAATTATTTATTCTGCGTGGCGATGAACAAATTTTTACACGTTTAGGGCGTTCAGAAAGATACCAAAAATGACGTAATAAATCAAGTCAATTGTACCAGAAGGAAATGGCTTGAATACTGTATGAAACTCCGAGAATTCGAATAAATACGGAAATACTTGGATTTTCGTAATCTACGTAATTAGACGTGCGCCCGTATAACTATCAAGAAATTGATCAAAATTTACATAATTTTTTCAGTGTTCGGAAAAGATGTGTACTTAACGCAGCTAAAAGAAAATAAAGAGAATCATAATTTTTAGATGATTGCCAACCCTAATATTAGCAGAATCTTGATTCGAGGTACGATTAGTGTTTACAATTTTACACGTTTCTCATAGGAGTTCCAAAAGCGTTAACGTTGAACGTATCTACCTATGAAAATTTTGAAATTCACCGACTTTTGATTCCCTTAGACATCGAATATTAGAAACAAACGGGGAAAATTTTGTTGGCCTAAAGAATCCTTGTCCAATGAATGAACAATAGGCTCGCTTACTCAGCAAATGGCTTCAACTCAACATGTTTCACATCCAAAACACTATTATAAACGTGCAACCTGATATCGTGAGATAGAATTACAGATTATTTCAGCGGTTTGAAATGGAACGTTACGAGACTCGCTACCTATCTACGTCATTTCAAAATAGCCTCGGCCACCTAGTTTCAAACAGAGTAGCGGTTTAATACCCTGAAGGTTGCACATTTCGAAAAGGGGACAGCGCGATGAAGAATTACACTTTTTCTACTTCGTCAAACTGATGTGAGTCCGGTTATCAGCTTATATGACGCGATACACGGTGTTCTCTATAAAATTGTTTATCCTCCGAGAATCGATTAATTTCGGACGTAACTACGTACAAATAGGAAGAAGAAAATACCTTTTGGCACTTCTTTTATAGTCCTCAGTTTAAGATATATTACACAGAATAATCATATTGTTCTTCATTTTAAGCTTAATTGTGTAACCATGCTAAATTTTCAACGTTTGAATGTTTGTATTAGCATATTGTCGTATATCAAAATTAATTCTAGATTTGAGCACCAAGAAGTCTTGAAAATCTCCTCGATTCGTGTTGAGCACACTGTAGTATTTTCTTACAACGATTCGCAACTTTGGTTTATTGTTTGTTATCACCTAGGACTGCGATAAGCAGAACTACTAACAAATCATCCTCGTGCTTAATTCAACAGGGCCGAAAAACCAGCTTGTTTAGTTTAGTGCCAAAATCTATGATTTGTTTCAGCTGTAACTACAAAATTATGCGCTTTAACACCCCCGATTACGCCATTATCACCTATATAGAGTCAAATATTAAAATTAGTTATAATTTTGACAGTTAAAACGTAGAGAGCCGTGTTTTATTGTCGTCATTATTATATTATATTTTATCAATATAGTCTTTAAACTACTGTATGTTGGCCATAACTTGGTGAAATTTGAATTCGTTCTGCAAATTTTATCTATTTTAATAAAAACGCAGGTGCTTCTTAGGCTAAAATACTTGGTTTTTTTTATTAAAAAGTTCAGCAACTGAAATGAATTGGTAAAAATTTCAGTTTTACTGCTCTCCTCACGTTAGAGAAATGATTCATTCATCTGCTTTCAAGCTGTCGCACTCCTAGACGGATTAAACTAGACCAATAAAGTTGGGTAAAGTATGGAATTCCTTTTTATTCCGGTATTTCTCCAACAAGTTTTCAAGTCTAGTGACAATTAGTCACGGAAAACAATCGGTTATCTTCACTTAAACTCAGCACAGTTACTAAATTAGCAACAATAAATGTCACTAGTTGTACAATTATTCCCGCCAAAAAGGGGTGCAAAAAAAAAAAAAAAAAAAAAAACACCGGGTTTTCAAAAAGTTACTCCGTCAGTCTAAAGTAACCCTAGTTTACAGTATTTAGCAGAGTTTCATTTTACTTGAATTAAATCAGTGCATTTGTACTATACATAGAAACCGAGGGCAGCACGGTAGACACTCCAGTTCAGATTGAGAAAGTTCCCATGCCAAAATTGAATTATATTTGACGTTATTGGTTGCAGGTTTTCTAATTGGCACTGGTAAGATCCTGACGGGTAAGCGTTCGCGGAACTAAACACTGTGATTATCTTCGAAACGCAGCCTCAAGGTTATTACGCTCAGAGAAATCAATCGAACAACGGTTGGTGTCGCATGCACGAAAAATGGCTGGATCTTTTCATTTTGAAAATGACCTGACCGCCCGCCATCTGCTACATTGCAGTTATTCGCCAAGGTCTGTCGAAAGTTGGTAAGAAAATGATCGGATTGCACGTTTTGAGACAAACCTAGAATTTAGTTGGTTCTCACGTCTGGTGATGATGTCAACATCATGACCCTCGAAACCGGTGAAGTTTGATTAATAACAAACGTCGAATTTCTTGAAAATGATTGTCACCGCGTTTTATTGAGACAATGGAAAGCACACAAACAGGAAAAGGGATTTTTTCGGATAATTACTTCGACGTGCCACTATCAATTCAGCTTACACTGAGGTGTGAATTGGGTAGGACACCGCTGAGTGAAAAAGTTTAAGTGAAAAAACTTCACTTTTTAATTTCAAAACGTGAAAGGTAAAAGTTTGGGGAAGAATTTTTTTTATATGAACGCAAAAGTGTATTAGTCAGATAAGAAGAAAAATCGCATGATCCTATCTAAGACTTTACCTTAATTGCCCCCATTTCATCTCTAATGACAAGTCTAAGCCAGATATGAGACGTTATCATACCAATAAGAATAAATTTTCAAATAAACAAATATTCAAATGATATGAACAAAGGATGATAAATTCATTAAAATTTCATCCCAGGTATGAAAACTAGCCTTTGAAACTAGTCCTCGAATATGGCGGAAACGTGGTTACTTTTCACCGGATTTGTACTACCTAGGACGACACACGCTACTTCATAACGGCGTGCAAGATGATGAAGAAGAAAAAGATTTATTTGTTGTTAGCATCCAAAATTTAGTGGAAAATGATACTCCACACACTTAGGTACGAAAAATCTCAAAATACGCATTCAAAATGGGTAGGTAGGATACCTACTTTGACCCATTACCTCTTCCAATGGGTGCCAACCCGTCTCATTGGACTCAGCGTCCTGAATTTAGTGGAAAATAATACCCCACACACCTAGATTGCAAAAAATTTCAAAAATCCTTTTTCGACATACACATTTTGACCCCTACCCCACCCAAATTTGGTTTGATCGGGTTGAAAAGTTTCGAGGATCAACTAAAGCCATGAACGGACTCCTGACCAAAATTTCGGATTTTTAGAAAATTTTCTACTAGCGAAGTCGGCGTGCGGCGGACGGACATTTGCGATTTTTGATGTAGACACCATGAAACGCACAGAAAAAAATTGTGGGCCGAATCGGAGAGATTGACTTTTTGCATGAAAACAGGTTGATTATTCAAGGAATAACCAACCAGAATGCAGCTAAAATAAGGCTCCAATGAGAATGAGAATGGCTTGGGGGATGAAGATGGAGAATGGCTACTTGCAGGTGGCAAGTTAGAAAATTATCTTACCATAAAATTTGAAGGGGGGAAACAAACAAAAACGCTACAAATTCTTTCACAGGGGTTGGTTATTCCGCAAAGAGACTCATTCCAGCGTCCAAAATTAAGTGGAAAACGATAACCCACACGCCTAGGTATCAAAAATCTCGAAAACACACATTCGAAACGGGTAGATAGGTACCCATTTTGACCCATAACGTATTCCGGTGGGCTCCAATCGTCCCGGGACCCGTCTCATTGGATTCAGCGCCTAAAATTTAGTCGAAAATAATAGCATAGCATAGAATTTCTAAATCACAAAATATTAAATCACGTCTCATGAGTAAAGAATGGCTGAGAGAAATTCATTTTTATGAGTTGGCTATAGTTTCGTAACTTGTTTTACAACGGAATCGGCGTCCAAAATACGTATAAATCGATCCTGAAACAAAGCTATTTCCACCTTAATAGCATCAGAAACAACCGTTTTACTTTTTCGGGGACGCTACTTACTCATTGGTTCGACAGTTTGCGCTTCCTTGAATTTGTAACCGTTAAAGTTGCGTTTAAAAAAACATCGACTTAGGTACTCGAGAGGAACGAAACTATCAAAGGACATTAGTCGACGTCCTATTACCGTGAGAGAGCGTGTACCTTGGGGAAAGAAAGGGCTAACTGGCCGCCGGAAATCAGTGTAAAGCGAGGGCCCATTAGGTAGATTTCAATCGTCTCGGCTTGCCACCGTTCAATTAGACGCGGGCAACGAGCATTAAAAGACTCGTGGTGAGGATTGCTTGAGTGCGATGAGGTACCTACGGTGGAAATCGTTTACAGAAAGTCTCTTTCCATGCGTGAATTGACAAAAAAATACCAATTTCACAAAATACTACCTTTTTCAAAACAATTCTCTATTTATCATGGTTTCTACCGACATAACCACATAAACCTGTATCTTTTCTATAAAATAACAATAATTTACGTGTTCATTTTCAACTTTTTGTATCATCGTTTTGGGTAAGCTGGTAGGTGCAAGGGCATTAACAATTTGTAATCTCTTGAAACTTAGGGGAGGAAAAAGTTTGTTTGCATAGTACTACTATGCATATTATACACTGAATTGATAGGTTACCCATATAGGACACCTGGTTAATCGTATAATAATAGAGAAGACCGACCAGAGAGCCAAACGTGTCAATTTTCACTATATTTTCCTGAAAATGGATTTTTTTGCAGAATAAATAAGTGAATTTCACGCCAATAACGTTAATTTTCATAGGAAAAACCTCATACTTTTGCGTTAAAAAGGCATTTTCTCCATTAAATTCTCGTGTGAAAACAATTTCCATTTCACTGTTGGAAAATGGAGAATAGGTTTGCACATTATGATGGATTACAGGCTGCATTTGATCCATGGAAATGTAAATGACGAGGTCGTACGGAAGATAATAAAAGACGCTTTAGGTTCAAAATTATTCTGCAACGTCTCAGATGAAAGCCAATATCCAGCGCATCTGCTGAATTTCTATTCATTTCTGTGTTTCTTAGTGAGTCACGCGTATTTGAGACCGTAAGAGGTGATTTAATGGCGCAACATAAAAGATGCAGGTGCTGAAACTGAATTTCCTATCAGCGAAAGTTGGAAACCCGAATCGAATCCAAATGGAAGAGCGGCTGCACCTTTACATGCATTCGTTATCGGAGGGGTCAGCTGCAGTTGAGAGATTGGTGAATTTGTAATGCGAAGAAGGAAGCAGGTATAGGAAATAACCGAAAACGGGATGCACCTTGAAAATCGGCTATTCTGGCTTGCCATTAGCGACAACCCAGAAGTTCAACGGAAAATTCAATTCGCCGAAACAACAGAGTTATACAATTGCATCTGAAGGAAAAATATATTGAATGTGGTTTGATATCGCTCATATCTCACCCATTATTGCTGATCTAAATAAAAATGAGGGAAGTGATTGTGGAAATGAATTGGGAAAATAATTTATTCTTCTCATAGATTAAAATGTTATTTTTCACAAGGATATCGTATGAAAAACTGGGTAAAAGAGAGGCTTTCTAATAAATATACTTTTGGTTGGTCATTCCTTGAATAATCAACATGTTTTCATGCAAAAAGCCAACCTCTTCGATTTTCCCCAAAAATTTTTTCTGGACGTTTCAAGGTGTTTAGATCAAAATAAGCAAAAAATGTCCATCCGGCGTCCATGTCGTTTTAAGAGTATAGACAATTTTCTAAAAATCTGAAATGTTGGTAGGGGTCAAAACGTGTTTTCCGAAAAATAGATTTTCGATATTTTCGGCAATCTAGGCGCGTTAGGTATTATTTTCCACCGAATTTTGGACGCAGAATTGATTGGTATCAGTCTCCACGCTCCTGGTCAGAGGAAGAACCAATCACTGTGAAAGAATTTGCTGCGTTTTCTTCTGACAGTCTGAGTCAGATTGTTTTCAATGACGTTAGCTCGATCATATCTAAATTGCGTATAGGTAGGCGGTTCACCTTTGAATGCTTACTGAAAGCCTTATCTCTCTAGGTTTGAGAAGGACTATGAGAAGGAGCCATCTTCACTATACCTGGTGAATTGGTTTAACGATTTTTATAGCAAATTTGAACAGTGTAGTCTTCTAGATTATTATTAGGAAGACAACTTTCGCCTTTTTCATCATCCCAACATCAATAAATGGAAGGGCGTCCAGAATTCTGGCCCAGGGCAAACCCTTAAAAACGCAATAACGTGACGCCGAGTTGAAAGTAGTGGGGGTCGTAAAGAAGCGCCGCAGGCCTGTGAGGGGAAATCTAGTAAAAGAGGGCGAAAGGGTCCTCGGGAATTCGGGAGCCTGAAAAAGACCCAGGCCTACTATTTCCTTTGCATAGTCTCCACTAGAGGGGATTTCGGGGGGAGTAAAAATCGATATGCTAAATACTGCAAGGGTAGTTTTACCCCACCCTTCATAATCCCCACCACAGGCCCCTCCTCGTCCTCGACGCACACCCTTTCTCATCTGAGGGTTCCTAGGAGAGAGCAGGGGGTAGTTTCCAAACTTTCATCTTTCCGCCCAAGCGGTGTCTTTGCTGCACTTTCACCCCTTATATTACCTGAAGCTTACAATTTTTTCTTTCAAATTACATCTCATCAAGGGCGCACTTCCACTTGGTGTTGTAGGGTTCTTTCTCCAAAGACGTACTAAATTTCTTCGTAGTCCTAGTTAGATCAGTTATTTTAGGCATTCGACACAGGAAAAGATGCGGCAAAAATGCTTTTTGATAACTGTGTGTTTATTACTGCCTAGATGTAAGGAATCTAGATTGCTAACCTCAAAAAGTCTGATCAGTTGAGGTACAGCTGAATAAATGAAAAAATGTTTGCACTATTATTAGTTTTGCTTGGTTATCCCTTGATTAATCAACGCGTGTGGGGTATTATTTTCGTCTAAATTTTGGATGCTGAATCCAATGAAACGAGTCCTGGGACGATTGGTGCCCACCGGAAGAGGTTATGGGTTACAATGAGTATCTATCTACCCATTTATTCACCCATATCTAGACATAGTGGGGTATAATTTTTACGAAATATTGCACGTTGAATCAATAGGAATGAGTCTCCATGGTGCTGGTCTGAGGAATAGCCAACCCTTGTGGAAGAATTCGCGGCGTTTTTTGGAGTTTACCCGTAATAAATTAATTCTGCGTACGTAAATAGAAAGTATATTTTTCGTACGTTTGGTTATCCACCCCCAACCCCGGTTATTTAAATTGGATATTATCGATTCTGAAACTCGGAGTCGCGAACACATTTCCATCTTGTTCATATTATCCCCCTCAACGAAGCCAACGGGGCAGTAAAAATGAAGCAGTAAAAACCAAAACTCTGATTTAGGAGCTAGTCTCGCAGAATCTCCAGGAAAGGTTCCGCTGAAAAAAAGCTTTTAAAAAAACCCCTCCCAGTCCAACCATTCGCTCCGTGGCTCGTAACAGTTGAGAAAGTTCCATCCTGTGTTGGGGGCGCGCTCTCACTACAATTTCGGGTTTTTGTCGTACTATTTTACACCCATTATTCAAAACAAGTCAGCCGGAAAGAAATTCTCTGTTTTCGCGAAACTTAATGTATAATATGATAATTTTACTGACTTGATGATTTTTTAAAATGTATCATGCATCCTCCGGCGTAATCGGAAGCAAGGAGCCCATGTCAAACCTTGAAACATAAAACATCAGGTTTTCCAGAAAAATGAACACCAAAAAATAAAAATAAAATCCTAGAACTTGTTATGAGTTTAGGTGGTGGTGCCAACCATTCCGTCATTCTCTTCATTTTCTCTAGCAGTAGGATTTCTTAATTTGTCTGAACAAATATTCGTTAAAAATGAGTGACCTGGTTGTAAACCAGAAACAATATATGTTCTGATTTATTGAATTCGTTATTAAATGTTGCTGTTACTAGCTCGACCTCCACTTTCGTCCAGATATTTCAGCTCAAGTTCATTCCAGCGGCAAATAGTGTTTATGAATACCTGAAAGTTTTTTGAAAATTTAGCAACTAAAAGAGAAATTACCCATCTAGTTATTTTATTTTTATAGTAGAAGGGTGATATTCCAGCAACAATGATTACATTTTTTCAATTGAAATATGGAAGCCTAAGCCTGATCAATGCAGATAGATTGTGCAAAAACGTAGCTGTAAAACAATTTCGTCTTATTAATGTATTATACCGAAAAGCCTCAAACTTTCGGCCTAATAGTGGTCTTCGACGCTACGTTTCGTCAGCAACATCGTCAACACAACAAATTACGGCTTTCTTCTCGATGCAATGGTACCTGAGCCTTCTTTCACGCTCTGTTTACCTAAATAAACTGACGAGATAATAATTTTGTACTTTTGAGCGGTTGCAGAAAACTCTTATTGTTCCGTCTCAACCTGTTTATTCGACTAGCAACCTCGAACTGGTGTCAGTCTAACCGACTCATTCTTCACCAAACGAACTCACACTTCGCCATGCTAGAAAATTAATTCGTTAATTAGGAGCGTCGGTCAGAAAAAAAAGTAAAAGGGCTAATAAAAATAATAATTGGGCTCGTGGGACCTCATCTAGAAATTCACGATGCCGTTTGCTTTTTCGGGGTTTTCTGTGAGAATATCCTCTTTATTTCACAGAGCGAGCGTAGAACAGGCTTATTAAGTTGGTGAAGCTTTTTTAGCAGTGACCGCTTCTATAAGAGTCAATCGCTAACTTCTACGGGTCACGCGATCCCGCAAGCTCGGGCGAAAGAAAGTGATACACAGTTCAGTCATCGTTTGTAATTAATATAAATTATTGAGACTCAAATTATCACTTCCACGTAGCGCCCATAAGGTGATGAAATGCATTGCATAAGCGATTGCTTGGGAAAATAGTGTTCTAATTACGAGATAACACCTTCAATGACTAAGTTCATTGACACTAGACGCATATACAGTCAGCCACTTAAGATTATTAAAATCTGTGAAAAATGTGAACCCTCCAATCATAATGATTCATAGCTCTGATATGTCAATGTGAACGACCGTTTTACGTACGAGTACAAAACTGTACATATTATAAGATCTTTTTGAATAATATACCGGTAGTTGAATGAAATTGAAGCAAATGTTACAAATTACAATCAATTTTGTTAGTTATTCCTTGAATCTGTTTCAATCTGTTCAATCTGTTTTCATGCAAGAAGTCAATCTCTCCGATTCGGCCCAAACATTTTTTCTGGACGTTTCAAGGTGTCTAGATCAAAAAAGTCAAATGTCCGTCCGCCGTCCATTCCATTTTCGGTTGTAAAAAAATTTCTAAAAATCTGAAATTTTGGTCAGGGGTCCGTTCCCGGCTCTAGTTGGTCCTAGAAACTTTTCAGCCCGATCGGACTAAATTTAGGTGAGGTAGGAGTCAATATGTGTACTTCGAAAAACGGATTTTCGAGATTTCTGGTAGGCGTGTGGGGTAGCATTTTCCATAAATCTTGGACACTGAATCGATTGGAATGGGTCAGGGACCCGCCACATCCATTGTTTCCCTCATTCTGGGAATAACCAACCCCTGTGAAAGAATTTGCCGCGTTTTTTCTTAGGAAAAACGTACTGATCAAAATTCTGCAAAAAAAAGGGATGTTTAGTTTAAAAACAAAATTTTTAAACGAAGGAGTTTTTGCTTTTGTTGTGAGTCTATCTCAATGCTCACACTGAATCGGAGTTATTTCGGATACAAAGAAGTCGCAAGGTAAAATACTTGTTCAAAATTTTCATGGCTGAGAGGTTTTCGGTTGCGAGTGAAGTCAATTTTGCAAACTAGTTCATCAAAGCAAGAACATGATTACAATATATACAAGGGAGATGCTATTGGAAGCGTTTCATTGGATTTCACGGAAAACTAAGTTTCAAGAAGAACTCTTTCCTAACATGACGTGGGCACATGAAGTCAGTTTTGTCCTGTTCTCTTCTTGCGGAAGCTCGTCCCCACGAAAAAGGTCAGTCGAACTTGTTACCACTCACCAGGAAAAGTTGTCCTTGTTCTTGTCTCTATTTTTTCATTGGTTCGTTTAAAAATATACTCCGAGGGGTTTTGAGTTGACTAAATATTTCGCTAAACTCGTTTTTATTGGTGAAAGGCCGAATGTGCCATCCGTTTTTCGGGTCTCTTCAGAGTCGTCTGACCCCATTCTACGTGGTCGAGATTTACGAATGTTCTCCTCGAGCCCCATTGGTTGCATGCCTCGCAAATTTTTATGATCGTCCAAGCAGTCGGTCGACTTTTATGTAGAAAAAAAACCTCTTGAGGAGACGGCCTCCCGAGCCAGTTAGTCCACTCCTATTTTTTGAACCTCGCCTTCTGAATAGATTTCAGCCGAGAGGTAGCATGTCTTTCGTGGGCTCATTCATTAGAATGGATTTAAACTCAGAAAAGGCGAATGAATATGTAAAGAGAGCCTTTTTCTGTTTCACAGGTTGGTGATGCTCAGAAAATTTAGTGCGTAGTGCGTTCACTTCGAAGACGTTAATGTCAGTGATAAGAAATCCGATGAAATTCTGAATGGAAACTCTTGTCTCTGCAGTCCCATTTGTACCATCCTCACAAAGAGCGGTATTAAATCCTCCCAGGCAATGAGGCTGACTCAACGAACCAAGATGAAAGGGGGGAATGACAGTGCATGAAAAGAACACTCTTGAATAACCAAAATCATATATTAGTGGCATTAAAGTAATTTTGAAGCAATAAATTGCTGATGAGAAGACAAAAAAATAATAATAATAATAATTTGAAAGAGCTAGATTTTAGTTAACAGTTTTCAGCTGTTAGAAATAGCTAGGTTACAAAATCTTCCCGTTCAGTAAGCCAAAATGGCCGAGGGCCAAACCCCACAAGGAGTCCTTACACAGACTCGCAATGACATCTTATAAAGCGTTTTTCTATTGAGGTGCGCACTGCTTTGGCATATTTCATGTTTGAGTTATGATTTTTATTGGTTATTCCTTGGATAATCAACCTACTTTTTCACGCAGAATGTCATCTCTCTGGTTCGGTCCAAAAACTTTTCCAGGGCGTTTCAGGGTGTCTAGATCAAAACACTGCAAATTCGTTCGCTGGGATAGATTATCCCTCGAACCAGGAGCACGACGACTCATTCCAATCGATTCAGCGTCCAACATTTAGTGGAAAATGATATCCCACACGCCTAGGTACCAGAAATCTTAAAATCCTCATTCAAAACAAGTAGATAGATACCCATTTTGACCCGCAACCTCTTCCGGTGGGTGCCAATCGTTCCGGGACCCGTCTCATTTGTTTCAGCGTCTAAAATTTAGTCGAAAATGGCGGGTTCCGGCACAATTGGCGCTTTATGGCAGAGGTTATGGGTCGGAATGGGTATCTATCTTTAGTGAGCTTCACATATACAGCAAAGAGATTTGTAATAAAAAGTATGACCCAGATTTCATGAAAGTTGAACTAAAATAGGTGGATCCTATACCAAATGGCGCACTCTCATGGTATTTATCACAATTTCTTCTTTCACATCTACCTCAACAATTTAACCCTAAATAATCATTCGAAGGGACTCGTAGTTATTCAATCAATTTTACGAAAGAGGCGGCACCAAAAATGTCTAACAATAGATGAGATTAATTTGAAAATGTGTTTGTTTCTTTTTAATTGAAAACAGTAATATTAGAGCAAAAATTGAGTGAAATAGCCTCAGTATAATTGGTCTTCCAGCGAGAAAATAAAAACTGTAATTTGCGCCCAACACAACGAATATTTCTATTGAATTCGGAGCTCCAGACTTAATTGAAAGGGGCCACCTGGTGGTGAAAATTCTCAAGTTTCGAAAGTTCAAAGTACTATAACAGATGAGCCCCCCAAAACTGCACTTTGACGCAGGTCGTTATTGTTCGAAACCGGATTGTCGAGCAATTTGGAGAATGTTCGACCCGCCGGATGGACGGCCCTTTTTTCGGCTGCATTGAGCCCAAGCTATTAGTTCGGCGTAATTAGAGTTTTGCGTTTCATTTTATTTCAGAACTCGCGCTGCCCCGAGAAGAGGATTCTTTGGAAACGCATCCATTTTGAAGCGGTGTCATGGTTCCTTCAAATACGAGGTGCGTTTAGGCTGTGGTGAACTTGGTTATAACTTCATCAAACGAGGAAGCTCAGAAGGGTAAACATTGCTGAGCTTCTCAGAGTTGAGGCTAACCAGATGTATGGAAATTAGCCAAAGGAAGCAACATAGGTTTTAAGAATTTATGCATCCAGGGTAGAAGTAAAGTAGACGTCCATTAACCGCACTTTTCTATTTCAACTTATTCACAAAACTATACAACAATTATTCTTCTGAAAAGCACATTTTATACATAAAAGCTCAAACTTCCCTATTTCAAGCCCAAATTGTCCACATACACCTCAATTTCTTTTTTCGTCGAATGTGTGCCTAGTTCCCATTCATAATCACAAGGAAAGAAGCTTCTGAGGGAGTAGGAGTGGCTGTTGAAACATTGCAATTTTTCGGAACTTGTACCTACATTAATTGGTTTTCCAAAAGACATCTTGAAAGATGCCAAACATGACGGAAAAGGGCAGGTTTCCTTTCCTTTTCAAGCACCTTAACTTTTTAAGGCTGTCACCATGAAAATGGGGGAAAATGACTAGTTTTTATTCTCTTAAACTCAAATTTTACCTTGAAAATGATGAGGAATCACACAATTAGACTACACCATTAGAAAACTGATTGAAATGTCAGTATCTGAACTTTTTCAGGTTCCAAAATTTTTTTAGAAGAAGCAAGGTTTGCCTTTCATTACGTATGTGCAATGGGCAAACTAGAAATTGAACGCGGAATTTGGAAATATGGTCATAATGTTGAATGAGTAGGTTTGGAGGGAACAAAATGAGGGATTTTAAAGCGAAAAACGTTCGTTTTGGTTGGTTATCCCTTGAATAATCAACCTATGTTTTCATGCAAAAGGTCAACCTCTCCGATTCGGCTCAAAATTTTTTTCTGGACGTTTCATGGTGTCTAGATCAAAAAAGGTCAATGTCCGTCCGCCGTCCACCGTACGCCGTCCGCCGTCCGCCGTCCATTGTCCGCGCCGTTTTCGGTAGTAGAAAATTTTCTAAAAATCTGAAATTTGGGTCAAGGGTCTGTTCCCGGCCGAGACGGGTCCTCGAAACTTTTCAGCCCGATCAGACCAAATTTGGAAGGGGTTGGGGGGGGGGGGGTAGGGGTCAAAATGTATTTTTTGAAAAATGGATTTTCGAGATTTTGGGCGATCTGGGCGAGTAGGGTATCATTTTTCACTAAATTTTGGACGCTGAATCCAATGAAACGGGTCCCAGAACGATTGGCACCCACTGAAAGAAGTTATGGGTCAAATTGGGTATTTATTACCCATTTTGAATATGTGTTTTCGGGATTTCTGGTACCTAGGTGTGTGGGGTATCATTTTCCACTAAATTTTGGACCCTGAATCGAATGGAATGGGTCTGGGACCCGCCACACCCACTTTCCCCCATTCGAGGAATAACCAACCCGTGTGTAAGAATTTGCAGATTTTTTTAAAAATAAGGTAAAAAAATCACATGTTGAGAACCGGGTGAGTGAATATGCGGTTCGTGGCATTCCACAACGTATACTTCCAGTTTAGTTTGACAAAGTTTCTTTATTACACCATGAGCGGGAAACACTATGTAAACAGATTCAACGGTCGACGTTTTTTAATGGAATCCTCTTCTAGAGCGGGCAATATGCGATTTGAACAGGTCAGGAATTATTCTCATCCTCGATCGGAATTCGGAGGTGAACTTTGAGAAAAGGTAAATATTTCTGACTTTTCCAAACTCTTAAGACAATTAGACTACAACGTCTTATATAATACTGAGCTGCTGAACAGGGGAGGAAGTCACTTCTCTCCATTCTGCCATTTTGACAAATCATCAGCTTATACAGTTATTGTGTCGTTAATTTACCATTATAGCTGACCGAGATATCTTACTTCTTCGCAACAACTGGTTTAAATTCAAAATGTGAGGTGACGTACTACCTAGCTCCGCCCAACAAAGGACTATTTCTGTGGGATAGAATCTATACATCTTACTGTTGCATCGATTACATAAGCAAGAAGATGCCTCAGAAGGATCCTTTCTACGTAACAATTCAATTGTTATCTCTTATATGAAAACCAACATACGAATATTGAATAATATTCGCTCATGATTTACCCAGCTGTGACTAGGTTAGGTATAATGAGCTCATCAAACAATTCCCACTCAGGTGTCAAGTCCCTTTCACGAGTTGAATGCCCCCAAACAAGTTCCTCTCCTATTTCTAGCCCGAGTGGGCGCTTCAGGAAAGAATCGCTAGTAAAAAAAGGACTTTTAAGCTAAACGCGAAGAATGGGGTGAACGACCGTTGTGCTTCAACGACCTGCGAACTAGTATAGGCATCTCCTATCTCTTCTATTTAGCATAACTAGTTCTGTCTAGAAGGTCGGTAAACTCTCGTCCACGCCCACCTGTGCCTGGGAGGTCGACTAGTCACGCATACAGTTAAAGCGCCAGACTCGGTCTAGGTCTAGGTCCTGACTTTTTTTCTCTTTCACCCTTAGAGGGGAAAAGGACCTCTCTTTCGCCACTTCCTGCCTAAGGACCTTCGTCCTTTGTTGTGGTTGGCATCTTTTCCGCTTATAATCTCTCCTCTATGTCTTCGTCTTCAACGTTTCGAAGACTAGGAGGACCACTGCAAGTTTTGTCTATTGCTGAAGAAGCTGCTATTGGTCTAATATCCGTCCAATACAATTAAGAAGTCCCACAGGTTTACAAAAATGTCTATTGTCCACCTCCTGACGAATCCTCTCCCCTTCGCAGTTGTCATCGGGGTCTTAAGTGGAAGAATAATTATAAATGGGAGGTAGGTTGAAAGTTAATTCTACATTGATAGAAAGCATCAAAAATACATGTTTTAATAAATTTAAAATTCATTGGTGTTTTGATTACAAAAGCTCATTGTCCGAAGCGTACACTTTCCTCTACTTGATAATATCCGTTCCAAGTTCCACGCCACGTGCAGGAAGGCAGCTCCGTGACGGTACCGTCTAATAACGGGTTCAGAGCTGAGTAAGACATCAAATTAATAATGTAGGTATGTACCTTCCAGCGACGCTCCTCCCCCCTTACGGCTTTCCCATCTTTACCGTCGGCGAATCGATTACAAGGGCACTCCTGAGGGATGGAAATGGGGAAATTCAAAGCTCGGAAGTTAATTTAGAACGTACATGATCGCCCCCAACCTCCTCGTACGAGCTCGCTCATTAACAAATGAATTCCCTTTCTAAATAATAATCTTTCCTAGAAACCGTCCTCAAATTCAAATTGATGAGCCCGTTCAAACAATGGAAGTCTATACCGAGAGTTTCCTCCCTTTAGCGAACTTATGACCCGTCTTCTCAACATGAAATCGATACCTAATCCCATGATCGATTCTCGCTATTATAATCATCCAAGATGGAGACCGTCGCTCATCAGATGCGCTCTCTCAGTACTTGACAGTACTGTACTCTAACAATACTTACTGTTCAGTCCAGGTGAACTTCTGGAAATTGTCTTCATTTACGTCTCTTTCCCTGCTGAACACGAATCTAAAGGTTCGTTGAGAATAAAACTCAACCAAAACAAGATAAAAGAGCAAAGAATTTCCAACATTCTTTTCAAATTTCGTTCACATTTTTTCTGCGTTTTCAACTTTTTACATTGTTTCTACCCGGTAATGGACCATTCCGGCATAATCAGTCTTTTTTTTTTTCATAAGTATTTTTTTAGGAGTACATTTGACTGGGAAAGGAAACTTCTGCACAGAATGCAAAAGCAAATGTAGGTTTCCACTTTGGTTCGCAATTTTTTTTTTTTTACATAATACGTATCAATAAGAGTTATTATAAAATTAAATAGAGAAATCTCAAAATTTCAATTTTTTTTTTTGGTGGGGGGGGGAAATGTTTGGAAAAATTTTGTAATGGAAAAATCCATGTTTTTTCTACGTATTGAGCATTGAGAATCATTCGCTCACTATTTGCTCTGAAACCCCAAATAGTTGTGAGCGCGTTGTTCTCTGTTATTTCGACCATCCATCATGAAATGCGTCATCCAATCAGTCATCATCGCGCCTGTCTTTTGGCTTTGGATAGGCGGAGTTTTAGACGCCGCCCTTTCACCTTCCCCTAAAAGCCAGGATTGGGTGGATCACCTCGAAGGTGACCTATTCCTCACGAAATTGCCTTTTGGGACAGAAAGAAGGGCAGCTGTTGCCCACTGGTGCGAACAAGTGCGCATATTGCGGCTCAAGGTGCCCTTTAACTACCGAACCATTTCCTATTTGGGTCCCCAGACGAAAGACCTAAATGTTCTTCCATCCGTGCCTTTGAAGTAAAAAAAACTGTCCACCTTGCCAATTCATAGGACGCCACATAGACACTTTTTAACTTCAAATTCCACACTCGAGTAGGCGAGTGTGGGTGGCTTCCCGATGCCCCCGTTATGTCATTAGGTTTGAAAGATAAAGTAACCGGAAAATGTGTCCAACCTAACCCACGGTCAGAATCGTAAAGAGCGAAACAGTTTCTGCGACATTACGCTCCAGTTCGAATTGGAAGGGAGCATCAGAGCAGTCAGTGAAACCTGAAAGCTAACGAAGATTTTGAACTACTCGTAGGTACGCAGTTACTCGAATAATTCCTCACAGGCGGAGCCATTTCCGCAGTCTCAGCCGCAAAACTAAAGACTAACACTTCGGAATAACAAACAGGAGAATGTGGAAAGCTGGAAGAACTTGAGGAGCCCGGGGATAAAGGACGCAGTACGTGTCCGATGTAGATCGCCGCGTTTCGCTAGTTTAGCGCGGCTAGTTATTCTCCCAGCTTTTACTACGTGATCCTTGCGAATCTTGTTCCTTGCAAACTGAGTTTCTCTTGGCAAGAACTTTTCATCTGCGTCTTACGATCTCTGCAACACCAGATGTTGCCTGAACTTCTGCCCGAAATTCACAGCCCCTAGTTGGGTCAAAGCACCAAGTTGAGAAAAACGCTACAAATTATTCCACAATGGTGTGTTATTCTACCTAGTTCACGTTTCATACGGCAACGCATATCTTTAAGGTGTTTGTAATGAATACTTCCCATTGAAAAAAAGGAGCACAAAAAAGGGGGGACGAACATTATTTCGTACTTATCCTCAAAATATCCTTCTCGCCCCATTGGTAACCTTTTCCAGCGATCGGAGATCGGTTCAGCTTCCGAAATTTTGTAAAAAGGACATCAACTTGTCTGGTTCTCAAATAGCTCAAATTTTCAAATCGCAAAATATCAATATTCACCCGTACTCTTCCTCCGTCCACGGTGATCGTACCTGGCACATTTGGCGTCCAAATTTAGTTGAAAATAATACTTTATATACGCTTAGGTGTCCCAAGATCGCGAAAAACCGTTTTCGAATTACCCATTTTCCCGGCTTCAAAGAAGGGCTGCTGGGTCGACAATGATGTCGACAATGATTTAGACAGAAGAAAAGACTCAAACGTAGTATAGGTACGTGTGCAAAGTTTCAAATTATTTAATTACGTTTATAGGGCTAACTCTGAAATGTAGGTATTATACAGGGAGTTGAAAATTGTTTAAATGGAAAATTAAAGGTGTATTTATATTTATAATTTATGAGGTGCACGGACGATCCCGATTGAGAGTAAAAATAATCATTTCTTTTAGAATAGCATTGTATTAATGGTCTAGATGTTTCATGACAATAGCAGGTGGTGTACTGGATTGTACTCAGCATACGGGACGTTTTACGGATCTGGGTGTAGGAAGTATGTTAGTAACTACCCTCATCTCAGACGGACCAAACGGAGGGTCTGTGCTTGGATAGCACCGGACGCTCCAGGCAGTCGAAACCTCTTTGATATGCAAACGTTTTCTAACCCGCTCTCCCAAGAACCACCTGTGCGTGTACTCGCACCCCCAAAATCTCACCCCCGAAAATTTTTTTTCAATTTTCTCACAAGACGACCCCGTTTTTAGGACGTACCCCCAACCGAAAAATACTTTTCCGGGACTTGGGGGTCTTCTCAACCCCTTTCCGAAGGTCCGATCAGAAAAAAAACGCCTTTGTTCGTCTGCATTTTCGGAACGCGTTTTTACTCGTACAATGAGCATGACGTCGGTTCGCCTTTTTCTTGGACAATTGACCGTCGAAAAAATTGTAGCTACATACAATCCGAACGTGGGTCGAGGGGAAAACGGACGGTTTGGTACCTATGCGAAGTAAACATTGAACCAAAAAAAGTTGTTCTGGATTTCGGGTGAGTTTTTTTTTCGGCCCGTCTGAAACTGCACTTACGTATTGTGATTTCGGATGGTCGTTGCAAGTTTGGAAAGAAGAAATGACCGTTAGGCTTGTCTGGGCATAGGGAGTGATCGTCGGGGAGAGAAATATAGATCAACGTTGCCTTTTTGAATGCCTTCGGCTTGTAACGGATACCAGGTGAAATCACAACGGTTCATCCATCATTTTATTCCCCTATTTATCAGCAATTCACATTTAAAACGAATAAAATGAATAAAATCTTCAAATATCTTTAATTGCCTGAATCAATGTTTTCACGATATCAGTCCACACAAGTTTTTGTACGAAATAACTTGTAAGGGGACGTCGGGGGATTAAAAACTGTACACAAACTATGTTTAGAGAAAAAAAATTGAAGATAAATTAAGCAACAGGTCTTTAAAAGACACAACGATTGATACCAAAGTATAGTCAATACGAGCAGGTTGTTTTCCCATCAACGGCAGCCCTCCGCATCCTCACCCTCGCTTCACAGGTAAGTAAACGGATCAGGTGGGTACGAAATTAGTGGTGGCCTTCTTTTGTCGTCGAAAGAAAATATATTGAATCAATCAATATTTTATATAAAATTAGAGAAATAATTATACCCACTTTCAAAATATCCTTTTTGACCCTTACGAATCTGAACTACAAACCATTGACGTCTATGTAAAAGTTAATATCTCTATAGGCATTGTCAAGGTCTTTATACCCCACACCATGGAACATAGAAGGTAAAATTTATGGGAGACATTTCGTACCTATCAGTCGGCATAGTTTCTCTGGCCTTTGTTTCCATTTTGTGTTAGACAATTCTAGAAACCTCTGAAACTCGCACGGCCTACGTTTGGTACATCTAATGATCTCTACACACTCGCGTCATCACAACTCACCATTCGATCAAAGCTTCGTTTCCCATGACCCAAATCCAAACATTCTTGGTCCCTCGAATAATGATTCAAAACGTCGATGAAATATCACGGATCATTACGAACTTTCCACTTTTCCAGGGAAAAAAAATCTCGGTTCGGAATGAGAATTAATAGCCATGTGACTTTCAAAACTCGGGTTCAAATACATCAACTGAGTTCAACTGAATACTTCCTCCCCTTGAACGTTCGACTGATCCTCATTCATTCGTTTTTCAATCGTATGTGGGTGGATGTGAACGATGGAAAACGGTCGAAATGAAGTTTTAAACGAATATATTCTGCGGGCACGCCAGCGCCCGAACGTACCGAAATTGACAACGCGCTCCTCCCCCTCGGGATAATGAGCTCACATTTTCTATGAAGGAAAATCGAGTTGATTTGGAATTCATGGCGGTCGGAAATTCCTTCGTCCCAATGAATTCGTACGGTCTGTTTTATACTAAAAAATACGAGGGGGAGAGCGGAGCTAGAGCCGGAGGATTCTGATTGAACGGCATGTAATGCAAATGAACTCGTATACATCAAGCAATCTGCCGATGATTCAATCAACGCATGCCAGCATGTGCCCTGAATAACCAAAAATATGAGCAGTGCTCCCTTGCACCTCAACATTCTGACGAGCAATCACACGGATCAACCTTTCAATCGTTTTAAAAATATTACGTAGGTATATGACTGTGAGGCTTACATAGAACGCTCATTTATTTGTAGGAGTGAATGTCCAAAAAAACAGAATCAATCGATTTCAAACGTAAACTAAAGTAACAGTGATATAACTGAATTAGACGACTGATTGCAATTTTTCATCGGTAAACACACATTTCTGTTCACGTTCGACCAGACCAGAACACGTTACTAAACATGAAGATCATTAAACATCATAGCCAGAGTAGTAGGTGAAAATCAATCGATTTAAGGACTTTATCAACTTGTTTCAAACAAGTGCGAACAATGAATTGACAGATTCACAGTGCTGGAAGGGAAAAATGTCATTAAAACGTGCTCTGATGAAATGACCAGTAATGCAGTTTATCACTGATTTTACGAGAAAATTCCATTTTTAATGCGGGAAAAGACAAAATAGTCATTAATAAAAATAATTGTGAATTGAACAGGTCTTGGCATGATGGGAAGTGAATTATTCAGGCTAAAAAAAAAAAAAAAAAAAAAACGAATATGCGAGTTCAAAAATTTCATCATTTTTAGGCTACCAGATGCAAGCGATGCGAGGAATTTCCAGCGGTAGGGAAGGGGTCACAGCCGTATTTGGCTTATAAACCCCCCTCCCCCCTACCGAAGAGACCCAGGTTTAGGTTCGACAAGTTGAGCAGTGCAAAAGTTGTGTGAAAAATTTAACATCATCTTATTAGCTACCAAATATGGCGATCGACACAATAATAAGTTTTACTCTGCGTAGCCACAACGGGATAGTATCCCTCAATGGTCAATATCTCCGATGATGTTCCTCGAACAGAAAAACCAAATTCGTCCGAAGCCTAGCAAATTCGGGGTAGTTACAGCCGCCGAATCGGTGATTTACGACGATGATACCACCAACGCTAACGACGATTTGTGAGTACGAGTCACGAAAAATTTGCTATATTTATGCAGAAGGGTTGCCTCCATATCCATTTTTTTTTTTTTTTCTCTTCGGAGGCCTTCGATCGAAATCGGCTCGAGAACTTGTTATTATCCCGAGTAACCAACATAAACTCCGTGTGGAGTTGCTGGTCTCCCATCGGGCGCCTCCCCAGGTGGCGGATAGGGGAATGCCCACCAGATATGGGGGGTACTGGGGAAATAAAATACCCGGGGCGGACCAAAACCAGCACCCCTGCCTTGTGGTTAAGTATTGTTTTACTAAAGGCTAAGGGAAGGAGACCCTGACAGAAAACCCCTGGCCCTCCAGGTTGGGGGTTGAGCGTGGGGCCAACAACCCCACCTCGGAAAAACAATCAAGTTACGAACGACCAACAAAGGCCTCATATAGATAGATCAAATGGAACGACTCGGCGCGGACTAGGTAACTCACTGAAAAACGATTACGTATATATGGCTACGTGGAATGTTAGGACTTTAGCCGCACGTGGATCACTGAATATTTTGAAAGGAGAATTGGACAAATATAAAATATCATTTGCTGCCATTACAGGAGATGAGATGGAAGGGAAATGGAACTTTCAGGTCTGGCTCATACACAGTCCTTTACAGTGGAGGAAATCAAGGTCATCAAGGAACAGGTTTCTTAGTGAATAATAAATACAAAGCAAGTGTGCTCGGTTTCCAACCTATAAATAGCAGAATCTGTACGCTAAGGGTGAAGGCACGTTTCTTTAACCTGACAATAATAAATGCTTACGCACCAACAGAGGATGCTGAAGATGAAACAAAAGATGAGTTTTACGAAATCTTAAGCGACACTTTTGACAGGTCTCCTGAAAACGATGTCAAATTGCTTATGGGTGATTTTAATGCAAAGATTGGAAAGGAAACAGTCCTAAAAAGAATAATAGGAAAAGAAAGCTTACACGATGTGTGCAACGACAATGGACTGAGATTAGCAGATTTCGCTGGTGGTAAAAACATGATTGTAAAGAGTACCATGTTACCTAGAAAGGACATACATAAAGCTACCTGGGTCTCGCCGAATGGGGCAACCCGAAATCAAATAGACCATGTATTGATCGAAGGTCGGCACGCATCTGATGTAACGTCTGTTGCTACCTGCAGAGGGGCAGATTGCGACTCTGATCACTATCTTGTAAGGGTCGCATACAAGCAAAGGATTTCTAGAGCACACATTGCGAGAGCTGAACCTAAAGCGGTTTATGACACAGCCAAATTGAAAAACCCAGAGATCCTGCAACAATACCAAGGTGATTTAGGTAGAGCCCTAGAGGGTATTAGTGGAAATTGGATAGTTAGCAGCATAGAAGAAAAGTGGGTGAAGTTAAAAGAAAGCATGAACGGTATTGCTGGAAATGTTTTGGGATTCAAGGAAAGGGACAGAAGGGCAGGATGGTTTGACACGGATTGTGAAAGGGCTGTTACTGAGAGAAATGAGGCGAGAAGAAGAATGCTGAATAGAAGAACAAGAGATAGCGTGGAGCAGTATAGAGAGAAAAGAAGACAGGTAAAAAGAATCTGTCGTACAAAACATAGAACTTTCGAAAAGCGTTTCTTGGAAGAATTGGAGGAGGACAGAGATATTGGGAATGTAAGGCGCTTTTATGGAAAAGTCAGGAGCATTAAGAAAGGCTTTCAACCAAGATCTGATTTCATTAAGAACAACAATGGGGAACTAATAGGTGACAGAGAGGGGATTGTCAACAGATGGGCAGAATATTTCCAAGAATTACTCAATGAACAGGCAGAAGATGAGGTGGAAATACCCATGGAAAATGAGCACGACTCACACGACGAAGGGAATCCCCAGGAACCTCCAACAATAGCCGAAGTCAGACTTGCTATCACTAGCCTGAAGAATAACAAAGCTCCCGGAGAGGACCGGATCGTGGCAGAACTATATAAGTCAGGTGGTGATGCCCTAGTCGTGAAGATGCACGATCTCATCACCGATATATGGAACAAAGAAGTAATGCCTGACGATTGGAATGTGGCAGTCATCTGCCCAATCCACAAGAAAAATGATGTGCTGGAATGTGCGAACTATAGGGGTATTTCGTTACTCAATGTAGCCTACAAAGTATTTGCCAAGGTTATCAATGCTAGACTAACACCAATAGCTGAACTTATTTTTGGTGACTACCAATGTGGGTTCCGACCAAACAGATCAACTACGGACCAAATATTTTCTTTGAGACAGATTTTGGAAAAGTGCTACGAGTTTAACGTTAATGTTCACCAGCTGTACATTGATTTTAAGAAAGCTTATGACACGGTCAAGAGGGGGAAGATCATTGAAGTTCTTAGGGAATTTGGAGTACCCGATAAGCTAACCAGACTAATAAGGATGACCTTGATGGACACCAGAAGCATGGTAAAGGTGAACGGTCTCATGTCTGCTCCCTTTAGAGTCAGAGTTGGGGTACGACAAGGAGGAATTCTGTCGGCCACACTTTTCAATCTGGTTCTCGAAAAAGTAATGAAAGATATCCCTGGGAACCCTGGTGGGACCCTCTTTAATCGGCTGCTCCAATGCCTTGGGTATGCTGACGATATAAGTATGCTAGCAAGAACATTGCAGGCTTTGGAAGAAGGTTTTTTATACTTGGAGGAGAATGCCCGAGAAGTTGGCCTAAAAGTCAACTATGAAAAAACAAAATACGTTCTAAGTAAAAGAAATGAGGAGAGAGAACAAGAGGAAGAAATCCTGATAAATGGAAAGTATTTTGAGAATTGTTCAACCTTTAAATATCTTGGAACAACTATCAACAAGGACTGCTCTCTTGAACATGAAATTAAAGCCCGAGTTAATGCAGGAAACAGGTGTTTATTTGCACTAACAAGTTTTTTCAAAAGTAGGTTACTTAGCAGGACTTCCAAAGTTAAAGTGTACCGAACCGTAGTGAGGCCAGTTGTGCTATATGGCTCTGAGACTTGGACCCTAACAAGGAAAGAGGAAGACCAGCTCAGACGCTGGGAAAGGAAGATCCTAAGAAGAATTTATGGGGGGATTTGTGAAGGGGGCAGGTGGCGTATCCGAACCAACGAGGAGCTCGCTCTTTTGTATGGACAGCCCGACATCATAGCAGAGGCGAAACGAGCCAGACTCCGATGGGCAGGACATATGGAGAGGATGCCTGTGGAAAGGGCAGCTGCCAAACTGTACAGAGGCCACCCAGGAGGAAGACGATTGCGTGGGAGGCCAAGGCTGCGCTGGATAGACGGAGTGGAGGATGATCTGCGACAGATGGGCGTCATGAGGTGGCGCACACTTGCCGCGGACCGTGCAGCGTGGAGGCTAGCGACTGGTCAGGCCTAGGCCCTCAAAGGGCTGTAGCGCCGTGGAGAAGAAGAAGAAGAACCAACATAAACAATCGCTGTTGCAGAAGGTTGGGAATGATACTTCACCTCGAAAACGGTTTTTTCCCCTTTCGTGAGCATTCTCACTACACCGCTTTAACCTTTAAGACTGATAATCGATTGAGTTCAATGGCAGATAGACCAAAGAAGACTTGAAATGGAATTTCCGGGCAAAGCATAGTACCAATTATGTATTCAATGTCATGTTCAATGATTAGATATTTGACTAGATCGCTGTTGTGAATAAACATGTTCACTCTGTTTTTGAGCTTATTACTTCGATGTTCAATCTGCCTGTAATGCCATTGTCCTTTTAGGCCCAAAACAATAAATTACACAAGTATATCAGTACATTGAAAGCACGGTGAAGTAATTGGTAGATTTTATTAGACCTTGTATAACATTTCAGGCATTGGCTTCACTTTGGAAGAACAAACACAATTATCACTTATATGATGAGTTCTTCTTGAAAAACTCCTAATAGTTTTAGCTGGTTTTGTGCCATCCTATATCGAAGCTTACATACGAATGCCTACTCTCATGTGCAATTTGATATCTCCGAGTCAGCAAGCGATTCGTATGAAACTTGATCCGGCGTCCAGAAAATCACAATATCCAGAATAATTTATTTCCTCATTTAAAATTTCCTGGGTGATGCTCACGCATTAGATTCGTTGACTATTCATTGAATTGAATCTGTTAGGCTCGTTACAAACTACCACTAGAAGTTGGTTATAAATGACACCCCATAAATTCGCAATGCTGATTATTTATTTATTTTTTTTTTTTTCAGTGAGGACGTTTTACTTTATCGCAATAAATAATTCACGCGACGAATATGTAAATCAATAGTATTTGGATTTTCGTTATCGCAACCACAGTGTTGGATCATATTGGAGTAGAGGACCACCAAAAAATGTCTTTTGTTTGGGGATGAATGGTCGTCAACCCGATGCTATAGACTGTCAGAGCATCCCGAACTGACGTCCCTTCCGATAATTCTATTGCCGATACGGGGGATCTCGGTGGGGACAGGCCACCCTCTTCTGAAATGTCAGAATATTTTCGGAGTCACTTTTACGGATCGAAAAGCCCTTTCGACTAGCCCATAAAAGTCTCGACGTTTAAACGTACAACTATAGATAACCCCACGCACACCCTACCAACGACTGACATCATCGAGGTGCAAGCTGACATTCAACGAAGTTAAATTTCAACACGTGAGGTACATCAAATGCGGATGAACTGACGAGGGAACAAACTCTCTTCTCAAATGGACTAGGAGATAAAGATAACATCGATATTGACATCGATAATAATATCGTAAGTACTGTTAATAACGGCGTCGGAATACTGGTGTTGAATTGCCGTTTTTTAAACGTAATCCCTAAAAAACGCTGCAAATTATTTTACAGAGTTTGGTTATTCCTAGGACCACGAGCATGGGGAACATCGTTGAGTGTGTAGCGTCCCGACTCATCCCAATCGATTCAGCGGCCAAAATTTAGTGGAAAATAATCCCCCATACGCCTAGGTACCAGAAATCTAGAAAACACATTCGAAATGGTTAGTTTGTCCCATAACATCATCCAGAGGGCGCAAATCGAGATCCGCATAGATCGCCAAAAATCTCTAAAATTAATTTTTTGACACATTTTGACCCTTAACCCCCCCCCCTCCCCCCCAGATTTGGTCCAATTGCTGAAAAGTTTCGAAGGCCAACTAGAGCCGGAATCGGTAACTGACCAAAAGGTTCCTAGAAATTTCCTACTCCCAAAAAAGTACCGGATGGTTTGGCAAGCAGAACTAACGGTTCGGATAATATCGACGTTTACAATTAGCAATTTTCTCGATTTTGTGTTGTGTGTTGTACGAACTATCGTCAGCCATGTCATAACTATTGTCAAAACACCTCCATCCATCTTTGCCCCTCTTTAACCGATACATCTAGGTCTAAATGACTCCTCCAAAATGAGGGAGTGAATAACGCTGACTGACGGTATAAGGAAGAAAGTAATCACTTGAAGAAAACAACTCCCATATTACCTGCTGGAATGAAGAAAGATAGAGAAGGTAGGAGGGAATGAATACTTTAACATGGAAAGGTCTCACTACACTCTAAAAGTGAACGGTTTGGGCCTGAAAGGGCCTAAAACTAGTAATTCCGGACCTATCGTATACCTAATTTAAGACCAACGCGCGTAGATTTTTTTTTTTTTTTTAAATTAAGTTTTGGACGGATTTTGGGCGATTCAGGACCAAATGTCACTGGTGGACGATCCATAATAAAGGATAAATAAATCGTCCGTAGCTTATTACCTAATCAAAAAGGAGAAAATTATTTACATATTTTACAACAGAAAAGGATTGAGACCAATTAAGTATTTAGATTTTTCTCCGAATAAAATGCACTTACTGCGTACGTGATAATATCCATTCTCCAAAATCACCACCTTCAGGTAATGTCAATTTGTTATTCTCAATGTCCCAGTCGGGCTTGAAACAACAGCCCAGAAAGCGTGTACCTCCGAAAGCACATTTCGATGGAATATGTAGGGTATTTATTCAGCCCCTCATAAAAACAATGATTCTATGGAGTGGAATCAGACCGCGTTCCCTAATTCATGCAGGATTTTTTCAATTACTTAAACCTAATGGGACCGAGCTTGCAAAAAGAGTCAGCGTAGACCATGGATAAAAAGCACTTATCCGGGTGCATCGAGATATTATCGCATTAAAAATCGAACGAACGGCGGATAATTTAGTTAAAGGGGATTAGAAGATTTGCATTTTGTTTAAAATAGAGGATGGAAAAATTATACCGGAATTTTCCGAATGGGAATAATGGAGGAGGGATAAAACAAACGAGGAGAGATTCGAGTGAAGTGGTGCTTGTTTGAAGGGATTTGCGAGAGTGTTCGAAATAGCTGTGTACTCAACTCGTTCGGGCGAAGCAGGAATACACACACAGGTGTACTTAGTGTGAATCATTGGAAAAAACTTGACGGTTTAAGCCAGTTTTCTATGGTCAAAATATTGTTGACTACAGCGACCGCATGCCCGATGTGTGAGATTTGTTTGCCTGCAACTCCAACGCCTGTAAAATCCCCCTTTTCTCATTTTCTCCAGCTTTAGGTTAGAAGGGGTAGAGTTCTTTCTGCAAATCGGCAAGCCACCCCCAGGTTAACCCGGAACTTGATATCCCATTTTGGAGTTCTTGTGGTCATTGCGCACAGTCGCGTATTGTGCAAGGATTGCAATATGGCCTAGAACTTGATTTTATACTGGAAATAAATAGATAGATAGGATGATTTTATAAGTAAGTCAAACTAATCAATTTAAAAGACGATCGTGTTGCAACCACATTTTTTGATAAAATACCGAACAAATTACCTCCATTCTGAAACCTAACTATAGTATTCCAAGAAATTTTTTTACAAAAGCTGATTCTTACCACACTATAGGGCAATGAATTGAGGCTAGAAAGCCCCGTTGTTTGTATTAAATAACAACCTTCAAGAAGCCAAAGACACACTTAACATGAACTTTTCGGAAAAATGATGTTGCTTCCACTAAAAGACATAAAGTTGATTGATTAATATTCATGATTTCACTTACTTGGCCTAAAAAAATCTCTTGGATTGGGTAAATTTCCGAATCATGAACTGATTATGACAATAAATTATCAAATTGGGCATTTCGTGTAGTAACCTGTTCACGTGTTTGCAATACGAACGCAAATCGACGCTCCAATTTTCATTGGGCAGCCGAGTTTCCTTGATATTTTCACACGATGCAATTGACTCGTAGCTGTAACTCAACCGGATATTAAATATTTAGTCTCTATTCGCCTGTGACGGTGCTGGACGAGATAAATTACCGTGAGGAAACTAAACCCTCACAAGACTCTAGGTGACCCCTCCTTCGACGCCGTTGATTTATATTCTCCCACAGCCGCTTCACACCTATTTTATTGTCACTCAAGCAGTTCTGCGAAAGGTTGCAATACCCTCAAGTAAATCAGTTCGTACAAAGTGACTATTTCGCGGCGTCTGTATTTGAGTTCATTTTGTCAGTCATTGAATCACCTTTGCACTGTGGATTCAGAGTTAAATAAACATCATTTGAGAATTCAATAAATTTGCTTGAAATCCGGCGTAATTTCTATAAAAGTCAAACATTTGCATTAGTAGATAACTACCGTCACGCAGGCGTCCGAGAAAAACACATAAAACCAACTTTCGCCCACAGACTCGCCCTCTCTGAAGAGAGGAAACCCCAAAACAATGTCGAATCGCACGAGCAACCTGATTCTCGCAATAATTGTTCAATTAAGTGGAAAAAATTATGAGAGATAACGATCATTTCTTTCCTATGTGATATAACACTAGCCGAGCGCTAGCGCGATCAACACGAAGATTTTATGGATGTGTGCGTGTCCAACCAGACTCGCAGGAAATTTTTTTTTTTTCGCCCCGTTTTACCCAACTCATCGTACGAGATAATAGTTAGGTTTGATTATATTCTCTCCGTGTGAATATAAGCACCCTGGCCTCATTGTTCACTCAACGTTTATTGTTGACAATGAGAGTGAGTTAGTGGAAATTATCCGTGCGTTTCGTTGCCTTCGGTGATTCTGTTACGCGTTTTTAGGTAAATATAATTCAAAGTGTCATCGTGAGAGTGTCTTGGACCGTACAAACTCAATAACGAAAATATTGTACGGAAATTAAAGAAGAAAAAGCGCTTAACCTTTCACACGTTGAAGACTTTTTAAAGAAAAGATCAGCTGTTTATTGCAGCATAACGAGAATCCACAAACAGTGGGGTTGTCAAATTAAAATGAACCATTCAGGACAAATCAGCACAATAAACAACCACTATATTTATTTGAAAAAAAGATGAGCATTTTACAATGCTGCCTGCTGGTTCTCTAAAAGAGAAGAAGAAGAAGAAATGTCATTAAACTAGTAGAGGGAATAGGTACGAGTATAATAGTTCTGCATAACACCAGCTGACTGGTATGAGTTCCCCTCTGTTGTCATTGGCACTCTATGACGTCACATCATGACCTCCATGATAGTTTTGCCAACACAACAATAAGAACAAGGTTCCAGAGTGCAGGGTAATTCTTATTTCCACCAGGTAGATCGGTATTTCCCGATTGATTTAAAAATTAGGGCCGCTCCTCCTTCATTTTGAGCCAGGAGGGGGGGGGGGGGGAGCCAACAGGGTCTCTGTGGTTAAATAATCTTTCAAATTTAAGAGCAAAATGGGCGTTGAGGGCTTTTGGTTGGTTATTTCTTGAATAATCAACCTATGTTTTCATGATAATGGTCAACCCCTCCGATTCGGCTCAAAATTTTTTTCTGGACGTTTCATGATGTCCTGATCAAAAAAGGTCAATGTCCGTCCGCCGTCCCCGTACGCCGTCCCGCCGTCCATTGTCCCGCCCGTTTTTGGTAGTAGAAAATTTTCCTAAACATCTGAAATTTGGGTCAGGAGTCTGTTCCCGGCCCGAGATGGGTCCTCGAAACTTTTCAGCCCGATCGGATCAAATTTGGGGGAGGTAGGGTCAAAATGTGTTTTTGAAAAATGGATTTCGGATTTTGGGCGATCTAGCGAGTAGGGTGTCTATTTTCCATAATTTTGGACGCTGAATCCAATGAAACGGGTCGCGAACGATTGGCACTCAACTGGAGAAGTTATGGTTCCAATGGGTAATTATTACCCATTTTGAAATGTTTTTCGGGATTTCTGCTCCAGGCGTGTGGGGTATGTTTTCCACGAACTTTTGAGCTGAATCCAATTAACTGGGTCCTCAGAACGATTGGTCCCACACTGAAAGAGGTTAATGGGTCAAATTGGGTAATTATTACCCATTTTGAATATGTGTTTTCGGGATTTCTGCAACCTAGGCGTGTGGGGTATCATTTTCCACTAAATGTTGGACGGTGAATCGATTGGAATTGGTCTGGGACCCGCCACACCCACTGTTTCCCCCATTCGAGGAATAACCAACCCGTGTGTAAGAATTTGCATATTTTTTAAGAATGAACTCCGCAAAATGTAACTTTTCATAAATTTGCAAAATTAATATTAAAATTATTCATTTAAAAAGTCTATGTCATGGCTGTTGGTGGTCATTTGGTCCCTTTTGAACGCGATTGTTCGGTTCATCCTCGCCACCTCGAGTCCCCTCGTTTCTGAAGCTCTACTTCACGTCACCCGCTCGTATTTCACCCTCAGACGAAAACGGAACAATATCACACGACTATCGACCCGACGGTTGTCTACTAGCTTAGCCGAGTAGTGAGTAGAGAGCACGGAGAACCGCCTACCCAGAAGCTCCTGAGCTCACTAGTCCTACTGGATCGATACCTCAAGATGCTCCTCTTCCGTCATCTTCCCGCGGATTTCATCTTCCTGCTTCTGCCATCTTTCATCTGCCCTCATATTTCTCCATTGCAGAGGGGGGGGGGGGAGGAGGGAATTAACTACGCATCTGTCTGTCACGAACCGTTATTATTAGGGGGCGGATTTTCACGACAGCCTTTTTTCGCCAAAAGGTGAATTTAAAACGTTAAAACGGTTTCCTATCTTGTAGGAAAACGATTCGTTGAATTGTCACCGCCTGGTAACCCGTATATTGTTATGCAATATTGAATAAATAACAACCTAAAACGGTCCACATTCACGAGTTTGGAGCGAAATTCTGCCGTTTTTTTTTTCAACAATATGTATTGTAAACTGCTCAATATCAACAATGGACGTGAGCAATTCGTACTTCAATGCATCACTCCACGCCCGATTTTAGGAAGGTTACATGAGTTATTCCAGGGAATATTCATGCGCCTAAAACCTTATTCCTTTGGCTATGAAAACCCCGATGGTTTCCTCTTTAATGTATTGTTGACTCCTGTTGTACTTTTGCAACGTAAATACGTGTACAATCCATCACCGAATGGATAAAGTAGCAGGTATTCTGAGATAGCGCATATGGAAGATGATTGCAACATACATTCTGTATACACTTTGATCAATGACAGACACTATCACAAGTGAGGAAGTGTGAGCCCTTTAAAAAGACTCGCATCTGATTATAGGGGACCTCCTAGCGCGGTGAAGACCACCTGTTCATGTCTAGGCGTCTCCTAGATGTATTTAAATGCACCCTCACAACTCACACATTCACTAGGCACACAACGGAAGCAAAGCCATTCTAGTGACCAAACCTGATTTCCACTTGTTTTGTCAATTTTTTTCTTTTCCAAGTTGAAAAACAACTTTTTTTAACGGCGCTTTGTCATACCACCATCTGCGTTGGTGGATTTTTTTCACCCACTTCCTTCTCTAACAGGAACAGGTTGATTTGCCAATCCTCATAGATTATACCGTTTCGACGCCCAAGTAGCTGGGCCTTCGTACGGTGCCAGGATCCACTTTAATTCAATTCAACTACGAACCTGTACATCTGCTGACGATCATCGGGCCGTTAAAAATCCCTTAGTATTGAACTCGCTATCACAACGTTTCCTGCTGCTGGTCTATACGGGAAGAAAAAAAACCAAACGGCCAACTTGCATCCGTCGCTCGCAAAAAAAAGCTCGCCCATCTACTATCTACTTTCATATTTAAGACCCACTTCTTGTGAAACAAAGCTTCTTAGAACTCCTCAATGGGAGTCTTTATATACAACTACAAAACACGAGATTACAGTGCTATATAATTACTATTTTTCCGCATACTAGGTCAGTTTTTATTAAAGAGCCTCTCACATTTATTGTAAGATCCTTGAATTTGAAGCCTGAATACGCGTGAAATCTTCTTTGGCTGTATTTGGTTTTGTTGAATAGGCACAGAACACACTAGAGATTTAAAGTGCATCATGAATTCTTAATTTATAATACCGACGATTTTACATAAATTGCACAAAAGTAGACTTGAAATTGATAGGAATTCCGAAGTAGAAGGCCGATTATGAGAAGGGGTTTACTCTTTTCATGTTTTTCGTTATCAAGACTTCATTTTTTGCCATAAGCCTATTTTCCTCTATAATATCTTTTCTTTTTTTTCAACTTTTTTACACATTTCTAACGTCATTGCTGGTTTCTCAAAATATTTTAATTACGTACGTTGATTGCGTTTTTATGACCACAAGAAGCTGTAAAATTGTACAAAAGTTACAAATTTAATGAACTTTTAATGGCAGGGTAAACGTACGATATTGATTATACGTTAAAATTAAAATGTGGTAAAGAAGGTCCATATTTACAAATACACACCCAGATGGAGGAGAAGGACCCGAAGTTTATCGCGGCTCTCACAATAGTCATGTCACGCATAATATTATTGCATATGCGCTCATTGTGAGGATCATTTATTTAGAAGGGAATATTGGTTCTCATAATCCCTAATGGGGATTCATCAAGGCGTAAATGCCGAAGACAGAGAAAAACAAAAACGAAAGATTGTACGCCTGTGCAGGGCCACTGTTTCATTAAATAATATGATAACATCCATACCATGTCATAGTATGTTCTACAAGTTCTACAAATTCAACAAATTTTTCTCAAAATAAAGGACAATACATTATAGCTGTAAGCAGGAAATCCCGGATTTCGTGGAAAGACGGACTGGATTCGCTCCAAAGGTTCTAAAAGTTATTTGCAAACGGAAATTTTGATTTTTAAATCCAGTTATTTCAATAGCAAAAACGCTGCTTTTGCAGAATTGAAAGCAAAATCCAGTATCTACTGCAGAAGTAACACACATATCGTGCGATAGATGAGATATAATGATGCCGGGAGAGGGGTCGATGCAATTTGTTCAATGGTACTTAGGAAAGGGGGTTTATCATTTATGAATACGTGCAGCAATATCAACCCCCTGGTGTCGTTAAATTAGAATTTCAGTCGTTTTCCAACTTCCGATTACCTATACGTTGAATTCAACCCCTCGTCCTTCCACACACCACCATCAATATAATATTCGTCGAATAACTACGGGTATATTGCAGGACTGCATAACAGTAAAGCGCGCTATAGTCAGCGAATAATGGTTGCCTCGTGCCTGCTATTAATCGTAGTCACTCTTAACAATTCATATATATGGAAGTACTTTGCTGTCGAGGAAAAAAAGGCTAGCACTTTTTCCCCCATGCGGACATCTATTAAGGGAAAAAAAGGTTAGGATTTTATCAAGATCAACCACGTAAAGCTTTTCGCATTTTTATCAGATTATCTGACATCCAGTGCCTAGCTTGACGTAGGTACCCACCTATTTAACATTTCATTCTAACTGCCCCTAGCCTCGTAGGTTCTTTTTTTTTAGTTTATTGGCTAAAAGTTTAATACGACGTATGAATGTGTTTGAGCGGCTCGTGATGGGAGTATACGGCGCACGAAACCACCCGAGATGCTTATCTTATTAATGAAAAAACGTCCGAAATTGATTTTTGCTGAAAAAACTCCGTGAAAGGGTTGTTAAACGTTGAAATGCATCTATATGAGCTTGACACGCACGCTGTATGAAATTAGCTACCCGATTATCAAAAGATAAAAAAACTAAAAACCTTCCCATGGGAAGTTACTACGCTAGATGTGAATCCATGTAATCATCGTTACTAGGAACTAGGCATTTTATTAGGTAGTTATCCAGTTCATCAGTTTTTGCCCAGAAAAAATCATTTTATTTTTATTTTATAATTTTTATTTGATGAACGGCTTGTTTACAATTCTCGCGTGATTACGTCATGAACCACTCATACGCACATCATGTACCTAGCAGGGTTTTCTTACATTTGAGAAGCTGCAATAAAGGTGGAGAATACAGCTGGTCAAAAACAGCCAAGATGGAAAATCGTAGCGTATTTTGGCAGTCTATTTCGACCACGATGAAGTCATTTCTATTAAAAATTAGTAATAGACTTATCAAAGTTTACCACCCTTATAGGGTGTGGTAGAGAGGAGTCTGCCTAACTTTATACGAAGTAACTCAATTACAGCAAAATTTACCGAAGGATGAAAGCTCATCGGACATTTTTATGGGGGAAATAACCGTTTCCAAGCATTCTGAATTCAAACAGATTTTTAAATAGGCTCTATTCGACATTTTTCCGAGCTCATAATTGAAATACCGTGTTCATAGATAATTCCATTCAATATGCTTTATGAGTAGAAGTCTTTCCCTTGAAGTTATAAAGAGAACATCCTTTCAGAAAGTATAGTGTTGAATGTCCATCAATGATGTGTCTGCCTCGCAGGGGCTGTGCGTTTCCAGATTTTTATAAAAGTCTACTACATTATGTTTTTTTTTTTTTGTAATAGAAAAAGAACATTTGACTCTGTGGGAGTGGCTTACGAGCTCTACTCAATAGATAAAACGAATGAAAAACTGTCTAAAACGTTTGATAGAGGGACCAAAATATAATCGAGATGGCGTTGAACGGGTTCACCGCGATTAAATAAATTTAGTTCAACCCTCCCTCCACTGTATGGGTGAAATCCTCGTTTTCGGCCGGGTGAAATCCATTTTCGTTGTCACTGGAAGTCCCTTTGTCACTACCGTTACCCCGCGCACATACTTCCACATCCCCCTTTTCCGTAACGAAACATACATACGCACACAAAACCTCGCGTACCACCCAACGCTCACCACGTCCCCAATCAAAGTCCCGGGTTGTTCAGTGAAAAACGTCAAACGTCCATCTCCACTCACTGTTTTTTACCGTTTATGGAGTTTTTACCGGAGTGAAGAGCGACTGTTCTCATCCCTTTTATAGCATGAGTATACCCCCAAAATACGTTCATCCCCTACGTCCATTCGGCTAATCACAGATACAAAATTGACAAGGTCCTTCAAAATTTTCTCTTTTCACTTCGTCATTGCTAACAGGGTTGCTAAAAAATGCGATACGATATTTTTAGGCTCATGACCCACGCGCTAGTGGTCGTCAGCAATCGCTAACCTGTTGATATACGTTTTATTTATGAATTAAAAAGATATAACTTGTACATTTGCGTATATAGGTAATGTTTTACCAGGTGCCGGATTAAAACTTCAAGAACTAAAAAAAGTGCAATAATTGCATACTAATATTACTGCATGTATTTATTGAATGAAGTTTTTCAAAAATTAGTATGATGAGTTTGATTTATCGTAAATGGAAAAGGATTCAGTTTGAATACCAAAAATGCCGACGGTAGGTTTATGTGGGTATGGTTTGCTTACCTATATTTCAATTGATGAATACATTCAAAAAGAATCCGTTGTATTATGCACATATGGCCGTCAGGCGGTCGGTTTACCCTCATGGGTCCAACCTCTATTGTAGTACGCTAGTGCCAACTGCCATTTTTTTTCTCCTTTGGTCGCTTCCTATTCTTAGGCTGATGTGAGACCTGTTGGATCACTATAACGGCCCTTTCCTTCTCGCTCCTTGTTGAGGGAGGGCTCCGGCACTTTTTCTGCGTCTAGGCGTCTCATTTTGACGGGAGGACATCAATAACCATTGGCCAAGAAGAAGGAAACAGCAAAAGAACAGCTCTCGTTACTTGTAAGCCTTCATAGTTAATCAATAACTCTCCCCAGTTTTTTGTTGGTTATTCATTGAATAAATAATGATACCCTACACGCCTAGATCGCCAAACATTTAGAAAATCCCTCATTAAAAAAACCTATATTGACCTCACCCCTCTGATCGGGCTGAAAAGTTTAGAGGGCCAACTAAAGCTTGAAAACAGATCCCTAACCAAAATTTCAGATTTTCTGAAAATTTGCTACTACCAAGAACGACGTGGATAGCGGACGGGTCAAGATGAGTACTACCTGTACCTACTACTCGTACCAACCTACATATATTTATCTCTCCGTTACGTGGGCCAGGCCGGAGATCCATCCGCCATCCTTTTGGTGAAGACATTTAGAGCCAGCATGGCTCTGGAATACATACCTAAAACCTGGAGGGAGGTGAGGGTGATTTTCATACCTAAGGCTGGCAAACTCTCCTCAAACAACGCCAAGTCTCAAAGGCCTACCAGCCTTACCTCCTTCCTTCTCAAGATCATGGAGAAAATTGTTGATCAGGTAATCAGGAAAGATTACCTCACACTCTCTTCCCTGAGTGGGGCTCAGCATGCTTACCTCAAGGGACGATCCACGGAGTCTGCTCTTGCAGGACTGGTCTCCTGGATTGAAGGATCCCTCAACTCAGGGGAGATTGCCCTGTGCTGCTTCCTGGACGTGGGGGGCGCTTTTGACTGCACGTCCTATGGGGCTGTCAAACAGGGACTGAACAGAAAGGGTGTACAATCTAACATCATCAAGTGGATCATGGCGGTGCTAGACAGCCGGATGATCACTGCCGAGCGAGGACAGGCACGCATCAAATTCACAGCTCCAAGAGGTTGTCCACAGGGGTCAATTAATCACTTTCTTGCTAGTATACACCTTGACGGCCGCACCACCTGAAGCAGTTATGTTGGTTCAGTACGTATCACGTCTTCGATTGATGCATATTGAGTGAAAATTCATGGCTATCAACGCTACCGGGTTTTGCAAAAACGTGGATGGATAACCTGAGCGATAAATACTGCAATGAATACCATTGAGAGTAAACGCAACGCGACAACTAAAGCAGTGAGCAAGGAAGTTATAAAGCCTTGTGATCATGGAATTCGGGTTTCCAGTTGTGCACTGTTTTGCAAACAAAAGAGTATGTACTGCAACTCGTAGCTGCTGTATTGGTCAAAATTTTCACCCGACATAAATAAACGAGGTGAAAATGAAATGTTCATATTCAATGATTGAAGTTCATACCGCGTAATGAAACAGTTTGAAGCACCTGAAATGCAATGATGAACACATTCATTCATTAATTGATAAGAATCATAAGCAACCACCACATAATCATCTATCATACCCCAGAAAAGGACAGGAGACAAGTGTTGATGTGGCATTTTGCCACCTTGATGAAGCTGTTGAAGGCTTCTTGGTCAAGTTCACATCGTTCTTTTTCGTATTCTTGCAATTTTTTACGTGTCATACAAAAGGGTGACCTACAGAATAAAACCTGATAAATCATAGCGTTTTCAAGAATTATACGGCCAAGAAAATCCAGAATACCAGGGCAGCAAGGGTGCGGAATGCCCGCTGATTGGTCAAAGGGCAGCCATAGGCTATCTCCAGACTTTTCATATATCCTCGCATCACATTTCACCTGTTCAATACGTATGTGCTGTGTCGAGATGACTCGACATATTTTGTCAAAAAAGATCATTTTACACTACAATCGATTTCAATTCTCACGACTCACCGTTCAGTTAAGGGATAACGTTTAATTGTTCCAAAAGTGCTAAAATTGCTTAATGAACGCACAACATATTTACACATGAGGCATGTGCGTGTGCCCGTCACGATAGACCTTCACAACTGTAACCTGATCCTCAGATGTTCGTAGTTTCACATTCTCCGTATTATCTGACCTTCCCGAGTGTTCGAGTGAGACGAAAACGATAGAGAAAAAAACCAGCAACGAGTTTAACCCGCGTGTTTGGTCGGATCTAAGTAGGACGGGTTGCAAGAGGCGGAGTGCATAATGCATCTGAAATGCATTTGAGTCCTTGAGCCTAGACGCCCTCTTGGGTCTCGGAACATTCGTTCGAAAGTTTTTCTTTGTTGTGGATATGCAGTCAAATGCAACTGCGCGCAGTAAGTAGGTCGTTGCATCACTTTTTTAAAACCGGAAAAAATGTTTCAGGAGTCTCATTTAATAACTAAAAACAGATATATTCTCCTTAACTTTTGGAGAAGCAGAATACTTCTTCCACACCTTCTACTTAATACCAGGCACTGGCAGTAATGAACTAATGTACTTTGTAATTAACCTTACGTTCTTGCTATTTTGAGGTTGTTTATCTCCTTCCTGGCATCCAAATAATGTTGAAATGGTATTTTTTACGGAGAAAAGATCTTCCCAAACCTTTTTATCATTACCCAAGTTACCGATTTTGACTGCGTAGGAACGCTGCAATTGCATATAAACACTCCAGCATGTCAGTATTGCCCTTGTCGATAGTTAGTATAAATACTAGATTCCCGTACAGTGCGTTCCCGCAGACTTCATCAACGATGGACTTGCTTGTGAAAAACCTTCGGTTACGTAAACGTTTTTGTCCGCATGCACACATGAATATGCGTTCTCTAGTGTTATAAAATCTCAATCGTAATAATGGAATGGTATCATCTCCTATACCTGAGTAGGGATAGTCGTTGAGAACCGTGGGGTGAAAAAACCCTCTGAGATGGTTTCCAACTTCAATCGAAAGTGCGTCGTGATTCCGATTCGTGTGCTGCATACATATAGTGAAGTGTTGGTTCGCTGAAGTGTTGGTTTAATACACATCGAGAAGATATGGTGCTTGGTATGTAGTTTCTTGTCTCCATTCCAGTTTACACTATAACTACTCTTATTGGTTTGGCAGAAACACGATTGCTAATTACACAAATCAAACTATGTATCATCAATCCTGCCACCTTAAAAGAACCATGTTCAACTTAAATTAGCAGAACTGGCGTAGTTTTTGGTCTGTAGAGACATGACGTCACCAGTTTTGTTTAGAAATTCTCATTCTTTGTGTGCATTGGATTGTCTAGCCAAAGTCTTATAACCGCGGATAGAAAGGGTTCAGTGCTTACAGTGAGAAATTATAAATAAAAACAAATTTAAAATGTTAAACACCTATTATAGGATACCAAGAGTTATGAGCAAATTATGATATTTTACAGTGAATACATTTCTTGAAATACACATAATCACTGAAAAGGCTGATATCTAAGTAATGCATACCCAAATCTATTGTCGATAACTTCTAAATTGTTTTCAGGCAATCTAATATTTCTCCTGAAACCAACTGGGGGAAGTTACATGGATAAATTCCTGCCTTAGAAACGTGTAAAGACGCTTCCTATTAAAAAAAAAACCCTCCAATATTCAGCTCCCTCATTCACACATATAAAAGTAGTTTAGGTTTATGGAACCTATACCGTTTATTCAAAATTACTCATAGCATAGAGTTATAAACAATTTGTGAAGCTCTAAGCATCTTCACCTGCAACTCTCCAAAACAATATGCCATGCCATATAGTACCAAAGAATTATTGAACAAAACAAAATAAATCTCTCTCAGCGGCTTCAGATTCAGGAATCCTCTCAGGATTTTAACTGCAAAACAAAGTTTTCTCAATTTTGTTCTACATTACTACTTGATCAACTTATTTCAGACGGTCATCTATTTCTTCCAAATACGAGTATTAACTTTGTTTAGAAAAAAGTGTTGACTCGCAAGAGTACCTACTTCAAGGAACCATCACATTCGTAACCATAGGACTTCGTGCACTATAAGGCCTTTTACCTGATACGGAAAACCTAACCCCATCGTCTCACTTGCACTGAGTCTCAAGTAATTTAGATTGAAATTACTTCAAGATTACTAAATTACTCAATGATAATTGAAAATAATTAATCAATTACTTCAGATTATTAAATTCAAAACTTGGTTAGATTAAACCAAGTCTTAATCAATAGAAAAGACCAAGCACCCGATATCAAATTACTGTGTGATTTATTTAAAAAAAGAATCATCGGCCTTTCCTTAAATTTGACCATTTAGTCTCATGTCCATAACGTATGGAATAGATTCTAAGACCGATCCTTGCGGGACACCATGCCTAACTTCTCTGAAGCCTCTTATTTCAACACCCACAACATGTGTGCGATCTGCAAGATACGATTTACATCAGTTTTAAATACGAGCTCTGATTCCGACTTTGTGCAAACTATACTGTTGTACATTATGTTGGACACAATCGAACATGGGATCCCGAAAGATGCCCAATACATGATAACCTTCATTACAAATTTCCGTTTACTTGGAATCGCGTTCGTCGTCTGTGCTTGAGTTCTTTTGAAAACCGAATCGCGTTTGGATTCTTTGAAAAATCAATCTATGTTTTCATGCTTAAGTCCAACTGTCCGCTTGTCATTGAAATTTGACAATTTGCGTTTCATGGTGTCTAGATCAAAGACCCGAAGTGTCCATGGGTCGTCCACGCCAGCTTTATGACAGTAGTAACTTTCTAAAATTTCTAGAAATTTCGGTCCGGGACCTCTTTTAGGCTTTTCGGTCCTCGAAACGTTTCAGCCTGACCCATTTTCCGCCCGAATTTGGTGAGGATATGGTATGGATGAGAATGTGTTTAGTGAAACTCGGAGTCGGAGTTTTTCGGGAAGTAGGCATGTGGGGAACAATTCTCTAATAAAAGAATGTTGCACGCCTAATCGATTAGAATTAGTCCAGGACTCTCCAAACTTAACGTTTTCCCCATGCTCTAAGGAATAATAAACTATTGTGGAAGCATTTGCAGCGTCCGCCGTCCACGCCGATTTTGGTACTAGTGTGGTTTATAAAATTATTTCTGAAATTCAGGTCATGGACCCGTTTCAGGTTGTATTTTATCTTGAAAACTTTTCAGCCCATTCGGATTAAATTGGGGAAGGGAGGTAGGGGTCAAAATGTGTATTTAGAAAACTGGATTTTCAAGATTTTGGCGATCTAGGCGATTTTCGACTAAATTTTGGACGTTGAGTCCAATGATATAGGTCCCGGAACGATTGGCGCCCACTGGAAGAGGTTATGGATCAAAATGGGTATCTGTCTACCTATTTTGAAAGGGTAGACTTATAGACTTACCTGGCGTGTGTGGTAACATTTTTCACTCAATTAGGGACCCTGTATCAGTTGGAGCATGTTCAATACTCAATACTGTGTTGTCATTTTCTCCATGTTCAATACTTTCGGCGATTCAGGCGTGTAGGGTATTGTTTTCTACTTATTTTTGGACACTGAATCGATTGGAATGAGTATTTATGCTCCTGGTCCGAGGAATAACGGACCCTTCTGAACGAATTTGCAACGTTTTTTCTTATTTAATTCGTTTGACAATTTACAGCAGTTCCCAGTGTTTTTCACCAATTTGTACTCTTCCAATAAGTTCAATATCCGTAGTTTTCACCAGTGCGGATTGTGTTCCTGATGAAGATATTACTTTTTTTATTGCTACCGGGGAATAACCAACCCCTGTGAATGAATTAACAGCGTTTTTATTTTGGGGTGATGAACATATATTTATGATATTAGATACATGTAAAAACTCGGAATGTAGTATATTTATGCATGGTTTCGCGGAGTCGAAGAGTACAGAAGGGAATGCAGGACGAATAAACTTGGAGGTGGACGTGATGCCCTTGAAACCGAGACCTAGACACCGCGACCTTGTAGAAGTGCATTTCTGAGCGTCCATTCGAGGAAGTACTGGCGGTTGAGGACGATCGCGTCGTCTCTCACTTGGGAAATCGTCAAGAAGTTTGCCAAACGAGAAACGGGAAAATCGACAACGTTTCGCGTCTTCAGACGTCGCTCCTCCTCCCACCCTCGGGAATTGAATGATTACAAAAAAAGCCCTCGACCGGAAAGCTTTTGGAACCCCCGAAAAACTTTTGAAGTCGTCAGCGGAGGTGGGAGAAGCGACCAGCGTGAGACGGCGGCCGTTCGTGGGGCGGCGGGGCGGGGGGGACCGGTAGTGGGGGATTCGGGTGTCTCCGTCTCCCTCGCTCCCGCTGATTGCCGGGCGACCGCGCAAAAAAAGGGGGGGACCTCCGCTTTGGGACTACACCTTGCGAATTTTCGGCACCCGGGTAGAGTGGGGAAGGACCGGTCCTACTCCGACGAAGCCCCTTGCATTGCTTTCCGAAAACGCATCGCTCTCCTGACTCTAGTTTCGAGTGTCCCTCATCAAACAACGGGAACAATCGAAACAAATTTATTTTTTCTACCGACAAATTCAAAATCCACGCACGGGCCCGAAAATTCCGTCCAAAAACCTCCCTTTCGCACATTACCCACGAAAATCGACTCGCTCCGACAAAATCACTCTTATCACTAAATCAAAACGGAGTCTGATAACGACCGCGTCTCGCGCTTTCGTGCCGCGTTTAGTCAACATCGGCGTAAAAGATCGCCCGATTGACGTCTGAGCCGGTCGTCCGTTTTCAAACAAGTCCCGGGTTGGTCGTTTAGGGGTATTTTTCACAACCACCGTGGGAGAACGACATCCCATCCTGGATTACACTGCCGCCGCACTCGGGCTTTGGGCTAAGCGACAGCCCCCACAGCCATATCGCAGTAAGTTGACGCCAAAACATTCATTTAACCTTCGAAAACGGTCGTTACGATTGACCTCAATTAATGACTACCAGTAAAATATTGCGAAATCATGTAAAGCAGCGGTGGTTATTACCCCGTTACACTACTGAATGAACTACGTACGTTGTTTGGTTGTAACCTGCGCACAACCAAGTGCACATTTGTACACAAATCCGCGTTACTTGAGGATTCATTCAAGTTCCACGCTTCAAATTGTCTACAGATTGCGATTCAAACTATTTTTACTATATTTCTCTCTGAATAATTTGTGTCATTTGTGTCAAAACTACCTTCCTACCTTTTTCTCTGTCGCTTCGTTGTACCTATCACCGTTGAAACATAGATTTTTTACGTTTAGTTTGGGTTTAAACTATACGCCGCACGGCAAGAATGTCAACCCCTGGAATCAAGGTTGTTATCTAAAATATTGGCTAAAAATTAAGAAAAACATAGCTAACTCTTAAAAATTAATGCCGTCTGCCGACGTGCTATTTCAAAATATCATTGTAAACTGATAAATATGCAAATATGCAATACATAAATATGCAAATACAATGATATTCAAAATATCATTGTAAATAACGTAATTCCCTCTTTCCATGTAAAATCGGTGTTATTAGGCCAATGGTAATCATGAGGGAACGATCAATAAACGAGAGTTGACCAAAGTATTTACTTGGCTCGTACAATAATTACATATATGCAATAATATGCGTTATTACCTACGTGCGCAAATGTACATAAAACAACTTTTTACCATTTGAAAAAGTAGATATCAGTATATGTGATATCAAAGTAAACAAATAGAATTTTGGCCAGATTTCTGGTTCACAATGTCGCCAACTTAGCTCAACAAACTAAGTCTGAAGTGGGTTTCTGAATGAATAACGGTGCTGCGTAATAAACCGAAAAGCTCTAATTTTAAGAATTATTTCAATATAAATAAGTAAGTCCTGACTAGGTATATTGTACGTGCGTTTGGGAACTACGTAAATTTAAACGTTTTAAACGTGGCTTATAAATTTAATAAACCTTTTAAGAAAATAATGAGATCATAGGAGCTAAATCAGCCAAATAATTGTGGAAAATAATTAATTGGTAACTTACTTAATTTATTACGCATTTAAATATGAAATAATCTCTCCTTTATTGTTAGTGTTTATTTATCTCTTGTATACAGTAATTCCTCGATTAATCAACCTGTTTTCAAACAGAATGTCAACCTCTACGATTCCCCCCGAAATTTTTTCTGGGTATTTCATGGTGTTTAGATCAATATACGCATGTCTGTCTGTCGTCCACGCCAATTTCGGTTGTAAAAAAATTGCTTAAAATCGAACTTTTGGTCAGGGAACCCATTTCCGGCTCTAGTTGGTCCTCGAAACTGTTCAACCCAATCGGACCAAATTGGTTGAGGGGGGGGGGGGGGGCGAATGTGTTATTCAAAACATTGGTTGATTATTCAAGGTATAACCAACCAAAATGGATTTTCGAGATTTTCGGCGATCTAGGCGTGTGGGGTATCAGTTTCTGCTGTTCCTACATTAAGGCACAACTATAGAAAATGCCTGAAACAACAATGCTTACTTCGGCCGATAATAGAATTTATGAAGAAAAATACGTTTCTTCTTCGACAAAATTGTGTTTCCGATTCATTTTTGCGTGTTGAACCTTCACTGAACAAAATAAACAGGTTCTGACCTGGAAATTCGAATGGGATTTGTCTCCATCGATTCAATACTTGGAGGCAAAAGAGTTCAAAAGATTTGTTTTTAGAACTTTGTCGTACAATTTTTTTAAAACATGTTCCAAAGGTTTAAGTATGATTCGGCGATGATTACCACGAAAGTCTAGGTACTATAGAACTTTTCTTCATTCGGACAACATTATGCGAATTATTATTCACTTCTGAAAGGGGAAAACGCACAATGTGAGTGGTTCTAACGGAATTCCGTACGAATTAACATGTGGGACACGCCTTCAGAACAAATAATACGAACAATCGCCCACGTGAGCCACTGAGCCATTTCGTTTACTTCACCCGAGAACACACTTTTCAACTCAAATGTTTTTCAATGAGCACGACACTGCTCTTTGGCAAATAACTCTCTTTGTCGCTCGTTGTAATCCAAAGGAAAAATATATTCGCGTTGAAGGGGTTGCGTATTGCAACGGAGTACGCTCGGGCGTTAGGGTGGAAACCTGCTTTTTTGGCCGAGGGGTTTCTGTCAATGATCGCACGAGGTTCGTTCGACGAGGTAGAAACGTGTGCTCCAGTGTCTGCTCGGAGGTCATAAATTTCAATTGCAGCTTAAAAAAAAAAAAAAAAAAAAATGGCTTGTCACAATGACCAAGACGCCGTAAACGTCACATCCCCGTGAGCATGCTCCAGCTGCAGTAATTGACCCTTTCGCTGGTTGTTTCCGAGTTTCGAATGAATCGTTAACTCTCGCGAGGAGTTTGTTGGGTCGAAACCCTCTCAATTTCTATCGTTGTGGGTTCGATCATTGTTTCGAGTGTTGTGTCAAATCACTTTAGAGGTTGATTCCTGCCACGCAGCTTCACCCCCGACAATTTTTGCCACTGGCGCCTCAGTTGGTGGATTTATGAAGCAATTTGTCAGATGTCGGTTTCTATTCCGCCAAAACTGTCAGTTTGCCTCAGTTGTGGTAGGCTTCGTTCATTTTAAATGTCAAAATAAAAACCAAAGCAACCTCTTCGATACCTCTTAAAACGTCCACGAACACAAGAAATCCCTTCAGAAAGAGAACAGAACCCTTATTTTATGTGAGGCTTTCCCCAGTAGACCTAGTTTTCATAGTGGAAACTTATAAATTGTCAATTTCAAAAGAATTGAATTGCATCCTTCTTGGCGGAACTGCGTTCACTAAGGAAAACCGGGTTGTAAATTGGAAACTAGATGTGAGAATTGACCCATTTTCATCGGTTCGTTACTGAATAAATTTTCTTGCGTACACTACCGCGCAAAATAGTTTGGAAAACGTAATGTTTTTCACTATTATTATTTATATATATTTTTATAGTACAATATTTTATAGTTCAAGGAATTCTGAACGTGATTCTGACAACAAAAGCATCAATCAGGAACATATATTGTCTTGCGGCTTTGATAAAGAATCCCTAACTTGAAATGTGAATAGAATTCAATTTTGATTAATTGTACGAAATAAGTGAATTGAAAAATATACATTGTAGAAATTTTTATGCTATAGGAAACATTAACAAGTTAAATAAAAAAATTAATTTTCAATATAACATCCCATTTTGAAGGCAAATTCGGGATCAGCCTCAAAACAACGCTAAAACCCCACTATTGTTATCTTCTAATTTCGAACCGGCTCTTCCTTAAAGATAGGTTACCTATTATTATCATTTACGGACTACTCGACGGCAGATGTCGTAAATATATAATAGATGCGTTGTTGAAACGATTCTGTTTTAATAACAAGATGTTTAAAAAAAAACGGCAGTTATCGCGTGAATGGAAAATATTTTCATCGGCACCTTCATCAATTTAGATGACAGTCATCATATCGGACAAAAGGGTAATTATAATTTCATTTTTTCACACCATCTGCGTACTCTGTACCGATCGGTTTTCAATACAGTGCGTGAGTGCGTCTTGCAGCAGGTGAACGTACACGAAACTGACAGAGCGAACATTGTATCATTTTGTGTGGATGGTTCGTTGTTGTTATATAGGAATTTCCACCATTAAATGGAAAAACAAAAAACTTCAGACCGAGCTTTTAGTACATACGACGATTTCTAAGAAGACTGCAGTTGCATAAGTTGTAAAGAAAAATTTATAAAATGAAATTAAGACAAAACGGAAATACTCCTCTTTTCTCACCCCATATCCCTGAATTTGGCTATCATCTAATATCTGTTGTATCATCTATATCAGTTAGCTCACTTTCCCTACTCACACGATAACATTACAGGATAAATTGACATATACATATTCGATTGAATTAAGTACTTTCAAATAAACTTTAAAAAAATATTTTTGTTATTTAGTTTTTATTTGTTTTGTTTGGATATTTCTTGAAAAATTAACCTGTTTTCAAGCAGAAAGTAAATTTCTCGAATTTTCCCCGAACGTTGTTTTTGAGGACGTTTCAAGGTGTCTAGATCAAAATATTCGAGGAGTAACCTATCAAAAACAAATGCCTGTCCGTCCTCCGCTGTCCACGCCGTTTTTGGTAGTAGAAAATTTTCTAAAAATCTCCAATTTTGGTTATGAACCCGTTTCAGGCTATAGTTGGTTCTCGAAACTTTTCATCCATATTTGGGGAGAGTAGGGGCATTAGTTATTAATTTTCAAGATTTTAGGCGATCTAGGCGTGTGGGGTATCATTTTCCACTAAATTTCGGACGCCGACTCACTTTTTCTCCATTATCTCCATGTTTCTGGTCCGAGGAATAACCAACCTCTGTGACCAAATTTGCAGCGTTTTCATATTTAATTTATTTGGTATTTCACAGCAGTTCCCTCAGTTTTTGCCAGCAATAATACGAGCCGTAGTTTCTATGAACTGTACTCTTGAAATACGTGCAATATCCGTTGTTTCCACCAGTGCCGATTGTAGTCCTGATGAAGTTATTATTTCGATTGCTACCGGTGTAACGACAAACATCAAGGGTGATCCTACGACTGATTTGCATCAAAACTCGTATTATTTATTGAATAATTAAAAATCGAATATTCGCTTTGTAGAGTTTTGTTAACCTTTTCCAAATTGAGCCATTGTCATAATTTTCCAAAACTACAAAAAAGTCGTTGAAAGATGCAGTATTTTATTATAATATGAAGATGGAAACTTTGACCCTCATCATTTATCAAATGTAACTATTTAATGAAGTTACATGACATGGACAATCGGTATTGCATCATGGATGAAACGCAATGATGATGTGTGTCCAAATGAGTTCTTTTTAAATTGTTAGCATCAATTTTCTCTTTCAAAATGCAATTCCCATCCATTTTCTCCTCTTATCTATCTGCTTAACTCACGCTGTTTCCTGAACCGTCTTGGCAGTTATGGTTTTCTTGACCTTTGCAGGCTCCTAATGTTTTCCAAACAGCGCCAATTATCTTGCTGTTTTCTTTTTCAAGTGAGTTCTGTTCCATGTGAATTTAAAAATCAAAAAAATACAACTTATTGAGAAATGATTTTGTTATTAGGAAAACAAAGGTAATATTTAATTACTTTTTTAATTGCAAAAATTAAAATAGAGACAGAAGGACTCATGATTCAATCTCGAGAAGACTGACTTCATCAAGGAGGATTATATTAATGAATCGCGGGATAAGGGAAAATGACTAAGAGTAAAACCTTCTGAATGGGAAGGGAGAGGCGAAAGGTCAAAACCGTCTTTTTCGCGGTGCACGAAAATCAACAGGTCGCCGACTCACCATCTCACTTCAATTTTTTTTTTCTTTCTTCTCTATCCTTTTTCCTTCGGGAAACTGTTCTTTCCCTCCTCCCTTCGCCGTCGCTGATATCTCCCCCTGAGCACGGTTTTGTCGCTCTCATCGCATTCACTTTGTCGGAGCTTAGAGGGCGAAAACCTCGAAATAAAAACGATAGTCTTTCCCGGGAATAGGGAAATACCCAAGGTTTTTTTTGTCATCGTGAAAATGACGAAGGGGTGGTAATTTCCTTACGTCACCTTTCAAAAAATTGCGTCATTTTTATTTTTAATGCGTTGTTAAATGTAACTACGTAATGTCTTATATTTTATGCGCTAACGCGTCCAAACCTTCCTCAACTTCCTTAAATAAACAAAGTGAATACAAACTTATAAAAAATTGAAAATAAAATAAATTGAAAAATCTAGGTTCTAATTTTATGTCTTGCTGTGGCTCTTCAGTCAATGGAGGTTGTAGATATTTCATTAAGAGTCCCAATTTTCCGCCCGAACCTGAAAACAAAACGATAATGATTACCAGTATCACTGCCAGCATTGACATTAATTAAAAGAGCACCGTAACTAAACGTAAAACGCTGCAAATTTTGTAACAATGGTTTATTATTATTGAGCCTACCGAAATAATCAAGTCCTTGCGCCGATTTAGCATCAAAAATGAAGGGGAAAATGATACCCCCGCGTGCCAATGTGCTTCAAAAGTCAAGAAAATGAGAACCGTTTATTTTATAACGTGCCTCTGTTTTCAATGATTGGGCTGAAAATTATTTAGGCCGAAATGGAGTTAATATGCGCATTCTCAGTTTTTTGGGGGCATTGTGAATGTGGACGGTAGACAAAAATTTGAAATTTTAAAACTTGTAAGATCTTTGTTTTGTCGTGATATATTTTGATGAGAATAGTAAACCAAACGCCGCACTGTTAGGCAGATTTTCCTATGCGTGTGAACTTGCACGGACTTCCTCATATGTATTTGAGTTCGTGTTGGGGGTTGCCATTTTGGTTTAAATTTCAAATTCCCGAGACATACCGATTCCACCTAACTTTCTTAAAGAATTCCTCTGATCCGCAGCCGAGAGATATTCATTCTTTGTCTGGACATCGCCGAAAGGGGGAAATGCCTTCTTTTCACTAAAAAGTTTTCCTTTTCTAGACCAAGGAGGTTCTTTAGGGCTAGGCTCCGCCCATTTCGAGCCGAATCCGAATGCGAATGCGGCCTTTTGGATCCGAAAAAAAAAACCGGTCTATTCGCAAATCCAAGAGAAGCGGATAGTTGTGAAACTGGACCCTGCCTCCTTTTATAATGGCTGATAGTGACCTTGGTTTTTGCAACACCTTCGCCTCCAACTATCTCAGTCTTATGGCCGCCGGGAGGTTCTCCCATGAGTTACCAGACAAGGCAGCGGAAGTCGGGAGAGTTCGATAATGAAACCCTCCCGTGCCCAATGATTAGTTTGAGGACACCGGTTGATTTTAATATTTTCAAAATTTTACCTCAACCGCTCAGTTTTAAAACGAGTTGATTGCCTTCCAAAACTGCACCTGGCTCGCCTCGGCCAAGCTCCAAACATTAACCTGGAAAGCCTTCTCAGTTCTCAGTCAGTTAAACTGATAACATGAGTGGTGACGTAGAGTGAACCTAGTTGAACATCATCTTTATAAAACAAAATTATTTTAATCCCCAAAATTCAGCGTTCAGATCAGCTATTCCGTCGGACGATAACAGTCGTACACGACTGTATGTCGTGTATGTTAAGAATATTGGCATGTTCATATAACCTCATACTACCCCATACATAATGCAGTTCATTTTTACTTATTATAGAATAAATGATTCATTCATTCTTAATATTATCATGTTATTTCGCATATCTGGTGGAGAAGGTTTGGTTGTTTAAAAACGCTGCAAATTCTTTCACAAATTCTTTTATTCCTCCGGCCAGGAGCCTAGAGACACATTTCAATCGACTCAGCGTCCAAAGATAAGTAGAAACCGATACCCCACACGCCGAAATCGTCGAAAATATCGAAAATAGGTGAAACAGTGGTTGTGGAGTGTCCCGGACCCATTCCAATCCATTTAGAGTTCAGGATTTAGTGGAAAATGATACGGCGTACGGCGGATGGACATTTGCTTATTTTGATCTAGACACACGCCCAGAAATTTTTTTTTTTAGGCCGAATAGGGCTTAGGGAATTATTATAGCGAATTAGGGATTGACTTTTTGCTTAAAAACAAAGATTGATGGATTATTCAAGGAATAACTTACCAAAAGCTAATAACATCCACGGTAACAATGATTTCGGCGCCGCCCCTACTTCTTATTAGCCCCTCCTTCTCAAAATTCAAGAAGTCAATTTTTCTTAAAAAATTCACCCATTGCGAAGAAGCATTTTTAGGGGTTATAGTGATAGTTTCGCGCCTATTAGGTGATTTACTTTTGAAGAAAAAATTGTTTTGGGCTTACGGCGTGTGTCTTGAGCGCATGGACAACAATTTTCGATCGAGAAGAGTCGATAGTGTGACTAAATTGATGTGCAGTATTCAAGTAATTCATCAAATCAAATATTTATACCCTTCCAATTAATGATCTCGTTTAAATAAGTTTTAAGAGATTTTTTTTTTGCCCCGGCCGGTAATCCTTCTGTCATCAAATTAGAGTTTTAGCCAAGTTCCGTTTGAAAAGGGTACCCTCTTTTTGTTGTTCTCTTTTTATGTTTGGTCCGCGGAAGGCGAAGATGCTTCAAATGCAGCTACCTGTTGCTCGCCTTTACTTTCTTTAGAACTGCTCCCGCCTCCGACAATCCCTTGATGGGAGTCGATAGAAACTTTTTCTCTTCTTAATAAGTGGTTCGCGGTTCATCTTCCCTCATCTCAAGGAGTAAAGAAAAAGAGCGTTGCATCATTATAGAAGAAGTTTGATCGTTTTGTGTTCGCAAATGTTTCAAAACTTGTCGTTACAACTTATTGTCTCTAGAATAGTTAACGCTTAATTTGATTGAAAGTGTCTACACCAGGTTGGGACTATACTAATTCATGAGTTTAGTTTCAAAAAATTCCTTCAGCCAACCAACCCAGTTATGATGGTGGCTTTCTGCTGTGTGAGACCGCCAATGTCACAGTTTGTTAATTTGAGATTTGATATGGGTGCTTTACGGAGTCGTACCTCTGTCATATTCTTCCTTGACACGAACTCATTTTCCAAAATAAATGAGATAAATGAACTTTTTTAACGTCAAAACTCAAAAATGACTTCAATTCATGCCCTTTTTCCTGCGAGGCTGACTTAGAAACGTGAAAAACATCAATCCAAACGTCAAACTTATCCATTTCTGCGTGGAAGGTGAATGTGAGTTTGTGAAAATTTAGTACCAATAAAAAATACGTCCCACATATTGAAGAAATTTTGTAAAAATAAACCTATTATCATATGACCAATGAATATAACAAATTCGATTCAAACTAGGGCTCATTTTGGTTGGTTATTCCTTGCAAAATAATCAAACTATGTTTTCATGCAAAAGGTCAATCAACTTTTCAACCCGATCGAACCAAATTTGGGTGGGGTAGGGGTCAAAATGTGAATTTTGAAAAATGGATTTTTGAGATTTTTGATAATCAGGTGTGTGGGGTATCATTCTCCACTAACTTTGGACGCTGAATCTGATGAAAATGGTCCCGGAACGATTGGTGCCTACTGGAAGAAGTTATGGGTCAAAATGGGTACCTATTACTGATTTCTAATGTGTTTTCGAGATTTCTGGGAGCAAGGGGTGTCGGGTATCATTTTCCACTAACTTTTGGACGCTGAATCCAATGAGACGGGTCCCGGAACGATTGGTGCCCTCAGGATGAGGTTATGGGTCAAAATGGGTGCCTATTTACCCATTTTGAATGTGTGTTTTCCATATTTCCGGTACCTACGCGTGTTGGATATCATTTTCCACTAAATTTTGGACGCTGAATCCAATTAAATGAATCCCGATACAATTGACACCCTATCATTTCCCACTAAATGTTGGACCCTGAATCGATTGGAATGGGTCCGGGACCCACACCTACTGTTAACCCCATTTTTCACATGTTGAAGAAATGAGTCTACATGTGCCTGGTCCGAGGTTTAAATTAAGTTTAAATTTGGTTTGAGGAATAACCAACCCGTGTGTATGAATTTGCAGCGTTTTTGTTAATGTTTTTACCTGTGAAAATTCGGAGACTGGTTTTGAATGAGTAGTTACTGCCCACATTTATTTATGAAATTCTCATAAACAAATAACTAGATCATTGTTAGGTTCCAGGGAAAATTCGTAAATCAAACATTCCCGTTCGTCTGGTAAATTTTTCCAAGCGCTGAAATATTCCGTAAAAACCAAAAAACCATGTCGGTTGAACGTCCAATTAACGAAAAGCGAGAAACGAAACAGTTTTCGTCGCCAAACTAACTTTTTCTATGACAGTGCGTACGAACAAAAGGCCCCACCTATACAGAAACGATTTTTCGGCAACATCAGCGCTAATTCTACCGTTATCTGGGCCAGAAGAAGTGCGGCGGGCTGCGGAACCTCTCACGATCGCCTAGCTCCCGGACAATAGTTATAGTTGAGACCGACACCGAGCAAGTTGCCGAAAACTGTTGAAAATTATATCGCGTTGTTCGTGAATTGACGTTTAGTATTCGCGTATTTCACCGGTAATCCGACTATTGAATTTGTCCCCCGAAATATCTATCCGGGCGTAGACGATGACTGTTCAGAAATGCTATTGAGTTGGGCAAAGTCGTTAAAGCAGGATTTTACGCAAGGTAAGAACCTATCTGAAGCACCTAGTAACCACAATATGATGTCTATACGATTTCGGCATCTATTTTCTCTGAGAACACCACAGATTGGTGAACCTTACGAAACAGTCAAAGTTGAATAAAAATGGGCAATTAATGACACAAATCGCACCTATAACTTTTCGTTAGTTTTTCAATCCTTATAAATGACCTCGAAAAATCCATTGAAAAAATAATTATTTAAAATACCGGTACTTGTCAATTAGAACCCCTCCCAGGGTGACCTGTTTACTAGCACCGTAACCTTCCCGTTTGGACAGCGATATATCGCACAGCGATATATACGATATATCGCAACGTAGCCTGCACCGACTTAACATATTTCAGAATTATTTATTTATTTCAACGGTAATAACCATTTATGAAGAGGATATAAAAATTTTCAGTTCAGAACCCGAAAACTAGCTGAGAAACATAGCTTCATTTCATGCCCGGAACTGCAAAGCATATTTCTTGGAATGATGCCACGTTCTGTAGAAATTCACTGCAGTCTCTCATCATGAACAGTCATGAACAACTTCCTGAGATTCCACATCGAAAAAATAAAAGGAAAATGGAAATAAATTAAAAACAGTGAAGTAAATGAAAAGCGATTCGCACAACTGACAACAGCGTGGTAGCATAAACTAAAATTAACCGCTAACGTGGAGGTTATATAGAGATCGTATATAAATACCTGCCTAATTATTAAGCTTTAATTACATGAGTTTTTAAACGTTATGTGAAGATTTAATGTTGTGCTATGAATTATTTCCATAAAAAAACAGCACCGGTGCTCATTTACCTATCATATAGCCATCTTGTACGTGTTATGCAGGCAAAAGTAAATCAAAACTGGATTTTATTAAACAAAAAATAAAAATGTGAAGCGTTGCCGTCCCTTAGGTACTAATCATTCTATACTATCTCTACTCATTATACATACCAAAATAGGACAATTTTATACTTTTCATGCTGCCATGAGGCCAGTTCTGTTCTTCCTTTTCTCAACTGTATTAGTTATTTTCTTAATCTCTTCTACATTTGCCTCAAAAACTTGGGGTCGGCGGAGTCTCCATTCCGATGTGAGCCCCTCGCTGATTATCGGTCCTTTGAGGGTGATAAAAATAAAAATTAGAGGTAAACTTGCCTTTTCACGGCCAGGGTACTTTTCTGAATCATTGATATTCAATTTAGAATATTTTTCATACCCTCCCCAAAATTGTTCATCGGCGAGGGTTCATCACCCTTGAACCATATATTTAAAATTTACGAATTTTGGGACCATTTTGGGTGTCAGTTGAACTATTCTTTCAATCATTTCTATCGAAATCTCTTAGAAACAACGTCGTATTTTTCGTGGGAGTTCCTACAGTGATTTTGTTCTCATTTCAGACAAAAAGCGAGGGGTAGGAACTGTCGGTGAAATGGTTATTTATGTCTTCAGTATCTTCATGTACGAATCTTTTTCGGAAATGATTACGATCGTACTTAGGTTGGCGAATTCAATGAGCACTAAAACCAGTATTCGTAACTATTAAACGCATACAACAGATGAAAGAAATCGAATAACTACGGTTACTTCCAAGCTTGACGACTGTAGTCTGTAGACTATCTCTGACGTAAATTATCTGGAGCAACTGGAGTCAAAATCATTTTATTCATTGTGGAATTTGTGATCGATCATCCAGAAACGATCCCGACAAACAACAACCAACTTACTAACTATGTTCATCCCGAACGAAATTTGATCCAGAAATAATAAAGCCTTCAGTTATCTCATTTTCCTCAACCAACGCAAAAATTATTTTGCTCTGATTCTCTTTGTTTGAAATCACGTAGGTGTAGGTATATAAGGAGGGAAAGATCAATGTTTGGTAATTAATCTGAAACCTACTCAAGTCCACGTTATTCCCAATTGAGATAAAATTTCGTTATTCATTGAGATACATAAATATTCGCAAGTACTTACGAGAGTGGTTTCATATAAGAGATGAAATTTCGCTTACCTTTTCCAAGAACCGGTCCATGCAAACTGATAATATTATAAAACTCTCGCATTATTTATTTTGAATAGAACACACGTACATTATTATTCCTGTTTCAGTATCAACAACGTTGGTTTTCAGGAATCGTTTAGACAGGTTGTGACGTTCAATATTGTTCGGTGACAGCGTTGAAATAAGGGGATAAGGATTAGATATATAAGCCATGTTGGGTGGGTTCCCGGTTTGATGATATCCTAATTAGGGATGAGAGGAGAATTTTATCAAAATGAGAGGAAGGTTCGGTTGTAGAGCGGTACTGAGTCTCTTTTCGGGGAAAACTGCCTCCGTGAGTCGAGGATACGCGCACTAATTGGCTGATTTGAAAACAGTATTCGCCAACCCGTTTTGTTTTTGTGGAGAATACGAGGGAACCGGGCTTTCGGATTGAGTTTCTCCCGTTCATTCGTTTGGCTGTGGAGTGCATGTTCCGAAGGGGAAATTGAAAAATGAAACCATCGCAAGATACATATTTTGTCGTCGTTTTTGTCTCTGATGGAGTAATGGATTGTTTCTGAAAATTGGCTAACAACGACGGAAAAATAATTACGGCCGAAATTGAGATACTTTCTATGTATTCTTTATCATGGATTGATTATGGTTGTCTCAACTTCATAACGTTTTGATGTAGGAGTTGTCGGGGCTTCGTTTTCGCAACAAATTGATTTATTACACTCCAGTTCTTACTTTAACTACTGCTCAAAATCAAATCAAAATGCTGCTTGTGTTTGGTGGGCTCAGGTTCTACCAGACGTATACAATTTAAGGATGGCGATGTCATCAACGTCCACCTTATGTTGGCCTGGAAAGGGGTTTCAATTGATAACAGCTTCTCGCCATGACAGAACTATATTGGAATGCCTTGCAGTCCTGACAGATATTATTTATCCCCTTGTCGTGGTTGGTGCTTTTAAACCAACTTTGTGACAACGATACTGGCACTTGTCTATCAATAATGTCAAGGCGAAATGCCGCAATGATCATTTATTGTACTTCTGGCTGTTTCCAGAAGCGTATGAAATTCATGTGCAGCGTAATTTGAATGATTCAGGTAGAGCTATCGTGAAATCCCCTTTTGCCATTAAGAACTCGACTAAACCGGGCGTCATTTTTGAATTTTGTCCTTTCCGCGAGACACGAGTCTCCCAAACTGATACTAACCCTGTGACGCCCTGACTTCACAAATGAGCGAGCAGGAAAACGTCGAATGGGTTTCATTTCGGTCGACTGAGGGAGGGACGAGGATTTTTCGGTATATTTTCATCCGCCAAAGGGTCCAGGGCTGTTCGCTGCACAATTAATCAATAATGTATACACGTGAAAACTCCCTCCTGTCGCGCGTTTTTGGGTGCAAGTCCCATTGGTTCGGATTCAACACCAAACAAGCGCCTAAAGAGGGTTGCAGTGCCGCACACGGTCACACTCACTCACATCAACGCGATTTGTGCCGGCCCGTTCGAAAAAGGCCGTGGAACAGTGAAAGAGAGCGTGGACGCGGGGAGGGGGTTATTTGATAAAATGACCGCCATTTTCCATTAAAAACATTTGCACTCCCTTCCCGAAAACACCCTACGAGTCCAACCCCCGATGCATTTCAATCCTCGCATTAGTAATTTTTCTCCCTTTTCGTCCCTGATTATAACGAAACGCAAAAAGGGTAGTTGCTGTACACACGGGGACGAGCGGGAGGCAGGACGTAACAAACGCAACGTAAAAAAGAGAGAATGAGCGTAAAATAATTATGGAAACGTGTTTTCTGCCTGCAAGGGGAGGTTTTTGCGCCCTTGTTTGACTGTCAGGTAGTTCACGACTCTTCCATGAAAAAATTTGTTTGTATATCATTACTGGGAGCGTTTACTTTCCTTCAAACGCGCCCATGTTGGACCGAACTGTGAGGCCCCTGTAAAATCGCCTAAACATTTGCTCCATTGTGAAGAGAAAAATATTCGGCAGTACACCAAACTCTCAAATGGGATTCGGTGAAAAAATTCGGGGATTGAATATTTCATTTCTCCCTCTTTTCCCTGGCAAAACAAAAGTATTTTTGTGTTGTAGAGCGCCCTAGGTCACATGGATTTTTTGGCGGGTGGTCCAAAAATATGAGTTTAAGAATATGGTCCCTAATTATTGGATACTGGGGTTATTGAATAGTGAAGAGACTTTACAAAGGCGCAGGTTTCTGTCACTTCGAAGAGCAGACAAGTCGTGTTTTGAGTATCCTCTATTGCTTGCTATTTGTGAAGAATAGGATTTTGTTTAAAGTAAACAAACAGCACGAAATGATAGGACTTTAATGGGATAAATTTATTTTACTGGCACTCGGAAGTGCCACCAACGATTGGTAAGGGCTAGTAACGCCCCTGGTGGGGAGCAACGCCAATTTTGCACTGTTTGGACGTGATCATTGAAGTTGACAAAAATACAGTTGTTCATCACCTTAGCCGGATTATAGCTTATTCATTTTGAAACTCAATTTTTCCTTTTTTTCTTATTTTTGTTGCTATATTATCAATACTTACATCTCATTCCCATGCTAAGGCTTAATCTGGAAACACGGGCGTGACGTCACGTGACACGCTGCTCGACTTTTCTCTGACATTTATCGCTAAATTGCGTGTTTTTGCTCACAAAAATTTGTATTTATCCTTATTAGTACCTTCTACTCAAGGACCAGAGAAACTTTGGCATTATGCCCCCTCATTATCCCCCCTTGGAGCTTCTGTACCGAATATAGAGGGGAATTTAGTGAAATCTCCGACCTTAAACACCTCCCTCCTCACACCAATCAAGTAAAACACAGCTGAAAACTCCTTTTCCTCCCTGAATAAAAGTCCAACTCAAGGTTCAAAGGTCGCGGTTTGGTTTGCGCGGGCTAGGATATCGTTGCATGGCTGATCAAATGTGTTTCAAGGACTCTACTGCGCAGCTGCGGTGTCCGAGTGGTTAAGGAGTTGGACTTGAAATCCAATGGGTGTTACCCGCGCAGGTTCGAATCCTGTCCGCAGCGGGAATAATTTTTGTCCGTGTCGATAGTTTATAATGAACGATTTGCCTCATTATTCGATCGTCTAATGAAAACGTACCATCGATATTGTATTCATGTACACAGTTCAAACCACCTAATAAAGCTGATGGGTTTATAGCCGTGAATTTATTTAAATTTTTTAAAAAATTTTGATAGCCCTACTGTGAACTGTTGTGCCCTAACCTTGTATAACAGCTCATACATCACGTTTGTAGGTGATTTATTTCTCAGTCAAATTTGGCCTACTTCACACTCCTAACTTAAAACAAACATCGCCAAAGATGAATTTAATCTGATTCTAACCTTTTTGAACGCTACAACTATATATGGTGCATCAAGGTGTTCCAGGAGTTTTAGAATTTTACAAAAAGAAAAGCTCCAAGATCTGGAATTGTGGTTGAATTGTGTCCACTCTGTACATTTACTCTTCTCTGCTGCATAGACTGCCTCACGCCTACGAATGCATCATTCCTCGGTTGCCGGTGCTTAGCAAATTTTACTTTATTGAAACGAACCTATTCCAAACCGGCACGTTCTTTTGACTTAGTGATCATTGTGCGATCAACGTTGATGCCATTCTGAATGATTGAATACGGAAGAATCTCTCCGTTCTAAGAACAGTTATTATTGCCGTCGGGGCGAAGTTCTTGCGAATCGCCGAGTTTATAATTAGAGAAATCTTCTGTAGTTGGACATTTTTTCTCGAATAATGTGTGTCGGGCGCAAAGGTAAGGTTGTTTTTGTCGAAATGCGAAAACACATCCCATTCATCGGCCCATTGTTCATCGGGTAGTTTAGACCAAACAAGGGCACTGTTTCGTTGTGATGGGAAATCTGAGGAGAAATGTCCGTTGTGGACTAAAAATATTTCGATTGTTCGGCCATCGTTGACTCGAATCCATGTCCCAAGTGGAGTCACGTTCGTGTGTCAAATCGTCGGAATCTGTGAGAGATCACAGTTGGGGTTATTAAAAAGGAAATCCGCTCCACGGCGGTCATAGTCGGTATGCCGAGCTCACCTAACGTGAAAAGCTCACCCTCAGCTAGATCAGACCCCAGGCCAGTGGTTTTAGGTTCGTGCCTGATACCCACAACCCTGAAGCCTAAGTGCTTAATGCAGGCTTGCATTAATAATAGGGGTTGAAATTCCGTTATTTTTATCATTAATCATCACTTTTTGTATAATGATTTCATTTCTTCTCCCTCAAAAAGTAGCTAGATAGTAACTTTTTCAAACTCAAAATTCCCCAATTCTTTAGCTATTTTCACCTGTACATCTGCCGTTGGTCTCTTTCAACTCAGCCTTCAAAATACATCTAAAAACCATGATCAAATAAATTATGGTATTATCAGCATATCAAAACAATTTGAGCAAATGTTTTCGTCAGGTTAGGACATGTGTGTGTACGTTTACAATTAGAATTAAATTTCAATTGTGATACTTTATACGATAGTATTTTGAATGCTCAATCAAACGAGACCAATGTAATTTTTGTAGGTCTTATATAGTAGGAAGAGCGTCTTGCGTTTTATAGGTGTACGATTTCCTCGAAATTCGACACATATCGAGGAAGAAACCTCAAAGAATATTTTTTTTGAGCACGAGTAGTAAAGTAACATCGTTGAAAATGACTAAAGTATTAGATTTTTTGAGCAGTAAAATAGGTAGTACGTATTATGCACATTTTAGTGATTCCCAAATATCAGAGCCACTCGATTCTGAGTTCTCAGATCACCCATTTTCAAATTTTTTCGGACTCGAATTGCTACAATTTTAGTTTTATCTAAAATTCTGTTGAAGCGCAAAAGTAATGGCCTAAGACTCTCCTTGGCACCAATGTACCCCCTGAGATATAATATGGTTAAATGAGTGCTTCGATTGTACATACGATTGTTGAATTCTGCTTCACGTTTATTTCTTTTTGTAGGTATCTAGCCATTAGCTGGCGTAAAACTTGTTTGGAGGAGTGACATGTAGCGACGCGTTTAATTCCACTTATGTATTCCACGTACATTGACGAGCCACGCGAAAATAGCGGTGGGCTATTGGAAAGGAAGCCCTGCCATCGGTTTATGTGACGGGTATGCGAAGGAACGCGAGGCGTGTCCCAGGTCGGCAACTTGGCCCGAGAGAGCTACACCTAAACAGCTAGACAACTCAAGGTTCCTGGGAATGGTCAGGAAAGTGAAAGTGGATCTACGAAATGTTCTAACGGTACGACCAGTTCCTAGCCGCCCTGTCTAGGAGGGGAGCCCGTCTTTGCAAGCCTTCGACGACCTGTGAGGACCCTAAAAAATGTGCCGGTAAATTCGACGTAGGCTACATTCTCAGTTGTCTTTTATCAATCCAAAAATGTGTCCCTTGCGTCAATTTAAAATGCACTGCAAGAATAATTCCTTTTTATTCTCAATAAACACAAACTTTCCTAGCCAAAAAAAACCTATTTTTTATTTGATGGAACTATTCTGAAATTATCTACAGGACGCTTTTCATGATGATGAAATATGCTATTTTTCGCCGCTGGCACATGACTTACTATTAAGAATAGACGATTTCATATTGAAACCTTGGACCAGGAACATAGAGACCCATTCCAATTGATTCAGCGTCAAAAATTTTGTAGAATACGATACCCCTCACGCCTAGGTACTAGAAATCTCGAAAATCGTTTTTAGTAATAGGTGAACAGATACCAATTTGACCCATAACCTCTTCCAGTGGGTGCCAATCGTTCTGAGACCCGTCCCATTGGATTCAGCATCCAAAATTTAGTCGAAAATGATACCCCACACCCCTACATTGCCGAAAATCCGTTTTTTGAAAACACAAGAAGGACCAACTAGAGCCAAAAACGGGGTCCCTGACTCGAATTTCAGATTTTTAGAAATTTTTCTACTACCGAAGTCATCGTGAGCGGCGGACGGTCATTTGACTTTTTTGATCTAGACACCTTGAAACGCCTAGAAATAAATTTTGGGCCAAATCGGAAAGATTGACTTTTTGCATGAAAGCACAAGTTGATTATTCGAGGAATAACCAACAAAACCACCGTACGTAAGCGCATTCATATCAGCCTGAATAAAGAATAGGTCCATACTGGACTGTTAGCTCATTGTTAACACTATTAACTTCTAATCCTCTCGTTTTATCTAGTCAATGATAACAGCTCTTGAGTGATATATTGCCTGGAGGGAAACGTCATTGTGAGAAAAATAATTTTCGAAAAGGACTTGGTTGACTTCTGATCCTTAGCTCCTTCGTTCCTCAATAACATCCATGCCGGGCGTTTTATGCAGTATTATATACACACAATGTATTGAAACACATTTAGCTGTGTGGTACTTGCTCGCTCGGCCATAAATGGGTTACTATTGTGGGTGACGTCAGCCACAATGAGACAAGACATCGAAAACAAGAATCCAACCAACTTCTTGTGCTAATTCTACCTTCCTCGAAATGTATGAGTTTGTAAGAAATGGGAAGTTGAAAAAGACATTTGTGATCTGTCAAAAAAACACCTTCGTTCATTCCGAACACATTCCTGAAGAATCAGTATAATTTATAGTGCTTTCTCTAAATAAAGGTAGAGTTACCATCAGCTTTCCACTCAGTACAATCTGTATTGAGCGAAAATTCGAAGTTAGGAAACTTTTTACAAGTTTTCTAAACGATAATATACGTGTATAGCATCTGGAGACTTTTCGGAAATATTAGGTGTAAAAAGATCATTATTTTAGCGATTGAACGAGAGAAAAACGATATTTACACAAGGCTCCGGTTTTATTTGGATGCTTCCCGCGCTAATTCAAACCTGTAAATTGGAGTTCACAACAATTACAATAAACGTTTGAGAATGATACTTTTTGGACAATGTGAACTGACAAGTTATAAAATTAATCAGAATTGCGAAAAATACGGTATTTTTATTATTTCTTCTTTTCATAATTTTAGTATTTGAACAGCCTTAGCCCTTCTTAAAAGTTAGTGATTATTGATGGAAATCCGGAGCTCTTATTGAAAATTTCTTTTTAATTCCGATAATGTGGTGAAAAGAAGAAGAACGAAAAAGGAATGAAAATGCTCAGGTTTTCATTACGAAAACGCGACAAAAATGGTTTGAAAACAACATATTGACCATTTTTCCTTGTTAAACTTAGTGTGGATCACCTTGTATGGAAATATAAAAAGGTAGAAGGGGCTGGGAACGCAATGCAAATTTCGAACTTTTTATATTCTGCCAAAAATTGGTCTAACAAATTGATATTCGGTTTTTACATACCACTCACCAAGCCAATCCACATTGTAGGTGGTTGACATTTTTGAACTGTTACCTCATAATTGACGTTGAGTTGTTGAACATATCCACTAAAGTCCCTTGAAACTTAAGTCTACTTGAGGAATTCCAAGTTGTGTTGGTCTTGAGTGCTGGGTTTCAATCTGAATTAACAGTTCCCTCCTATTATAATAACCAATTTATAGCATTTCGGGGATTGAAAAGCTGTTTGCTGTTGTAGTAATAACAGGTGCACGTAAACATTGAAAATCTATTGAAATATAGGTATAATATATTATTTAATTACACACATTTTAAATATGAATATGATGTTTAAAAAATCCTCTCGTTAGTTACCTGTCGACCCATTGCGCGTTTCACTGACAGTTATGCACACTTATTGCACGCTTCATACTTATCCTGCGGTTGAATTGATGAAATTTAATCAGTAGGTTTATTGTATACGTTTCAACACTTGGCCATTTGAGTGCATTACATTTCAGGGATTGATTGAGATTATCCATTATTTCTGGAAAATGTGATTTTGTTGAAATTGTACAATGATCATAAAGGGTGCGGAAAAAGGCAGTTGGTTTTGTTACGTTGGTACGTTCTCATTTGAAAATCTCAAGTGGAGTGTGACGGATAAATTTCAGTTTTGGATAGTTGATTTTTTTTTTTCATTTTAACGTGATTTTTTATTGATTCTTTACAATGCCGAGAGATGAGATTCAATAATGCACGTGAAACACGATAAGTCGATGAAGCGGAGAACACACGGACGCGAAGGCCGACCGAACGACACTAAACTCCTAGACAAACCCAACTCGACTAGTTCCCACTATCACTAAACAAAACTAAGTCCCCACCGCAGTTGCATTCAAAGAGAAGGAATGCACTTGCAAGGGGGAAGGGAGAAACGACCGCCCGGAGAAGGGACTTGGGTGCATCGGCCCCCCTGCATTGCCCCCCACCTCCACCGGTGCACCCGGGTGCATCGCCGGGGGTGGGAAGACGCTCAAGTGCATCGACCTTGCGAGGGTAATGCACTCCGCGGCATTTCCCGGGGGTAATTGCGCGAGGTCGGAGCCGATAAATCCTCCGCACCCCTGCCCTCGTTCTCAGGTCAGTGCCAAGATCCAAGCAGCAGCTTAATTGAAATGATCAAATTTTCAACCTTCCTGAGCCAAATAATTCTCACTCGTAAAAACATGCAAAAAAATAAAAAAAACTCTCCAAAATGTGCACAATTGGTTATTAAAAAAAAGTATGTGATTAATGACTTGAAAGAGATAGTTTCTATTATGTAGAAGCTATCATTTTCAAATCTAATAAGTTTGAATTAGAACGGGCAAAAAGAATTTGAACAAAATATTGTTGTCACTTTTTGCATTTACATATTTGTGAGCTATGGTCGTAGCAGAATGTTTTTTTACACTGGATGCACAAGATTTTTGTTTTCTTGTGTTTTCCTCTGTCACAGAAGGCACATCTGACTTTTTTTTTTTTTTTTTTCAAGTAATGGGGTAGATTTACATTACCAAGGAGTTGTCAAGTAGGAGGATTTTCAAAAAGTGAAATTTTGAATGGATTGGAGATGGTCTTCATATTTACCCGACCTTGTGCACGGGGTTTGTTGAGATCCACTCCCATGTTTAAAAAGAAAACCCTTCCTTCAGCAATTCCTCTTCTGTGTCCGAGGGATTTTGAACTTCGATTCATCTTCTGGATCACCAGGTTCTTCTCCCTCTTCCAACTGCTCCAGAATATATCGTTAACTAAGACAAGGAAACGGCGAGAATGCAACACGAAAAACTTGAACAATATCGGAAACCCTCCTCGTTATGTGCACTATAGGGTAAAACCCAACCAATAATTAAAATCATCATGACTCTTTGCAGCCTGTCACTTGCCTCGAACGTGTCACCAACTTCAGAAGCAATACCCAATAACGGGCAAAAGTCATCCGCGAATTATACACGGAGGGCAGGGCATTGGGAAATTCCCAGTACTAAAGTGGCGCTAAAATCAAAAGTGGCTGGGGTGAATTCCACCCCACAGTACCATTCTAGGGTTAACATTACCTACTCAGATGACTACATCATGGTGGCAAAATTCATATTCATCATCCAACCAGTCCACAGATGGCCTATAGTAAATTTACAGTTTAACAAAATGAACGCCCAAAGGGGCGTTATGGTTCTTACTTTTGTTAGATTCTTAAATAAATTACATTCCCCCTCAAATGCCGTAACTAAATGCTAAATGCCTGCCCGTGGAGTTCAGAAAATGTTATTAGATCTATCCCAAAAATAATGAAAAATAATGAAAATTTCCTACAGAACATGATTCTTCAAGATTTTGTCGAAGACAGGCGTCAATCAAGTTGTTTCGTTGTTTAATGTTAGTAGTTGTGTCCCTGACAGTAGTTCAATTCCGATTTTTCAATTTAATGGCTACTTAAATATCAATAGTGTGAGAGTTGCCGAAAATACCAGAAGCTTCACTATATGAGCGACTTCGGGTCCTCATCAATACCTCCAATGTTCATAAGTACGTCATTAACACGATTATCATTAGATACTCGTATTGACGTACTGCGGGTTACCCAGAATCTGTAACTCCTCGTTTGGCAATTCAATTCTCAGTAGAAGCCGTAGGAGCTACCCGATCGGGAAATCCTTACCCAGAAATGCCGCAAGTATTGAGACATCAGAAGCAACTGATACACACAACGATCCCCGTTTTCAACCAAATTAACGTTATTTCGCCGGTAGAGGTTTAACTGGAATCCCTCGTCGTTAAGATGTTTTCTTCTTTTTCCTCTCCTTCTTCTGAGAAAAAAAAAGTGATACACTCTGGATCAAAAATCACGTTGTATCTAGGGGGACGAGCAATGAAAGAGATAGCAGCGACTCGGCAGCCGGGAGAAGTTCATTACGTTAAAATCCGATCCGTATATTTTTCTTCTTGAAAGGACCCTCTGAAATTGATCGAATATTCCCTTCTGGCGAAACTTGATTCCACTTTTTAGAATGTCTGATGTCTGACAAAATGGTAGTTGTTGATCGTTTTAGTTCTGATTCTTTAATTATTATTCACCGCACTAAGCACACCTTGAGCATGTATTTTTGATCAATTTGAATGATAATTTGTCAGTGTCCTGCGATCTCAAGTTTACACATCCAATCAAACTCCAGGTAAAGAAGTCGAATGACCACTCTCTTACCCTGCGATTTGAGATTTGTAAGTAAGGTTACTTGGAATCACTACTTCCAGAACCCCTCTTCTCAGTTGGTTTGGGAAGGTTCTTCCTCCGTACTGGAGGATGATGCCAATCTGTTGCAGCTTCACCAAACCCAAATCATAAACACAATGGACGCCATTTTGAAACGATGTTAGAATCTGAGTTTCCTCATCTTTTTGCAGTATGGGGGAAATTTGAGTGCATATATTTCAGCTACTGCCCTGAAAGAAATTATGGTTGTTAGCTCATCTAGTATGATATTTTGTTTACTTCAAATTATAATCGCGTATCAATATCGCTGAACAGCAACAAAACTGCAACAAGTTTGGAACAAATTTCGGGTTTTTTGGCCCTCTTGAGTTTGAATCGAGATACTTTTGATGGATTACACTAATCGGCCGTCGTTTTGTGTTTTACCGAGTTTGACGCTAATTCCGAAGTTTGTCTATCGATGACAGAGTGGTGGTTGTGGCTACTACCATCATTCTTGACTCATCATCAGTAGATAACATACGATTTCCACGGAATGAGAAGTAAACACAGTAAACAACAGAGGATGGAACAATACTTTTGTTTAAAAAATACCTTTTCTTAAAATAACTAACCCGCAGAGCTGTGAAAAAACAACAAATTGGGGTTATGTTGCTTCAGTCAATCTCTTTATTCACCTCTTAACGGCATTATCCAGCGCGCAACTACACCTCAAATTGCTAATGTGATGTAAGAAGCATCGATAATCTAGAGGAAAAAAAGTTGTCCAAATTCATTGAGCTTTCAGAAGTCATCAAAATACGACAGACAGACAAACAAACAGAAATGATCATTCTATAAGAGCAAAGAATGAATCACTATCTACACGTCTACAGTATTTTAAAGTTTTTAATTCATAATTTTATATCTTTTTTGAATTGTTATTTAGCGCTTATATTGTAAATAACTTAGCGAACAATAATGACATACCCGTTTGTTGCAGGTAAGTGACCTGAACCGGACCACTCCCCTTGGGAAGGTATATTATCAAAATCATTTCAACTAGTACTATAGTTGCATGATAAAAGCTCCACATTTTAACAACCAAATGAATGAATGTGCAAACTTCAAAAGCCGAGCCGTGTGCGTGAAGTATTTCTCGATAATTGTGCCCTTTCTTCCCCTTCAAAAACAACTTAATTAGCAAGTTGAGTGTAGGAAGCTATTGTTGTTTCATATCCGTTTTGATAAAACGACTCTAATTTCGAGGAATATACAATTCACGTTTAAGTAGGTGAATGCGAACGATTGAAGATGAGTTTTGTTTAAATACTTTAAATCTATAAATGGTGGGGTTTTAAAATGAACGAGCTCTTGGGAAGTTTCATTCGTAAACGAACCGTTGAATTATCGATGTTGGAATTGAAGGGCATTTCAAATTTTTATTACGCCCAGAGTGCTAATTTGTACTGGTTAGCGTCACGCAGTTGTAAAAAGGTTCTTTTGCCTTCTGCTAGATGCCTGCACGATAGCGATAACTATTGGAGATAGGTAATTGCCAGTATTAAAATGCGTTATTGGGTCCTCTGAAGGGTTCACTCCAATAAATATAGATCCTTTTGGATTATTACTCAAGTTGGAGAAATTGAATTATAGCTGAAATTTCGTAGCAAAAGTGCGCAGCCGAGACAGATCAAAAAAGTCAAATATCCGTCCGCCGTCCACGCCGACTTTGGTAGTGTGACATTTTCTAAAAATATGAAATTTTGGTCAGGGACCCGTTTCCGGCTCTAGTTGGTCCTCAAAACTTTTCAGCAACATCGGACAAATTTGGGGAGTAGGGGACAAAATGTGTTTGTCAAAAAATGGATTTTCGAGATTTTCGGCGATCTGGGCGTGTAGGGTATTGTTTTCCACTAATTATTGAACGCTGAATCAATTGGAATGAGTCTCCATGCTCCTGATCCGAGGAATAACCAACCCCTGTGTAAGAATTTGCTGCGTTTTTATAAGGTATAGCAGATCCTTTAGTGTTTTGTGGCCTACTTCATCCTACATAGAAATACCGCTGCATGTTTCGTTCTACGTTGTATTTAACTTCGTAAATATTTCGAACGCCGCAATCATACATCATCATCCCTATCGACGATGATTTATTTTTTCTTGAGATCGTCATACTAACAACGCATACAAATTTAATTTTACATGCCCGATAGAACGGCCGGAACGAGAAACTCTGTTTATACAATCGAAAATTCACACGAGTGTTCAAACCGTTGTCTCATTTCCTATGTTCTGTATAGAGCATCGAGCTCGACAAAATCTGTTAATATTTGATGTCAACAGACCGCCATAGTTTCCTGTGTGCCTATTATCTATGAGAAATGAGGAAGCCTTGGGGCGGACGACACCATTTTTGTCTTAATAGTGTATGATTGTTACATGGTTTGGGTTCGTCCGTGCGAGTCTACTCGAAGTACGGGGCAGATGCACGTGAATAAAATAATAGGCCCTGAGTAATAGCGCTTTATCTACCCTATAATTTTATATCTTCTAGTGTCGCCATTACTCAACTTCCATCATTGAGTTGTTTTCGTTCATTGTTGGTGGCGGATAGTGCTGAGCGCTCCACCGCTCCTTTGCCAAAACTAAAACACTTGAATCAAATTGAGCAGTCGATAAATTTAAATTCAAATAAATTCCTTACTTATTACGCGAATAAGTGAAAATGTGGACAGTTTTCAATATTCGTTTTCCTCTTAGACACAAAAATGTTATACTTGTGTCGACTTTTTTTAATACATCGCGAATGTAAAGCCGTTGAAAGAGTTGGTTTTTCGAAGTGAATTCCTTCTTGAAGAGAATGGAGTTTTGAAGAAAGGCGATTTTTCTGCTAATACAAAAGTAGGTATGAATAATTTGTCAATGTTCTTCCACGATTATTCGGTCCTTACGGCACCTTTCTACGAAATCTTGTCCTTCTCTGCTGAATGAATATTGAAAATTCGACCTAAATCATTTTTTCTCGGTGGTTAGTGGTCTGTCGAAGAAAAAAATATCACCAATATCACAGCAATATCGGTTTGTTGAAGATGGGGTTTGATAATCATGAAATAATTTTTTTTAAATAAATTAAACGACGACTGTAAAATTTAATTGACTTGAAAGACCACAATAACATGGTATCTTTTGACCCATAAAATGTTTTATGAAATATTTTTTTCCTTTAAAATCTCGTTGGGCATCGCGTCTATAATTTTTGTTCGTCAGCGAAACCCTCTCATCTCTCGTCCTCGGCCGAAAAGTAGCCAAATTACATTGTTTCGGCACCGCAGCCGGTCAATCTGGCCCTCGAGGGGACGCTTTCTAATCCGCTTTTAGGGAAGTTTTGCCTTGTTTTTGTTTCTTCGTCTGCGGACGAGAGGTACATTTTTTGTTAGCCTCTCACTTTGATGTGATTTGACCAAGTTTTTTTTTGAAAATCGGGAACCAATCTGATTAAGTTCCAATGAATGACACGAAATAAGATCGTAGGATGTACGGTCTATGCCAAACCACCGTATATAAGTTCATTTGAGTCGAACATTGCTATAAAATATTCCACTCAATTATGAATTTGTTCCCCAAAACATATTTAGAGCTTCTGAGTTTCTGAACTTTGTTGTACTGATGTACGTGTTACGTGAGCCGCCTCATTGTCCACGACGGTAATGACCCGATAACCCACGTTAGAAAATACGACCGTCGGTTCTTGAATGTGATGTTCAAATGGATCGATTATGCATGTAACATACATTGAGGCGGGTCAGGCTCAACAATACGGTTTCAGAACAATCGGCTTCGTCGAATTTTTATTCAAACCGCGTTCGATAGAGAGCTAGATTTCCAAATTAGCCACGAAAATATCCCCAACCGCGAGGAATATCACAATTTATCCCGTTCAAAACACTTCCTGGTCTAAGAACTGTGGGAACACGGATATGGGCGAGTCACTACCACGTGTTGTCGTTGATTTCCGATCCGAATGTATGAATTATTATTTCCCGTAGGATCTTTTGTGACGTATCTTGAACCTATGGGTGTTACTGTTTCTCCTTTCAGGAAGAATGTACAGCTATTCTCGAATTTAGTTTCCTCATTTTCAAACCTAACAATAAGTTGCAAATAAAATTCTAAATCAAATTATTAGAACACCACAAACGGCTATTCAAGAAGTGGAATAAGATAAAAAATTCGTCCATAAAAATGTAATTAAGGGAGAGAGCCGAGATTCAGACGTCAAAAATTGATCGTTTCGTGATTCGTGAGTAATATCGTTTTTTTCGAAAAATCCTTTGGTAGAGTACAATTCAAAGAACTTGAAGGATTCTAATATTACTTTATTTTATATTATTTTTTCATGAAGATTGTAATCTTAATTCAAACAAAATTTATTTTGTTTAAAATGCCCCCTATTTTCCCTGACGTTTTTGGTTTGATGCTCGCACACACACTTTTGACTGTGTCATATAGAAACGTAAGGTTTTAGCCATTTTACATCCTCCCTCAAAAAACGATGGTTAACAACCTAAGTAGCCAATGAAGACCAATTCTGTAGATTTTGTATGAAGACAGCAGCCTGTTCCGCACAATTTCTCTATATCCTTCTTCCCCATAGGGTTTTTTCAAGTGTAAATATATGTATATTTGGGAATATTCAAAATATTGTTAAATAAACAATATATTTTTTCGTGACCGATGAGTTGGCTGTGATGGATTTCGGAGTAATTTCCGCTCTTTCGCAATATTAACGCATTATTTTGGTGGACCTCGAACACGCGTTTTCCTCCATTAATAGGAAGATTTCTTGTTTTATGATTTTACTTTTAAATTTTGGGATGAGTGTCAATAAATAATGCCGATTGGCTCTTGGTCGTATCCGACGACGCGTGAAATTTGGTATATTTTCCCGAATCATTTTGTCTTTTGGATTCGTTTTTCTTACTAAACCGAAACGATTTTTTTCTCTCGGAAAAAATAAATCAGAGCCTTATAATTAATAAAAGATTGTTTGTTTTAGTGAGAGTTCCATCACGTCTGGCAGAACTAACAAGGCGTACATGGCGAGCTTTCAGTCAGCGTAGCCATCGCTTTATACTCTTTGCCATCATAGTCAACAGACCATGATGACAAGTTGAACGCTTCAATTACCTTTAAGTTTTCTCGACAAAAACAGTTAATTCTAAAAATTAAAAATCATTCGAAACGGTTCCTAAACAGGCCTAAAATGTAAACCATGTTAATTATAAGGTTTTCCAAACTAGAGCCACGTTCGCATGAATTCTCTCGCACTACACGTGCGCCTCATGAAGATTTTTAATAGCGTATAGTTAGTTTGTTATCCTTTTCTCTACATTCTTAACGGAGACCTCACGCAAAGGGGAAAATCAGACGAAGCTTGTTAGTTCACGGGATAAGAGCTCATCTTTTATGGTGAAATGTGATGAGAGTGAGAGGATGAAGTAGAAAAACTAGCTCCATGTATGCAAATTAGTTGAACCGCTACCCATACTCACAATTCCTGTACGGAACCGTTCCCATGTGCGTGTTTTACGAAATAGTCCGCACTTGGAACGTTTTAAAATATTTATTTACCACCATTGGGCAGAGTCGTAGGGCCACCTGTCGTTTGAGCTATTTCCTTCAATATGGCGGTCTCTCCTATAGAATGGCGAGGAGAGCGTGTGCCCAAGTCATGCGGAAAAATACAATGGTAAGACGTTCGCGAACTTATTTCTTGCGTTTTTTGGGATGAATCCGAAGTGATCAGTGACCATTCTCTGAGAATCGCGATGTTTTCCTCCTATTATAGTGGTAAATTTGGTTTATTACTTTACGAATAATGAACCTATGCCTTAATTCCGACGGTTAATCTATCCATTTTTCCAAAGAGTTTGACATTTTTATCGCTTTACGTCTCTTGGTCTTCACGAAAATACCAAAATGTCCGTCCACCGTCGAAAACAATAGTAGGAATTTTCTCAACAAGTTTCAAATTTTGGGCAATGTCTCCGTTATGGCTCAAAACATTTCTGTTCAATCGTCGGAAAAAACAGAGGCTGGGTATTCGCAAAAATGTGTATTTTGAACTTTGGTTTTTGAAATCATTGCGTTGGGATATCATTTTGCACAAACTTTTGGATATTTGGATTTTGGAAACGGAATTTACTTTGTAAAGAAAATACATTTTTCCTACTTTGGTACTCAAGGTAGATTAGGTAGAAGCATGTCAAACTATCACGGAATAATTTTCATAGTTCAAATCACGGGCTTACTTCAAAATTTGATGAAAAAAAAATAGTTGTTCAAAAGATATTCTTCAGAAAATGGAGTTTTTTTTTCAGTTTGACCTCCAACCATTAAGTTTGACGCCTAAGCATCAATAATTGTGTTCAGTCTTGTCGTTTTCAGCCATCTTTGTTCGCCTTCTAGGGTAATTTCCACTGTAGTTTCCCGTCTTCTCCTCTCAGGTTAGTTCGGTTCACAGAAGACAACTACGAAAGTTGCCCCGAAAGTTTGCTCAATGTCAAAATGTGTCAAAATTCTGTTCACTTTCCCAGCAGGTTATGCGCGTTAACTACCTTCCCCACTCTATAGCGTGCAAAGTCTAGCTATAAGACATTCAAGCGGATTTTGATGAGCCCAATTTCTCTTTGGCGACAAAAAAAAAATAACAGCGAGCATTTTAAATGTCAAGAGTCGGCGAATTTCGGACACGGTTTGCAAAAAAAAAAAAAAAAAAAAACCGGCTGAACGAGAGTTACGAAACTAGAAGGGGGCCTTGTACACTACTCCAGTCAGTCTGAGAAGGACCAGGCCGGGTTCTGATGCTGTGACGGCCCACAGGTTTTTCGTCGTCCTACGTGACTTTCTACTTGAGTCTGTTCCAATAGGCAGGAGGCGGTATTTCGGCTATCATCGCCAAGTCGTTCCTGTTTACCCAGCCATGTAACTGATAGCTTCGGCAGCCAAGACCGGCTTCCCCCTCGTTCGACCAACGCAGGCCACATGGTTCCAGAGCCCTAGACATGCTTTAAATGTCTGCCTTCAACCATTTTTGTCACCTTTTTATATATTTACTTGGCACGTACACGCCCCCATCTGCCAGTAACTCCATGAAAATCACAATTCTACGTTTAATATTCCTGTTAAGTAACTATTTTTGGAAATATTTTCTACCCTGACTGGATATAATTCAAATTTGTTGCTTATTTTTGTAATATAGTTCACTTGAGCAACAAAGCCAGTGTGGCACCTCTCAGATCACCAAAAAGATCATCAAAATAAAAACGAACTTTATCGTCGCCGTACATTCGGTTTTTCGAGTGTTGTTATTCTGATGGTATTGCCGGGGGTCTATTTGAGTTGCCATTTGATGACCCTTCTGGCGAAAATAAGGTAAATATTCGGCCAATTCGATCGATGACCAGAAGGTATTTGATGATTGAAGCACAACGAGTCTTCTCTCGGTTCGAAGCATCGCCAAAAAGTGATTTGTATACCAACTCGAGTCCACGATTTATAATTTGGAAGTCGTTGGTAGATACGCGTTCCCACGACCCGATGCACTTCTTTTCCGCTAGATAAAAATCTAAACCGCTGACGGGTGTCACTGAAGCGACGGCCGAATCAGCGAAAAGCCCCCGCTCGGGGATGCCTGCCGAGGCTCATGAATTTATAATCTTTTCTAATCGTTAGATCGAAGCATAATTCGATTCGAGAGCTGGTCGTTGTTTGTTTTGCCATGGCAGCCCTAAATTGGACGATTTGCGAGGCCCAGTTTGTTAGTTTGGACGGGCGAATTTCACTTCAACGGGTTTTTTGAGTGGGCGAGAGTCGAGGTGATTCCAATCTGTTTGGCTATGAAGACACTAACAATATCCTAAACATTCAAAAGTATCGTCAGAATGGGCCCTGGGGACGCCCCCACGAACGCCACCTTCTTAGAATGTGAGGCTCTAAACTTTGTATTCCTTTGTCTATCGCACTGCCACATTTGGTAATCGAAAGAACTTTCCTCCAATTTAAAAAAAAAAAAAAAAAAAAAAAAAAAAAAAAAAAAAAAAAAAAAAAAAAAGGAACTTTTTATTGGGTAGTTCTGGCGAATAAGTGACAATCAGTTCATCCGTTAGCCCTCTTTTACTTACAAAAATCACACATATTACCAATTCTTCTGGTAAAATTTGATTTTTAAATGCTTTAAATTGCAACAAAAATACTAACACCAGCTCCTTACAGAGATCTTATTTATTTTATTTTATTTTTTGAGGCTAGGGAAAATTATTGTTGTTTTTTGCTGAACCATATTTCCGACCAACAGACGAATACATCGTTAGATACACGACTTCACACTATTTTTTTTAGCACAGAATCGAGTAAGAGCCCTATCATGTAAAATAATTACAAGGTATCATAAAAACCTACTGAAATTGACCATTTCCCTTTTAAAATCGCAACACAACAAACGAGCAGCTCCATTGATATTAATTTGTTTCGGATACTCGTTGATTCCCATTACTACTGGTGTATTGCGGTTTTGTGACCAATTGATGTCGAATTTCACCAAGGGAGTTGGCATTTTTGGTGATAATTGTACTTCAACGAGGGTTGATAGGTTAACGGTTTGCAGTCCATTTACAGTTAAAAGGTATTGGCAAATCAAACGTTTGATCATAGTCGATTCTTCAAAATCACCACTCAAACGGTTAAAGGCTTCCTGATGACTCGCTTTGATTTATTCACATCTTGATCAAGTTGCGGTGAGAACAAGAGAAGGTCATTATTTCACACATTCACTCACAAAACATTTAATAAAATTACATGGTTTTTTTAGAAAGGTCAAATTAAATAAAAAATAAAATGAGTAAATTATTGGATTCCAATAAATTTTGAACAGTTGCTTTTTGAGTCGTAGACTGCCGCTAAAAATTAAACAAATACGAAAGAAATAGTTCATTTCAACCTGTGTTTACTTGAAGGTGCTGTACAATGTATAAAGCTTTAAAAATTATGTTCAATCGCAGTCGTCAGTGTGGTCTCTTACTTTCAGCAAGCTTTCGATGCATTTATTCTCTTCATTATACGTAAAACACCAGGTAGTCGGTAATAGGTTCATGGATCTGGTCGACGAAGTTTTGCTCCCAATGACCTGATGTAGAAATTATATTTTCTTTGGTAGCTTTGGCGAAATGATTGGTTATTATTAAGTTATTTGCCTCGTCTTAACTAAGTGACAAGACTTACTCACGTCTATGGGTTGATTGATATTGGACCAGTTACTACGGTGAATGTCGAGAAAATTCTTTTTTTGAAAAGAGTGGGCAAAAAGGTGATTTACGAAGCTGGTTTCATATTTGGTTTAATACACTCTGCACTGTCCTAGTGTTTCTTTTTCCTTGAAAGTTCATTCATCATGAACGAAGGTGCGTGGAGTGGAATCATTATCTACATTGTCATTATCATATTTCCCTGTCTTTGACGGCACGTTAATTGTACACGTATTTAAGCAACTATTCTTAATTCTGGGAAATATCATGAAAAGCGTGCTCAAACCAATCGCTCAACGGAAATTGGTTCAGCGGAAATTGCCATCTAGTTGTTGAGTGTTGTGGAGAATTGTACGAGTAAACATGAAAACAGGATAGTGAGAGTTTACTCAGGAGACGTACACGAGTAGCCCTGAGGGCGCAGGCACCTGCGAAGGAAAAAAAAAAGACATACTCTTATGAAAAGGAGTCATTTTCCACTCAAAGAGATGTCACTCGAACTGGTAAGAACATAGGTGAGGCCTCCTCTTTACGACTGTGTTATTTCCGAGCGCTCGCCAAACAGGAAAGAGGGGGCAGGTCCACGTTATAATAGACCGCCTCTCTCTCGCAACTATAATAATTTCTTACCGATAGCGCCGTTCGAGGGTATTTTCCCGGCAGATGTTACCATCCCTTACGCGCTCGGTGCATTGTACTTGCGTGTGTAGAGGTAATAAGAACAGAGGCTTTGCGGTAGTCGTCAAAGACCCACTCCTGATGACTGCTTTCCTCAACGCCTCCGATTCATTCACCGGAAAGACCTGCAGACCCCCGTTGCATTCAGAGTATTTTCTTTAAAAAACTGACGTCGAAATTCTCTACTTATTTTCCACTATTGTTAACATTGCCCCTGTTTAGAGGGCAGGTGCTGGCCATGAACCACATGCTCAACAATGCGTATTTAACTTGCCTGTAATTTCCTCAACTAAGCGGAAATTTTTCGTATATCCGATGAAAATATACGTAAATTGTCGGTTGTGAGATGCTTTATTACATACCAACTTTTTTATAACAATAATATTCATTTCATCGGGGTACAAGATGCGTGATAGTTAAGAAATGATACTCTAGTATACTCATTTTAAAGTAAAATATACGTTTTATAAAGCACCATCTGGCTCAGGATGTCCACTAATTTTAATTCTATTTTTATTCTGGGTCACACGTATCTTCAAAAAACGCTGGTTTTCAAATTAGAGTGATATACAACGCAATAGAGTATGACCCAGTTCTGCTTAAAATTTTTATTATATAAATAGTACGACATTTACAGACTTTTTCATGGAAACAATGTTTTTTTTAAATTTTTCAATGCATATTTCGAAAGTAGAGAAGTCAGCCAATCTTCCACATCTCCACAATCTGCCAATTTTCGACCGATGTTCTTTTTTTATTACAACAATGTCTAGCAAATGCTCATCTGTAGCAGTTTTTTATTATCCGAAAAATAGCCAGAACTGCCATTATTAGGTGTCTAGTGCGGCGAATTACTCCTCTTATTAGAATTGTGCAGCTTGAAGCAGCCGAAGCAGGTTCTATATTTGAAAGCTCAGCAGTAATACAGTATTTTCGTTGTCATCATTTCTAATTTTGACTCAAATCAGTAAGTACTCGCTACGAGAATACATTCAAAACAAATCCCGGACGCTTGACTCACGTAGGAGTATCGTATTGATAGTGACGAAGCGTCCGTAATATTTCACTTAACAGGACAAGGTGAAGTTTTAACGTTCATCAGTATTCCACGCTGTTTTACTAGCTCCCGCCATCTTCTGTCGGCCGAGACTGGCGCTGATGAACGGATACGCACGCGCCAGTTGCGTTGGCGCCCTGAAAAATCGTTCCGACACGGCCGAGCATACACGTCAAGCGTTCGCGTGAAAAGATCAACGATAAATAAATTTATTTAAAAAAACTGATTATTAATTAAGGAAAGATGGTATTTTGCAACGGTCTTCAAACTCTCAAAAAACGAAATAATTCTCAGCATATCGAAATAAAGGTCGTTTCTTGTTGAATTAAAACGCCCCATTCCAAAAGCTTATGTGAATACGGCGCGTTCACGGACATTCCAGTTGAAGAATCGTTTTGCTTGAATTTGTTGCTGTTTTTTGTGGTTCGTTTGTATTCCCTTATTCAACGAGCGTGCAAAGTGTGTATTTTGAAAAATTAATTTTTGAGATATTTGGCGATCTAGGCGCGTGGCGCGTATTTTCGACTAAATTTTGGATGTTGATTCGAATGAAATGGTTCCGGGAAGGGTGAGCGCCCACCGGAAGAGGTTATGGGTCAAAATGGGTATCCATCTACACATTTCGAATGTGTGTTTTCGATATTTCTGGTATCTAGGCGTGTGGGGTATCATTTATCACTAAATTTTGGACGCTAAATCGATTGGAATAAGTCACCATGCTGGGGCCTGGGTAACCGAGTCGGTCCCTGGGGCTCGAGACTTCTCTGGTCGAGGTTTCGAGGCTGCTGGTTCGAATCCAGCACCCCCGGCGTTTACTCGACGTCGTGAGGCCAACTCAGTACCGGCAGTAAGTATCCAATACGGTTGTCCGGGGGCAACACACTCGCGTGTCAGCCTTTGTAGGAGCTTGCAAATACTGACCAACTCTCACCTTTGGGCGAGAGGATGCCGGATGGGCCTGAACAGCCTCTGCCAGCGTCCTCTCCTGAGGGTGAGGAGGTCGGCAAAGGCTCTCAGAAGCCTATCCGACTTCCCTTCTGTAAGCGCGATCACAATAGACCCTGGAGGTTGCAGTGCCGTAGGTTTCAGCAATGATTGCCCTACGCCCATCAGTTGGAGGCCAAAGGACAAAAAAAAGTCTCCATGCTCATGGCCCCAGGAATAACCAACCCCTATGAAAGAATTTGCAGCGTTTTGGTTGATTATCCCTTGAATAATCAACCTACGTTTTTTCTCTTTGTATAATAAGTCAGCGATACCTGGACACGAATAAGAAGAATAATTTCAGTTGCGGTATGCGCAGACGCTGGCCGTTGCACCCCTTCCCAAGTTCATCTGATCCACCCTCGGCGGTATCGTAGCCGCACTTTGTTCCTTGCATTGACCTTGAAGAAGGAAAAGCCCTTCGTTGCAGCCCTTTCACCCCCTTTTCCTTTCCACCGTGGAAAATCGCTTTTCCTCGAGGGCGCCCCACCTTTTCCGGAGGTTTCACAACTCGGGGAAGTTGGACGGCGGGGGGGAACGCAACAGGTGGCGTATAAAATGACTCGCGGCAAACGCCGGCCACCTCTGGACTCCGCTGCCCCACCCCCGGAGTCCGCTTCACCTTCTCAATCACACCTTCGTAAACCCTCGGCCGCGCTCTGTCACTGAAAAACTCCTCCACTCGTTCTGTCACTACTCCCTGTCACTCTCCCTTCACTCTACACCCCCCCCCTCCCACCATCAACCAGTTTTCACGACATTAACGATGGACGACATTAAAATCAACTTAAAAACGTTTGAATGCATCTCCATGGAGAAAGCTCCAAACTTTTCTACCCCCAAAACCTCTCATTTGTCTCGATTCAGCAATGAAGATATCGAATAGATCAAAGTACTTCAAATTACCTAACAATTTAATACATAATCTCTAATTTTGGATATTTTGGCCCTTTACTCATCTCACCACCTGCCACATATACTCATCTAAAAATTGAAGTAACAGCGCTTTCTGAAGTATCAGCAAATTTATCGTGCATTGTTTTGTGCATTTAGAACGTTTATAGTGTTCAGTGAATCCTTACAGGCTAGTTTCTCCCTAGTCAGGTACCTCTACTACCGTTTCAGCTACAGTAGCGCCATTTTGTATGACAAAATCCTTGGACCAGGAACATGGAAACTCATTAAAATCGATTCAGCGACCATAATTTAGTGGAAAATGATACCATACTCGCCTAGTGTGTAATTCAAAAAATTGTCAACTTGACAGGACTTTTCTAAAATTATTTGTACCTTGAGAAGGTTTCAGATCATTCCATCTTACATTACTGGATATCATTAGCTTTCTTTTGAAGTTGGAAATGTAACTTCGTGGACGTACATCGTACAGTACATTTCCCGCGTTGACTTCAGCCATTTACGCCATTTTGTCCGCTCTTCACGGTTTTCGTGTTATTTTTTAGCTGATATTGAATGGTAGTTCTTGATTGAGTTGCAGATGCAAATTATACTGAGGTGTGAAATATGCGACGTCTCGAAAATTGATTGCCGCTCGTTCAAATCGGAATGCGAGGTCTTGACGTCTGGCAAATTAGTTGTTGGAGCCTTCTTGACTCCTAGTAGATTTTGGCAACTTTCTTTTTTGTCTGTTGAGGCTCCGCCTAGATACCTATCCGCCTTGTGTTGGCCAAGTGACCTTCTTAGGGTCCCCACGCAAAACCCGCGCCTCCTTTAATTCTATCGCTTTCACGTATCAAACACACATAGGAGCCAACTTCTGTTCAAACCTGAACAATCGCGTGACAGTTAGGATTTATGTATTCACGAACAATATATGCTCGTTAAGACGTATGAATTTGAACGTTCATCGTAAGTTATGAAGTCCACTGCAGCGGGGGAATAATATAGTTGGCCAACGTGAACAGAAGGAAAGGAGAACAGGGATAAGCATATTCATGATAATTTTACCAAATATTTTCACCAAGAATCACAATTTTGCAAAAATATCACTGGGTTTTGAAAAAAAAAACCACATCATAACGGAAGATAATCACCAGCACTTATTCTTATTTTTAGAATAAAAAAACTTCTTTTTAAATTTTGAAAAATTATTAAAAAACGTTGGTTTTTGTAGAATTTACTTAAAAATGAATCGATATTCAATCAAAATCGTAGCGAAACATGAATAGTTGAGTTACATTCACAAAATCAAATGTATGGTACAGTCTTTTGAATAAGTTACACAATTAATTCGTGGATTGTAGTGAAGTTCTTACACACACGATTTCTTTCAAGAGAGTCCCATTCATCGCAAACATATATTTTGATATTTATTTGTGCGTATACGAGTGCGGCAAGGAAGTATTTGGATGGAGTCATGAATAAAAGTCAAAATTAAGCCTCATTTTATGAAAAAAAACCCTCCAAAAAGGGAATTTCGAATAAATATCTACTCATAAAAATGTATCCAATAAATTTGGAGGTTTTATGAACATGTTGGCAAATTACAAAAATAAGTGTAGCGAAATAGGAAATTACAAATAAAATATAATTCACGTGGTATGTGAAAAAATTCACTCAAATTTTGAGCTTTTAAAGTTATTATAACCAAAGAAGAGAAAGTATTTGGGGTATGAAGAACTATGCTACGTCTTTTCTCTTCTTCTTTCGTTTCTTTTCTCATACAAATGTGAGGGTCTCATAATTTTTTTTCTCAAGTTCAAGCTTCTTAATGTAGAAATTATTTAAAAATTCATTCTAACTTCATTTTTATGAGTTAGATGAAAACAATAACTTTATATTCGTGATTATTCATTATTATGATTGTTGTTTAAAAGTGTATATTGAATACACTCATTACTGGGGAAGCTCCTTTTTAAAATGATTAATCAAAAAGTAGTACATAGAATGGAGGGTAGTTGTCACATTCACCATTTAGTCCTTGACATCTTCTCATTGTATATGTGTTGAGATATACGTAACGAGCATTTCCTACGACACTTGAGAGTCAAGTGCGCTCCTATTTCCTCGCACCCCGGGCTACCAACTCTAACCAGTCTCTTTTTGATAAATCAAAGTCCGACGATTCGAATCAGAAAGAGAGCGCGAATTGCTGAAGCGAAACGAGTTTTGAAAAAATTGTTCCACCATCTCTGTCTCACCCGCGGTGTAATCAGCGTAAAAAGACCGTTCATGAATATACATGAAAGCGCTTACCTACCTTTTGCCACGGCTCGAAACTGGTCCTTTCGTTCTGGAAGATCTCAGCTTGAGAGAGGTCATCTAATCACTAGCCTAGTCTCAAGACCTGTAGGAAGATCAATATCCTTTCAGTTCATTCCTAGTCTAGTCTTCATCCCGTTCAGTGCACCTTCTGCAACTCCCGGATCGAACTTACGACGTGGTGCCGGCAAAGAAAATTGCGCTTCCTCAATCGGTGGATCTATTGACTAATAATTTTTCCCCAAACGCTTATCTTTTCGTGTTGTGTGTTCTATGTGTCCGACCTCACCAGAAAGAAAATTCCCACATATATTCATTTTTTAAATCCTCGAATGAAACCGCGATGATTTTAATTATTGTGCTTCTCAACGTCCTTCGAATAAGTATAAAATATATGACAAATCAATGGTGTTTCGTTGACCGTAGTGGACTTTCTGATCAGCAGTCGACAACATGATTGTATTGAACAAAGGTAAAAAACGCTGCAAATTATTTTACAGAGGTTGGTTATTCTTCGAGCCAGGAGCATGTAGACTCATTCCAATCGATTCAGCGTCCAAAATTTGGTGGAAAATAATACCCCTCACGGTAGATCGCTGAAAATCTTGAAAATCCATTTTTCAAAATACACATTTTGATAAAATTGTATAAAAATAGAAATACCAGTTCTGCGTTTGATCTTCTGTCAAGAGCATGCTGAACAACATTGGACCATTTCGAGTCTTCTCAAATTTTTTAACTTTCAAAGTAGGTATGAAAAATAATCTTAAAAGATAAAAATGACTGTCTGCTCTGGATGCCTCATAGAATGATGCGCTGAATTATTCGTCAATTAACTGGTTGCAAAAAAAAAAGGACAACTAGGACATTTAAAAAATGTATATCATCGATATGTGTCTAGAAATACGATTTATGAGAGAAATATCTTGGAAATATCTATGTGCTGGATTCACTGGGAAATTGAGGTTTTAGCAAACAGTAATGTTGTTCAATAGGCAAATTTCTAGGAGATCTATTGAATCAAAAATCATCTTTCAACTTGGAAAATTAAAAACAAAAATGGGGATCCATCACTGACTCCAGCAGTGGCCTCTCGACTACAGGAGCGCTCCTCATCAAACCAACAGTCGCTCATTACAAAACAAAATCTAAAAAGAAATTTTTTACGTATTTTGATCAAAATATAAGCCTTGAATCTCTTTGAAAATGCAAAAATTTGTTGATGATGTTGGCTGTATACGTTTTTAATTGTTAATGGTTCCAACCTCTACATGCACCAGCCTTACCCTAGCATTCATTTTTCCCCACTTCAGCAGCTCCCAGTTCTGAGAGGAGCCACCATGCAGCGCTAGTTCATCTTTTCACTGAGGTTCATAACCTCACATATCATTCCTATCCTTCCCTAACGTAGGCCGTTAGGTTACTTATGAACCATCATAAAGCCAATTCTATCAAGCCAAACTGTTTTCTGATACATAACAACTTCCCTCAGGCTGTTGCAACATCACTCTAATTTAGATTTCCACACATTACAACCCCGTGAAAACAGATTTAATCCATCAGGCACTGATTTATGAATAACGTGATTCACGAGGACGAATCTTCATATAACATTCGAGAAGCTTTTAGCTATTTCGAAGAAATGAGTTCATACTCTCAACCAAGAATGTAAAACCCCGTCCCCACTCTCTCGTCAAACCCCAACCCCTCTTCTTAAACCATTGGTGTTCATCCATCATAAACGCATCAATCAAATACACTTAACTCATCAGTAGACGGCGTATAATACTCGGAGCTGAAGTGGTTCTACCTCGCTTTAAAAGAACGAATATTTCTTGAAACTTTAACATAGACTCTCGTTCCACTACAAATTCTGTTGCGGTCCTCTTATAGAAAACTCCGGATTAATATTTATCTCTCATGTGCCCTCTAACTAGTAATCCCTAGATAACGGTTGTGCCTACTTTTGAAGAAAAGGTTTTTTTTTTAAGTCTTATCAGTCGCACGGAATTGACATAGCTCTTCAAAGTGAACAACGCCGCAAAAAATTACGTGTTTCCTCATCATCCGTCAACAAACAGTAATGTAGTTCAATTGAGCTCTTTTTCAAGAAGATATATTCTATCGACAATCATCTTTGAACTTGAGAAATAAAACAATAATGGCAATCCATCACTTTTGCAACTCTGTTCAGTCCAAGATGAATTATACGGGGTCCTTCGGTCGAACTAACTTGCATTAAGATCTCGTCTATTGATGTGAGAACCTCCATCTTGAAAAGACCTTGATCTCATTGGCATCAAATGTCAAACGATCTGCTCGCTTTTTGTACAAAACTAAGGTTGATTGTCAATTCGAATATTAAAATATTGAACATTTAGCAATCGCGTTATTGTTTATTAATATCTCTTTTAGGTCTAAACACGACTGTAACAGTAAAAAAGTTAGGGTATTTGGAAAATATAATTGTTTCGTGTAACGAGCATCGAAAATTATCTCACAATATTGGTGCTACCATGCAGCATCAGGCTTGCACCTTACTGACGCTTTCCTGAAGTAGAATGTTCACATCTGCAAATATTTTCTAGTTACCTCGCTAATGTTACCTGACTGTTGGTAGAATTTCTGGTGGAATCAGGATATTAGGAGTCTGCGCCTTTCAATTGGGTTTTCTTCTGTTTCTTCTCCGTGAAGGTTGTTAGAAATAAGAGTTAACCTTTCACCTTCCTTGTGGGTCCTTCGAGGTATAGAATCATGAACGACGGGTGATCCGCTCAGGATTCCTCCCAGAGTGACGTCATTCGCCTAGCGTGACTTCTATCGTCTTCCTCGGAGCCTCGAGGCTTGTTGCGCTTGTATCCCCTTCGATTCCTGCCCAAATATTAAAAGTAGGCCCAGAGAAGTGAAGTGCCGGGAGCGAGTGGCGGCCCCGAACCGTTATATGCCTAAAATTCCGTCAGATCGGATAACGGCCTAGCCCAAGAACTAGTTGCGCCGAGAGGTCAGTAACACCCGGAGTGAGAGCGGTTTTGGAACAACTGGCGACCGGAGGGGGGACTCGTAGAACACGGTGGTTTCGCGAATATCGGCCCCGATGAATAGTTACGACTCGAACCAAAGATGAATAGATGCGATAGCCTTTCCGAGGGCAAGCCGGCTGCCCCTGCTCATCACTAGCTCAACACCGACCCTGCTAACTCCCAACGACCGGGTCGGAAACATCTTAGATACTGAGAAACCAATCATTTAAACGCTACATCCACAGACTTGGGTAGGAACAAGGTTAGGTTGATCAAACAGCAAAGCAGCGATGTTAAGAACTGAAAAGCTTTAGTGGATATAGAGACTCTCAATGCTTTGATCAGAGTCAATAGAATAAACCCTTATTTCACCAAAAATGAAACCTTAAACATTTAATCAAAATATAAGCATTTATACTTTGAAAAATACAGAAGTTTGGTGACAGTGTTGGCAACATATACGTGTGCAGCCACTGCCCCCCACTCCAGCAACTGTTAGTTCTGAGAAAGGCCACCCTGCAGCGCTAGTGTAGTAGCCGCTAGAGTGCTTCTCGGTGGGTTGGGAAGAGGTCCGTCTTACCTAGCTTGTTTGGTATGGTTGGCAAGCGCTTTTGACGTGAAGACAACATTGTCAAGCCAACTATGATAGTTGGCTACCATACCAAACAAGCTAGGTAAGACGGACCTCTTCCCAATCTATTCACACAACCTATCAGGCCTAACCCTATACATGCTTCTCGATGGTTTTATCACTTAACCCAAAAAGATCTTGGCTGAAGGCGCATCACCACTCTCATCATTCATATATATGACATAGGTTTGTCTAAGTAGGTAATTTCAAAACGATTTTAACGCACGCATGCTTTTCTAATCTCATATCGGTTTGTTCATCAATAGCCTACCATTAATCAAAAGAAACCCAGGCCAAAAATCATTGGCTGTACCTTGGAATGGTATCTACATCTTCTACATTACAACCCCTGTAAAAATTAATTCAAGATTTCAGGCAGATTAGTTCCATGGGGCTTTACATTGGCTATTTGCAGGGTAAAAGCTGCCTGCTCCACGGGCAAAATTTTCACTCATTACATCGCACTGAAATAAAAAAATGCAGTTATTCATCTTGACGCAGGAAAGTTCTTTGATATGATGTTAGGTGAGGAAAGATTGCGAGTGCGTAGAAGTAGTGAGCGAGTAAAAAGCAATTGTAGGTACGTAATTAGAGTTGGGATATACAGAGGCGCTCGAGCTATTGAATGGGTTGAGAGGAGGCGCCGCTCGGCTCATTAGAGCGAACGTGGAACGAACTTGTTACTGCTCTTATTCACAACTATAGACCTAGCGTGTATCAAGAGAAACCGTATTGATCGTAGCTGTTCCATTGATGATGATGGCTAATAGTGTGATTGCTGTGTTCAAAAATAAGCCTTTCAGTCGTTTGAAGCCTAAAAGATCGAATTGGGAAGGAAATTAAATTACCTTTGCCCTTTGCGCCGTGATGGGTGTGTACTGAATGAACCAGCTAGAGAGCTACTTCGACGTAGGACGACCAATTTCAGGTTCATGCTTTGTTAGCTGTCAATAAATCCTGCAATTTACGGACTTTCATTATCATGTTATCAACTCGTCTTGCATCGCATTAAAGACTATATTGGAATCCCACACTTTATACGGAACAAGGCACAATCACTGTATAAGCTTGCAAAATAGGTACCAAGAGCAGAGTAAAGCAACATTGCAAGGGGGAACCTTTCCAGCACTGATGAAGAGTGAGAAAACGCTGCGAATTCTTTCACAGGGGATAGTTATTCGTCGGACAAGACACATGGAGACTCATTCCAATCGATTCAGCGTCCAAAAATTAGTGGAAAACGATACCTCACACGCCTAAATCGTGAAAAATATCGAAAATGGGGAAAACAGTGAGTGCCCCGGACCCATTTCAATCGATCCAGTGTCCCAAATTTAGTAGAAAATAATACCGCACACGTCTAGGCACCAGAAATCTCGAAAACACACATTCGAAATGAGTGAAAAGATACTCATTTTGACTCATATCCTCTTCCAAGGGGCTCTAATCATTCCGGAACCCGTCTCATTGGATTTAGCGTACGGCGGACGGACATTTGCTGATTTTGATTTAGGGACCTTGAAACGCCCAGAAAAATATTTTGGGCCGAATCGGAGAGGTTGACTTTTTGCATAAAAACACAGGTTGATTATTCAAGGAATAATCAACCAGAAAAGCGAGATAAGCAATTATGCTTAAACTTGGAAAGACATTTGTATAAATAACGCAGTATAAATGTATCATTTAATCGATTGAATTTAATTGTATTTATCCTCTGTTTCAGGTAAGTGACCACGAAAGTTGCAACACCGTCGGTTTCAGGCGAGTAAGAATCGTCTCAATGATACAATGACTGTTCAATATTCTCTATATTACTATGACACAAACACGGGTAAAATGAAGATGTAAAATAATTTAAAATAAGTTTAAAATACCCAAATTAGGTTTTTTCCACGACGACTCCCCTTTCTACTTTTTTTTTTTTAAACTCTTCAGTTCAGCGCAAAACCACTAAATTTTTTCAATTTTTATTTTATTTTATTCATTTATTATTTATTTATTTTTTTTGCGTGCAAGGAAGGTTACTGGATATATCGGAATTTGTGATATAATAAAATTCGTAACCTCTTTACTTTGCAGTTTCTTTTCTTTTCTTTTCTACTAGACGGCGTTTATAAAATTCAAGAAATTAAAACTCCCGTTAACTGGTTCGTATTTCTTAGAGCTTTCAATTATTAACTTGACCTCGCTTTGCGATACCTATTATTATACGTATTACCATGAACATCTTCTATAGTAAAATAGCCGACTGGCGGGGTTAATTTGTTTTTGTCATCATTCGGGGGCTTGTCACAAAATTGAACGTTGACTGGTATATAGAAAATTGCTCCATTTTAGAAATGTGTTTAGTTTCATTCACTGTAGAAAGAGATAATGAAGTAATCGGGGGTTCTATTGATAATTACAATACTGGTAGGCAGATAGGCAATAATTATTTTGGATTAGTTTTGGAGAGTTTAAATACAGTAGGAGCGTGTGATTCTGCCGACTAACGGCCAAAATGTCTCTTTCACCCTATCGGTGAAATCATCTCTGCTACCAATTCGGTCGCCCCGAGAACGAATATTGCACCGAGTGACAGATGGAAATTTGCGAAAGACTCTGATTGAGCCAGATTGGAACCAAGCGCTCCCATTATAGCGAGCGAGAGCTGTTTCGTTGGAGTAGTTGGTGAATATTATGCACTACTGCCGAATTAACGATTCTAATTGAGAGTCTCGATAAGCTTGAGGCAAACTGGGGGAAGCCTTGGCTGAAGCAAAGTTCAAGGAGAGCTAGAAACGGCCACGCTGCCTCCCTTGCACTCTGCCAGTATATTTTACTTACGTAAAAACTCCTTTCGTCTGCCAACACTTGCTCTATGAGTTCCAAAAACTATAATTTCCCAAGTCGAATCTGACTTTTACCCTATTACGACGTATTTGATTCAAATTCTTCTCAAATTTACAAAAAATGAATCCTCGTTTGAGAAAAAACAAGTTCAGATCTTCTTGTAAAACAATCCTACAACGTTTGCCACATTTGGTCCAAATATGTGACGTATTTAGACGTCATTAAACAAAAAAGGCGACGGCTCTAGACACTATAAAGGAGAACATATGCCGGACGTGTACACATTTGGCATTCTCTACAGTTTACCGCGAACAATTTTTAAATTAACGTCGACCAATTCAACCGATTTTATAGTATTTTTAAATTGAATTCGTCCTTTTACGAAATGAATGCTGTGCTTTTCCAAAGTGAAATAGTCTTTTTCCAAAATGAATTCGTCCTTTTCTAAAATAAATTCTTTATTTTCCAAAATGAATTCGCCCTTTCAGAAAATGAAAGCGATACCGATAAATAAATAAGCGATAAATCCATCGTTCAAGGGAATCTAGGAAGCCCAAGAGAACATCCTTTGCGAGAAACAATAATAAAAGATGTATCCACGATCACTCTCAGTGACTGTACCAATTTTGTGATGCATATGCTTTTCCTCATGCATAGAACAGCATCAGGGCAGCCTCTGTATTGAGAAAAAACCATCATCACCTTAAACGTTTTGTTCTGGTAAACTTATATAAAATTTCTTGTGCATTTCTGTAAATTTGATAGCTTATTTTTTGTGATTGCGTTAGTTAAACTCTGTTCATTTATGTCAAATTGCATGTACGTCATTATTAAGTGTGCAAATCGATGTAATAAATGATTATTTTTCGAGAAAAAATGTATCTGCATATTGTTTAGTTTAATTGCCTTTAAGATTTGGTTCCGATTTATATAGGATGAATTCATTTTGTACTAGGACGAATTCATTGCTTTAAAGGAACAAATTCATGTTTTAAAAGAATGAATTCATTTTGGAAAAGGAGAAATTCATTTTTTAAAAGGCCGAATTCAATTTGAAAATGCTATAATTATATACTATTGTTTCCTTGGTAAAAAGAAAATTATAAATTCCTTTTGTACAGGTAAAGCTGTCGGTGTGGGAGGGGTGAGATTTGAATTAAAAATTAATTAGTAGAGGAAACTACCCGAGTTTTCTCATCCTGTGCTAATTTAGGGGTTTTTCCAGGCTAATTTTGGCCAATATGAAAAACACTTATGCGAGATTGAATGTGGGATTAAGAGAATTTCCCAAAATCTCTTATCAAAATAAGGAAATGGAAATTGTTATCCCCTCTCTAGAAACCACGACCCTGTATACATATCCGTGCATCCTTTGTTCCATAATGAATGCCGTTGTCAATGATTTTTCTTAACGGTTTTTTTTTTCTCGCTCAGTTTCTCGTTTTAGGTAAAAAAAAAAAAAAAAAAGCCTAGGTATAGAAGGGTGAGACAGTCACACACACCACAATCGTGCAGTAGCCGTCGTGCATTGTTTCAAAAATGAATTTCCTAACTCCGTCTTTCGGAAATACTAGCGAAAAACTCGTTAATTAATCAGCAGCCGATTTAATTAGGCCGCCAATGCCGAACTCGGAATTAATTATAGTGAAACTTTATACACGCAAAATTATTATCTTTCATCGTCGACTATATATGCAAAAACCGCGTTTACTAAAGAAAAAAAAGAAAAAGCGCACGCAATGTTTCCTTCAGTGGTTACCTTGAGCGTGAACTAGAGGTCGATTCATTGCGCATTTTTCTTTTTTTTCTGTCCTCGTGCAACTGTGTGATTTCATTATTCAATAGGAAATTGACCAACTTGAAAACTTGTTGGATTTTATTCGATTTTCTACAAGTAATTTTTTTGATTTTTTTAATTGTTATTTTCCAAATTTCTAACAAAACCTCTGAATAGAATGGAAATACAAGCGTGAAGTAAAAATGATAATCTCTTCAAATGCCGTAAAGAGTACGAGGGAGGGGGTAGGGTTCCGGTAAACACTTCTATAACTGAGCCGTGTTGTTGTGTTGTTTCACGGATCAACTATTCAGGTATTATAGGATACTTTCGTAATCCTCGAGGCTATGATCGACGTAATAGAGGTAGGATCACGTCGTTTTTATCAGTCGGTGGATTATCGTAGGTGATAAAAATATCGTGTCCACGATTTTTTTAAAAAGTATTTTTGCAAAAAAACTCTCTACGCGCGACCTTCAAACGCCGTGCAGGTGCAATAAGTACAATGATGATAGTGTTTAGCTACTGATTGAAGTGTGGAAGTATACTTTGAAGTGACTGGACAAACGGCAATTATCACACGACGTTCCGGAAAATGACGTTTTAAAAGCGATAATAATCTACTGCAAGCAATAATTTCAGCATGCACGTGCTTTAGCCATGGATTCTCGCCCCAAAAATGACATCGAAAAGTGTCACGCGGGAGTGACACTAAAGTTGCGTCACCTAGTTAAAATTATAAAAATTCATTTTATTAATTCATTCGTTCAGTGACCGTGCTTCAATAATGCTCGTGACACGCTCCAGATTGCCCTTCTACAACTTTTATAGATGAATGTACTATTCACTGTAATAGGACTACCTAAATAGATAAATGGATGAAATATCGTGAAAAGAAAGAAAGAAGAAATTCCTTCAAAATCTTCACCAAACACTAATGCTGAAAAATGTATGGCAAGCCGATTATTAAAACTGTTCACTGACTCCAGTGAAGAAATATTGTTCAAAACGATTGTTAAAACTACAAGCTGAACGAAAGTAGAGAGTCCATTGCGTAAGAAGCTTGAAAGATGATGATCAATGATGATAATGTATTAAGACAGTCGAAAACAAATGCTGAAAAGTGTAAATAAAGCCGTCATTGCAAGAAACTTGAAAAATAATCTTTGAAAAGACCTCTTGATGACGATGCTAAAAGGTTTATTGGTACAGAAATCTGCAGTTTCAGAGAAATAAGCTGAGAATGAATCTATTTCTCAATTTAATTACTTCGGTAAATAGAGTTTCCTTTGATTTCAAATCGTTCCACTTTAGCAGCTTCCAGAAGAATCAAATGAAAGAATTGCTGAGTGTCATCATTCGTAACGAGAAAATGGAATGCATAGAACGAATGTCCCTGGATCGATGCTCCAATGTTCCCAAATTTTGATTAAATAGGAATTTAGGTAATCTTCCTTTAGAAAACAGCATTTAGAAAACCGGCATTCAGAAAAAAGCTTTGAGAAAATCGGCATGCAGAAAAAAAAACAAGCATCTAGAAAACCAGTATTTAGGGAATCAGTGTAGGGCAAACTTATAAGTTATACGATTTAAATAAAATAATAAAAAATTGAATTCTAATCTTAAATTGAAAATGTTATTGTAACGCTAAAGTGAAAAAATTACGGCCGCTAGCTACATTTTTTTTTTTTTTTATTTTCTTCAGAATTGTGTATTTTGAAGAATGTATTCTGGCGATTTTTGGCGACCTAGGCGTATGGAATATCATTTTAGACCTAATTTGGACGCTGAGTCCAATAAGACGGGTCCCGGAACGATTAATGGATGAGGTTATGGGTCAAAATGGGTACCTATCTTCCTATTTCAAATGTGCGTTTTCGCGATTTCTGGTACCTTGGCGTAAGGGATATCATTGCTGAATCAATTTGGATGAGTCTTCATGATCCTGGTCCGAAGAATAACCAACTCCTGTGATTTTTCCAGTGGCAGGTACAACTTGTTCGTGTTGCTTTTCCAAACTTGTTCCGGTTAGAAAGTTAGAACGTCCCTAGACCCAGAAGCAGCCCTACGTTCCTTTCTTCTCCCTTCTGTCCTCTTCCTAGAACATAGGTTGATTATTCAAGGAATAACCAACCAAAAACAAACCTGCGGGCTGATCAATCTTTTTGAAACTTGAGCTCAACTCGCTGTACAAACGGCTTTTGGAAATGGATTCAATTGTAAAATTATGATACACACAGAAATATTTATCAGCTATTGTTTTCTCAAAATCCTTGGGTATTCCTCGATATGACAACTAACTCCAATCTGCTAAAATGTGGCATGTGTGACTGAAGTCCTGCGGATTAGGAGTTTCTAAGCGGATTTCTAGGAACTGGAAACACTTGACTGGAGTCCTTGATACTTTGGTATCTGGTACAATGTGTCATATTCATACAGAACAACCTATCTTTACTCTAGATACATCATCTGATGTACAAAATATTACATTCACGCCAAATGTATTTCATTTTGCGCCCTCCAGAGACGAACATTTCCACTTTTTTACATTTTCCGACTATACAGTAATTTTTGTTCACTTCGACAACCGTGTTGAATCTTATTTGTTCAAATTTTCCTTCATTATTACGCCCGTAGATGAAACATAGTGCGTCAAGGACGAATAGGTTGTATCGATCGAGACGATAACGGAATAGATGTGTTTGACAGGTGATGATAGATACGCCTGTTATCGTTCGTAGGCGGAGTATTTGTCGTGTGACGCACCTTGTCCTCTCCAATTCCAACAAGTTTGACATTTACTATCTTCCTAACTATCGGGGCGACCTATGATCAAGGGAAGTCATTGACTACGTGAGGACACATCGGGATATTCCTTTTTTCTAAATTAACTGAATGCAATATTTTTCAATTATTGTTGGCATTTCGTGGTTTATTATTCTCCTTCAGATAAACCACCCTTATATTTATAGTAGAGCGCACAAATTTGCTTTTTAGCATTTTAAAGACGCCGCTAAGTTGCTCAAAAAACCTGAAAACGTGATCCAGTGAGGCACCTAAATGCCCTATTTTCAGTCGATCACCGATTGTGCCGGTTAAACTGAGGCAGTGTACCGGTAAAAATGAGTTTTTAAGAACTAAACCGTTGTTAAATAGGATTTTTTGCGTTCTGGTTTATTATTTTGTGATTAATTTAATAACTAAATATGGAAATTTAGCCTTTCAAGTCGTTTAGGTATTTCATAATCGAAATGTACGTATGCCGTCTTCCATTCAGGGCGTTTTGGGCAATAGGAATTTATCTAAAAATTTTGAATTGTGGTCAGTGATTTCTTTTAACTTCAGAACGTTTTTAAACCGAAACGGAAGCCTGGTTTTAGCAAAAGGGTGTATTCTGGATGTGGTTTTTGGATTTTCGAGATTTTGGGCGATTTAGGTGAGTAGGGTGTCATTTTCCACTAAATTTTGGACGCTGAATCCAATGAAACGGGTCCCAGAACGATTGGCACCCACTGGAAGAAGTTATGGGTCAAATTGGGTATATATTACCCATTTTGAATATGTTTTTTCGGGATTTCTGGTATCTAGGCGTGTGGGGTATCATTTTCCACTAAATTTTGGACGCTGAATTCAATGATGTGTGTCCCAGAACGATTGGCACCCGCTGGAAGAAGTTATGGGTCAAATTGGGTACCTATCAACCCATTTCAAATGTTTGTTTTCGGGATTTCTGGTACCTAGGCGTGTGGGGTATCATTTTCCATTAAATTTTGGACCCTGAATCGATTGGAATGGGTCTGGGACCTGCCACACCCACTGTTTCCCCCATTCGAGGAATAACCAACCCGTGTGTAAGAATTTGCAGATTTTTTGAGCTTTTGGAATAAGGGTGTAATTTTCAATTTAATTTCGGACCCCGAATCGACTGAGTTGGGTTTTGGTTGGTTATCCCTTGAATAATCTACCTGTGTTTTCATGCAAAATATTTCGAAAATTGTATTTTCGGCAATCTACGCGTGTGGGGTATCATTTTCCAATGAATTTTGGTGTCTGAATCAACATGAGTTCTGGGTAGAGGCTAACCGTTAAGGTTCAATATTTTCGAATCATTTGCAGCGTTTTTACTTGATATTTGTGTATTATTGTGGTGAATACCTACAAAATACTAGGGTGTGTGTTGTGTTTGGAAAACATTTTGTAGGATTTACTAAGTGAATTCACTGTATTGATGCTTCAAGGTGAACGAACTCATAGTTGAAGAGAAAAGAACAAGAAGTATTGTTCACTAGACTTCATATATTTTGTGGGTTCTTGATAGTAGAGGCTGTCAAATCTGGCGTGGTTTCGGAATTCATAATAAGTTTGGCAGTTGCTGTTTATTGGCCGGTGTCAAGTTTGTTCCTGGTCGTGGAAGGCGTTACTCGCCACAGGGGCAAACGGGTGATTGTTGTTCCAGTTATGAAAATTCGTTCGGGCCGCCCAACAGCGTGCAAACATACTCATTCGAAGTCCTTGGAGGCAGCCAAGGTCGTGAGCTCCGATATAGCAGACGGCCAACCAGACGGCCGGATGAGCGAGGACTCAGTCAGGGTTTGGACGCTGAAAATGGTTCCGCTATTTGAGTTACATCACGAGCCGGCTCCTTTCCATCGACCCACTTCCTCAACGCTAACAAGTCGCATACGAGCCTTTCCTTAGAAGGTATTGTCTTGCGTTGGATTGATGTTACCAATCCAGCGAAATTGTCGAGAGGAAAGCCCCTGGAACGCTAAACGTGTAACCTGGGCGCCGAGTTTTGGTCAATCGGACCAATTGACTTCATAAGTGAACCACAACGTACGTACAAACGAGCAAAAAAACACCAAGTCTATAAGTGGCGAATTCAGAACATTATGCAGAATAGACAAACCGAAGGACAATGGTCGAACAATTGCCCTTAAGATTCAATCCAAAGTGGCTTATGCTTGATTGACTGGCTCTTTTTGTTCATATAAGGAATCCCGAATGAGTTGTGAATAAACAAGTAGCCTCAAATTGATCTAATTTGGTTCTATCCTAAATACCACAAATTGGTTTTTTAAGGACTGATGAATTTGTTAGGAAAAAATCAGAATTTCCGCTTCCAAAACACACAACTTTACTTTACGCCTGAAATCTTAAGGTTTTTCGAGTTTATCAGGTTTCAACTATCGATTTCGAACCCCTGATTAAGTTGGGCCCCCATAAATGAACTCAACTGAAAATTTATCAATCAAAGGCAACGTCAAATAAGTATTAAAACAATTCCAGAAAATTTCAAAGTTGGATTACATATTTTTAGAGTAATTTAAATCAAAGAGGTAACAATATGGTTTGGATTTTGGTGCACATAATAACACTTCTCTAAATTGAACCACGAAATGGTTCTGTGTCTATAACCATCGAAGGAAAAAAATGTTTCAAAAAGATTTCTATCATGTGAGGATCGTAAAGCCAAATTCAACGTCACAATTCGCGCTCTAAACACAGCAGATCTGTCAACGTAACACAGTTGTGGTCAATTGGCAATGTATTCAACGCGTTATTTCAGAGCTTTAAACTGTGCAGCTTAACTGCAAAAATATTCATTCAAAATTAAATACAAATCCACTTTAGGAATGTTATTTAATTCAAATTCTAAAGATTTATGTGTGAAAATGTGTATTTTGAAAAATGGATTTTTGAGATTTTTGGCGATCTAGGCGTGTGGGGTGTCATTTTCGACTAAATTTTGGACGCTGAATCGATTGGAATGAGTATCCATGCTCTTGGTATAAGAATAAGCAACCCCTGTCAAAGAATTTGCAGAGTTTTTTGCTCTAGAATGAGGTAGGTACCAGGACTTTTTTCGAAGATGATAGAAGCTTCAAATTATTTCAGCAGGGAAAAAATATATCAAGAAACGACTTACGGTACACCTTGTAAATTACAAACGAGATCGATCCCCTGTTGGACGAAATTGAACGTAGATTTGATCGCATCCAAAAAGAAAAACAAAAAACTAATTCGACGGATGGCAAGATTGCAAGATGTATTGCAGGCTGCAGATGGCGTCAGGCCAGGTGCATCTCAATTAGGCCGTGTGCAGGGTGCAAACAAGGGGTTACCGGAGGGTTTTTTTTCACCCTTTTCTTTTTACTTCACTCGTAATTCACTCGCGGTCGTTTTTGAAAGCCAATTCTTCGTGCGAGCGATTTGACCTCAAGCAGCCGTTCAAAGACTCCAAAACTGACAGTTAATTTTTTTTTTAAACCAACTCATTTTTTTACACTTGTTTCAGTAACCTCCCCCTTCAAAATATTGCCTCTAGAAACACTCGAGTGAATTTTATGATTCAATGGCTCAGCATTGCTCTTCCGTACTCAAGTTTTGCGGAATTGTTGCTTTCTAAGATGAAGCCGAAAATTTCGATCGTCCTTTTTCGAACGATTTCTTTAGCGGTAGTCTCCTGTCTTTGAATATTCTTCATAATACAGATTTTCATCGCTGCACAGGAATATGTCGTCACGTGCATGCATCAGAATGTTATAATCCTTGCCAAAGTTATTGTAATTTGAGTTTTTTTAGTCGACGCTACCACGAGCGAGGCTAATAGAGTAAAATGAAACTAAAAGTGGATTTTTATGCTTCAAAATCCTGAGAATCATGCTCATTTAAATGAGACAAATGAGAGTTATGCTTTCGTAAATACCACGTACGCGTCAAAATTTCGCGAATCCCACTAAAAACCACAGCCGAAACACAATCTTGAAGTCGTTTGTTGTGTTGTGTGAGTGCACTTCAAAGATTTTTATATAAGAAAAATGGAAAAATAAAGGAGTGAGAGGTCTTTGCAACTCTAGGCTTGTGGAGTATCATTTTCGACTAAATTTTGGTCGCTGAGTCGATTGGAATAAGTCTTCTTCCCCTAGACCGAGGAATAAAAAATCCCTGTGAAAGAATTTGCAGCAATTTCAAATGGGCTAGATAAGATTCAAACAGGCAATGTATGAAGTGAAACATCACATGATAAATTTTGATGTGAGGCAAAAGAGTGCTGGTACTTAAACGGCCTTGAAAGCGTTTTTCTGATGAAAAGTGTTTTTCGAACGATGATAGTGAGATCCGAATTGGAACTTTTTGTGTAAATAGCGTAGAAGCAGTAGAAAATGACGACTGGCGACTTATAACAAGGCCAAAGTAATGGACATGATATGTCTGAAGTCCAAAATAAATCCAAAGCTGAGAGTTTTGGACGTAAGGTACTGCATTACAAGTTACATTGGTTTGTACACGCAGGCATAAGTCACGATGAACCTGATGCACCTCGATTATTTATTCGTTTGACAGCCAAAATGTTCAAGATGAGCGCCGAATCGGATTTAGCTCAAAAGTTCTTTATTGCCGTCTTCCTGTTGGCCAGTGGATGCATAAAATGTTGAATATATGACCGTGGCTCAACAATGGGCCGCAGTTATGGACGGTAATTGGCCAAAAACTTCTTTGTTATGTCTGGGCCATGTGGCGGCAGACGTGCGGGTACCTATCACGTTTGCATTGTTGCAGCCTCGAACGAAGGGAAATAAGAAGAAATGACCGAAAAGCGGTTGAAAGCAAAGGGAGAATAAGAAAGGTGGAGGAGGCGGGGGCACGGTGCAGTTTTAGTTGGACGGCGGTCCTCGCGATCTTCTAGTTCGGGGCATAGGGCTCCCCTCCCGCCCCGCTCTCTCTTTATCATTCCCGTCTCCGCTCTCTCTTTATCATTCCCGTCCCGCCGTGAATCCTCCGCCAAAACGAATTTCTCGCCCTTCTCGTTTCGTGGTCCCTCCAAAAACGAACAAGGAACCTCGCAGCTTCCAGACGCATAAAAAACCTCCTCCGCGCAAGGACCCGCCGTGTGTGCTGTGAGCCGTTTTGGCGATAGGGCGGTGTCCCCCACTCGCTCATAGCTCCGTCCTCCGCTTTCGTCGAAATCTTTTTAGGACCGGTTTTAGGGCAGTTTTAGAGGCGGGTGCCGGGCGGAGGTGACCCGACAACAAAAATAAAAGAGACAAATCTTAAGCTCCGATGTCGCGTTGTTGGACGGTTCGTCGCCCTTATGACCAACTCCAACAACAACAACAACAACGAACCAATCGCTTTTTCCACATTCATATCGTGGGTAATGTTCGTCATTATATTTAGCAAAACTCAAAAAATGAAGGGGATGGTTATTCATCGGACCAGGAGCATGAAGACTAGTTTCAATCAATTTAGCGTCCAAAATTTAATGGAAAATGATACCCCACACGCCTTAATCGCCAAAAATATCGAAAATCCGTTTTTCAAAAACACATTTTGACCCCCCCCCCCCCCCCCTTACATTACCGTAATTTTTGGTTGAAAAGATTTTCACTCTTATTTTCTACTTATTGCTAAATGGGTGGAAAAAAACCTTATAATATCTAACGTTTTCGTTTTGAACTTTTCCTTATTATGTCAAATGTATCAATTTACTGGTCTTAAAGTCAAAGAAAAGTCGATGGTCTTCAATTAAAATTGATTTATTCATCATTTGTGGGAAAATGTTCACTCAATGGCTGAGGAAACAACTCATTTGCTGATACCTTTAACAATTCACGCCAAAATAAAAATTTTGTTATATCACCCTAAGAACGATTTCCTCCAAAAAGCAACCCTCAGTTAAATCGGCTCCCCTCCATGACGCTTATATGACGTTTATTTCACTTTTTTCCGTCTACGAAAAAACAACCGAATAATATTTTTTCCTCCAAAGCACCCCTGTTGACCATATGGTCTGCCGGCCAACAGATGCCTCGGCTGTTAATTACGATCTATTTATTAATTTCCTTTTTCGAACTCGCATTGATTATTTAATTGCCACCCTTGTACTCTTTGACGCTCACAGTTGTAATTTACTGAAACAACATTCATGTCATACACCTTCTGTGTCACTTTTTAGCAAGCTCAGCTTGTTTTTAATATTGCATTACGAATAGGAAACAATAATTATTTTCGATGGTTGAAGCAAAAAGTATACTTAGTCATGTTTTCTCTGTTTCATTGGTTCGTTACTCTTTGAGTAAAAACCCTATTTTTCAATAACATCGTCATTTGTGTTTCAAGATGTCTAAAAAACCAAAATGTCAGCTATACATGACGTTTATAGAGAAGTTTTCTTGTAACCTGACATTTTATTCAGTGGTCTTTGAAACTATTCAAGCCCAATCGCGGAATCATAATGCAGTTTCAAAATATTCAATTAAATTTCAATATTTGTTTCTGAAGGCAACGGATTGGACGTGCTTTTCATTATCATAAAACGAAAATCAACTTTTATCATTTACTGGCTATCGATGGGTGAATAATATGATATAATTAACATCATCAGTGACCCTCAGACGGATTTTCTACCCGTAAGGGGTGAAAATTCACTAATGAACGACAAGTTGTCAGTATTGTTCGGAAAAATTACAGCATTTCAACAATCGTATCATAACTGAAAATTGAATATCCGCGACTGGGAATACACAGAACAAAACGTCGATATCTCAAGAGCAGACTTCGTTAATTAAATCGCAACATAAAGTTTATCCGATTTATCTGATTACAGCGAATAGGATGTAGGCGCCGAGGGGTAGGGGGATGTCATGTGCGGATATCACATTTTGAAACACGAAACAGCTTCTATGAAAACGTAATTTTGTAGTCGTTCGAAATATCAGTTCGAAGGAAAATCTCATTAGTGTTTTCCGTAGTGAAATGTGAAAGCTCGCAAAATAATTATCGCGAGCGTTTATTCGACGTGACGTTTATATCCTCGTATAGGTTAGTTGAAATTTCGCTCGAGCGAAATGTTCCTGATAGAAAGGAACGGACGAGCACCCCCCCCCCACCCCTTCAACCCCACCCCCGCGTCGCCCCTCATTTCAGGAGACCTCGCTTTTATGAAATATGACAAATGAGATTCAAACCCTAATTCGATAATGCGGTATTTAATATGGAAGGCCCCCACCCCTTTGGGGGCTGTGGCATAGTGTACGTCCTTCGCTCCATTTTGCAATCTCTTTTAACCGGGATGGGCCCCCATGCGAGCGGAGAGGCCGCAGTGTTTTTGACGTTTTCCCTCGTCCTGAAGTCCGGGAGTTGACGGCCATTATGCGGGAAACGACGGACTAATAAAACGGCAACCTCCCTGTCCCGGTGTATTCGTAGCAAGAGGACAATTTATTAATACAGTGCATTACGGGTGCCTAGTAGCGAGGGTTCGGCTTTTCCACGCGGGGGTTGGAGTTGAGTGTCGTACGAGGGGTTTTCCACTCATTTGGCTCGGCGCGTCATTGACGAAACTCTGGAAAAATTCTCTTCGCCGGTCCCGTCGAATACCTCATTTACCCCATTATATCCGCTCTACTCGTTGAAAAAAAAAAAAAAAAAAAAACCACTAGGTAGAAAGACTGCCCCAAATCGCATTTTCCATTCCACAAATTGGTAAGCTTAGGATAATTTACATAAATATTATTGTGCCTATATTGACACTTTTCTCAGTTTTTACAGTTTCACTTCTCTTAGGGCCACTTAACACGAAAAAAGATTATTATCATTCCATGGAGTAGGATTATGGGGAAAGCCGTGATAAGGGTGGTCCCGGACTCAGCGTGAAACACTTAGTGGAAAATGATACCCCACACGCCTACGTACTCCAAAATATTGAAAACCCAATTTCACAATAGGTAGATAGGTACCCAATTTGACCCAAACCCACCTCGACCACGACTTTTTTAGGCCCAAAATGTTGTGGAAAATTATACTCTACACGCCTAGATTGCCGAAAATCTCGAAAATACATTTCTCGATAAACCCATTCTAGCATTTTAACCCCTAGCCTACCCAAATGTGGTACGATCAGGTTGAAAAGTTTCATTAATCAACTAGAGCCAAAAACGGCAAAATTTCAGATAAAAAAAAAAAAAAATACACCATACGCCTAGGTACTCCGAAATGCTCATAAACACTTTTAAGGTTGATCCAGGTGGGCACGTTCGGCTCGGTACCATCCACGCCGTTTTTTGGCAGTAGACAATTTATAAAAAGCTTAAATTTTGGTCAGTGACTTCGTTGTTATGCTTGAAACGTTTCAGCCCAATCGGACCAAAGTCGGGGAGGATGTGGGTAAAATTTTATTCTTTTTGAAACTCAGTTTTCAGGCCTTGCAAGAAACTAGATAAGTAGGTTATCATTTTTCATTAAAATTTGGACGCTGAATCCATTAAGATGGGTTCTGAATCGATTGGTATCCTAGATCCCCCCAGAAATGGGTATGGGTCAAAATGGGTTCCTACCTATCTACGTATTTTGAATGTGGGTTTTCGAGGTTTTCGTTGTATATTATTTGAATAATCAACCTTTTTTCTTGCAATAATTCAATCTCGGAGCCCAATCGGACCATTCGTGAAGAGGGGGGGGGGGGGGTAGTTCAAAAAATGTATTTTCGAGATTTTCAGTGATCTAGGCGTGTGGAGTGTCTTTTTTGATTACTCTTTGGACGCTCGATCCAATGAGACGAGCTATTTGAGGTCATTGATGAGCTGGTTGAGGTCAAGACCAACCTATTTCGAATGTGGGTTTTCGAGATTTTCAAGTACCTAGGTGTGTTTTGTAACATTTTCCTTCAAATTTTAGGCGCTGAATCGATTGTAATCGGTTCGGAACGCGCCCCCATAATTCCCTTTCACTGTATTCTTGCGATCAAATTTTTGTAGAAAAGACCTATCTCTCGATCTCTTTTTATTTGGTATTGTGTCTGACGAGTAATAAAAATGGTATTGGTGGGTTTCACCTCCTGGTTTTCACGAACTAACGCTTTCAGTTGCTCCAGATGGTTAACCGACGTACATACATGGTCTTAAGTTCATATTGGTCCTCTTGAGGTGATATAAATTAGACAATAATGATTTTATGCATCAAAGACGCCTATACGATATTGTCGTTTTATTAGGTGCCCTCTTCGCGAGAGAATTTTTAAGGGATGTTTCTCAATTTAAAAAAATTCTTACAAGCATCGGAGATGTTCCTTTGTGGTTTGTCGGCCCACTGAGGGTTCGGTCAAGAGTTCCGTGTATGTAGATATTACATTCAAAATTTGTGTAAGCCAATTGAGTAGAAAAAGGCTTTCGAAATCTCCCGAAAATCTAAAACTACAACAGTCTGTCTATATCAATATCAGTCTATATTTTCAGCCCGTTTGCCCTAAATAGAGGCCGGTTATGGGTGAAAATGGGTATTTTGACACTGGTTTTTCGATATTTCAGGAGACCTTCGTGTGTGAGGATTTATTTTCTTTTAGATTTCGGACGTTGAGTTGATTGACATTCCTCAAGGACCAAGATGCCGCAAAATGGTGGGTGACGATCAGATTTGGGAAATGTGTTTTCCGTTGTGAGAGAATTTGCAGAGGTTTTTCTTTGAATTTTCGTTCCAACGTTGAGCAGCTTTTGTTCGTTATGGTTTTTGGTTTTCACTTCAGGAGCAAAGTGTCTTTTCAAAAACTGACGGCTCAAACGACTAGTCGTGAAGAGGTGGTTGTAATGGGCCTACGTGGCGTAATAGATACGTTGGGACGAAGATTAATCTCCTATGATGAACCCCCTGCGCCTGGACGGTCATCGTTTCGAACTCACTATCATTACCCCCCTAATGGAAAGATCGTCTTGCACGCGATAAGACCCCTGTCCCGAGTTAGTGCCGTCCACCACCTGCAACTGAAAAAGCGCACAGATGTCATCTCGGTTCCTTCGAATGGCCCAGTCGAGGTCACTGCACTCGCAAAACCCAGACGGTCGAAATGCATCGTTTGTTTTTTTGGGGAGACCAACCAACGCGGGTTCAAGGGCCGGATGCAACGCTTGCAGCACCCCCCCCCCCCCCCCCTAAAACATTTTAGCCCACCAAATCTTTTGAGAAAGGTAGGTACCTATATACTCTCCGGACTCCCACAAAAAACCTTGTTTACACGACTATAACTTCTACGTGGGCTCTCCCCCCCCCCCCCCCGAACCCATGAGAAAAAAGAAGAAGAAGAAGGTCGCCTAAAAGAGAGAGGTCCAGCCAATAAAATCCTCTCCCACCGCCAGAAACTCTAACCAATTAGAAAAGCTCTCCCGAAGGCTTTACCTCGTCTTTTTCTCCTCATGAAGCCCTGGAACCCAAGTTTAAAACCTTCAGCCCTAAAACCCTCCGCCCTCTCTCTCTACCCGAAAATAGCCATTGTATAAAACTTATATTTTTTGGCCATGGAAGGGGTCTATTGTCTGGTTTCGTACAAAACGACGATACGCCAGACGGCGGTGAGGCTGCGTTATAACCTCTCAGTCACGCACTTTTCCCCTCCCACCACAGGCCAAATGTTACTTCCAAACCTCCGATAATAATTTTGGGAAATGTCTTTCAACTAACTACTTTTAAGAAACGTCAAATTAAGTTCGGTTTTTGTGGAAAAAATAAATGTGCCTTCCTTTCAGGTACGTTATCCGTGAGCACCGTACATCGTTCGTTCCAAATTGTAAAGGAAGAATATATACGGAATATATTCAGTTTTCTTTTCACTACTCACTTGATTACTCGGTTTATCGTGGGCCTAAATGAAAAAAAAAACACGGTTTAAGAATAAACGCTATTCGTCAGCCTGAACTGCCTATTTTCCAGTTTATTGGCATCATTTCAACGTACAGTAGTTTATTTTTCAAATAAGTGGCACTGTATTCACGTGGAGCTCCTCGGTTCTTCAATAAAATGACATATTTTCTACGTGAAGTTGTCCGTTCACCAGTCAAGTGGCATCATTTTCCCGCAAAGCTCTCGGATTATCATTTCAATTGATTGATTTGTTTGATTACCCGGTAAGATGTATATTTTCTTGTAGAGCTGTCTAGTTTTCATCTAAATGGTATTATTTAATTTTAAAGCTGATATTTTCCACCCAAGCCTGTTTATTTTCCAATAGTGTAGCTCCTTTTCACATTGAACTGGTTATTTTTCAACAAATTGTGAGTTTTTCGCTTACATTTGCATATTGATTAGTTAAATGGCAAGTTCTCCACGCAGATCCGTCGGTTCATCAACTCTCACAGCACTTTAATCTTCAACTGAAGTGGATATTGTCGTGGGGAGTCGTTGATTTTCCAAAAAGTGGCAACATTTCCTCGCATAACAGGCTGTTTTTTTATCAAAACGGCAATATCGCGCCTCCATTTTCACGTGGTGCCGTTTGTTATTCAACAAAATGTAACTTTTTTGCATAGATGTTTCCTTTTCATCAGTTATGTGGCGAATTCTCTACGCAGATCTCTCGGTTCATCACTTATCACAGATCCCATAGTCTATTCTTTAACTAAAATGGATAATTATCACGTAGAGTCGTCGGTTTTTGCAAATAAGTGGCAATATTTCCACTCAAAACTGGTAGTTTTTCAATATAATGGCATATTTTCTATGTAGAGTTGTCCGTTTATCACAAGTGGCTCCACACTCACGCATAAATGTTCCTTTTCACGTAGGGCTGTTTTTTTTTTTTTTTTTTTTTTTTTTTTTTTTTTTTTTTTAACATGCAGAGCAATTTTGTTTGCGAATTCTATGTACATTCATTTGGTTCATCCACTTAGTGGCATAACATCTACGCGCTGCTGTTTATTCTTGAAATAAAGAGGATAATCATCACACAGGGTGGCCTTTTTCAAAAATAGGCAGACACTTTTTCCTCATAAAACTTGTTGTTTTTCAACAAAATCACGTATTTACTACAAAGAGAGTGGTCTATTTATTACATAGAATGGCAACTTCTTCACGCAGATCTCTCGGGTTATCAATTTGAATGAATATTTTTGTATGTAGAACCATCTGTTCAATGAAGTGGCTCCACTTTCCCGCTGAGCTCTCGGATCATCATTTCAATTGATTAATTTGTGTGCAAAGTCGTCATTTTTTAATTAGATGGAACTGCTTGTTTATCCGGTATGATGCATATTTTTACGTCGAGTCTTCTAGTGTTCGTCAAAATTGCACCATTTTAGCGTTAAGCCGCTTACTTACTTCCTTATTTACCTATACTCATACTTCCGCAACACATTTGATATTTGATAAATTGATAATTCCACTTTCCTATCGCTTCAATCCAACATCCCGTCAACCCAAGGGGCCATCGTTAAAAGCGGGATACTCCATTTCTCATAATGGATCCAGAGACTGTACATTTCTATTCTTCAGGGATTTTTCCCTTTTTCGTCTTCGTATTAAATTCGTTCATTCACAGACACCTCTAAAATGCTGGGAGCTTTTTATCTTTCACCAGTATTTTCAAACTAAGGTTGAATACGTCAAGAATGAAACCTCAATATTGTATTTCTGAAACTTCATTTTCCTGGCTTCTTTCTAATAATTTCTCCTTGTTCGGCCACCTCAACGCACGGCTATGTGAAAAGGGAACCTTCTTTATATTTTTTAATCAACTCGGCGTCTTTAGTGATGTTCGAAACATTTCAAGGAAAACCCTCGACGGGTTTTCAGGGTTATTACTTATTTCGAGGAAATATTATTTCGTTCTAATTTTCGAAATGGTGGAAAAGGAGAAGGATAAATCATATCCCGTCTTTCGTCCACCGGAACTGTCACCTTCGTCGCTGTTTCAATTCATCGTCTTCGCGTAGAGTATTTACCAGGTTTAATTAAAGCATAATGGAAGATGGTGTTCTGAAAAGAAAAATACCGAGTGAGAAAGTGAGAAATCGTTGAGAACACGAAATCATAATATTTCGTGATTGAAACTCGCGTCTTTTCTCTCTCGGCTCTCCTTCTTTGGCGTTTTATGGGTTCAAAAATAAAAGAGAGATGATGCTCAAACAATCTACGAGCACTCCACCGAAGACTTGAAAGTCGAACAATGGCGAAATGATAGAGATCTGGAGTCATTCGAGTCTGAATTTGATTCAGGCTCTCCTCATTTTTCTCAAAGCATTTCCTCATTCATGCGGGTGCAGTCGGCTCCTTAATTTTCTTTTTGTTTATATTTAAACTAGGATACATTCGTCAAAACACAGTTTTTGGACCATGGTATTATTTTCCAAATTAAAGATACACCTGTTTCCAGCTCTAGTTGGTCCTCGAAAATTTTCCCCGATCGGATAAAATTTGAGGGTAGGGGGGTAGGGATCAAACTGGGTATTTCGAAAAATTAATTGTCGACATTTTCTAGGCGTGTGGGGTATCATTTTCCACTAAATTTGGGACGCTGAATCGGTTAGAATGTGTCTACATGCTCGTGGTCCGAGGAATAACCAACCCCTGTGAGAGAATTTGCAACGTCTTTTGATTAAATATCAGGTTTTTGTTTCCTTATGTTATTTTGTTTTTCTATTTTTTGCATTTATTTGAAAATTACAATAAAATTATAACGATTGTAATAAAAAATTAAATTAAATCCTATTCCTCACTAAAAGTCGAGGTAAGCGCTGTGAGGAGGAAAAAATGGGTGATAACATTCAAGTCATGAGGGTATAGACTTCAAACCTCTGCCAGCCTAGGAGTTCCTTAAACATTTATCTATACCTTAAATAATCATAGAAATCACGTTTTTTTTTTTTTTTTTTGGGGGGGGAGGGGGGGATTAGAGGTTGGAAGTGGGGTACTTGAGTGAATTTTCATAGGTAAGTGAATGTAGCCAAAAGGCTTCAGGGCAGTCATAATCTCTGCTATACTCTAATAACCAGCTACGTTTTTGAAACTTGAGGGAATTATGTGAGGTAAACGATGACGTCATTCCTAAGGTCGCTGGCTTTTGATCTAATAGAGCTCATTCTGGGAGTAGCTGAAAGAGAGGGGTCATTTCTCTTGAGAATTTCCTGCAAGTGGCCAGAAAGCCTCCCTGGCCACAGACAACCGAGACGAGTTTGTCGGTTCATTTTTGGCATTAATATACCAGATTGGTGTTTCAAAGAAGTTCCATGACTTCCTACCAACCACGTGACGCACGCGAGACAAAATGAATTTTATAAAACCGTCGTATTGACTCAAGCGCACGGAAGCAACAGCTGCCGACGTCAACGCTAACCGCTTACCAGGAACGAGCTCTCCGATTGCTTCCGGCCTTAAAGCCCAAAATAATGAATTGAGAAAACCTCAGTACAGCGGCCTATTGCCCGATTAACTTCTCGAAGGGGAGCTGAAAGGCCGTTTTCCACTTCCGTCGAACCACCGCGTTGCCGGCGTTAAAGAGGTGGTCTTTTCCAACCGCGTTATTTCTTCATTAGACGAAACGAAATGTCGAGCACGAAGTTGAACGGTTGACAGATGTGTCGGTTTGTTCTTTGTTTTGTTTCATTTTTCTATCGAACAGCTCCGGTTGGCTCAGAGCCGGACGATCTTCGGCTTATTACACCGCGTCTGGCTAATGGTAAAAAAGAATAAGGCTCATTACCTCCCATTTTCACTCACTTTGTTCGGCTAGAAATACAAACGGACGCACTCACGCGATAACCGTTCCTCCTGTCAATACCTTTCCTTGTTACGATCGTGGTTCCTGGTTGGCGAGTTCGACATGTGATGTTGAACCTACACGCCCCCTCGTTCGTCTATTCCAACCTTCAAACGTGCCATTTTAAGCGACGCAGTCAGCAATAATGGCTTTTTTTCCCTTCAATTTTGGATAATTTTTTTCATAAATATTACATCTTTTAACAGAAGCTTCCTTGCAACGTATGTCATGCGTAATATGAGTTTTATGAAATCCTTCCAGCTGACCAACGCCATTTCCAAACCTAAACGAAATAGATTGACAACCAACAATCGACAATCGACATTTTCTTAAATCAACTTTTTGTGCATGCCTTTCGCAAAACTCATCACAGCCCCAATTCCAAAATACCATATAGAATTTTGAACGCTCTGGATCGTGAAAAATGAAACTCATATGGGATTTCCTCCAACGTGGCTTCTAAGCATCATCTCTCTCTCTAAGGGGAGTCAACTTTTAGAATGTCATCGCAATAACTAGGAGTTCCAGACAGTCAGGGACTGAGACAAATTGTTTCGGAAAGTTCTAAAACGCATAATACAACTTAAAATGTTAGTTTTTGCATTTGTTGTGAAGCGCTCTGAAGCAGGAAGAAGAAAAATGCAACAAATGGCGTACTTTGACTCTGCTCGAGGCCTAACATGAGTATAATTTTTCCTCATCTCTCACCTTATACCGAGACCAACAAAGAGGAGCTTTTCTGGACGTTATTATCAAACTTTTGGGAGTGTCGGTATGTCGGATTAATCTTCAAGTGAAAGCTGCTTCGATTTGGCAGAGTATCCAGACTGAGAAAAAGTCTGGTTGATTGTTCTGTTTCTATGCAGAAAGCTAACCTCTTCGATTCGGCACGAAATGAGACGGGTCCCGGAATGATTGGCGCTCACAAGGAAGAGGTTATGGGTCTAAATGAGTACCAACCAATCCCATTTTCGAATGCGTGTTCTCAAAATTTCTCATCCTAGACGAGACGGGTATAATTGTCTACTAAATTTTGAACGCTGATTGGAATGAGTCTCCATTCTCCTGATCCGAGGAATTAACAACCCCTGCGAAGGAATTGCTTGCGTTTTTCGTCAAAAGTTCAGTTAACATTTAGAAATATTTTGTGTTTCGTTCGTCACAGCGAGAATGGATTTACGATGAGCATCATCACGATTTTTAAAGGATTTTTCAAACAACTACTTCTCAATCTAAATATTGTGACGTGACTTACAACGTATTTTACGACATTTAAATGTCGAAAACATCAAAATTCTTCTGAGCGTAACTCCTTTAACGAATTTATTGGTTTGAGAAACGTCGTTACTCAACGAATCGTGGAAAATTATATTAGGGATGAGGAAGAAAATATTGGCGGGTTGAGAAAAAGGAAGTTTAGTGAGTTGTGGGGGTGCAGGAGGCCTTTTGTGCCCCTCCCCTGAACCTCTGGAGGAGTCTCCCTCTTGCACTTGCTCACTAGGAAACTACTCTCTCCCTCGGCGACTCACTCTTGGAGGCGATGTACATATCGCGATCAATACCAAAAATAATAGGGAAGGGCGTTTATAGCGCCATAACTCTTAACCGTTCCTCAGTATCGTCCTCGTTCGGTTTTCTCCAAAGAGTCCTTTCGGGGAAATTGGCGCATCTGAAAAGATCTGAAATATTTTTACGGAAATTTGAAATCTCAGGTCGTCATTGGTGGACAAATCTTTCTGCATCTTCATTTTCCTTCTTGTTGGAAATTATATTCGTCGCGGATAATGTTGGTTTCCCTTTCTCTTAGCCTGTGATGAGATTCCTGGACTTGTTGAAAGTCCTGAATTTTCTTCGAGCGTAGTACACGGCTGGGTTGATACATATTGAATTAGTTGCTTGCATTAACGGTCCGTTAAGTTCCAACCTTTTTTTATTCTGGGTAGTGTCGAATTAATAAATTCCGAGCGTGCGTTCTATTTTGATTCAACCCGACGGACAGATAGGAAGAGTAAAATCGCGAATTAAGGGTTTCGTATCGCGAGGGGAAAAAAAGAAGTTTGAATGCTTCGCTAATAGTGTCGAAACAAACGGAGGCCTAACGGTATGCTCGGCCTAACAAGGTCCAAGTTTGGCTGGATTTGGTCGGTATCCGTGACCGGTGTGGACCGGTCAAGATGAGATTTTGCTTGGGACCTGGACATGTTAGGAGGGGAGAGTGCCCATTACGAAGACAACTCAAGACTTCAAGTAATTTATATTCAGTTATTTCGATTCATTTCTTCACAAAAATCACCATTTATAGTGCATTCACCAGAAAACGGCAAATAGATCTTACTATGGCGTTCACATGATTGATTCACGCTAATATTCAAAATATTAACGTTATCAGTTGAAGATGCAATTGCGTGACGGGTTTTAAAATATCGTGCTAACAGGCGATACCGATCCCGCTTGAAGATTATTTTTTATTGAATTACACATTCCACTAACGAAAAATCGAAGCTCTTCCTCGACTCAAAATCAAAATCCTTAAAACCGAACTCATCGAAGCGAATTTTCTTTCATTTTAGTGATTATTGCATAGGTCTCTAAAGATATGAATCATAGCTGATAGGCTCAGCCGATCATTTATATTCAAATCATCTCAACATTTTGAGAACGCATAAATTTGTTCTATTATATTTTGTAATTATTTAATAGGGAAATTCATTGAGCAGCCGAAACTGCAACTTCATCTTCAAAATCTATGCCTTCATCCTAACAAAATGGTTTATTTTCAATTTTTTCCTTTCTTGTTATTCGTACATATATTTCTTTCCTTATTGACTTGATGAAGCTTGGAAAGAATATGGGGAGAAGAATATTTTAAAAATACATACATCAAATAGGTTATGTAGAGTGATAAAATGCGTTAATAAATATTACACAAGGTGAACCCAATAATAACTTTGTTTAATAACTCGTTTTATTGGCCACCCGAAATTCAAATTCTAGTTGTTCAAGTTGTGAACAAGTTTAAAAGTTATTTTATTTTTTTAATGAATTTCATTTAGGTTAGTACCAATTTTATCGATTGAATTTCAGTTTTGAAATCATGCGTTTGTTGTATGCAGCTTATTCGAATACATAACGGCGGAATAATACTTACAAAGCTAATTTTTTGTTCCAACGGAACCCCTTATCACGACGTCTTGTTTAGGAATATCCTAAACTTTGTTTCTTTGTTTCTTTTCTATTCGACGGATGTAACAAATTTGGGGAAAAAGGGGAGTTGACTTGATTTTGGTTCACAACTTCCGGTAGGGTCGGTTGCCCCGTTCTTACGACCGTTGGGAACGTCCAACCCTTCAAAAACGATTTTAAGTTTGGAGGAAAAAAATCCTTTAGAACGAGGGTGTTCTTCGCCTTTTTTAGACTTTTGATTAATTTGGTTTCTCAATCGTTTTCAATTGACATAGTTCAGTACGTTCTGGATTTTCACGGCATGAAAAATCCAAAGAGATGCTTCGAATCATGCCCACAAAACGTAGGAGTTGGGAATGACAACATTTTGACGAAACAACATGATTTTGTGGTGCCTGTGTTTTTCTAGAATTTGGAACCATCATAAATTCGGCTATTTTGATTCCGGTTGAACTGACCAGAAAGCAGTGAAATGGCAGAAAAACAGCACAAGCCATGGATATCAGTTATTTATATAAACTAACTGTTAAGTCCTATTAAATTTTCAAAGCTGCTTCATACATGTGCTTTGGCTTTTTTCTTTCCTCGAAATTTTGGGGGTTGTTTTCCTTCGATTTTTTTTCTAAATACGTCCAGAATTTATTTTGGAATCAATTTTTTTACATTTCATGTTCATATAACGTTCCTCTTTGTAATCGACCCAAAACCCAAAAGCCGTCACAACGGCAAAGGAAAATAAAGATGAAGAATTCGGGCAATTGGCCCTAAGATTTTCAATCAGTATTATGGGGCTCTTTTGGAATAAAAGCAGCCATTTTATAAATCTGGGTTTTATTTTTCTACAAATTTTACAAACCTTACCACACAATTTTTCTCTTTATATGTTGCAATTGACTAAAACATTTGTGACATTAAATTTTATTTACAATAAAAAATGATTTACTACAAGTTTATACTTAAATATAGAAAGTTTTCTGTGCAATCAACTTTGAACACGTGAAAGCGTCTGTCTTGCCCAGTAAGGTAGTCAGAAATGTTTTATGATACGATTTATTGTGCTGACCGGTTGCTTTGTCAATTTCGGCTAAATTGATTACTTTTTAACTTAAATTTCGCGATGAAGCATTTTTGTCGCATTTTTGTTCTGATGATTCGCACGGCCCTGATGACACGCCGCGTACACTAAGTCTGTCGTTTGAGGTCTGCCACAGTCATTAGGATTCACGTTATTATTTACGTTCTATCCATCTGGAGGAGGCTAGCGAATGTCCATTCAAAATTGACTCCTCGCATCACCGCGAACGACGTGCCTAGGTTATGGTGTGACGTCACGTGGGTCAACTAGACGGTATTTTTCTTAGGACTCATAATAAGCCTAAAAAGGATTTCCGGTACTTTCGCCTTAGGGCCGACACTTCCTCGTGGGATTCCTTTAGAACAGGTACTACATACGTACAGCTCTTTACCCCGAAACCTCTCGACACAATGGGGTTAATTCAACCAGTTTTTTTTTTCTGATGGACGTACGAAAATGCATCCGCCCTCTGAACGTTGGAACAACCTGCTTTAAAGGGGAGCACATCCCTCGCCGAATTTTTGTTCTTTTTTTAACCCGTGTATTTACTCGACAAAGAGAGAGCGAGCGAGGGGCTTTTTATCGTCTTTTCTGGATTGTTCCTCTCTCTCTTTATCTCTCCCCCTACGTGAAAAAAAAAAGTTTTCGGCGGTGCTCGTCCTACTGCAAGAATAACCCCTATTTTGCATTAGATCCAAACTAGGACCCTCAGGGAAGCTGGTTTTAGGACGGCCCATTTTCGCTTTGAATATAAAATGTTGCCGTCCCGCAACGGTTTATTTAAATCAATCTTCGAAAAAAATATTCCCTCCCCTCCTCCCACAGCCCTAGAGACTCGGCCGAGACGAGTTTTTGTCAAGTGCGAACCCCGGCCGCACAATGGGAAACAATTGTGAAGACCTGGCCCGGGTCTTGTGCAAATCGGAGGAGCTTTTCGACTAGTTTTTGGACGGTAGGTTTTTCTTTTGATAGGAAACGTCTTCTTGGGCTATTCCGCGTCGAGGGTCTTTCAGTTGCTATCGCTCAGGTTCCTCGATCGTGTCTACTCCGAAGAGGTTCTGTCTATTCGATAATAGTCCAACACGGCAGTGGAGGTGTTCAATCTTGGAACAAACCGTCAAGAATGCAGTTTTCCACCTTCAAGCTTTACCAACACTTGTTCGACAAGCCGTCAGGTACCCAGTGTTTCACATCTTTGTATTTTATGAGCCTCCATCATTCTACAGTAACTAGCACGAAATTGATATAGACTTTTGCCGCAGACGTCGCATTCTACTCAAAAACGTAAATGTATTTACGTGTGCTTCCGGCTCATTAGTAAAGTTGAGTAATTTGTATTACCACATTTTTCTACAAACAAATTTTAATTTAAAATATTTATTTTGAAATTTTTTTAAAATGCAGGCCATGCCAAAGCGTTTTTATAGCCGTTTTACGTCACCAGAAGAATTGAAAAGTATAAAAATAACTCAATGTCCAAAATATAGTACGACTATTTCACGACGTTATGTAGCCATAAGGCAGCAGTTGTTTGGTGAATATGAAGCCTAGACCAGCCCAAATTATATTTCTTCCTTTTACAAATGATTAATTACCTCTGAACTCCAATAGATAAAATAACCATCTCCCATTGAGATTAATTGCAATAGAGATGACTTTCAGATTTCTAATGAGTTCTATTAAATAGTAGCTCAAATCAGTGCAGTTAATTGTCGCAGTTTATAGTTACATTGTTTTTGCGTTAATTATAAAATGTCGTCTTCCATTTCGTTATAGTAATTAATTCTGCCTTCGGCAGAATTTCAGCAAAAATATCGCTTTTATGAGGGACTTTTTCGTCGTTGTGAACTCATCTAACGTTGCACAATACATTTTTATTCGCCAAATAGAAACAGTCAAATCACATTCCGTTGTTCTATTTAATCACTGTTCTAAAGAGTTTTTATTCTTCAATTTTAATAGATCGTTTTGAAGGGCGAGCTTTTTGTTTTTGCCAGAAGGGTATTATAATAATTTATTGTTTTCGTAATGACAACAGTGCATTTGTTTAATTGGCGAGAAAAGCGTATTCTTTTCATTTTGAAAGGGAAAATTGTTTTTCTGTTGACTTTTTAGTCGCTGCTCGTTCATCGCTCGGTAAGTAGGTAGTTCTCACTTTAGTATGTGGGTTGTACGTAGGATCTAATGAGCAAGCATGTTACTTCATGGTCCAAGTGAATATCAGCCAACTAATACGTACGTACTCGTATATAACGGTATATGTTTTGAATCGTGCCATGATGAAGATCACAAACTTTCATTGTCGTTAGATTCAATTTGTGCTTTTAAATGATTGTTTGGGTAATGTTATGGCATTGGTGTTTGATTTTATATCACGAAAAGTTGTGGATTGTTTGGAAGGGTGTAGTCATTAATTTTCGTCTCAAAAGAGCTGTTGAATGAGAGAGAAAAACGTGTAGTAAATATCTTTTTTCAGCCAACTGTTTTAGCTTTCTGGATGTTAATGAATGAAGACGAAAGGAAGAGTGGGTGGTGAGTTCATAAGAGGTAGAGAGAGGGGGGAATCTTCGATTTTTAACCCCTTACACGGAAGGACTTTCCCTTTTCCCGTCGAAAGTAGAAGAGAAAGAGAAAGAAAGAGCGGGAAAAAAATTTGCGGAGAAAAATAGGGAAGTCGTCAAAGTGGGGGAGGGGGGTCGTGCAAAACGATTTAAAATGGCGGACCCCCCTCCCCCTTTGAGGTAGAGGTTAGAGAAGCAGCGGTTTGAATGACGAGGCAACGAAAAAGCCGACCCCCGGTTTTCGTGCGAATCCCCGGAGCGCCCCCCCTTGAAAACGGGGAATATGGGAAAGGAGAGTCTATATAATCTACCCTGTTTTTCCCTTGCACACTTTCATTCCAACAGTATTGATTTTAACTTGCAAATTACGTTGGAAAAGTGTAGAGGGAAGTAGGAACGCGGGAAAAGTGGTGGGAAAAAAGGGGGGAGAGATTCGAGGGGGGCGACGGGGGCGGGTTTTTTAGTGAAAAAAGGAGGGGCATGAATAACACTGTTCACTATTTACTGTAGTGCGAGGTTCTCTCCCTCTTCACCCCGCCTCCACCCGCTTTCCAGAAAACGAATTAAATTTTTCAACGAGGAGCATGCGCGGGAAACTAGAGTTTGCGGGCCAGAGGACGAATTTAATGATTTTTTTCTCCCCCAGCTCCTTTCCTACCCTTCTCTCTTTTGAAGGGGCGGGAGACTTGGTGGTGGGGGGCTCGAGAGTTAGTGCCGAGCGGGAATTGAGGGGTGGAAATCAGTCTCATTAAAGTGTACGAATATGCAATTTTACTCTCCCTTCCATATAGTTTATTGCTAGACGCCGACGGGGTGACGTGGTGCGAAGCCCCCGGGTGGTTCGACAAAAATTATTTCCGCGGGTTTAGGGGTATTTAGGCAACGAAAATTAGCTACGGTTTTGATCGTTAGAAATTTAAACGGGGTGGAATTTTTGATTTTTGAGAGAAAAAAAAATTCTTTTTCGGTTTTGTTGAAAATTACGACCACATATCATATCCGACGGACGGAGACTCGTGGAAGTGTCGCACAGCGGGCTGCGTAGGAGCGTAGTGTTGATCGGGAGAGGTTCGTACACTATAGTTCGCATGCCTGGCAGGGGTGGCGCCTCGTAGGGCCATTGAGAGAGTGGCCTCTGCCCTTCAGTAGGGTTTCATTTTCGGTGCGGTGAACCCAGGAGGGGCCCGTTTTTCGCTGCCCTACCACCGCCAACTTCCTTTTCAAGCGTTTCCGGCAACAAACCTCGTCGGCGGACCGTCGCGCGCCCCCCGTCGTTTTTCGGACTCAAAAATTTATTTTTTTTCGGTTTTTTTATTTTTTGACACCTCAACAACGATACCCTTCAAACAACCTCAACCCGAAACAAGCCACCGAAATTCCCTCAAAAAACCTCACTCATTCACCCTCAACCAAGTCATTCCCTTTACATGAAGATTTTCTCCTGTTTTCCTCCGCTTCGGACCTGTTTCTCCACCCCCCGAGCCAAAGGGTTGGTCGACCTTCGAAGGTGAAAGTGAGTGACTTCGCGCATGACCTAGCTACCGAAAGTGAAAACAACACGGACAAAAATGGCCAAGAAAGAAAATACTGTGATCTTAAATTAAGTTTTTAAACAAAACGAGCCCGGAGTATTATTTTTTATACCGATTTAGCCATATCACGGGAAGAACCAAAATTGGTTCTTCCATTTCCAATCGAGAAAAATCACCAAACCCCCGAAGAAAACCACAGCTTTAAATGAGAGGTGAGTCTACGTTGTTTACTGCTCGTGTTGTGACTGTAACTCGCATGTAAACAAAGCCCTACGCATTCACTAAATCCCCGAGCTTGCTTTTACCATTTATCTACCGCTCGTTCCCTCATAAATAGAGAGCCGGGTGAACCACATTTACGTTTTACTTGCACGGAATCAAACGGTGATAAATCGTCGTATTAAACGACCACACTGTAAATTGACAACTACCGGCCAAAACGGGCCATTGAAAATCAACCCGCTCTGCAATATTGTGTGAATTATCACCGGCCATAATTGCACTATAATGACGTTCATGTTCGCACAAATTTTTTTTATTAAACTTGAAGTACAAATTACCACTTAACCAAACCTTGAAACGAAATTTCCTTGCTCAATTCATATTTAGATACCAAAAACGTGTTTTCGCGAAATCATTGCCTTACAAATCACATATTGTAAACCTCAGTGACGTTCTGATGCGAAATAAGTATTATGTACGTGATTTTATATACGTTTTGCCCTTACAAATCGATTCTTTGTACCACTTCGTACAAAATGTGTTCTCCAAGAATTTCGTGATCCCACATTTTCTGTGTTATTTTTGTGTCTCAGAAGGTTTTCCCACAGGAAACCTTTTTTGTCCCTTGAACTCAACATTTTTTATCATATGTTTGATCGTATTTCTTACATAAGAAAAGGACGCTATTTGGTTCCACACGTGACGCCTTGCTCAAGAAACAGCGTTTTCTAAAGTCCTGACGCTATTTCTCCTCTCAAATTTGTGTACTGTCTGTTCTTACTATGTAATTCAAAAGCTGATTAAATTCTAATTTTTCGGGTTCACGTGACGTACCTTCAACTCTCATTTTGACAAATGGTAATTCATCAGTTTTGCTGAGATCAAATTTCTCTAAAATTGTAGCACAATTACTTAAATTACTGCTGAAAGTTTAATACAAAGGACATTCTTGTATTAAACCAGTTTTGACAAATTTTCGTGTCTTCGCAGTAAAATGCTTCGTAGAGGCGCATGGTTGGCTGAAACTTACTTGTAAAAGAGCAAATTAATCTTCCGGTAATTATTTGTCTATATAAAAACAAATGACAATAATGGAAACAACCCTTGGGATTTTCACTAGGTTTTAAGAGAATGCGCAGTTACTAGAAACGTAGTTATGAATAAAAACTCCAAAGAAATCCACATTTTTATTGTTCTATGTTTCGTTCCTACGTATAGGAGCTGCATGATTCTCTAGAAGTATATTAAAGAACCATGCCAAGGACATTCTCGTGCGTACGCAGCTTATTTAAATAATCTGACGAAAAGAACGGTCTTGAGTAAGCCATGTGCAATGATGGATGGCCTAAGGACATAATGGGAAGATAAAATGGTGCGTATACTTTATAAACAGTAACGACAGTAAAATCCCTTTTTTCCAAAAATTTTAAGATAACTAATAAACAAGGGATGGTGAGCTGTTAATAAATTTAAAAAATACAATAAATCCCCCAGAAAGTTGAACTTAGTTAAGAAAAGAAGTTAAAAAGTGCGTTCTGACCATAGGACGAGTGCTCAACCGGCCGCAAAACCCATATTCGAGGTGTAATGACCATCAAATTAAAATAATAAAAGTAATTACAATTTTCAAATTTCGTTGGTGACAAAGAACAACTGCGAACATTTTCTTGTTCTTAAAGGACATGAGTTTTCACGAATAATTGGGGATCACTAGAAATCGAACATAATTTCAGTCTCATAATTTGACGAAGAATATAAGTGAATAGTTCAAGGTTCCCCAGTTATTTGAAACAGTTTAATTTGGGGAAATCATCGTCTGAATGGCACAGATGTAATGGAATTTTGTAAGAAAATAAATAATTGTTCAAGCAAAAAATGTGCTCCAAAAGTAGACAATTGCACATCTTTCGAAATCAATTTCAGTCTTCTCCAAACCAATTTGACAACTTTCTAATCTGAGAATGTTTGTTATCAATAATAAAAGAGGGCATGTTTGTCAGCAACATTGTTCTTTTGCAGGTCTGTTATTCAGCCAAGGATAGTTAATTTCGTTATAGGTCTTCAAAATAGAAGTTTCAGGACGCTCAACACATCGTAAATTCCTCAAATCGATGTAGAAAATTACTAACTCGACTTGGAAAAATCCATAGGAACTGTATTTACTGAAAAAGTCAACATAAAACAGTTTATCAAATAAAAGAGATAACAAGGATCTTCCTTACCAACAAATATTAAACGTGAAATAACATTTTTATAGAACGGCATCCCTTCACGCAATAAACCTATTACAATAATCAACTAACTAAACCCGGAATTGCCTAGGTAATCTAAAGAGCACACGAAGGCGTAACGAGTTTGTAGAGCGTTGTATACTTTAGTAGGTTGGGTACGTCGCCCGTTTTCTGATTACCCGGCTTTTTTTCGTTATCTTTTTGGCACTGATGCCGCGGATTGAGAGCTCCAAAAAGGACGTTGGATTAGGAACAAAAAATGGGGGGAAAAGAATAAACTCGGAGTGTCAGACGCGTAATCAATAGAGGTGTCATAACTAGCGGTGCGTTATGAGCTGATAAGAATTTCTCCGGAGTGAATAGGATTTTCGTCTGGTTTTAGTCATGAATCGGCCGTGGAGACAGCCGGTTGTTGGAAAAGCGGTTTGGATCTGTGCGGTTTTGTTATTGTTTGGATCGCGACCGGCTTTTGTCGAGTAGCATCGATATACGATTTGCCCTCGCTCGACGAAGGTACGTCATCGAGGTGGCGTTGTTGGGTACGTAAAATCATTGTAAAACTACAGTGTAAGAACCCCCCCCCCCCCCTCACCATTACAAGTAGTCTTAGCTACTTAGGAGGCGGATGGTATTCGCCGAACGCCGATCAATCGAACGATTCGCCAAATACATGGCGAGCCCACTGTTCTACACGTTCAAAGCTCGCCACGACAGAGCAAGTGGTATTTGCTGCTGCTTATTTTGTGATGATTAGTGCTGATCGATTATTCCTCAGGCCAGCAGCATGGAAACAGGGCCCAACATTTAGTAGAAAATGATGCCCCACACGCCTAGGTGCCGGAAATCTCGGAAACACATTCAAAATAGGCAGATAGATTTACCCATAATCTCTCCCAGTGGGCGCCAATCGTTTCGGGACCCGTCTCATTGGATTCAGCGTCCTAAATTTATTCGAAAATGATACCTCATACGCCTAGATCGCCGAAAATCTCGAAGACCCATTCTCCGAAGTACAGATTTTGGCCCCTAAAGAAAATCAGCCTCGTGCGTCCCACGTTTGTGGAGTACCATTTGCTCCACTATTTGGCGAATACCCTTTGAAATGACTAGAGCATCCCCCGTTGCAAGGAAATATGGCCCTACCGAGTGAAGATCAATCCGTATTTGTTGAGAGTGAGTCCTAGAAATTCTCCAGTTCTCGGACAGGTCCGCTGGAACGATCTAACTTGAGTGACGTCAAAATAAAATCAGTATGGGATGAATCTTCCTTTGAATAAGTCGAATGAGTCTTTAGGAAGGTTATTACGTCGATGACCGGTTATCATTCTCGTCCTCTTCTGGGTACAGCTCCTTACACTCTTCTCCTACAGTTTCTAAATTAAAGTGGAAACATTTCTCGAAACGCACCGAGAAATTAGGTTACTTGATTATATTCGATCTATGTAGAATAAAGAAATCAGGTAAAATTCTTTCTTTACTGGAATAAAATTAATGTGGATTGCGAAAAGACTATCCTACTGCCGAACTTCCCCAAAATGCATTTGCATCTGTAGAATGTAACTGTTGCAAAATCAATCGCAGGAATAACCCAAACTTCGCAAAATTTGCTTATGAGATTTGAGACCTAGATTAGTTGACAAATCTAATTAATTTAAGAAATTAAAAAATATGCAAGAGTTTTCTATAGGTTTGTGTATTTCAAGAAATTTAAACTACAATGAAAATGTAAACTCGCTGTATTTAGTCTCAAAGTTTTTAAAAAAATTGCTGCTGCTTCTTTTGTAATGCTTAGTGCTAGTAACAAACGAAGAAAAAGCAGAAAGGAATTGAAACGAATGTGATACTGAATTCAATGAAACGGGTCCCAGAACGATTGGCACTCACTGGAGGAGGTTATGGGTCAAAATGGGTATCTGTCTACCTATTTCGATTGTGGGTTTTCAAGATTTCTGGTACCTAGACGCGTGGGATATTATTTTCCACTAAATTTTGGACGCTGAATCGATTGGAATGAGTTTCCATGGTCCTGGTCCGATGAATAATTAACTCCTGTGAAAGGATTTGCAGCTTTTCTGATAGTATTGTCCCGCTTGGACATGAAGAATGCTTCAAGAAATTGCTTCAATCATTAAAGGCGCTTTATAATAGGTTAAGCTGGCATTCCAGTATATTCTTATAGTATAGTTGTATTTGTTGTTTTCTGGAGGAACATCTCTTTGAATGATAAATTTAGAAGGAATTTACTTTCTTAAACTCATTAAATAGTCAGAAACACGATTGCAAATTGCGTAATTCAATGAGGAACTGATGAGTAAATGATTATTATGTGATTTCTACTAAATAAAGACATTTATGATAGTGAAATTTTCACACAAAACTCAAATCACGGCCATCAGTCAACTTGACGGTTAATTGATTCCGTGCTCAGACGGTTCCCGAAGGTTGACATTACATTAACGTACATAAAAATCGGCGACTATAATCACCCAGAATCTCATCGTCGTCTATTAGTAGCAACAATTGGCAGTCTCCCGGACCCAAAGCGAAAAACAGGACGAAACTCGGTGTTTACACGTTGTTTATCCTTAAAACACCGGCCACTGAGCGATAGTGAACTGAAGTTTTAATAGGTTGGAGTCCACTTGGCTCATAGACGGATTTCGGGGTTTCTCGAGGAGGTACGTCGAAGGTGAGTCCCTACGCCAAGTTGATACGTAATTTCATACAGTTGAAAATTTAGGTCCTTTTACGTCAACAACTCGCGCGGAAGAAAAAAAACTGCTTTTGATACTATAGTGATCAGTTTGTCGAAACGTCTGTCTCCATAAAGTGGTAATGAAACCCCCTTGAACTGGAAACAGACTTAGCTGCCCATACCCGAACCATTTGGACTGACGATAACATTTTCAGGAAATCCGGGATTTTATTGCTGCTTCATAAAGCCAACGATGTTGTATAACCGTTGCCGTAATTTTTATAACGACATTTTCTTGGAAGAATTTTCAAATTCAGTCAAAACCTTCCCAGACTTCCATTTTAAAATGAAAACTATCATTTTTAAACATGTTGTTCGTATTTTTATTACTCGGTTGTTTTTATTTTATTTTTTCATCGTTTATTTATTTATTTAATTTGTTTTTTCTGTACTAGAAAGTTACAAAATTAATGATATTCATTTTTGCCGAAACATTACATGCTTTTAAGCTGATACTAAAGCAAGTTTCCTTGAAACGCATGCATTTCATTAGCTGTACAATGGCATATTTTCATTTTTAGTGGCTCAAATACACGGCATCGCTTATCCTCTTAAACACTGAATGGTAAAATATGCAATTTAGGAACTGTGTTTTCATAGAAAATTGGGGAAATCTTGGTACTTTTCAAAGTTTTCGTATTCTATTTGCCGCCAGTACAGATACGTTGGTTCACTCTCATGTTTATACTCACGTTTTGAATTTGAACCCTGAAAATGAACTGTTGGCGCCGAATTGCACGTTTGCTCTTTGACTTCTCTAAAATCTTCGATATTGTACCCTTAAGACAATCAACTAGCTATTTGTGCAGCAAAATGTTAAAAAGAAATCATTATTTACTTGAAGAAATGTACCTATGATCAGCATCTGTATCAGACTCAAGTCCACGGCCTAATCAAGAGAACCGTATATTATATGGTTCTTTTATGGTTTAGTTGTGCTATGAAGTAGGTAGTGAAATTGAACAACCAATTTTCTTCTAAATAAAACCGAATGACTCTTGAATTTTATCACGTTCGACATGATGTCTGGTTGTAATGTTTTCCTAGAAAATTAAAGTACCATCAATGCACCGTCAATTTGACCATATTTTGCTTATTTTCTGTTGCAGGGGCAATGGGTGATATGCAGCACTTTTGCCTGCGATGGAACAACTACCAGTCGAGCATAACTTCCGCTTTCGAAAACCTCCGCGACGATGAGGATTTCGTCGACGTGACGCTGGCGTGCGATGGCAAAAGCCTCAAAGCGCACAGAGTCGTCCTTTCCGCCTGCAGCCCGTATTTCAGAGAACTCCTCAAGGTAAATAGATACAATTATAAATTGTTCAATTGTCCAAATGCCATTTATGACAAATCAACAAAATGATATTGAAACATTTTGCTTCTTGAAGACGATCTTCTACTGCTGGCTGATTCGTAGCTCTCTTACACTCGCTTCTCTGAACTCAACAACAAAATTTTGCAGTATTCCATAAGCATATGGCTCGAACCTACCGAAATATCGCTGCAATTTTGCCCAGAAAAATTTCCAAGAATTAGGGAAATTCATCTTCACAGGCATTCTTCAACTTTGGGCTTGGGAAAACGGGAATGAGATCACAAAATTCGCGTTCGTTATGATGGTTTTGATATGTACAAACAAAAGGCAATGTTATTGACAGATGGGAAAGATGTGTGCGAGTAGTGATGAACACCCTCTATGCAAAACGAAACCGTCATGACTGCGCTCTAGCGGCAGCCCAGAGTGGTTAAAAAGCGCACCAATCCCACACCCTCTCCCCTCAATGGCTCTTGAAATGCGCACACAAAACAAGTGTCAATATTGCTAAAATTCGCACACTAATTGCACGCTATTCTGAGGAATCAGAAATTTCAACAATATTTATGTATTCAATTCTTCAATAAAATTTGAAGAAGTTAAAAGTCGTATGCTAGGTGCATGGGTGATGTGGTCCAGCCCAACTTTTTGGAGGGGAAATGCTCTTGGGATCTATGAACGTTTTGGTTGGTTATTCCTTGAATAATCAACCTATGTTTTCATGCAGAGAAGGCTTTTCAGCCCGGTCCGATCAAATTTGGGGGGTAGGGGTCGAAATGTGTATTTTGAAAAGTGTATTTTCGAGATTTTCGGCGATCTAGGCGTGCAGGGTATCATTTTCGACTAAATTTAGGACGCTGAATCCAATGAGATGGATCCCGGATTGGTTAACACCCACTGGAAGAGGTTATGGGTACCTAGACGTGTGGGGTATCATTTTCCACTAAATTTGGGACGCTGAATCGATTGGAAAGTCTTCAAGCTCCTGGTCTGAGGAACAACCAACCCTTGTGATTTCCTAGGGACTTACTTGAGAAATCATGTAATTTCAAGTTCTGGTTGAACTATCACAGTAAATTGAGGAATGCCAATGCGACGTCAACAAGTGGGAGATAGGGCAACACAATTTCGTCAAATATTTACTTACTTCGCTGTTAGATACGTACCTAGTCTTCTTTTAACCTCAGCTTGTGGCCCAGAATGTGGCCAAACAAAGCTTGCCCTTTGTGAAAAGTGCAGCAACAAACAAAGCTGTTAGGGCATACTTGTTATGGGATGGAGTTGAAAAATTTGACATCCAGGTTGAGCCTTGTGAAGGTTGGAACCCCTTGTAGAGCCTCCAACACTACGTCAAAACTTAGCAAATAATTTACCCATTCAGTTATGGTCTACGAAAAATGCTTATTTCGTTTTTAAATAAATTCGTGTTGTCTTCTTAATATGAATTAGCTAGAAGTGGGTGTGCGAAAACTGTTCAATCAGACAGAGCTATTACAAATCACCACCATTTCTTAGAAGGTCGTTAATACGGAATATTTCCAATAGTTGAAGGTTTTCCTGTTGACAGCGTTTTAATTAGATATGACATAGGTTGGATTGTGTCGACTGAACTATTACACCAATCAATCATTCTTTTAATCTATCCCGCAAAAAAAGTCAAGTACCGAAGATAAGCAGATAGTTATGACATTCTGTTTAGTTTACAAAAAAAAATTGATCCCATGATTTATGGTGGAGTTTGATTTGGCCTATCAACTCAAGCTATTTGTGGTCAATCAACCATTTTTTTAGATTTGTAGGAATTGCGGGCTATGATTGATAGTGATAACGAGGCCATCTGTTCTTAAAATTGCCGTTATTCCTCCAAATAATTTTTTAAAATATAATTACTATTTTGTTTCAGAGCACACCGTGCAAGCACCCGGTGATAGTGCTGCAAGACGTCATGTTCGAAGATCTCCACGCTCTCGTCGAGTTTATATACCATGGAGAAGTGAACGTGAGGCAACGTTCCCTTTCGTCATTTCTCAAAACCGCTGAAGTCCTTAGGGTCAGCGGGCTCACACAACAGTCGGAAGTAAGTCGTTTGGCCCATTTTCTGGCAAATTATTCAAGTATTATACCTCAAAAATTACAGCAGTAAGTAATACTACTATTACATTTATGGAAAGCTGAGCTTGTCGATTTTTAGGTTAACAGTGGAAAACAATCAAAAAGGTATTCCAGCTTGAAAATGGTCGAAAAAGTACGGATCCTCGAGATATGACCATTTTTACTTCTTAGGAGACTTTACTTTACTTCTGATTTCCCATAATGTTCTCACAGGTTGTTAGTTCAGCTTTAGGATAATGAGACATTTCTTATTTCCAACGGTATCCTCTGAATGGTTAACACCCAAGAAGTTACGGCCATTTTGAAGACCCTAAGTCGATAATACACAAAAATCTTGAATCGTTTTACTCAAAAATCAAGCCTCTGTAAGAGGAAATCATCTGTCAGATTTGATGTTTTCTAGATCCTCAATCTAAATTCACGTAGGTAATTAGTTTGACCTAAAAATCGCATTTTCAATTTGTTTGCTTCATGAATGGAACGTGTAAATTTCGACTAATGCGAATCATTTCTTCCAGGCGGTATCAATGGGTCTCGATAAAACCCCAAATCTTTCCGACGGACGGGGATCTCCTCAACAACCTAGAAAACCTCTGAGCAAACATAGAGAGCGGCCCAATTCGACACTCGACAACATGGAACACCAAGTGAGTTTTACCATTTCGATTATAATTAAAAGATTCTGGAAAAACACTCAAAATTGGGGATCTGGATATCTAGGGTGGTCAAGCTTCGTTCAGAGTAATTTTTCAATGTATTGATGCTAAATATTAATGTTTGATGAGTTTGGACGTCACCACAATGGAAATAAGTATCGATGAACAAAGCATCGATTTCCACGAATGAATCGATTCATCGATCGATATAATCGGGAGGGTGATGTAGTTAATAAACCATTCAACCTCGCCACGTTTTGGTCATTATTCCTTGATGACCAATCAACAATTGAACAATCAACCTGTTTTCATGCAAAGAGTCAACCTCTCCGATTCGGCACACAAAAAATTTCTGGGCGTTTCAAGACGTCTAGATCGATGTCAGTAAATGTCCGTCCGCCGTCCACGCCAATTTTGGGGGTAGAGAATTTTCTAAAAATCTAAAATTTGGGTCAGGTTCCAGTTTTTGACCCTAGTTGGTCCTCGAAACTTTTCAGGCCGATCGGTCCAAATTTGAGGGGTAGGGGTCAAAGTGTGTTTCCAAAAAATGGACTTTCGAGATTTCCGTCAATGTAAGCGTGTGAGGTATCAATTTCCACTAAATTTTGAACCCTGAATCGACTGGAATGGGTCCTTGTGAAATTTGAAGCGTTTTCCCTGTTCAAAATGTAGCCAAGTATTTGTTTTTGCAAGCATTTTGAACATTCATTGATTCAACTCAATCACATCGATGCTTTGAATCTGTATGGTTTTGTTTTTATAGGAGGAAATCAAGCAATCGAGTAAGCGTTTATAAGACTAAAATAACGACGATTCAGCTATGAAATTATGTTGGTATTATCTCTAATGCAACGGCCAAAAAAAACACACATTTCGAGAAAAAACGTCAATGCTTTTGAAACATTTTTTAAAATAGATTTTATTTGTATTTAGTTCACACAAATATGACAGTAATGCATTACAACTAACAGTTTACTTTTAATTTAAGTATTTATTTAAGTAACACGGACTTGACAGCCCAATATAATAATGAAGATAATATAATAGTAATATAGTGAATAATTTAGGTATTTTTTTATTTATTGTTTTTGTTTGTGTTCCAGGACAGTGCAATGCCGTTGAAACGCCCTAAAAGCGAACTGCCCAACAGCCACAGAGAACATTCGCCCCAAGACGACGTCGAAGAACCGCCCGTCGACTTCTCCGTGTCGGGCAACAACAACACGACGCTCCGTGACAAACACGACGTCTCGCCCCCCGTTTCGACCGGCGGTGACATCAAACCGGAACCGATCGAATTGACGCCTCACCTTCCCAACGAGCGAGACGACTCGAACGACTCCGGCGGCGAAGTGACCAGCGAGAGCGGCGGACTCGGCGGCGGAGGCGGCCTGCTCCCTCAACCCCAACCGCCGCTTCCCGACCCGGACGACTCGATACAGAGCGCTCACAACTACCTAGACAGCAAACTCTTCGCCGGAGCCGGTTTCAATTTCAGTATGGCCGCCGCTCTGGCAGCAGACTCGTTAGCAGGTATACTACTAGTTCGGACATCTAAATGCCCGATTTCAGCTCTACGCCTACATTTTTCACCCAAATACATGAGCCACCTATGGCCACATTTGATACAAGATACCCCCAAGAGGTTCGAAGCCTTTAAAATTACCTCTTTCACCAGAGAGGGTTTTGAGTTTAACCATGGTTCAAGTATGACCGCCCGAAATCCGGATCATAAATTTACTAATTTATTTACTAGCACAAGGGACAAACCCAATTAAGAATCAGGTATGATCGGCTGGGTACAAAAAATTGTATTAAATTGAAAGCCTTTCTGAATTTCCAGTTTTGAGAGTTTTCCTATGTTTACAGCTAGCAGGTTGGCATCATGAGGAAGCGTGGAGATTGGTCGGTGGCACATGTGGTTAGTCGGAGAAATAGGGATAGCAAATGGTTCAGAAGATCGGGATGCAAACCGAGGTACGATGAGGCCAAACTGCGAGAAGCGATGGAGAGTTGATTAGGCCAAAGAATAACCCACGAAAGAAAGAGATATCGGCGATTGGTCGGAGGCTACTAATAATGTTTCCCAGTGGAGTGCCAAGCCTATATGCCAGGAACCGCCAAAACACTCAAGCTGGTCGATGTAACAGCCATAAAATCTCCAAACCGCTGACGCATACTCAAAGAGGGGTGTAACGAGAGAGCGATCATGTGTGATAAGGAAAGGAATATGAGAAAACTCTCGCTGCGCTTGAAGAAGCTCAGAGTTTTCATGGCCCAGGAGGCCATTCAGGCAATGTGGTTGAAAAAAGGGAGTTGAGGATCTAATAGAACACCGAGATATTGAATAAAAAGCCTGCGGAGGGGAGTGTTGTTATTGTCATATGAATGGAAGCCCCATTATGTTGCTGAAATTCACTTTCCTAGGTTGAGTGAAAGGCTTTGGGAGATACACCATTGGTCACCATCACGGTATGACTCGAGGAAAAGGAAATTGGAATGATCACGAACACGATTTAAAACCTTGAAATCGTCCACATAAATGAGAAATAGCTCATCGAGCTCGTAGCTAATGCTGTTTTGCTTGGTGGAACCAGGAGGCGCAGATGTTCTCATAGTTGAAAAGTGGTCCGAGTAATACTAACTCATGAAGGGCACACTCCAAAGACACCGATCGAGGCGAGGGCTGAAAGTATTGAGCTGAGAAGAATGTTAGAAAAGGATGGCAGAACATACTCCAAAAAGAGAACCGAATTCCTGACAGTGGAATGGCCAAGATGAACATGCTGCTCAAGTGCAATAATGTAGGAAAAGTGTAACAAAAGCGGTCGTTAGAATAAACACATTAAATTAGAAGTTAAATGGCGAAACAGTTACTATATCTATGGTCGAACTTTCGAAGCTCACTAGTGCTCAAATCAGTAGTTGATTTTGGATATTCTGAACACCCCGAAATCCCATTGTTCGAAATTGAACAATACTCCAGTTAGCTAAAAAAAAAAAAAAAAAAAAAAAAAAAAAAAAAAAAAAAAAAAAAAAAAAAAAAAAAAAAAAAAAAAAAAAAAAAAAAAGCCTTAAAAAGATGATAATTTTAGATAGAAAAAATGGAAGAAACTCGGAGTTTTCAATCCCTACCGGCGCAAGCTCAAGACGTTCTCTTTCAAGTTATACAATGACCCGCACAACTGACATGTCTTGACGGTTCTCGGGTTAGACATATCAAATGTACGCACGTATCCATTGTTTACTAAAGTACCTGCCTACTCAGGTTTTTTTTTTTTTTTTTTAATTTTATTTGAATATTGATTTGTTAATTCTTGTCAATTTCTATTTCATTTACAACTTTAATTTTAAAACCCATTTTAACTCAAATTTTTTACTGGAGCTAATGTGAGATACCCTACCTACGGATACCTGTTTCGGATAGCCTAAATTTAAGCAATCAGATAAATTTTGCGCTCATATTGCTTCAGATGCCCTAGTTTTTTCTCTTTAGCTCCAGAAACGAATTACATATAAGGATAATATTAGTAATGAAGTTTGTACTAGATTTCTAAAAAAAATTGTTTTCATTTTAATAATCTGAGTCAGAACTAACTTCCAAGAAATTTATTCTATAATGAAGCAGTAACAAGGTGCTTGTAGCATTTATTCTTGGAGCTTCCACTTGACCCAGAATAGGGGTGGTTACATCATAGTGGTTCCAGAGGCCGATTTTTCAGCGAGGTATCGTACGAAAGCATAATTCGGCTGTTTTTGAGCGAGAAAACCAATTGATTTCGGACCCTACGTGATTTTTAAGGTTCATTCTAATTTCTGTTAACATATAGCAGTTGATAGAGATTGAGCCATGAGACTGGCAATCGTCGAACAATTAGTCGATTCACAGGGGCGGCGTTTGGCTGAAGATTTCTTGGCTGAATATGAGCCGCTTCTGAATAATAGTGAATTATGGCGAATCGTGTTTTACTACTGAAGGTTTAGGAAAGAACGTTGGATAAGTCGGAAAAGGGTAATTTGTATAATGAATTTCATTTATTTAGAAACGAAAAAAGTTCTAAACATTTGATTCAAAGTTGATTGAAATATATTTAAATATAGTCAAGTTATCAAAATATGATCGAAAAAGTGCATTCATGAATTTGTAAAGTGATTGTAAAATGAACGATTGTAAAACAATCAAATGACGTCCTAAATTTTTCATTTCAGGATTAAACACCTCGTCACCTCACCTTAGTAATACCGACGGCCTGGCGGGAACATCACAACAAGGTAATTCATTATACTCCTATCAGCATTCACTATTGCAGACTTATTTTTCACGTGGTTCTTCCGAGGATGGAAAGTGAATCCGATTCCTTTCACTCCTTCGAGAACCACATTGAACATGCATGCCAGCCTTCTTACAAATTTTTAATTAATTATATTATATGAACTACAAAAAAACACCGATTCGTTGAAATGATTCTGTCATCAGTACAACTCAATTTGAGTTTTATTTGAAGTGATGAGCACGGGTGGGATGAAAATGGGGATGGGAGGGTTGAATTGTTCCACGAGGCTACTTATCGCAAGGCGCTGTGAATACGAGGCAATTTTGTGATGTTCAAATATTTTGGGACCACAAAATAGAAGATTCCTCTTTGAGTTTTATAGTTCAATTAGGGCTGTTTTGGTTTTTATTTATTTATTTTCATTTTTTTCCCTCTCTTCTCTGCGGGACACTAAAAGATCGTAATGGCCTCTGGTTGCAGGCATGTGGCACAGAGAAAGGCCGGGACGACCCGTGAGTTCGCAACGTTCGGACGAACCGAGTTTGGTCTGTGACATTTGCCGAAAGCGATATCGAACGATAAGTAGCCTCAGGAATCATAAAAGCGTTTATCACAGGCCGAACCGAAATGACAAAAAGCGGCCGATCCAACCGAACAACCCGAATTGGCCCTACGAGAACAACCGATGATTAGACTCTAATTGGCAATTTTTTTTATTTATTTATATTTTTTGAATAAAGATCTAGACTACGAGTTAATGTAAATATTTCAATCGTAAAATCGCATCTATAAACAGACCAATATATTTCAAGTATCAGTCGAAAAATGAAGCTTTTATGTGGAAATTTCATAGGGGACCGATGTAAGCACAACTCAAGAACACATAGTCTTCAAATTTAATTCAACCATGTATTTAACCCTAAATAGCGCTATGTTGATGAATTTGGCAAAATCGGCGTTTTCCTAATCAATAATTTCATTAAGCGAAGACCCCTGATATATGAAGTTTTGTAGATCTACCTATTGAAAATCACAACATTAATTTTTTAAAAATTATTAAATTAAAAAAAAAACTGTTCTCCACATTTTTTGATGACTTCTGTGATAATTTATTACGAATTGATAGCTCGACTAATTTTCCTGTTAAACCGGACGATTATTTATTATATTTTCGTAATTGAAAGTGTTTATGATTATTCGTAATTAAATAATTTTATTCGGCTAATAGTTTTTCTTTTGGTTTTTTTCCCGTGCTCGTCACTCAACGTTTTCTTGCTCGCTACTATAACCGGGTTTTACGCACTTTGAAGTCTTAGCACAGGTGTTTCGTGATTAAACTTTTCTCAAACTGATTTCTGAAACTGGTGATCACTTGATTGGAAATATCAATTTGTATTTTAGGTGGTCAATCGCTTAAATGTCTTTGATAAATTGGACGTTTTAGCGTTTAAAGTAATGTTTCACATAAAATCATCCCTTATTTAAAATTTTTGTTGAAATGTATCATCATTATTTTATTTCATTCCTTATTTGCCCACTATTTTTCTTTTTAGATACATTTTAGATTATTTGCTTATTTATAGTAGCGATCAATTTCATAATCACGAGTGATCTACAAACAATTCAGAAATACGGGGAGAGAAAAGTGTTTTTACTTCCGCGTTGAAACGAAACTGTACATTCTTGGTGACAAGTGCAATACTGGTGATAGAATCAATTTGAAGGATTAGAAATAAGCGTTATTTCGGTAGCTTAATACTCCTAGTCGTACGACCGGGGTATTGAGCTATTCGTCCGTACAGTGGAGGAAGAAGTAAGCAGCAAAAGGACTCACGTCGAAATGGTAATTTAAAAAATTTTGTTTTCAACGTTGGTATTATTTAAATTATTTGAATGATATTATTGGTTTGTATTCAAACGAGAAATATTTTTCATTTTTTTACAACCCGCTTGCAATTAGTCGTTTCCCCTTATCACGTTGATTACGCGTACAAACCAGAATACGCTGCTGTTTACTTCTTCGCATGATTCCACGTGTATTGGAAGAACCAAAATACTTTTAGATAGCCATCAACTCAGTCCATCTGGCATTGTCCATGTCTACATCGAGAGAGAGACCCCTCGTATGATATGTGGTAATGGAAAATTAACTTACATACATTGCAGACATTTTTTTTGAGCCTTTGGTCCTATACTATTTTTAGCAATTGAAAAGCATGGCACAGGAGTTTTTTTGGTGTTGTATTGTACTATATAGTGGACTGATTTTTATTTAATTTTCTTTTATACCGCTAATTCTTTTATTCATTTTAATTCTTTTGTTTTTTTTTCAATTAACCATAAATTACCGCTAGGGCTTCGTAGATGGATATGACAAAAAAAAATCCGCTTTTTTTTCACCGCCGGTCCGGGGATATGAATTTGAATTGAAAAATTCGACCATCTCTGGAAATCAATCAAATCAAACGAAAAAACGGCCGGGAAAATCGTGTCGGTGTTATTCGAGTGGTTCTCTTTGAAACGTAGACAATGGACAGTGCTAGATCCGTTAGGTTTTTTCTCCGGCCGTTGACCTCAAAAATACAGGAATGCAATTTTGATTTTCGTTGTTTCCTTGACAGACACAGAGGCAAATTCCTATATTGTTGTGTAGTTTTAGATCTTTTTTCCTCAACTGGATCGTCTTTGTCTTTCATCTGGTGTTGATTTATGTACATAAATGTTTATTTTTGTTGTAATATTTAAGTACGTAATATTTTTTTCTCTATCAACAATGGGCACTACACTTTTCTTGCCTTTCACTGCACTGGTCTAATTTATGCGTATTCCGTATTGTACTGTTTGGAGTTGATATTTTCATTATCGACTTGGCCGGTAACGTAGCATGTCATTGAGGTCAACCGCTCGGCGAAAAAAACACAAAAATGGGTGGTGGAATCGGTGTTGGTTCTTTGTTTTGTTTAATTTTTTAATCAAACTTTTTTCAACTTTTTTCTCCCCGGTTGTTCCTTTGCGATCAATCATTTTAATTTAATTTAATTTCTTTTTATTTAATAAACCCTTCATTTGTTGTATTTATTTCATTAAGGAATAGACAAGTTCTGGCCACAAAATATGTACATTAAGTTTTATCACAAACTAGTTGAACGTACCTAAATTTTCATGGGCTTATAAGCGAGAAAATTCAACACAAACTTCGTAATTTAGAAAGACCAATATCTAAGCAACTCATTTCTTCCAAGTAATTTGTTTACTGGAATAACTTAAAACAGAGAGTAGCTTCAGTTTTAACTTTTAATACAGGTTTAGAAGTAATGAAGGTGTTTGTTACAGTGGAGGTTGCTTTAGGGCTGATGGTGAATGTAATCCTAGCGCAGTGGGAATCATATTGATCATTTCTCATGAATTTTTCTACAATGGAGTTATCAATGACCAATCAATACGTGTTTTCCAAAATATAATGATGGAACCTCTGGGGACGCGCAATGGAGGATAAGACAGGGAGAATCAAATTGAACAATCGATTACTGCATACATATCGATTGTTAACATTGTTTTGAGCTGCAAACACATTGACTTTGGGCCACAACTTGTCTGTTATAGAAGCTTAAAATACTAATGGATGCCTTTGCATTGGGAGAAGTTCCAATTTAGGTCAGTTCCTGAGCTCATAACGCCTGTGAATGTATTAATTGTGCAGTGGCACTGGCAGTTAAGCCCAGTTACTGTGCCCACTCTGGTTCACCCTTCGTTGAGCATCTGTTAGTTCATTTCATTTTATAATTTTCTCCCCATTTTTATTTTTGATATTTTTGTTGACACTTGACGTAATCCTCTATTCTGATACCAATATTATGGTGGGTCGCGTAGGGTTACGGAAAGTGTTCACTTGCATCGCTTGCGGTAAAGTCCTCTGCTCGAAGGCGAGTCTCAAACGGCACGTGGCGGACAAACATGCGTCGAGGCACGAAGAATACCGTTGCGCTATATGCGAGAGAGTGTACTGCTCGCGTAATTCTCTCATGACACATATCTACACTTACCACAAGACCCAGCGACCCCCTACTACAGATTACTACCACCACACGCCTGCGGACGTGAAATTTTAGAACCCAACAGGTACATATCAGCTCCGTTCCGGTAACGACGAGCTTAATTTTCTTTTTTCGATTTGTTTCAGTTATTTTTATTTTCATTTCGGTAGGAAGGGATCGATTAATAATCAGAAAGCCGCCACTTAACTACTTTGTCTCGGACCAATTTCATTTTTACCCAAGAATAACTCAATATACCTGCGCATTTCGCAGCGTCTTCTGATTGGGAATTGATCCGTTTTTACGCCGCTTCAAATAATTTGTAGACCTACCCCAATAGCATGGCTGTCTGCAATGTTTGTAAGTTACGTATCCATCTAACCACTTTTCTCGTCGAGAACAGAGATGAAAACTGTTGAAGATAGGTGAACGCAAAGGATATATACATTCCCATACTCTCAATTAGAAATCGTCGTTAGGAATCGCATCACTGACAATCGATCAACTACGCTATCTGTGTGGTAGCCTGCAAGGACACAGTTGAACTGACTCAGGTAGGTTTTGTAGGTAGTGTAAACGCTATGGTATTTTTTGTTCTATTTAATTCAAATTCTGCGATATTGAGTGGCAATTCACAATTGGATATTGCGTTCCAAATGAGCTAAGCAGACCTCCGAAGGGCCAAGTGACACAACCATGTGATTCGTTGGTCCTAACCTGATGTTTTATATGCATGCAACGTTTGCTAAACAGCTCGCCACCGCTTTCCAAACATGTTCCTACCGGATACATGGTCCCTTGGCCCATTCTCTGTATTTGGTGTCAGTTAAAGCGACGAATTTTTGCTAACATACTTCTTAAGCCGTCAGGATATATGTGAGGAATAAAGTTGGAAAAGAAAATAACGATTATGCAGATCTACCCGGATGTTTGGCGAGGAGGGAGTGCTGTGGATTTGTAAAATGTCTGCAGTCATTTCTTAGTATGTAAAGCGTGATTTTTTCTCAGTCATCCTGACTTGTTAGCCTACTTATCAAAGCAAAGCAGATAGGTTCTCGCCCAATATGTGATGGAGGTGAACATCCTATTAGTGGTTTATCTACTCTTGAGAGCAGAGACTTTCTAGGAAGCCGATTAATCAACGAGACAAATCCTCAAATTGGCAAGACTCATCGTACATTAAAACTTATAGACGTGCATGTGATTTCCATTTTGGACTAACTGTTCTTTCCAAATGCCACAATTAAAACGGTATGTCTCAATATCTGATAATTCATTAGTAAAATTAGTTGATAATTAGTAAAATTCACCAACATGAATAGAAAGCCAATAGGCTATTTGCGTTCGTGTTACTGTTTAAACTCAAACGAGGGCTTAGTAACATCGACGAACATCTTTGAGGTAGTTAATTAAATTTATCTACACTCATTACATGTATTTATCATCATATGAAGTGTCTCTATCTACGATTTGGATGCTAACATTGCAATCCAAGGACTCTGGCAGGTTTTTGTGGTGGTGAAAGTAGGCGTTAGGATGGCGATCCAGTTGTTGAAGAGTGTCATTACCTGCTCTACTATATATTGGTACTTTTGGTCGGACACAACATATTGTCTCGCCGTTGGCTGTGTGTTTACCCCAGGATCATTATGAACCAACATGATCCATTCCAAATTTGTTTTTTTCATGAACGTAGTTAACTATCGAGATTATATCTAAAATTGTCATGGGATCCCTATTTCCAGAGGCTTATAAGCTTTAGCCTACATTGCGTAGGCATCCTATCAACCAAATCAGTATAGAATTTAGATATTCTGCTAGAAAACAGTTCTGCACTCACCCTAGAAAACACCTCAAAATCCACCATAGCACACAAATCTCATTTGCGTTCACCTATCTTCTTAAGAGAATATAGAAATCCCATGCGCAGTAATTGAGTATAATGTCAGTTGAAGGGTCTCTCGGTGAAATATACCGGACTTCAATTTATATCAATTCAATGCATACCTTGTATTTCTGATAAATACTGTACTTGGGCTTATAGCCCGTGTACAATCAAAATACAAAATACGTAGATGGAGAGTTGAGATTCCATTCACGAAGTTGACTCATTTTGTCTTGAATTTTTACGCTGTTTACGTTTTATATACCTCTGAGTAAAAATAGAGTAAATCGAGAAAGCTACTGGATCCTCAATACTCATTCTCTTTAGTCTGTTGTAGTTAAATCATGTAGGACCTATTGGTTTGCAATTATGATATGACATAATATTGGAACTGGGCTCGAGCTTAAGTCTTTGTTACAGTCCATTCATTTGATCAAATTAATTTCAATTATATAGTTCATTATGAAAAATAATAGTATTTCTCGTACACGTAATTTTTTAGAAGAAAATGAGAAACGTCATAGAAGAAAATGATCTGCAAAGTTGTTGATTAGCTAGTTGAGTGAATCTTTAGCAGAGAGATCAAGGAGTATCTCGCCCCAGTGCGTTCTAAGGGACAGCTAGCGCCCGGCGCAAACGTTGGTTGATTGGTGTACTAGTTCCTATCAATGTTTCTTGATACCGTCTGCAGATCGCACTACCTCTCGCTTAATCATGACTGTCCAAACTCAAAAGAAAACTCTTGGAGCAGGATGGTAGCAAATTTCTCCAAAAATTATTAATGCAAACCTATGTACGTAATGAAAAACTAGTTCCATTGGTTGCACATAATGTGTGGTGACCAAATTTAAACGGGTGTGTAGGTAACATTACATAGGTTCATGATTACACAAAAGAACTTTGTTGTTGAAGTTTGTGCTTTGAATCCCCAAATTTGGGACTAGGGTAGCGTTTTCAGCATAATGTACCTACCTGCTACTGAAAAAGATGTAATTCGTATGGAATTCTCTCAGAATTACTAATAATATTCTCCATCAGAAATGCCAAGGAAACAAATTATAATCCTCAAGCGTTAATTTCCATCAAATTTTATTTGAAAAAAGCGCTTGTAATGGCCTGCAAGGGGCTATGGTAGCTTCATTGCCATGAACTAGTCAGCAGTGCTCCTGCAGGCAGGTCACCTATTTAAAACATTTGCCCCATCTGTTACACTCTGCCATTGCCAAGCTAATTTCGAATACATAATACTGATGGAAATCAGAAACTGCATTTGGATAAACAAACTGCAGGTGGATGGTGGGATGATAAGCAGCAGAAGGATATCATTATGATCCATGAACATTGACAAGAATGATACAAAGTTCACCACGCACGCTTGCTGTCCCTTAGAAGGCACAGGGGTGAGACATTTCTGAGATATCCTTGATCGTAGACGGGGAGAATCCGTCGTCACTGCGCTCTAGCGGCAGCCACCCTGGCGTTGTTGGGTACTAGTCAATGCCAAAGATGAGAAAGTTTATAATTGTAACTAGTTTAGGAACTAGGGTTAGTTGGACCAGCCAACTCCTTCTCTTTTACTTATTATAGGTTCACATCAAGGACGAAATATTATGATAAAGTGTAATCTTTTCAATGTATATTTGTCTTTTAAGACATTTTTATAGTGGGTGCCACTACCACTGACATTGAAACGCCCAGTTCCGACATGTTTTAATTTCCAGAGAATTGCTGCTGGTTTGTTCCATCAATTCCCTTTTGGTGGTTTGTTGCCAATTTATTAATCGATTGAGTGCCCTTTTCAAGATAAGAGTGTAATTACTGGAACATACTTGCGACTCTCTGAATAGGTCTTTTACACCCATATTCGCTGACTAACGATGTTTTCGTCTGTTTCGTCCAGTTTTAGCCATGCCCCCACCTCTGACCGGAGGAATTAATGAGCCCCAGGACTGCCCCTACTGCCGAAGGACCTTCTCTTGTTACTATTCGTTAAAACGACACTTCCAAGACAAACACGAGCGGTCTGACACGCTCTACGTCTGCGAGTTCTGCCATCGCCGCTACAGAACTAAGAACTCCCTGACGACCCACAAATCTCTTCAGCACCGAGGGACCTCCGGGATGCTCAAACGGCTCCTTAAGACCACCGCGGCATTCAGTCACCCCCCATTATGAGATCAGAGTGGGTCGGGCATGCAACGGATTCTCTCTCAGTTTAACAACGCAGGGCCCGAACAACCTTGGGTGTACCCAGTCCTCAAATAAGTCAAACAAATCCCTCTTATCTACAGCACATCGCATCAGAACTCTCTGTACCTCTAATACTTCAACACTCCTTAAGAACCTCGGTAACGCGCACTTGGATCACCCGGAACGAATCCTATCCTTTGCGAATTATCGAGGTTCAACGCCAATTTGTTATTTAACTGGAAAAGGGTATCCAACAAAGCGAGAAATCGACATAGCTAATCGGTATTGCTATTCTTGAAGGAAATGGACATGCTAATCACTTGGATTTGATGCTTCACGTTCATTTTTGTCGTCAATTGGACCTATTCGTCCAGAAGACACCCATACTTTACACCTACGCCATATTCGTTCACAACATTAACGTCAGGTTAGGTGTAGAAACGACAACAATCACTTTTTCGTGTTTTCTACGTATAATTTGCAATTTTTAAATTTCTGTAATTACGTAAAATTTGAGCATATATTTTAATTTTTGTTGCATGCTTTTACACTTTGGGTTTTTTTTTTAGCACAAACACTGCGACTTGATGAAATTACTTACCATTTAATGGTCTTACCAGGGCGTATCACACGTTTAGTGCTTTCGAACGGTCGAGTAGTCAAATTAGTCCGTTGAGGTTGTTAGTCATCGTCACAACTAGTCAACAATCTTGACCGAAACCTTTAAAATGCATTTTTGCGTGTGATTTCCCACGAAAATTTCAAGGCAATGTCTACAAAATAAGAACCAGTGGTTTCTTTTTTCATGCCCAAAGTAATTTTAAAGTTGTGAAATAATAATTTTTGTTCGTAAAAGTCATGACAAATTCTACTGCTCAACAATTCCATCCCACTTTTCACGAGCCTCAAACCGCTTCAACATTTCCACTTGATTGGCCAAAGTACTAAGAGAGTCGGAACTAAACCCCTCTTCTTCACAATCTTGCCAACATTTCAAAGTAGTGTCAACGCTATTTTCGTTTAGGGTAACGATTGATTGACCATGAACTTGATTAACGTTCTAATTCCTTCACCTCTTTTATATTAACGTACTCTGAAGAAAAATACCGCCAAAGGGGGAATTCACTTGATAAATTCTAGTACCTGGTTTTTATATTGATAGGACGGGAGTTAGAAATTAATGAAAAAAATATATAAATCAAAAATGAAAGTCTGATGTATAAATATCAAGGAGCTTTTAATAAATTGTATGCATCGGATAAAATAGGTCGCTTGCTTTCTCATTCTTCACCAAATTTTAGATACCCAATAAATTTTATTTTAATATTTTCAATCTGCTATGATAAACTTAGTAACCCTCCCTAAAATAAGTCGACTGAATGCCTTTTAACAATATTTTTCTCCCCACTCTCGTTTAAATGGTCGAAAATTGCACCCTTTTGCGCCCTGTTACCTTGAATATGTTCAAGTCTTGCATTGATTGACAAAAACATTTTAAATGAATGAGACACATCCATCCATATCTAATCAAATGAAGTTATTTTGTAGTCACCTGAAAGTACAACTTTGTTCTAAAAGTGGCTTAACCGTCTACCTCAGGTTTTGGAAGAGGAATTTTTGATATAAGAAGATTTAAACAAAAAAAATTTATTCTTATCTAAAAAAAAGTTAGATAATTTTCCCCTCCTCCGAGTACAAAAATGATAACAACCGAAAAATAATCAAGTGGTCCGTTCTAACTGTAAAATTCAATTGAACAGCGAAGGTCTAGTTAATTGAACAAAAATGACCACGCGTTGTGGGGTAATGAATCAAAGTAACGATAAAATACGTGAACATATTATAAAATTGAAAATAAAACAATGAGAAATTTGACCGAAGTATCAAAAACGAAGCGTGCCATTTCATTTAAAGTTTTACACTATTTGTAATGAAAGCGGTATATATAAAATAAAGGGCAAATTCCTCTAACGTTACACAGTTTGAAGAGTTGATTGGCGAGAACCCTTAAAAGTGGATAATTTCGGGGGGGAAAAGAAATGAGAGCGAAGTGAGAGATGATTCAAATTATATTGTAGAAAACGATTGCTGTTTCTATAGGTATTAAAACAAAAATTTAATGTAGTAAAAATAAAATAATTGTTGTAAAGAAAAACAAGGCTCACGGTGTTCTCTATTTGTTGTCATTCTTGGACGTCAAATTCTATTTTATCGTATACAAAAACAAAAAAAATACTTTTTCAAATTTTCCAACGTAGATTTTTCGTGAGAGTGACTCCCTTTTCCTCATCTTTATACCCTTTCTAAGTAACAAAAAAAATTAGGTGATTCTCAAAAAAAAGAAAGATTGTTTATAAACAACTATTCTGTATTCACGATAAACTTATATTTATAATTGAAAAAGAAAGAGGAACTTTAGAAGACATTTTATGATAAATGTAACTTTCTTGTGGTACTTATTTATAACGTGGACAAAAGTAACCAATTGGCCAATTTTTTTGTGTACAGTCTTTCTATTTAAAAATAATGGCCATTCTTATGTGTAAAAAAATTTTCTTACTAAGTGTAAAAAAAATTGAATAAGTACAAAACGTTATGACAAATATCGGAATGGGGTGACCCGTTTTTTCTCGAAGACTTGGCCGATTGATTGGCTCATTAGGGGTAGATGAAGTATCGTCGAATTTTCGGATAGATTATTTTGGGGTTGGCTTGGATTTTGTTGAATATTCCTCTTATAACAAAACGTTGATTTTAAGGTAGTAGTTAATTTTGGGTGCTTGTACATATCTGCCGGTCCTGTTGCCCCCCCTCCCTTTTCCCCGCTTCATTAATGAACGGAGGTATATTTTTTATTTGTAATTTTGTCTTAAGTTTTTAAAATTTCTTTTAATGTTTATTTACGTTCAAAACGAAAAAAAACTTCCTTTTATTTGAAAAAAAGGAATAAAAACTATTTTTTAAAAACTGACTTTACGTTGTTTCTCAGTTGTAAAACAAAACGACTACCGGTGTGAAATTTTACCAAATTTTGTCAATGTCGGTTCATGGGCAGAGTCGACGATCGAGACATTTATTTACGTTCTAGTTCAATTGTGAGCCAATTCGCAGGTCACAAGAGAAATTCGTATCGTTCAAATATTAGGGCAAATGTGTAAAAAAAAAAAAAAGACACACTTCGCAACAACAGGGGAAAAACACATTCCAGATCTTATTGATTCACTCAGTACAAATAACGAAGCAAAAAACAAATACAATTTGAATAGCGTGACTACCAACTTCTAACCAGGTTTATCAGGTTCGTTAAAGAACGTTTATTCGAACCAAATTCTTCACTGTATTCCACAATAGGCAAGTTTATTCTCTTCTTTGAAAAATTGTTTTGTTTTTTCACGCTATTTTCCCCTCTATCACCTTTTTCCAAGTGTTTCTTTACGGGGAAAAAAATGATGGCCAAGTCAGAATTAGGTAAAGTGTAGGCGTGAACAAAGCTATTTAGGCAAAATGTAAAATACAAAAAAAAAATATTTTGATTAAAAACATATCTTAAGAAAAGTTTAAATGTGCCAATGTGTAAATATAATAATTATTATTGCAAGAACCGTTGATATGCCGTTTAAACATGATTAACCTGCTCTAGTTTCGAAGTCTTATCTGAATTAGATGTGCATATTATTGTAAGACAACAATTTATTTTATATTTTTCAATTTTTTTTTTTAAATTTTTAAACAACAAAATGACCGTATTACAGGTGACGTGATACGTTTCCCCCCCAGATTTTCGTTCAAACATGGTCGTGATTTGGTTTAATTTTAATTACAAATTGAAAAATAACATTTGTTTCGCCCACTTAACCAGTTTCCTGCGCAGAATTCGTTTCATTTTTTTTAAATAGCATTTTTTTTAAGTGAAAAGAAAAAAAAACATCCTTGACATCCGGTGAATATTGAAAGCTGGCCTAAATTCATGCCATCATTGTGCAAATGCATTTATTTTCGCAGTTAAAATTCGAAAGAAATTCATTTTCTTCGTTTCGGAAAAGTGTGCTGTGTTAAATTAAGAATTGTCCCTAGTTAGTGTACATTCTATTTCTCTGGCGAAAAATTTAAATAAAAATTTTTAAACCAAAGAAGTACAAATGACTGAAAAAAATCTAGATTATATTATATTTTGATGAAAAAAAATTCCATTTTTTTATTTTTTATATTTTAGAAAAAAAATGTCATTTGTAATGCAAAATTAAACAGGGAGGTTTCACTACACCGCTGCATCTAAAACTGGCATGTTATTTTTCAATAGAATGTGATTTGTTTTTTGTTTTCTTTTGAAAATTTCCTTTTTAAATTGAATCAAAACGTTCTTGCTAACTTTGGTTCCGAGTGGAATTGAATATGGACAATTGAACGGTGAAGGATTACATCGAACGATAGAAAGAAGGACCTAAATATAATGGGTGGCGAATGAAGTTAGCAAGAAGCTATTCAAATGTGATTTTTGGTTAATAGTATGTGATCGTTTATATGTATAAATTAGTTGTATTCGTTGTTTCAAAGTGTATTGATTTGATCATTCCTGGAGTTTTAAAAAATTGGTTATTTCGTATTTTTTTAAAAAAATTTTATTGAATTTTTTTCTTTTTTTTTTTTAATTTTATGATCAACAACGTATTTTCCAAGATTTAAGTATAGTAACTTGCTTTATTCAAAACACAGGGACCGTAAGGACAAATGGAGGGTGTTGGCGGTGGATTCCTCAGTACGTTCAAGGCATTCGATTCACACCCTCTATAAGGGTAGCCTGGCGGTAACTGTCGCCACTAAGTCACCCTTCGCGAATAATTTTCCTTCCATCTTCGCCGTTCAAGAAAAAAATGAAAAGAAAACGAACTTAAAGAAAAATGTCAAAACATACCCGGTCAACACGATCCGTTTTTGTTCAATGACACAAATCACATCAAGAAAATCGATTCTCCTTCGAAGACAACTCAAAGTAATATCAACAACACGAACTATTACAAGAAAATAACAACAACAAAATGTGACTGTAAATCGCAACAGTCACGAAAGCTCTTATACCTCAAAACTGAATTTCTCCCAGTCCATATCATGTAAAAAAATAAAAAATAAAAAAAAATTCATCACTTTAGAATATGAATGTATTTATATATTATACACTACTCATAATCAGGGGTAAAAGGTAAATAGGTAACTAAACAGATAGGTAACTGTACAAAATCTATAGTAATGTATTTTGTTAAATGTGTTTCCTTCTTATGGTATATGTACGTAAACTCGCGATTCCAACATAACAACTTGGCAAAAACAGAACACTTAGGATAGGACCGGATTTTTATCTAGGTGAATTTTTCTTAAAATAATTTTAAAAACATAATAGGTGTTGTGGGCAATATGATTGTTCTGTAAGAATACAATAGACCAGTGAGATTTGTTTATTTTTTTACACACCAGAGATTCATAACTATATGCTTGTTATATAACTACAGTTGTTGAATTCATAGAAAGGGGGAGACTGTTTTACAGGAAAAACCGCAGAAACAAAACAATTTACACCTCAGATAATAGTCATATATATGAAATAGTTGAAATATAATAGGAATAAAATAGTTGATCCGTAAATGATATATTTTTTAAATACTATAAGTGCTTACCAGTTGCTCAAGCTAGCCCACTCAATACAGTTATCCATACGCCTGGATGATATCGTACAGAAAAGGACCAATCCTTTTTGGTTTCGATACAAATTCAAAATCAAGCGAACCCCACACCTAAAAATCGCAACAAAAAAAACAAATTTGGATTTTAATAATTCGAGTTTAAACGGGGACAAAAAAATCATCCACCGGGTCTGAACAAATTCCACCAATCTAAATAATAAAAATAAATAAATTGTTAGCATATCAAGACAACTTATGGCAAAAATACATATTTCTGGCACTAAATCTCATTTCGGTTGAAACGTCTCCTTTGATGCGTAGATCTTTTTTTAACTAATTAATTTTTTTTTCAATTTCTCTCCCCATCCTGCGTTTTCCATAAATCAACTCTCGGGGGTTGGTTAATTTTTTGTACAATCCCATTCAACTTGGAAAATAGTCTTTCCTATACTGCAACAGGTTTAATTTATTCGGGTATTCACAGACTGCATTTTACAAACAAACAGATTAAACAAATATAATGAAAAAATATATATTTATTCATAATGCCGATAACTGTTTTATTATTCATTGTTAATTGTGTCTTTTTTACTGTATAGATGTATAAATGTCTAAATGCTTTCGCTGTTTCAAGTTTTTTATAGGAAACAAAAGCCAAGTTGTTATCGTAGGGTCGTTCTGTATCAGTATGACAGAGACCAGATAATAAATAAATATTTTATACTGCAGGCGGGGGACGTCGACGAGTAACGGCGCTGGGTTGTATACAAGTTGGTGCCTAGTGAAAGGTAAAAGATGGCAAATGAGGATTCAATTTAATCCGTTTTAATTTGTGCAATTTGTTATTTTTATGACAAGTGACATTGAAAGCGATTAATTTCTTAGTAAAAGTAGGTACAAAGAAGAGTTGTTACATGACAATCTAATTTACACATTTTTGAACTCAACGGGAGTAGATTTGAACGCAGTCAAGAGACGAGTTGGTCAATATTAACACAAATTAAATTAATTTGATTCGTATTCTCCTAGTAATCAATTCACTAAGATATTTGATATTTATTCAATTCATTTTTGTTCTGGATACTAGCGAGTTGGCGCTTCCACTTCAAAATCAAATGTGTAAATTGATTTAGTACGTTCTCCCCGGCTTAGAGTGGTGAAACCTGTCCAATAGACTTGTTTTTGTTCGATTCATAATCAATTTTGCTGTCACATCTTCATCTATAACAACCTGTTATCGTCATTTGTTCGTATTCGAATGAAGTGGAAAGAGAATGCAACAAAGCTTGTTCCAGAAGTCACAATTTCCCCCTACTCGCCGTCTCCTCATGTATAAAGTGTCAACAAATTCCAATTTGCGATACTATACTTACCATAAACATCGTCATCATTCGACGATGCAATCGGGTCCATCGTGTCGTCATTATTTCACTCAATTCAAATTGAGGGCTCGTCGAATAGAAATTGTATGTGTCGACTTGAAGACCGTCCTCCGCCATTATTTAAGCTGCCTTCATGAAGTACAAATAACAAAAAGAAAAAAAACCCAGGAAATTTCTTAGAATAAAAAGAAAATTCCTCTCCTACAAATTGAAAAATAAAATTGAAAAAAAAAAACTGAAAAAATTTTTTCGGGCTTGTCGGATTTTTGGCTTAAGTTTTTTCGGTACCTTACCCCTTTCACCACATGCAAACACAATAGAAACCGAAGTTACGTCGCATTTTTACACATTACCAGTAGCTCTTAAGCCGAAAATAGTTGTAATTTTTATAATACGTTAAATACTGACTAGTTGGTTGATAATCAATAGAACTGTTTTTCCCATGTTTTCTCATCTGTTACAGCCGCTGTTTTTTATTTCGTATAGAACTCACAACGCTCATCGTTTTATTTTGTTTTACTTTTATATTAAACGGAAGCCGCCATTTAAAGTCGTACAATCATACCGGTCCCTAACTTGACCCGCCATCAGACCATAGTTTTGACAAGTTCAGAAAAAGTAAAAGTAATCAATATTTACGAGGCCTGTGTGACGAAAATTAACTGAAGACTGTCCAATTCTTCTTGTTTTTCAAAATTTAAAAAAAAAAATCTATAGAAAACATAAGTAAAAATATAAAACCAATTTTCGACATCTAATTGCTCTACGTTTTGTGTAATTGGACAATAATGTTACTCACTTAGCCGTTTTTTAGGTGTTCAATTTTTTCGGCGCACTCATTTGAAAGAAAAAAAAATTTTTTTTTTTGTAAAAAGGAAACGGTTTTCAAAAGATGTTCAGAAGGAATGCGGCGCAAGTACACGTGTAAATTAAGTGCCAAATTAATATTTGTGTCATTCGATTCTTAAAAAAAAAATATTATATCAAAAACCATACTACATGTTTACTGTGCTATACTATGGTCTAGTTGGAAAAATATTGTATGTTGCTTTAAAATTGTATAAGTTGAAACGGTATAAATGGTATATGTTGCACTAATGTATAAGATTTATTTATGTCTATAATTTATAGAATAAAATTTATATCTGATTGTTCTTAAGTTAACCGAAAGTTTCGCTTGAGCGGTGAGCTTTCTTCCTCCGTATATCAAACTGTCGTAAAATTAAGAAGTGGATTAGTTTATAAGATTTTAAAAAATCTTTGGTTATCTGACTGTTATTATGGAAAATGTCAATGTTTGTGTGTTTGAAGGCTGCACGGTTGTAAGGCATTAACGAAATTGATGTAACTTACATATTTGCAGATTAAAGATTGTTTGGTTGATGTAATTACTATACGTTGGTTTTTCCTTTTCTCCTGAAATACAAAACTGAAGGTGGTTGTAAATACGTACTAGTGGATTTTTTTAAATGCATTTGAAGAGTCGCGGGGAAGAACGATCATAGTCAGTTATTTTAATTTTTGGGAATGTCAAATTTAAAGTTTAGTTACTCATAAAATGTCGCTGGGATGAGGTATTGAGCTAGAAAAAAAAAACATTTTACTCTTCAACAAACTGTATTTGAGGTTAAAAAAAGGATTATCTAAACACTATGTTACTTCAATAAGAAAACAAATTGAAACGTTGAGAGGCCATTGACTATGACCGGTATTTCCCGTCATGGCTCCTCTTCTTCGTCGATCATTCCCATCAGGGCTGCTCCTGTTCAGCGTCAGTGACTCAATGTTCGGTATCATCTTCTTCCGCGGGTTGATCGTCAATGTATTCAACTTCGTCTTCTCCCGTGTCGTTCTCTTCAATGGCGAGTGCTTCGTAGAAATGTCGAGCTTCTGGGTTTAGTAAAAATTGCTTCAGGTGCAGTAAATCATCAAGTTTTGCTTTTTTTATTGGTAGGGGGCCGCTGTAAGCTGGGTCAAGAGTGGCATCTTTGTTCCTTTTTCTTCTCAGCTGCGTTGTAGTAAGTGTAATAATAGTACCTACCTACTGTTGAACTGAGGTAAATCGATTTATGGCATAAGAATCGAGGCTCGTTGCTGTCAATCATCATGACTCGAATCGGTCTTGTTGCAACTGGACATTTCGTGGGATATGGACATGCTAGGAATTTGGTCCAGGTTTTAAACTCAACATTCTTGCCACAGTTAATAACCGTAAAAGGTGAGGGTTTCCTTTGGCTCTCTTCGAAAACTTTCCTCCAGTCATCTGGTAACTCAGTGTACGATTTTGCATTAATTTTCCCCATATCTCTGTCACACTCCATGTAAGAGTGACCTCTAATTGGGAATATAACTTATACTGAGTCAAAGCGTTTTTTTGTGCAGACCATGTAATGGAAAAACCTTATGGTTGTATAATTTTTGAGTCACAGAAGATAACAAGTTCTTCTTTTGTTTTTTAGTGTTAGCAATGATCTCAGTATCATCCTCACTACTGTCACTAAAATCATCCATTTTCAAGATAAATTACCACTTTATCGTATGAGAATAACCAACTGCTCGAAACAAAACATTGAACTAAACTCATAGGAGCAGGGAGGCAGGTACGGAGAGGACTTTATCAAAAACATGGGACATACATCGTCTACAATTGATCATGCTACTCCCCATTAGAAGTAGAATTGTGCTTTGGGGAGGAGTTACATGCTCAACACTTCTTACACAACAACAAAAAATCCTTCTGTGACTAATAAAATAGAAATTCTCATTAATATAAGATATAAAAATAATCATACAAAATTTACAACCCGTATAATAAAATGAAAAGGAAAAGAAACACTCGGACTATAAAAATAAAACCCAATAAATAATCCATCAAGTGCCAGTGTAATGGGTTTTTATTTCAATTTCAATTACGAAAGCGAGCAACACTTTAGAATGATCTCAGGTAGCGCATTGAACAATATTGCGCCCCAACAATCAAACGCCATTTGGCCTCGTAGTGTCTTCCTGAAGGGCACAGCTATAAAGCACCGATTTTGAGCTCTAGCTCTAGAGCTCTACCCTTCCAAGGAATGACCGCTCTTTGTTCTGAACCATTTTAAATGACTCTATGAGGTCGGGCAATGGCAACTCTCATTCGTTTGAACGTTTCGACAGTCGGATATCTCATTTTTTTTTTTTTTTTCTTAAGAAGGACTTTAATAAGCAGCTTCTGAGCGACAAAGAGCGAATCCAAAAGACCAAAGAGTACATCAGTTGTGATTGGACCAGCGCCAAATAAAACATCCTTCTTGTTCAGCAAGAATTGCAAGCATTGTTTTTGCTTCCAAAGGCAGGAAATCCCGGACCTCTCTACTAAGTGCAAGCATAGACTTCCTCAATAGAGTCACAATTTTGTCATCGCGATTGGAGTAATACACCTGTAGGTTCTATTACCGAAGTAGCTTTTCTCCCTAATTGTTTTTTTTTATTGTTTATCTTTATTGTACTTATATTTTATACAACAGCCGTATGAAACAAAGAAATACTACCAATTGTTTTGGGTACTTTCTCATGTTCTTATTATAGGACCAGTATGAGTTCGCGGCCCCGAAAGTGTCGAGAAGATGACATTTGGGTGAGTTCGCTGGTGGTTGGTTGTGGCAACACCAGTCATGTAAGAATCCATGTTATTTGCGTGTTCCAGCACCTCTTGGTTATCGCATTCGACATTTTAGAGTTTTTTGAGAGCTCCTAGGAGGGCTTATCATGACGATGAAATGAGGAAGTGTTTCCAATATAAAATTAAACTTTTGTTTAGGAATTTTAACCAGTTTTCTTAAATTTGAATAGAAAAAGTTAAGGGAGGAAACCCCACCTGTTAGGGTTAGTGAAACCATTCACAATATAAATAAAACATTGGAGTGAGTTACATAACCAGAGGGGGAGTCTCAGTTTCACTGTTACTCGATTCGTTTCGTACGGGAGAACAGTTCTGTTCTGTCTTTCTACCCCGCTGGTACTGAATTCTAGAGTGGAGTGTCTCTTCATGCTTTCACCTACACGTTTTTCCATGAGTTCATATTGAAACGCCTCCAATCGACGATGAGCAACACCGATTTACTTGCCGACCCTTTGACGGACAGATCGGAATCATCAGGACTCATCAGTCTGCCGACGTGTCACTTCCAGAATGATGATATAGTTCAGAATATGGTGAGTTGTATGATTTTGGTTTGGACATTAAAAAAATCGTACGGATGAGTTAAATTGATTTGTCTTGTGGAAACATTATGCACGTAAAGTATAACAACGGCATTTTTCTCTTTCCTTTTTTTTAAATAATGAATTCACCAAAATTAACATTTTTTATTGGAAAATGAATATTGAAATTGAAATCTCGCAAAATACGTAGGATCCGTAGTATAATGTGTTGAAAATTTTACAAATAATGTGAGTGTTAAAAAAGGTCGTATACAAAGTTCATTTGGTTTTATTTTCTTATTCATGTTCTAGAATGAGAATAACAATTGAATTAATGAGCCAGTTAGGTATGGACGAATATCTGCTGCTCAGGAGAGAGATCAACACAGATTTTTCTGTTTTTATTTTTTATGAACAGTTTTTGGAAATAATTCCCAGCATTAAACAGCATCGACGGAGGGAGTGCGAGTACGATATACAAGGTTTTGTTTAACCGCAGAAAATTTCTGAGCCTCCAGTATTGATTCTGAATAATAAATTATCATTACTTTATTTCTCTTACGAGCGAGATTTACCTAACAGTAATAACGATTTTGCAGCGTTTGTTCCCTATGTATTCCCACCAGTCTGAGCATAAACTAAAATCATAATTCGTCATATATATCCTTTTAATGGGAACGAGTGAGTTCAATCGCCGGATCCTGGCCGTTGTAGCTTGTACCTGAAAATAACACTGAGGTCTCGCAATAAGAACCTGAAACCCAATATCAAACCCACCTACGATCAGAACGTCCCAAAGACGTTGCTTGCTCGGTAGGAAATCGATATGACCAATCCTCCTAGTAGAACGGATCAAATGTCGAGTTCATTTGACACTCAAGCCTCGTTCGTTAAATCAAAATCGGCGTCTGTTATGTGAAACACTAAAAAAAAAAAATGGAACTGGTGCAAGAATTTATATGGTTGGTACCTGAGTTCTTTGGTTCACAGTCATATTGTTAATTACCCCTTTTGGTTGGTTATTCCTCGGACCAGGCGCATGGAGACCCATTTCTTCAACATGGCGAAAATGGGGTAAACAGTGGGTGTGGCGGGTCCTGTACCAATTCCAAACGATTCAGGGTCCAAAATTTAGCGGAAAATGATACCCCACACGTATAGGTTCCAGAAATCTCGAAAACACACATTCGAAATGGGTAGATATGCTCTCACCTTGACCCATAACTTCATCCAGTGGGTGCCAATCGTTCTGGGACCCATTTCATTGGATTATGGGTCAAAATGGGTATTTATCTACCCATTTTGAATATGTATTCTAGATGTATGGTACCTAGGAGTGTGGGGTATCATTTTTCAGCTCTAGTTTGTCCTCGAAACTTTTGGTTACCTCCTACAAGTATTTTTTTGTCCTGTACCTGTATAAGTTTTCGATAAATTGATCGCTGTCTTCTATCAAATATGTAGGTAGTAGCAACTCATGTGCTCGTATTCCCGATAAATTTACTATAACTTTGGATTCCCAGGAAGGTTTATTCAACGATGAAAACGGAAAAACAAGCGGCCTTGCGCTCACGTGGAAGGACTTGTCCGTATCAATTATTTGTAGGAATGAAAAGTTATTCGGAATGGTGAAAAGGCCTTACATGAAGAAAATAGTCGAGAACGGTGAGAAGTTAATGCCAGCTTATCGATTTTAAATAATCACTATGTAATTGTCCAGCTAGGAACCGTCTGATTCCAACTTTTATTTCGACAGTTTCTGGAGCAGTGTTACCTGGGAACCTCGTGGCTCTAATGGGACCCAGGTGAGATCGTTGGAATGTAGGTACTAAAAGTGGATAGAAATCATTTCTTTGGGTGATTCAGTATTTCAGTCCTTTTAATCCTTCAGATCATTTAATTTCAATCGTTATTTCAAATTGCGTGGCATTTTCAGTGGTGCAGGGAAAAGTACGATTCTAGCAGCATTAGCTAGAAGGTCTCACGGTACGTATTATGTCGATTATTAATTTACTTTAGATTTACCTCCGATTCGGAGCACCTATTTTGATCTTCATGAGTTCCGAGAATCCCATCAACCCCCCTTCTTGTGCTTACAACCATTGCATTCATTTTGGCAGGAGGCACCTTGATCGATGGCGATATTAGACTCAATGGCAGAATCGTGGACGACTCTATCAGGACACTAACAGGATATATGTACCAAGAAGATTTCTTCGTAACTGTTCTCACTGTGAAAGAACATTTGCGGTACATGGTAATGATAAAAACACTACTGTTTTTTGGGGGGTGTCCCACGAGTTGCCCCCCCCCCCCCCCCCGCCCTTCCCTCCCAAAATCTTCCGAATTGGAGTAACAACAGAAAAATTTTGTTTGAATCTTTATATTTTTTGCGAGGATCTCAAATATGATATTTGCGCACCCCGCGCAACTGCGCAATCAGGCACAAGTGACGCCAACTCTCTTACTTTAAATGGGAACCCCAATTTTTTATTGCAGTTTCGGATTCTACCCGAAATTTAAAGAAAATTTGATACCTCAACCAATTTTTACAATTGCGCGCAACTGGTTCAGCGAGCACGCAATGTTGCGCAACCCCAAAACTGAAATAGTGGATGATAGTGAACTCTAAAGTTACTAATAACAACTAACTACCTACTAAAGGACTCATTATGTCGATCCGAGCAAACCTAAACGCAAACAAACTCGCTAAAGAAGATGATTTTTTTTACTCGAAATAAACAAATTTTGGTCATTATTCGAGCCGAATCAAGGAACGACGAACAGCATCACGAGGCGGGTACAGGGAAAAGCCATTAGGGTCTCATTTTTCCACGATGACGCCATCTCGTAGACTTCCTGGAGTACTCATTGCGGAGGAGGAGGGGGGAGGGGTAATTTCTAGCTAAATTCATATGGTACCTGTAAGACGCCAAACTGGAATACGAAACTCGTTGATCTCGTAGACCAGACCACCAGCTGATTAAATGAGCAACTGATTAACTAGGTGAACAATGCAAGGGGGTGTTTTCCAAGCATGCTAAATGGAGAGGTTTTTGACAACCTCACACTAACGTAATGAATCAATCCGGTGACAGGAATTTCTTCATTTTTGTAGGCCAGACTAAAAATGGACCGCAGGATGAGCAGTAGCAAACGGGAGCAGCGTATCACTGCTCTGCTTGAAGCTTGTAGCATGACGCACCTGGCGGATAGCAGGATCGGTGGGTTGGCTGCTGACGGTGAAAAAGTGAGTATTCATGCTGATATATTCAATATAAGTGGGAGTTCGCTCTTGTCTAACATGGTGCAGTGGGCGAGTGCATTCGACTTCATTGTCAAGCCAACTACTACTACGGTAGTTTGCTGCCGAAGTCAGGCCAAGAAAGTAGGAGGGAGCCTTCTTCTTGCGTGGTCATGCTTGAAAAGAGGGCGGTCAGGGGGCAGAGAGCCAAAGTTCTTGCCCAGTGATCACGTACAATTGGGAACTGACTGCAGTTTTCCATTAATGGGTAGAGAGTGCTTCTTTAGAATTAAAAAAGGCTAAACGCTAGCGTCAGTAAGGAGATGACTGAAGGTATAAAATGAGGGTATAATAATGAATGAATGAATGAACGAATGAGGTAACAGACCAATATTTAGAACATTGGAAGGCGTCAGTAGGAGCAGCGAATCGGGTATTGTTGTGGATTAGCATACCAGGGCCATTTCCCTTGGCGGACGTAATCTATTGGTCACATTACCTGAACAAGAAAAATCTCCTTTTTTCATCTAATGTATTTCAATGAATGAGAATTGAGGTATTAATGTTTGTTGGCGAGTAATTTTACTATGCCGTCAGCAGTACAGACCGATAAACCCGCCTCGTGCTGAGATTGTTAAAGAAGCCTCATAAACAGTTAGTTGATGGTGGTCTGAAATTCATTATTAACAAACTGTGAAGAAAAAAAAACCACATAATGGTTCTCAATATAATTCGTTTTCAGGGCATCCTCTCTGGAGGTGAAAAGAAGCGACTATCCTTCGCCACAGCGTGTTTGACGTGTCCTCAACTTCTGTTTGTCGACGAACCGACGACTGGTTTGGATTCATTCACCGCCAGTCAACTTGTGTCGATAATGAGATCCATGGTTCTGTCGACGGGGGCTTCGATGATCGCCACAATACACCAACCAAGCCCCGAAGTTCTTGCTATGTTTTCGAGTATTATTTTAGTCGCTGATGGACGAGTCGTATTTTCTGGGACCAAAGACGATGGAGTGCAATTCTTCAAAAAGTGAGTTTTCTCGTTGTTTGAGGCAGTTTTGGGGGTGAATTTTCAGGAGACTTGCACGTCCGTCCAAACCGCTGAATGCGAATGGATATCGCTTAGGATTAACCAAAACGATTTGCTTACCCCAATGTAGGTATTCAGGGTGTCCCACGAGTCCCCCCCCCTCCCCCTTAAAATCTTCCAAATAATTTTTTTTTTTTTTTTTTTTTTTTAATTGTAGATTTGGATTTTACTCAAAATGTAATGAAAGTGTGATCCCTGAACTCATTTTTTTTATTGCGCGCAACCGGTTCAGCGAGCATGCAAAGTTGTGCAACCCCAAAATCGTCAAATAGTGAATGATGGTCAACTCGCGGAATAATGACCAAAACTTGTTTATTTTGCACCCGTTTTGTTGGTTATTCCTTGAATAATCATATTTACCTTAAACCCGATCGGACCAAATTTAGAAGAGGAGGTAGGGGTCAAAATGTATTTAGAAAAATGGATTTTCGATTTGGGTCAAAATGGGTACATTTCGAATGTACATCTACCCATTTCTAATGTGTGTCTTCGAGATTTCTGGTACATAGGCGTGTGGGGTATCATATCAGTCATTATTCTGATGGGATTTTATCATTATTATAATTTTTCCAAAATGTTTCAAAATTTCCTATTTTCTACACTTTAAATATAATCTATCTGTTGAGTGTTGCTATTTGAGGCGGCGTTCTCTTAAAAATTGAAGCAACTTTTTAGATGCGGACTTGAAATGAGTAATTCAATCACGGAAGCGGAGTTTCTATTGGAGTGCGTAGCTCCTGCACGTTATCACGACCAAGAGCAACCAGGTCCGTCGTCCCACAAAAAAATGTCCGTGCGGCGATTGGCAGCGTCCTACGAAGCGTCGGATTTCCACTTGAAAACCGAAGAAGCTCTTCAAATTATCAGAGACGTAAGTATCTATTCAACCTTTCTACACTCTTTCAAGTGGCATGCCAAATAGGTATTACAAAATCTGCAAATTCTTACACACGGGTTGGTTATTCCTCGAACCAGGCGCATTGAGACTAATTTGAACCTCGGACCAGGGGCATGGAGATTCATTTCTTCAACATGGGGAAAACAGTGGGTGTGGCGGGTCCCGGACCCATTCCAACGATTCAGGGTCCAAAATTTAGTAGAAAATGATACCTCACATGCCGGGTACAGTAGACCCATGGAGGTCGTGGCGCCCAGAGGCAATACTGCCCTCTGCCCTCAACATGAAGGGAAAAAAATAATACTCCACGTGCCTAGATCGCCGAAAATCTCGAAAATCAGTTCTTCAAAAAAACAATTTTGACCCCTCTTCACCACCCCCCTTATTTGGTCCGATCGGGCTGAAATGTTTTGGGGACCAAAAACGGCGTGAACGGCGGACGGACATTTGCTTATTTTGATCTAGACACCTTGAAACGCCATATTATGTTGATTATTCAAGGAATAACCAAACAAAATTCACTAGTTAAGGATAGGAAAATGGGTTATGTATGCAAAGGAAACTTTGAAGTAAACAATTTTTGAAAATTTTAATCTAACATAAAGAAATAGTTAATGACTGACTATTGGAAAAATGAATCATTAGAACGTATCTAATATATGGTAGGTAGTTGCAACACGAAATATAGGTAGTGCATTAGTTTTTCAAAATATAAATTTAGATTTCAACTTCAACATTTGAAGTCACCCATTCGTTAGCCATATTTATTCGGGCCCGGTTATCATTATTTTTATAAATAAAACTCAAAGGTGGCGGAGCACATGAAGCGGTTTTCCAAACCTACTCTCATTTCTCTTTTGCCCGATGACGTGTAGTGCGGGTTTCACGGCCTCTATAGCCACCAATATCGTTCTAATTACAAAATATCGGAAACTTGTCCGCCTATGTGAGCGATCAAATATCTTCACTAGTGGCATAATACACCCTTCAACATCTATCATATTCATTTCATTGTTTTGTTTTAGGACGAGATCAAGTTGCCTAAATTCTACGGGTTGTGAGTAATCTACGACGTATTATTTTCCCTCTTTAATCAGATTATCAGCCAAATTTAAGAAAATACTAAGATTTTCGTACTTCCTCGTTGTTGCGATCGCCTCTAAACAGGGTGGCCCGCAGGTTCCCTCTCCCTAACTCTGCATTTTTTTGACTTTAGCTAATTATGATGGAAGCTAATGGTCGTTCATAAATCTAAATTTTGTTTTGCAAGGAACTCAAAATGATAAGATTGCTAAAGGCCTTTATTTAAGCGACCTAGTGAAAACTATTGATTAAATACCGCTAAAAAAATAAATAAATAAATAAACTGAATAACCGGATATCATCGAATGCATTTTTCTAATTAGAAAAAGAAGGCACCTTGTCTAGATGATTACACTTTGTCTTAATATTGTTAAATCTTCTTTTAAATTTTCAAAACGAATACTTTTAAGGGAGAAAAGGGAACTCGTGTGATAGGAATATGGCACTTATTCAACAAGACATTGAGTTATATTGATGCAAAAATTTTTTGAGATCATGTTAGGTAGGACCTCGCATGGTGTTCTGGATTAGGAAGGCAGTCCTCTCCATTTCAGCAAAGGTCAGTTTTGGATAACTCAACTCTTCTGGCTCACCGTTCGAGGATTTGTGGAGATGAGGAGAAATCCTAACGTGCAATGGATTCGCCTTGGACAGAAAATGGTGAGTCTTCGGTTTTTGGGTGAGTATTCTCACTGTTGTGGTTGGAACATTAAACGTTCACTTAAAAAAAAATTGTTTCCTAGTAAACCCTCGTTATACAAACTATGGTCGGGCGAATATCGATTCTAGATACTATAATACTTTTTTTTTTTTTAGATGATTGCTCTGAGCACGGGATTGTGCTATTTTGGCGCTCTGCACCTGGACCAGAAGGGCATACAGGGGGTGCAAGGAGTGCTATTTCTCTTGGTTACTGAGAATGTGTTCTCTCCCATGTACGCTGTGATGGCTGTCTTTCCCAAGGAATATCCTCTCTTTGTCCGAGAGTACAGAAACGGAGCCTATAAGCCTTCTGCCTATTTTTTGTCGAAAATATTTTGTTTGGTAAGTAAGTGCGTCTCTTGTTTCATGTTGGAGGGATATAATAAAGTATAATAAAAAGCACAATAGAAAGTCAACATTATCCATATAACGCTCAAAAGTGGGTAATAATATAATATAATATAATGTAAATTAGAAGTAGGAAGTGGGTTTTGGAGAAATTTGGGTTGGGATGCTTTGCAGAGCTTCTGACTCAAGGATTTCCTTTTAACGAGGACTCCGCGGATACCTACTTGATCAGCAAATGTTGGATAACCTGAACACCACTCGCAACCTCCACATACACATATACCCACTGTACCTACTGACTAAAATAAATTGTAGTTGTAGCCAGTTTGACCACTACTGCCAATAACATGGCCAGACATCACAGGAAATTAGAATCAGAAATTTCTTTGAGCTTCACTACAACATCCTTGGATTTTGTCTCCCATTTGATGGTTTTGATGGTGCATTTGACTAATTGAACTTGCTTATCTTGGAAATCATGAACGATCTGTTTGAATCAACCCTTTCAGGGGCCGGGGGCCGTTTTGGAGGCGTTTATGTTCACTTCCCTTTTGTATGTATTGGCTGGTTTGCGGCTCGAGTGGTTCCCTTATGCGGTCACCGCTGGTTGCACGATACTTTGCATCAATGTTGCAACAGCAATCGGTGAGCGACTATGTCTCAGCTCGGGACAATTGAAGTACTGTACACTACTGCGGCAGTCAGTTTCACTAGTGCGTCCTTTTTCTTTTACAGGAACGTTATTTTCCAACGCATTCAGTACTCTCCCTATTGCGATGACGTTCTTACTTCCACTGGAATACATATCAATGATTACTTCAGGAATCTTCTTGAAACTAAGGTTAGTGATCAAATACGAACAAAACCAAACTCTTATTGAGGGAGGAAACATGAAATCATCTCCCTGCGTTCCCTTCGGATTTTTGTTGTGTCCTAAATACACCTATCTTGTACGTTTTATCGACAAATATTTCATTATATAACCTACATTACGGTTTGTAGTTCACTCCCATGGATTACTTCTTGGCTGCAATACACTTCGTGGTTCATGTACACATACGAATCGATGTCTGTGGTGCAATGGGAAGGTGTCTATAATATCAGTAAGTTCAAAACGCTATCATGTTTCTCATCTCTGTTTTGATCATGCGATTCATTGCTTGGTATTTGATTTTTGCTGAAACTTGTTGAATTTATGCTAAAGCTCACATTCCTTAAATAGAAGATTTTCGTGTGGATTGTTCTCTCTGAAATGAAATGAAAAGTCGGTTGAGATGAAAAAGAAGAAGATGAAATGCCTGTCTACTCTATTTAAGCAATATTTGTATCAACAATGGGCATTTCGAAGTAGGTTCTCGAAGTTTTATCAACTTAGCGGCTATATTTTTTCCACTAAATTTTGAATGCCGGTTCTATTGAAACAAGTCATGGACCAACTGAAGGAAGAAAGGTATTTTCAAGGAACGTACTTAAGATACCTGAAGATATTGAAGTGACTAGGTTTTTCACACGAGCTGAATCCATCTGGAGATGTAAACCAAGAGAGAATACGCAGTGTTCTTTCCGTAATAATTTGTGACAATTCTGTCAACATGTCACCTACGAGGCAAGTATTGAGTGAGATAAGAAAGAAGAGTTAAGTAGTGTTGTTATGCGCTTTACAAAATCCACAGTTTCAGAGCCGTGTACTGAACTTTGTTCTCCATCTTACCATCCAACTGCGATAGGACTGAGGATGTTGTTGTCCTTGCATAACTACCAAAAATACGTTCAACGCTATTCCACCCGCTTTGAATAGGCCTCAAAGAATTCCTAGAAGTCACTCAACAAGCTTCACGTTATCACATCTTCTTCCTACATTTTTCCCTATTTCTCTGATACTCTTGGGACCTACCTGTCGTTCTATTTCCAATTTTTAGCCTGCCCAGCCGACGAGGACTTACGCTCTTCTTGTTTGACAAACGGGAAAGATGTACTGGAGCATTACAACTTCTCCGAAACTCATCTCATCCGCAACGTCGTGACACTCGTGGCGTTTTATATCATATTCCAATTTTTGGGGTATTACTGTTTTCTGAAAAAAATAAATAGATATTTATGAAATTGAATATGAACTATCCTCTATCGGAGCCGTCCTTACAAGGTGTCAACGTAACTACACCCCCGATAATAGTGTGAACGAATCGGCTTGGTAGAAAGAAGAAGGGGAAATGGTCCTTCGAACCTGACTTTCACAAAACCTTTTTTTTTTAACACTAAAAAATGAGCTGATTGGGGCTCATCTCGTCCCCACTATGGCTTGATGATCCTGACCGTGGGAGGTACAATCGTTTTGCTGACACTCGCAAATCGCTGGTACACGAATACAAATATGCCGTTCTCACTGCCTTATCCTGCGCCAGCTTACCAGGCCTATAGGATCTCAACAGCTAACTTGCCTGGCTTGGGAATCGTGATTACCTCTACAATTTCCCATATCTGTGGTACGTAGCTAAGCATAATAGCACCATTGATAAGTTTTGTAATCTTGAAAACAGCAATTTGGGTTAGGATTTGACCAGTAATCAAGTCGTATCATGGCGCTTTTGGCTGGCTAATCCTTGAACAATCATCATGTTTTCATGAAAAAATGTAATCTCAAAAAGATAAAAATAAGAAAATGTCCAAAAACGCCGACTTTGGTAGTAGACAATTTTCTAAAAATCTGAAATTTGAGTCAGGGAACCGTCCTGGGTCTAGTTGGTCCTCAAAACTTTTCAGCCCGATCGGACCAAATTGAAATTGGGGAGGGTGGGGGGTACGGATTCCTTGGCGATCTAGGCGTGTGGACTCTGAATCCAACGTGACGAGTCCCAGAACGACTGGCGCCCACCGGAAAAGGTTATGCGTCAAAATGTGTATCCGTCAAAATCTGGACCAATGAGAAGGATCTGTAAGTTTATACTCGTATTTTCAAAATACGATTGCACTGTTTAACGCGGCCCAACAAAAAAATAATTAAGCAGACCTACTGGGTCCGGCAGTCAAACCTGACGGTTTTTGATATTGGATAAATTAAAAAGCTGTTGAGATATATTTATATATTTTTTTTTATTGTAAAGAGGAGAATTGGAAATTACATTTAGTATTAAAAAAAATTGAAAAATAGCTTAGGGCGCAAAGAGCTTGGGCGTGACGAATGGCAGAGCGACGAGGGCTCCGTTCAAAAGCATGTCGAACAGCCTCAACGTTAGCAGGAGTTCTTACCGTTCGAGGTGATCCTCCTCTCCTTCTTGTGGTTCCAAACGCAGTGTTCTGAAAGTTCCGAACCCACAGAAGAATTGTGTTTCGTGACGGGATCGCACCATGAGGGGGAATGTTAAACCGTATACGGAAACTCCTTTGCGTTAGAATCACAGAATCATTATTTCTAAAAAACGTCTCGACTACAAACGCACGATGTTCAGCGGTCCAACGCTCCATTGTTACTGAACTAATGAACTTCCACTCAAGGTGAACAAGATGGCGCCCATCCCCACCCGCCCAGTCACCCCCACCACCACCTATCCCCACTTAAAAACCGTCAGGTTTGACTGCCGGACCCAGTAGAACCCAGATTGAGTCTATAAGCTAAATTTCAGAAGCTTTTGGAAGGTAATATTGGCACCGGATGTTCATTTTGGACATCTACACAATAAAACTATAGGTGATCCTTTTTGAGAATGTTACCATCACCCCTCCTCAATCTATAATGATCGTTCCCATCTCAATTAATTCTGCGTTCGAGGAAACTCAACGGAAACCGACAATAGGAATACAGGTAATTTAGGTAATAAAGAGAAGACAGTCGATAAAATTATTAATTCCCAACAATAGGAACTGACACCATTCAATGAACCATTAGGTATCTACTACCTGCATTCTGATTCAGCCTGCATTGGTCGGCGTTGATTTCTTTTAGATACAATTAAAACATGTCAAAGTGGTGGGGAACTCAAGATTATTGAAGATATCACAACTTTCACGAACACATTATACAACATGACCACTTTAGTAACTCAATTACGTCATTAAAAAGCAGAAATAATATTTCATTGGTTCGATCAGCTCTTTGATACTCAAAGTAGAATAAAAAAAATGAAGAACTAGCATGGGTAGAAAGTCGCAGTTTGTTCCAAAATTAAATACACTTTTGGATTCATATGACTCGGGATTCTCTTTTCAAAAATAATTTTAAAAAGTTAAAAATGGCGAATCCTCGAAGTCCAGATTAGACCGGTTAGTTGTGCATCGTGGCGGGAACGCCTCGTACGTGCACGGCATTGAGAGAGAGTCACATCAGAAGTGGCTGAAATCTTGCAGGTCTGTGATGCACGAACGGCCAATGTTATTTTGAGACGACCGATGAGGACTTTGCAGCTCCCATTGAGCATCCACGCTTCATTCACAATTCGGTGACCTAAAAGAATCAAGTTGGTCATCTTATTTAACTTTTTTCGTAAACTGTCTGCCTTAAGGAGACAAGCTATAACTAAAATTTGCCCAAGTCTGGCGAAAGAAGGCTACATAGAAAACCAAAATGACCGGCGGAGGGCGGTTTCATGTTTTTGTAGAGCCACAATCATGGCAACTATCCATTATTCACAACCACGTAATGATTAATTAATTAAAACGTTTTAACCTATTCCACATTGTTTCATTGAAAAGCGAATCATTGTGGTTTCCAGGACACGTAAATAGGTAATAAAGATACATAGAGCTTTCATTGTTTGAAAAAAAAAAGAATTTTTTTTTCAAAATATCCTTATTCACCCTTCAACAGCGTTATCCAGTGAGCGGCAATAGGTTCGGATCACGTCAAAATCGTTTCGAAAAATGCTGCAAATTCATTCACAGGGATTGGTTATTCCTCGGACCAGGAGCATGAAGACTCATTCTATGCGATTTAGCGTCCAAAATTTAGTGGAAAAATGACGCCTAGGTACGAGAAATCTCGAAAATCCTTTTTCTGAAAGACACATTGATTCGATCGGGCCGAAAAGTTTTGAGGACCAACTAGAGCCCAGATTAGGGTCCCTGACCAAAATGTCAGATTTTCAGAAATTTGCCCACTACCAAAATCGGAGTGGATAACGTGCGGCGGACGAACATTTGCTTATTTTGATCTAGACACCTTGAAGCGCTCAGAAAAACTGTTCGGGCGTAATCGGAGAGATTTACTGTTTTCATGAAAACAAAGGTTGATCATTCAAGGAACAACCAACCAAACCCGTTGTCAAAATACTTGTCTTCACCCACACCCTGCCTTCGTTTTAGGGGATCATTCGGAAGTGTAGAACCTTGGCTAGCCAACCGTTCATTGATTCGAATTGAATAACAACATACGTCCATTTATTCTTTCCTACACTCGACGGATCCCGTATGAGTGTGACCATATTCGAACGTGATCTTCAGCTCTCCTATTTTAGAAATCGGCAAAACGTTTGGGGTCCAGTCAATCGTCATAACAGAAGGAGTCGTTTGGTCGGGCGATGTTTTGCCTGCAATGAGTTCAATGGACGATTAGATTTTGTACTTTCAGTTATGATTCAATAGAGGCGTTGTGTTGGTGGGAAAGTTAATTTACCGATCTTTAAATACGTCTTGAATTCTGCGGGCTTGATGGGAGTCAAGTCCACATTTTTGGGCACTTGGTGAGTTTCATCGGGGAGGAATTCCTCGAATTTCCCGTCAGATTTTATCATGAACGACCGCGATACGTTCAATTGGACCTGCGAATAATTAAAATAATTGTGAGATGATGAATCTGAGTAGTATTGGGGACATTTCATCAATACAGAGGGAGGATGGATCAAACCAACATACTGGTAATGGTTTAATTTTTTTGCGTTCTTCTGAGATGCATATGTGGTGAGTCAGGAGAGATTGACAATTAGGAATAGCCATCGGTCGATAGTACCGAAATATCGGTTTCCTCCTACACATTGATGTTTTTGTATCGATGATGCAAGGCCCGATAATATCGGTTATTGATAGTTAGAGACCAACATTTCTCCCAATATTTTTTAGCACCGATAAATCGGCAGGGTTAGGGAAATGGCTAAGTTGATATCCATTTGAGGATGATATCCATCGCAGACGTGAAGAACCCTCTCAAACACTAGCTCAACATGGCTTCAGCTGCTCCAGATCTGAGCCAAATGGCCATGAAGTACCTCAGCTCAGTGGCAACGTCAATTTTTGCAGTACGGCAGACATTGACTCAAGAGAAGAACAAACTAAAATGCGACATGCTGACAAAGTTATTATCTTTGCAGACTCTACCAAGAATTTGTGCTTTCAAAGTGCAGTAAAAATTAAAATTGATTTGAGAACAGGAATAAAAAAAAAACTAGATTTTTTTTCCAGCTTGGTACCCACTTTATATAGAGAAGTTTTTATGTTTCACTATTAGCTAGGCTTCCTGTACCTAGCATTTCCAATTTAAAATAAAACGTGGTAATCAGAGTTGTTAAGGCCAGTTTGAAGTTTGAGGGCCTAGGAACGCAACAGAGAGAAAGTGGTGTACCTATTCAATTTTTTAACCAATGTTTATCTGAAACTATCAATACTTTTAGTTCGATACAATCGAGGTGCCTACTATCGATGATTAACCTACGATATATATTTACATCAATATTCTACCGCCAGTACTATTGACAATTTACACATCGATATATCATGTATTGATGGCCTACTGACGATGGTGCGATAAAAACGGAGGTATCACACAATAGTCTATTCCCACCAAAAATTAATGATCGATTTAACGAGTGTACTCGTTATTTTTTGGTGGAAATAGACTATCGTTTGGTACTACCGTTTTTTATTGAAATGGGTATCCACAAACTCGTCGCGGAAGATTTTATTTGTGACGAAGGCGCGCATGGGCCAAAACGTACTTGAAGTTGAAATAAAAATGTCCTTCAAAATTGTCGTTTAAAAAGACAAGTTGCCCACTACACAACATGATGAAATTGACAGGGGGGTGTCTTGGGATAACCAGCACATTTGATTGATAATTGTTCAAGATTGTTCGTTATAGATTTTGCTATGCAATACTTACTAATGGGGTGTCGAAAATGAGCTTCGCATGCATTATGTTGGTGACGTGCCACGTATAGTTGTTGAACAATCCCAGGGGAGGAGCGTCGTAGCGGGTGAAGGTGGTTACCAGGTCGGGCAGCCGTTTCCTCTTGTTATTTGCCGTGAATCCCCTCAACCTCTCCAGAAGACATTCAAAAAACGCCTGGGCAACAGATTTTTTTTTTTTTTTTTTCAAGTCGAAGGCTATGTTTCACGTGGAAAAGGAGAGCGAGTGACGCGATCGAGCGAACAAGGCGATTGCGCGAATCGCTTGCTCCGCCATTATGAGCGTCTTACGTGGTGTCGTCTAGTCGCTTATCGCTTTAACCTCAGTTGAATTTGAAATATGCCTCCTGTAACTCCAAAGTTTTCCTTACTCTCCACTTCTACTCCATTAATTGATTATATAGCGAGCAGAAATAAAAGGAAGAGGGAGCCAGTTAACGAAATATATCTTCTACGAGGCAGACTCGAGGAGTTTCATCACCAATCTGCTAAACTCAGTTAAAATGAAGATTAGTTTCTCTCGTACTCGAGGATGGAGGTCGGAAAGTTTGATTACGTACTTGATACCTACTTCCAAAATTGCTTAGCAAATATATTTAAGAGGCTTCGTATCGTCCAACAAAAAAAAACGCTGCAAATTCTTACATACGGGTTGGTTATTCCTCGAACCAGGCGCATGGAGATTAATTTCTTCAACATGAAGAAATGGGGGAAAAAGTGGGTGTGGCGGGTCCCGGGCTCATTCCAATCGATTCAGGGTCCAAAATTTAGTGGAAAATGATACCCCACACGCCTAGGTACCAGAAATCTCGAAAATCCATTTTTCGAAACACAAATTTTGACCCCTACTCTACCCAAATTTGGTCCGATCGGGTTGAAAAGTTTCGAGGACCAACTAGAGCCATGAACGGACAAAAAACAAACTGATTTTAAAATCAAAACTAAGCGACAAACGTAGTCGAATAAGACAAGTCAGTGGGCAATTATCGATAACATTAACAAAAAATGGTGCTGACGAAGCTGATTTTCTAACCCACTATTGCATTAAAAGACAGAATTAGTCCAACGTGAATTGACAGCCATACCCAAAATGATGTTGGTTGGTTATTCCTTGAATACTAAACCTGTTTTCATTCAGAAAGTCAATTTCAAGCTGCCTAGATCAAAATACGCAAATGTCCGTGCACCGTCCACACCAACATTGGCAGAATAAATTTTTTTTGAAATTTGAAATTTTGGTCAGGGACACATTTTTGGCTTTAGTTGGTCCTTGAAACTTTTCAGCCCGATCCGACCAAATTTGGGAGAGATAGGGTCAAAATGTGTATTTCAAACAATGGATTTTCGAGATTTTCGGCTATCTAGGTGTGTGGGGTATTATTTTCGACTAAATTTTGGACGCTGAATCCAATGAAACGGGTCCCGAACCGATTGGAGCCCACCGGGTGAGTTTATGGGTCAAAATTGGTATCAATCCACCCATTTCGAATGTGTGTTTTCGAGATTACCGAGGCGTGTGGGGTATCATTTTTCCATTAAATTTCGGACGTTTAATTGATTGGAATGAGTCTCCATGCTGCCAATCCGATGAATAACAACCCCTGTGAAAGTATTTGCAGTCTTTTATTTACGATTTTAGAGGAATGATCCCTAAATAATCGATTAACCGACTCAACCGCCAAAATTAATCCGCAACAATACGATGCCATGAAACCTGATGAAGAATGCGATGAACGCGTCTGAAGCGACGCAGCGATGTCCCGCAAGACACTCGCTTGAACTTCCATTGTTTGATCGTGCTAACAGATCGCGCTTGTCGTTCGCTCCCTCGCACTCATTTTCCTCGTAAGACACCGCCTAACGGTAGGTATTATCGGAGGAAACCCATTCTCAAAGAGGAATCAATCTCACGTGCGGCGCGTGGAAGACCAGAGGTTCAGGTTTTCCGCTGAAACCGTAATGCATCGTTTGGTTGATTCTTTCGGTAACTGAAGCCAACCAGTCGATGTAAGACGTGCTTGTTTTGGTTTCGTCCACGAACCCTGCAATATACGGGACAATAAAAACCACGTGAAGGCCATTAGGCTATCAAACTGTCGGAAACGACTTCCTCACCGTCAGACAGGCCGAGGTCAGCTCGCATGTCTCTGGTGAAAGGTTTCCTTCTCGTTGGTGAAGTTTTCTTGGTAAGAAGAACTTTATGTTTTTTGACTGTTTTATGAGACTGTTTGGACCGCTTATTATTTTGCACAGCTTTGATCATCAGCTCAAGCGATTGGTCGTTGAGAGAACCGTCGTGTAGCTCTTCGACGTCGTCGACTGAGTCGAGCCCTTCGAATTCCTGGAAAATAAAATCGTGTTTAGCTGGTTGACGTTGGTGTAATGAACAACGATGCAAATGGTTCATTATTTCGAGGGAGATATTGCTCGTGGAGGGCAGTTGTAGATCGCAGGTTTACTTATTGGGCATATGGCCAGGCGCAGGTGTATGTAATCAAGATGCGCGCTGAGGAATGCTTGCGGGAGGAGCAAGATTACGTCGGGCATAGTTCTTGAACAGGCAGACGAACATGCAAGAGCGGCAACGTCTAGGCCAGTTGAATCAGACACGGTAAGTGAGCATTCTGCGTGAACTGTCTTAGTGGGCAGTAAATGAGTATTTGTGTTACTGGCATAGTCTTGTGTAGAATGATAGCTGGACCACCTCGACCCCGACGCCAACCATCGAAAAGTGTGGTAGCAAATGCGGCTGTTAGTGGTGACGGAGGAGCATAGATGCTTCCAGATGCACCTGCCGATTGGTAACATCGGAGCAGGATGAGCTTGGAGGAATCAACTTAACATCTCTTTTTGAGTGCGTGCCTTTAAAAGGAAAGCACCTTTGGGACTTATCTTGGGAGGTTGAACTGGGGTTAGACGGACTAATGGAAGAGATCCTGAGTACTTGAATCATTAGGCGAGTCACAGACTGCTGAGCTATAGTTTGCCCTTTATAATATTTCCTTACTTAAATGCATTCTTTTGGAGGATGAGAAAACTAAAGAGTATTGGAGGTAATTTAACTTTGTTGTGGAGGCAGCAGGAGGATTACAATAATTGTTGGGGAAAGGGCTACCAATGAACAGGGGAAAAAGAAGGACATCTGTGTTACAATTAGTTATTTTCTCATCCAGAAGAGTGCAGTCAATAGTCAAGTAGGCAATATTCTAAGAAGACGAACAGCCACCAGGACTCTGACCTCAATACAAGGACGCCCTGGAGTCTTTGATAGCCAATCTGCAACCTGCGCCACACGGACAGGAAGCCAACCATCATTAGGATTCTCCTCGACAGCCAACCCTCCTCTTGGAGGCTCAAGACATCACATAAGAAGTTCCTTTGCAGCCCATGAAGGCAACCACAAATCAATAAATTTAGGTACTTACTTGAACGATGTCGGTCAACAGTAAATCCTTATTGAAAACTTCAACTTCTTGAACGGATTCGCTGCTTAGAATGGCCACCAAAGGCTCCTCGACGTCCAATTCATCAATTCCTACGCGGGAAAATGATATGATAAGATGAGTTTGGTCTCCGCTCGTCGCAAACAGCATTTTATATCTCAAACCGTACCATCCTGCGAAGTCACTAGCGTAGGTGTTGAATTTGACTCGTTGATGATGAACTGGGCAAATTCAGCAGAAGTCTTGGAATCACTCGCAAATGAGGCAATGCATGCGAAGTAATGGAGGCATTGGCTGCTCTTTTTCTCCGACTTCTGGAACGAAATATTGTTGGATTGGATTTTTCGACATTGATTACCTTAAAAAAATACAGTAAGCTTAAATAAAATTGAACAGACACCTTATTTGAAGACTGAGAAGTAGTCGAGCATGTGCAAATCCCATGATTGACAACGAAGGAAACGTGAAGAAACCCGAGAGGATCCTTCGTCGTCACTTCAGTTCGCACGACCATCACATTTTTGGACACCCTCTGCACCAAAGGGCCGGGCGTCTCATTGGCAAGTCTCCAAATTTCCTTCAATAGAGATAACCTACGAGTGACGTTGGCTAAACGTGGATGTGCATCGAAAGGAAGGTAGAATCGCTCACCTCTTTCATGTCGTTAGACATCCGTAGAGTTTGTAGAACGTCGTAATCTATTCTGAGTGGAGAGGCGTTGGCGCAGCATCGCATTGCACTCAGAATATGGGGACAAGTGGGCTCAGAAAGAACCATGTGCTTCTCCTGAAAGAAAATCGTGAGAGTGATCAGCATAACACATGGCCGATTTGAGGAGACAGTTACACAAAACAACGTCCTTACGTGACATTTTAGCAAATTGGTGTTGAAAAGCCTTTGGCAGGAATCAACGAAACAGAGGGCTGACACTTGAGACAGATAAACGACGGAGACCGAAGTGAGATCAGGTTCCAGAATGGGAAGTTGGACGAATCCTCGAGTATCAGGCCCCCGATCCTTCACCCTGACGGAAAACACCTGCAAGGACGAGAGACGTTCAGTGGATAGCAGACGAAGACGCCAAAATAGTAGGAAGATCTGACATGGACATTAGATGGTCTGATGGCTTACGTCGAATGGTACCACTGCTCCAAATAAGTCAAATGCGCCTAACATTATTCACAATACTACGCATAAGAGCACGTGGACACAGGTTGAGTTGCACATGGCTAAAAAAGCACGGTAAACACGGCCATTGTCACTTCTTGTTGGGTGGCTCAAATGACCTCGCTAACTTTACTCGCAGCCGAAGTGGCCAACTAGATAAGAACGCTGCAAATCCATCCGCAATGGTTTATTATTCCTTACTGAGGATCCAAGACTCATTCTGATCGGATAGCGTCGAAAATAATACCTCACACAAGGTGTCATCTAAAATCTCGAAAACCAGTTTTGAAAATGACCCATAACCACCTCCGGTGGGCGTATTCTTCCGATCTAATCACGACATAAGCACCAACTTTTCCTGGGAAACCCCAGAAGTCGAACACTGGCTCACTTTTTGTGCATGACAGCGGATCTGCCTTGAAAGGTGGAAGAAAAATTGATGTAAATCTAAACAGTTTCCAGCTAATTTAATTTTCTAGACCCACAAATGAGGGTGGGTCTTGATGAATTGGTGGATGAGATGTAAGCCCCCAGGCTTGCTGCCTCCAGAAGGCCAGAAGGGAGGGAGCATGCGCCAGGATGTGTGCGCAGCTCCTGCCCAGACGTCGCATTTTGGAAAGAGGCCCAGCGCTCACTCATTGCTAAGGTGCCCAACTGGGCGGTCGTTGTCGAGGTGCCCCTCGTTGCTGGGGCGCCCAACATGTTGGAGTCATATATTTTGTAATCCTGTCGTGCAAGTGCATCTCACTCAGTCCATCCTGGCTTTGTCCTGTGCTCGCTCTGAAGTGAACTCTGCTACCGTGCTGAAGTCGACCAAAGCTGTAATATTGTGTTCCCCATGAGATAAAGGACTCAAGTTAATAAGCCTTGCTGTGTACCTGCGGGACAGCATGCTGTGTACCTGCGACGCCGTTTTTGTCAGCTGGTACCGTTGCACTTGCTCATTAAATTGTATTTCATGTATATCATAATTTCATGTGTCTTGTATTAATTGTATTTTATGCTCCACATGTTGTCTAATTTACTTTGTCGAATTACTTTGTCTTGTATGAATTCTAGCCCAGGTTGAGGCATATTCTCCTTTGCAACGTGTCCTTGTTTTCAATTATAATTCAGTTTGTATCAATGTATTTTATGCTCATCCTTGGTATCCCTAGTTGCTCAGTCGTAAGTCTTGGACTTACATCCCGTATCCTCTCGCTAGGTCCTTTCCAAATTCTCCGAAGAAACCGGAATTAAATTATAGTAAATTCATAACACATTTTAATTCGAGAGAGGCTTACAGAGAGTCGTTTAGAGGTACAACTTACTCTCGTTGACGTTCCCGTGTCCAACTTCGACACTTCTATCGACTGTTTTCTCTTCTCGCCCGCCTCTTTGAACACGACGTCACACGCCTTGTTCTTACAGCTGAGACCCCTCGTTCCGTTGTATGTTCCGCACTTGGGGCATTTCCGAACGCCCCTCATAGTCGACTTGCCCAAATCCGCCAAAAGGGTTTTAGCCCTTCTATGAGCATCGGTGTCCACAGTAGAGAAGTACATTGTCAGATTCAAACAGCCAACGGTGGACGTGCAAATGCGGTGCGATTAACGTAAACACCAATTACGACGCGAAGAGCGAATCTGAGAAATGGAAGGCTATATATTATACTCACGAATATTTCACAATCACGAAAAAATTCCGGTCATCGCGGGATAGAAATGACGTATTAAAGCTGGATACTCACCTATTTCGAAGGATCAAACCTCGTTCATAAACGTTGCATTCCATTCTCCACAATCCAGAGGACGCTGAATCTAACAAGGAGGCAACTTTTAGGACAATTCAACCCTAAATTCTTACAATAAATCACTAAAAACTGCCAGCTCAAGGTATCATTTTTTGCAGCTTCAACTGTAGAATGACTTCCTACTTCTTTCATGGATCCAAGAATCAAGTCAAAACAAGGACAAAAGTCGTCATTGTGAAGTTGACAACTTCAAATCGATTAGAATTGGATTATTCTACCTTCAACCCGCAACACAGCGTTATTCACTAGGGCTGGGATATCAGTATCGATAATATCGGAATATCGATACCAATCTTTTTGTTCCGATATTATCAAGATATCGATATTTATAACCGATATTATCGGACTTCCGCCGTCCAGGCCACTTTTGCCGGAAGGATTTTTTTTTTTTTTTTCAAAATCTGAAATTTTGGTCAATGATTTGTATTGGAGTCTAGCTGGTCCTCAAAACCTTTCAGCCCTGTGGGGCCCACACAATTTGTACTTGGGGCATCCCATGGGTGGTTTCCATGGGTTAGAAATGGAATGGTTTCTTGCTTTTTCTACCCTGGAGAATAATAAACCCATGTTTAATCATTTGCAGCAGCCCCCCCCCCTCCAACAAGAAAATCATTGGGACATATTTGTATAAAATAATTTCATTTATTCAGGATTAATAGTTTTTCATTAAGGATTTGATATCAGAGTAAGGACTTTAATCACATCAATATTTTTGTTTCGATACAGCCGATATTTGTATAATCAAATTCTTTCATAATTTTGCACTAATTATCGAAATAAATACTTATTGAAAATAGTCTACTTAGGATCAGATGAGGATCTCATATCTTAAAATATTTCTGTGATTGGACGATTTGCCAGTAGGTAGGGTTTTTCCGCAATTCCAAACCATTCGATAAGTATTGAGATTTTTCTTCCAGTAGCTTATTGCACCGATACTTCCCAATATCGATATTTTGCAACCGATATCATATTGGTATCGATATTTTCATTCAATATATCATCCGATATCAATATCGATATTTTCTTTTGATATCCCAGCCCTATTATTCACTCACCAGAGTAGAGTTGCGCATCGATGTTCAATGAATAGTATCGATGTTTTGCCTCCGATGTTTAATTTAATTACTATCGATATTGAGCTAGTCCATATTATTTGATATTATTGGACATTTGTAGTTTTCTCCTATGAGAGTTAGAGATGGGCAAAGTAGTTCATTGAACTGAACTATCTCTTCTTAGTTCGTTCACTAGTTCAATTGAATAATCTAGTTAACATTTTTTAATTAATGCGTGATTGACTACATTTAGCAGTTTAGCTTCATTGCACTGCATTGTTGCACCTCTAGACCAGATCAATTTAACAAGTCGAAATAGCTTCCAGTTATCATTTAAACTAAAGATAAGTTTATAATGAAACATGTTAACAAGTCAAAATAGCTATAATAAGTTTACAAGAAACAAAAAGGTCATCGAAACTGGGACTGTTTGATAGGAATTGAGAAAATAACAATCATGATTCCTCACTAACAAAAAATTATTTAATGTTAAATTAATTTTGTTGAGGTTTGAGGACAACTACCCAATCCTTGACATTCCCCTCTTAGCTAAGTGACATCATACACGAGCGTCATCTACAGTTGAACTAGGGAAGTCTCTGTTGAGTGCTACTGTCGCGGAAAAGGTTGTAACCTCGAGGAGTCTTGTTGTTCGGCCATATTGACTTTGGTGCTTGGCTATGAAAGTGTTATAATATCTTCTTTCGAGGTGATACGTATTTAACGAGAATACAAGTATATCGATTCTATCCTATCATCTTCCCCAGGTTCCATTTAATTGAGTTGGTAGTAGTTAAACCAATATCGCGTTATGTATACATCGCTTAGGCGGTTATAAATTCACTTCCACTCAAAGGGAAGTCCTTGGGAAGCATCCGATCATTTGCAGCGTCAATATTCGCTGGAGTTCAGTGAGATTGTGGGTTTATGAGTCTCACCCGCTCAGTTGTACCCGGCAGCTTTCATGAGTAGAGAATTAAGGCTTTGAATTTTGTAATAGTTTAAATCGTCGTAAGAAGGGACGTGACCGAGAAGAATGAACGATATCCGAGACGTGTACTAGAACACAGCAAATACTAAAATTGGGGTAAGATTGAGCGAACCTAGGGTGGCGTTTCGTGGAGTAGGAAAGACGCGACATAAATCCATGGTAGTCGAGGAAATCCCCATTGTGGTTCCACGGGAACTGCTTATGTACAATGTATGTATGAAGGTTAGTGGACTCGGTCACGTAGATTCTAGCCAAAGATTACATGAACTCTAATCTATGATTCTAACTAGTGCAAGAGCTGTTCCACTAACAAATGAATGAAACGTCCCATAAAAATTAATATGAACGAAGGAAAATTAGTCGGGGGTAAGACGCTATGGGATAACGAAAGCTGGCCAAAACAAGAGAGTTTGAGTAAGATTAGTAGTTAATAGATTCTTGACTTGTGTAATCTAAGTGAAAGTAGAGTTGAAGGCATGTTTATGTTTCAATGCATGAAGCCCCCTACATTCGGTTGGCAAGCGCTGTGTCTGATTCGTTCGGATTTCAGGGAATAAAAATTGACAAGGCACGACGACGCAAAGATAGGACGCTGCTATGGGATCTCTGCAATATTTACTAACTAAATTTGTACCTTTTGAATTTGTGTTTGTTCTGGTTGTCTGTGCTTACAGGGAGAAGAGGAAAGTTAATGTCAGAAGGAATAGAACGCATCGAAAAATGTGCAAGGAATTCCCAAGCTATCCAAAATGAAATATATTTATTTATAAATATGCAATTTACTAATACGCTGCCAATGTCGAATGCAAAACTAATTGAATTGACTCCTGTAAAAACATGATCACTGTAAGTAGGTAGTAATTATACAAGTCAAGGGTCTCGTGTGAGAGGTATGATCTGGATGAGTCCCAAGGTAACCCCAAATAAAAGCGACGCGGTCTCCGAGGGATCATGTAATTTGTCCGACTCACCTGAAAAAGGTAGTCCAGCAAGCTTAGGGTTTAGGGTCGGAGTGCCCCCGTCCAAGTGGCCGTACCCGGGATAACGAAGGTACACTGGTACTTGTGCGTACCGTTGAAGTGCAGTCACCGGGGGTAGACAAAGTGGATACCTCAAATCAAATCGCTGTACTTACGGGGAAGAGGTATCAGACTGGTCTACCTTGAAAACTCGCGCAGAAACCAAATTGAAAAATGCCGGGGAAACGGTGGCTCACACGGTATCAATCCTGTCCGCAGTCCCTTCTTGCTGTAGTGGCATCTTTCATGAATTCACCGAAGGCGATAGGTTTTGTTCTCATGTTTTGGGAAAGGGAAGGATGTGTGAGTAAAAATATGATATTCCAGAGACGCGACGAGTCTTGATTGCAGATGGGGAACAGAGCTAACTAGCCGGTACTCACTGTAAGCAATGTAAGACCAATGGCGAATCTGGAGTCAGAATTTTAAAGTGTAAATACACAGAAACTAAATCGTTAGGAGCAAGTTGCACGTCTGGCTCAAGTCTTAGTCTGGCAATCACGCAATGATGTGAACTCACATCTAACTAGGGCAGCTTTGGGAACCATTATTAATTGCACGATTCTGAGAAAAATATACAGTTTGGCCACTGAGATGTTTATGCTCTACTTAGTGCAAGGTAAATGGTCTCAATGCCTTCCTGGGGCAAGAGCATAGCCAGATCGATAAGGGACGGACGTAAAATGTAAAAATAAATGAATTCCCAAGTACCAAACTCATGAGAACGTGGAAAAAATGGTTGATCAATCAACCCAAAAGTAAGAAACTAACCGAATTAAATCAAATTGGATCATGAATGAATATCACATTTCATGGATGTGGAGAGCATCCTCAGAGGAAATATTTGCACTATCACAAAAAGTCAAACAACTGCAGTTAGGAAAGCATGTTCTTAAAATAATTCTGAGGAAGATGAGGAACCAAAGGGGATGTAGGATAAGACAGTGTATGATGATCCTCAGAAGGATGCCAGTTAAGTCAATATAGTGTAAGAGTGGAAAATTAATAAAGTGCTGTGTTCTAGGAAATGTGACTAATTTGTGTGGGTGAAGATAAACATGAATTAAACATAGAGGTTAATACTCTGTGTAGTTTTGCAGGAAAGTAATGGTGGATAGCAAGACGATTCAGGCAAGACAAGCTAAGTTCAGGCAGAAGGTGATGAACAGGTTCACGCAGGAAGTGGTAAGGATGTGACCAGAATTTAGTGCGCTCATGGACAATACAGCCGAGGCGGCTGCCACTGGAAGACTGGGTAAGTTCCTAGACTTACTTACTTCTCCTTAGAAGAATTCAGAGATTGATCTTGACAAGCAAACTGAAAAGTAACTCAAGAACCCAGAGAAGAAAACGTGGCTGCAATTATTCCATCTGTAGAAGACAGAAGAGTATATTCTTCGCCCTGGATGTCGGAAGTTCGATGAAACACAGGACTACTCCCTCTGGCGCGGCGTTCTTTGAAATGTAGTTGAGGTCAGCAGATTGTTGGCACTTGTTTGACCCAGACATCAGAACAGTCACAACTACACCAGGGAAGAACTCAAGCAGATGAAGAATTATATGACACTATCTACTACCTAATTACTATACCTGCTTATTAACATTATAGAGACACACCGACAATGGTGAGGCAAGAAGATGACCCAAGAGAAATGCTTCGTGAGATGGACCAAGCAATGGACCCCGCTATTACTTGGACGCAAATTTAACCTGAGATAAGAATATGTGAACATGAAATTTAATCCAAATTCCAAAACTGTGATGGACATCATCAACTGCTTCGGTAAACTCGCCAAGAACAATCAATAGTATCCAGGAGCTACATTGGATGATCAAGAAGTAAGAAGGAACTTGGTTACAAAATCAGAAATTGAATACTTGATCACAGCAATTGGTGAGGCCTGTCCTAAACTAAACTGGATGCTCTGAAGACAAAAAGCCAAGAATGGCTGTTGGTACCATCAAACAGAGGATGTTTTAATTGTACTCTGCTATGGACAAAAACAGGAGGAGAGTTATGGCTCTGGATCTGGAGGGGCATTGATTGGCTACACCTGCGGTCAAGATGAGAAGAAAAGGGGCAGCCATAGCAAGCCAACAGAATGTAAGATACCCATATAACCATGTTACAAATGACCATATGGACACTTCGTGCAGAGCAATTTGGATTAGCGGTCCTACGCCTTAACCACTTGGCCACCTCGTCCTTTGCCACTTCGTGAATGAGCTACAGACCAAAATGCAACTGATGAGGCCAGTACAGTCAAATAGCAACAGGCCCTGCTACTGCTGGGAGGAAGGATGGAAACAAAGCAACCCCAAGAAAGGTAAGAAGAATGCAATCCACAAAACAGACAAGAGAAAATTTTATCATTATGCCAATATTCTTCAGCAAAGAAAACCGATACATGAAGGACTAGCAAGAGGAAGTCAAAAACCCCTGCCCAAGATCACACGGTTGTGCTCAAAAGTTTGAAACTAAAAGCCAGAAGCAGTTGGAAAGTAAAAGAGCAGACCTGAGATAGGACTCTAAACCAATGTCAAGTCTCATGAATGATGAAGTTGAAGGTGAGTCTTCAAAAACTGACTCCTCTGTATGCAATGATAAATTATGGCACAAGGTACTGCTACAACACGAAGAAGAGGAGGAGGATTTGGGCTACAAGGGATATGGTCCAGCAAGTTGTACGGTTTGGAGTAACTCTACAGATCTGGAAATTGACGGAGTAGGGGACAGCGGTTTCTACTCTCAAACATGACAGTGAGATGCAACTAATTGGCAGAAGAATTACAACCATTCTGAAGGAAAGACAACATGGAGGAAAGTTTTAGTGGTGAACTGAAACTGCAAGTACTTTAGCAGGCAAACTCAAATTTGAGCTTGGTCGCTGTCACACAGGAGGACAGCATGACTTGCAGTCAGGGGTGCGGCAGTCCAAGCAGACTTCAAGTGACTCCACAAAGAGTTGTAGAGTCAGGAGGGAGAGAAACACCGTCAAAGCAACACGATGATACAGAAAGCCATTGGCAAGAGGAGAGTTCGACGCGACTTGAATTCTGGAATGAAGATGGCGCTCCTGAGATCCTAGTAACTTCAGAGAGAGAACAAAGGGATAGGAGGGAGTCCTTGAGAGAAAATAAAGGACTCAAGGCATTAATGAATGACCCATACCTCCAAATGATACCTGGAATTGTCAATGAAGTACCTGCCAGAATTGAAGAACATCCAATTCAAAAAATGACATCTTTGATTGCCCAGACGGCAAAAAGAAAAAGACAGCCAAGTATTCAGAAAAGGAATAGATCGGGAATCCCGTTTACAAGTTTCTACTCAGATCTAATGTGACCCATTAAACCTCAAGCAACAGGACCACGAGCAAGATATATAGCGACATTCACGGACGATGCGACAAGATATGCCTTTACCTACGAACTTGTAGATAAAACAAGAGTTAACATGGTACTAATGTAATGACTCGAAGATAGACGCAAGATAGCTGGCCCAAGCATGATGGTGGCAGAAATAAGGCCAGAGGCTATGAGTACAAGACGACAGAAATGAACTCGCTGTTGTTCAGAGAACAGATCGCACTAACTGTGTGCAAACCTGCGACGCCTCTGCACAATGCCACTGCAGAACAACTGAATCCAGAGCTTGAGCAGAGGATAATGGTGAACCTAATTTTATCAGGCATACCATTGAACTTCTGGGCTCATGCCATGTGATTTGTGTTGAATGATCACAATCTTCTAACTCTACTTGTGGATTCAGAACGCAATATGGAATGGCAGTGGGTCGAGTGCCGTTTCTGAAATACCTGAGAAAGTTCGGATGTAAAGCTTTTGTTCTGGACAACCTGGCAAAGCAGAAATTAAAGTTTGCTCCCAGAGCTCACCGAGTATATCGGTTAGATTGGGAAGAGACTGGCTATGTACTCTGACTAAAAAGCAAGAAGACTATAATTTGATCGAATTCGTCGAAGATAAAACCTATGAGGACTTCAACACAAGGGAGACGCACGTCCAAGTGAGGCAAGAAGTAATTCAAATATATAACATTAAGTAAGAAGGAAATAAACAACTGGAAAAAGAACAGGACGCAGAAACAGAGGAGCAAGAAGAACTACGAGATGAAATTCCAAAGAAAATTTGAGTCAAGGCAAGATAGAGGAGTACGACTTCTTTGAAGAAAGCGAAGGCAAAATATAACTTGCCTAAATTAAAAATTATATATTAAAAAAAATAAATGAATAAAGGCAAAAGCAAACCCAGATATCAATAGCTACGTTGAAGCAAGACAATGGATGGAAGCCATTAACCAGGAATTCCAGGCGTTGGAACGATATGAGACTTCGAAAATAATCCCGCGATCCTAAGTTTCTTTAGGGATCAGGATTATGGAAAAATGCTGGATGCACAGAAGGACGTTGGAAGTTGATGGAACTACAAGTCTCCGAAGCAAGCTGATTGTAAGAGTATGAGCTGCCAGAAATATATACGCCATTAGGTGGACTACCTAATGCTCATACCGCGCTACCTGCTCATAGTCGCAACGTAATGTAATCTATAGTAGAACTGAAATAGTTTCCTGAATGGCTTGTTGGATGAACCGATACCTATGTATAGATGTGCTGGATGGTTTCTGCAAGTACCTGGAAAAACCCATCAATTGAAAGAAAAAAGAGTGTACGAAGTACATTGGGCTTTATATGGATTAAAGTTACCGCCCAGAAGATGTTACGAATGATTCCTGGAAGTAATCGAAAGACGACCTGAAACTATACGAATTTTAGCAATGCCTATTCGTATGGAGGAAAGAAGAGAAATTGGCAATCATGCTGCTGTAGATAGACAACATTCTCTCTGCAACCAACTTCAAAAGAAAACCGGGACAATTTTAAGTAGTAGAAATCGTAATTCTCAATTACGGACCTGGAGGAACCAAAGAAATTCCTAAGTCTGGAAATTGAACGTAATAGGAAAGAAAAGACAATGCGAGTGCACCAACATTCATGCTACAGCATTCATGTAGATACCATTTTGGAGAGATACAATCCAAATGGCAGATCTCGGGAAGAGATACCCATGATGAGAAAGATGAAGAAAGGGAAGAAGAAGGAAGTATGATGAGATGCCATAAAAGCATTCAAAACAGACAAGCAATTATGTTGCTTATGTGCCTACAAGGAGGAAACCAATTGGATATTGCTTAAGCTGTTAGCATTCTCAGCAGAAGACAGAGAAACTATACGGAAGAAGACCTGGAGAGCGGTACTACGAGTTATCCAAAACCTATGAGGAACCAGAGACGTTGGACTAATCTACAAGGGAAAAGGAGAATCTCAGGAATGCTACATGGACGCATTGCTCGGACGTCGAAGATGGATACTCAACAACAGGACTAGTGATAGAATTATTTAGTGACCTAATAATGTGGAAGGCTCAGAAGCCAAACCACATAGCCCTCTTTTTAGCGGAAAGCGAATTTGTAGCTATGAGCATTGCCATGAGCTGGCATGCCTCAGAGCTATTAGCCACAGTATACTAAAATTAGGTACCTTTTGCACCAACTTAGAATGAGGATTCAAAGCCAGCCATAAGATTGGCTGAAACTGATTACTTCTAAGCATTGAAACTTTTGGTCAGTGTTCAATTTGTTCATTTGAAAAGAGTACCTTCAGGGCAACATCAAAATTCAATAGATCTTTAAACAAAATAAAAAGGCGGATGTTCTGATCAAACCATTGCCAGAACAGTTTAATTAAATTTTGAAATATAATGATGTAATGAAGTATATTGAATATTTGATATTGTGGTGAATTCTAAAATTTGTTCTGTGTTCTAGGTAATCTGATGTGGAGAGCCCTAGCCTGGTTAAAAACGTGTAAGACGAATAAGTAAGACGAACGTGGAATGAAGATGTGTAAGACAGAAAGTTCCTTGGAGGAAAATAATGCAGGAAGAAGTCATACAGATGCCGAATCTAAGTTATGTATATAGGCTTCATGGGTGGGCAACCATCAAGGTGGTAGCACATCCAGGAGCAAGATTTTATTGTCTAGAAAATGTTGTACATAAAACCAAGTTTATACACAGTGTGTGATATGCATCCTTTGTTTCTAGCACTTTAAAGGTAACACTGGTGCCAGAGATCTAGTTCGACAGTTCCAGAGTCTACTGGACTACGGCAACAGCTGAGAATACGAGGATCTCCGCTGGAGCAGCAGGTCCACAGACTCACAGACGACGCTGGACAGATGGCTGAGATCACAAGACTCGTCAAGGAAGCAGCTGAACCTCAGGCAACGTCGCGACAACTGGAACTACATGGATCTTCACAGTAACGGCAGGGTCAACCAGACTCAAATTAAAACCTGGCAATTTGAAGGACTATGAGACGCCAGGGCCAACCAGATTGAAATTAAAACCTGGCAGTTTGAAGAACTAAGAGACTGTAGTAGTGATCAGCAAATCAGAATTTGTGGCAGCAGCTGAATTTTGTACCTACTGCAAGTAACGTTGAAGTGCCTTGCCTTATAGACTGAGGAATCAAGCATTGTGCAGTTGGGAGGGAGTGTTGAGGTTTGAGGACAACTACCCAATCCTTGACATTCCCCTCTTAGCTAAGTGACATCATACACGAGCGTCATCTACAGTTGAACTAGGGAAGTCTCTGTTGAGTGCTACTGTCGCGGAAAAGGTTGTAACCTCGAGGAGTCTTGTTCGGCCATATTGACTTTGGTGCTTGGCTATGAAAGTGTTTTATATCTTCTTTCGAGGTGATACGTATTTAACGAGAATACAAGTATATCGATTCTATCCTATCATCTTCCCCAGGTTCCATTTAATTGAGTTGGTAGTAGTTAAACCAATATCGCGTTAAATTTATTTATACTTTCACAAAAACCAGCAATATAAGCAAACAAAATATCAAACAAACACAATATTAATATTTACATTAAATAAACTTAACTCTATTTCTAATATATCCAAACTTACAAAAAAATTTCTTGATTCCTCATTTACAAAAAATTATCATGATTCCTCACTCTTATGAAAAATTGTTTAATGTTGAATGAATTTTATATCATTTATACTTTCACAACAGCAATATAAGCAAACAAAATATGGATCAAACGGAATATTAATTTTTACATACAATAAACTAAACTTTATTTCTAATATATCTAAGCTTTCAAAATATAAAATTACAGTACATACTAGCATTGAAATAGAGTCAAAAATTAAATCTTATTCAAGAATTGTATTGAATGAAGAGCATTTTTGATACTTTATTCCTTATTTTACTGGTGACGAACGCCAGCTAGTTCAGTTCAGACATACAAATCAATTAGGACCAAAGGAACTATTGAACTATAAGGTAGGTGAACTAGCCAAGCCGAACTGAACTATAGTTCATCTGAACGACAGACTGATGTGAATAGTTCACACTCTGTAGCAGTTCATTTGAACTGGTTCGTTCGCGAACTACACATCTGTGTATGCGAATATGAACAAGGCTAAGATCATTGAAGAAGAAGTTTTGTCGTGGCGTTGATGGGTTCCGCAGTATAGTAGTTTTCTGGAGGTTTCGTGTAATTTTAATTTCTCGTCAAAGCGCAGTACAATTTTACTGGATTAGAATGTCCGGGTTTCGGTTAAGTTTACTATTTATTTTCCAATTCATTTATTATGTTTGTGGTGAAACTGAGACTTTAGTATTATTAGACAATTTAGCTATAAAAGAGACACATTCCATGTTCTTCAAATCTTTGAAAGGTGAGTTGAAATGATTTTAGTCTTGGGAGATTTATCTGGTTGAAAACATTTTTGTTATTTCAATTGGAATCGTTATTTATTGTCTTCCTATTATATTAGTATAATTTCCGTTTCGATTGTGGGAGTGAATGTGGTTATAAGGCCACGATGCCGGTCTCTGTGTACCTATGTATTGCTCAGGCGAAAACTAAACGATGACGTGTAGATGAGTTTGGGTGATACCGGTCCCGTATGCTATCAACAAGCCTTCCACTGTTTCGGTACGCTATCTACGTCAAATTCCGTATCTACGTTTTAAAAAAATTCTTGAAATAGATTACCTCAACTGAAATAGGGATTCGTCAATTTGGACTTCGACACCTGGGCCGTGTCAAACATCTCAACGCATACGTCCCTACACAAGTTGAACCAGTCAACGACGGTTTCTTTGGCTCTTCCTGTCCACCTAGACACGTCTCTGATACTGCTTTTTTGCGTTTCATCGTCATAAATAATTTTGCGGTAAAAATGACCCGTCGTCATATTGTGGCTCATCGTTAAAATACTTAATACGAAACACAAATATCACAGAAACTATCACAACGTCGTCAAATATGTATGCAACATCAGCGAAACTGGTCAATTTCAACTGGACTAATATCTTCTTCCACCTGAACCTTCTTGAACCTGAACATGAACCTTTGCTGCCCTTTTGTCCAGCTTATAGATAGCATACCTAAACACCGGAACCCAGGCGTAGATATCCTGTATCCATACGGGACCGATACAGTCTGGGTTATCTTTTAGCGCACAGTGTCGTGAATGTTTGTTGTACGTATTATGCGAGGGAGATGGCAATGGTCATTGCATGACGTGGTTGGGATTGAGATTGATGAAGTCACCGGCTCCCAGTTGTTGATTGCAATACAAAACCTGTGTAGATTTATCTCGTCCCAGGGCATTGACGTTGTTTTCTTCACAGAGCGAGGCTATTCGCTGACTTTCAAATTGGCTGACGATCCTGGCCTCGTGTTGTCCAAGTATGGCGAATTCATCTACGACCACCTCATCGTGTTCGCGCCATCGGTCGAAGAATTTGGCGGCTCTTTGAGCGTCGATACGATCACGGAATTTGTCGACGGCGGCGGCAACGTTCTGATCGCCGGTAGCTCGTTGTCAGGCGACGTTTTACGAGAACTCGCTTCGGAGTGCGGTTTCGAAATCGACGAAGAAGGTGCTGCAGTCATCGACCACCTCAACTACGACGTTTCTGACAGTGGATCGGTAAGTTGGTTTTTAAAAAATATCGGTGCCAGTTCGGTGTGCGTTCTATGACCCGCCTGCGTTCTGAGGGTCCCGTCTAGAGATGTGTAGTTCGCGAACGAACTAGTTGAATGAACAGCTCCAGAGCACTACAACCGAGCAACTAGAGTGAAAAGAGAAGATCTGTGTTGCCACGACACCTTATTCATACAGGTGGTTTTGAAGAGTCTGGTTTCGGAGAGCGTTAATGTCGCTAGTTGTTCATTGTCATTGTGTCAAAATATTCTATGTCGCTTTTGGTTGGCTATTCCTTGAATAATCAACCTGTTTTCATGCAAATGGTCAACCTCTCCGGTTCGGCCCAAAAATTTTTTCTGGGCGTTTCAAGGTGTCTAGATCAAAATTAGCAAATGTCCGTCCACCGTACGCCGACTTTGGTTAGAAAAATTTCTAAAAATCTGAAATTTGGATTTTCGAGATTTTGGGCGGTCTGGGCAAGTGGAGTGGAAGAAGTTGTGGGTCAAAATGTGTATCTATCTACCCATTTGAATATGTTTTCGAGATTTCTGGTTCCTATGCGTGTAGGGTATCATTTTCCACTAAAAATTGGGCCCCGAATCGATTGTAATGGGTACGGTACCCACCACACCCACTGTTTTCCCCATGTTCGACAACATGCAGGCGTTTTCCACTGAATTTTGGACGCTAAATATATTTTAAAATTACTTTCCATGCGGCTGGTTCGAGGAATAACCAACCCCTGTGTAAGAATTTGCAGCGTTTTTGATTTCATGTGCCTTTGTAAAGACACGAATATGTCAAAAAAAGACAGCATTCGCTTTTCAAAGGTCTTGAGGAGTTGCCCGAATGAATAAATCTCAAAAACACGAATAATAATATTAACGGCGAAGGGATTGCGGGCCTAGGTACGCTTTGCAGTGATGAGGGGGGGTTACACTTGTGATTAATTTCTTTGCCATTTCATTGTGCTGACAATGTTCTCATTATTACGAATCGAACAAAGACCTAATCCACCTTAATTACAGCATACTCTTATCGTCGCCGACTCGACCAACCTGATTGACTCTCCAGTGATTGTTGGGAACCGTGACGTCCCGCCTCTCCTCTACCAAGGCACAGGACTGATGGCTGACGTCGAGAACTCTTTGGTACTCAAAGTATTGACTGCTTCGAGCACAGCGTACTCTCACGTCCCTGATCAACCAGTCAAAGATGTAAGAATACGGAAATGACCAGAGTATATCTCGGTGTTCGTTTGTCTGGTGTTAATAGTTGGATGTGTGCTTGAATCTATACTTTTGCAGTTTCCCCACGCAGTTGGTAAGAAAACGCTGCTCATCGCCGCTCTTCAAGCACGTAACAACGCTCGAGTCGTGTTTTCCGGGTCGCTGTACTTCTTCTCGGACGAAGCTTTCACGTCACCGGTTCAAAAACAGAGCGTAAGTCGTCGAAAAACACCATCAGCTCATACTGACAGCCTTACTCCTCAGTTTTCACGATGTGTTGTGATTTATTCAGGGAGGCAAGAAGTATCCTCTGTCAGGGAATCAACAAGTGGCTCTCGCTCTCTCCAAGTGGGTGCTTAAAGAGAATGGAGTTTTAAGAGTCAAGTCCGTCGCACATCACAAAGTCGGCTCTACCGTCCCACCGCAATCCTACACCATCCTGGACGACGTCGTTAGTTTTTATCTGCACTTAACTCTTCCCCTACAACATTATCATGTCTTTGACGTCGAACAAAATCATTTGAGACGAGGTCGTGGAAACTCATTTCATTAAAAAACGGAAGTGCCTAACGATACTCAATTTCCACCAAAAGTAATGAGTACACTGGTTAAATCTATTTTAACGGTCAACATGAACTGATGTTAGTTTCATGTTAGTTACTGATGATGACCTGACCATCAAAATCGAATTAACCAGTGTACTTTGGTGGAAATACGCTGTCGTTGGATACCTCCGTTTTTTGGTTGGTTATTCATTGGCAAATGTCCGTCCGCCGACTTAGGTAGTAGAAAATTTGCTAAAAATCTGAAATTTGGGTAAGGGGTCCGTTCCCGGCTCTAGTTGGTCCTCAAAACTTTTAAGCCCGATCGGACTAAATTTGGGCGGGTAGGGGTCAAAATGTGTATTTTGATGAATGGATTTTCGAGATTTTTGGCGATCTAGGCGTGTGGGGTGTCATTATCCACTAAATTTTTGACCCTGGGTTCGAATGGGTCCCGGACCCGCCACACCCGCTGTTTCCCCCATGTTGAAGAAATGAGTCTCCATGCGCCTGGTCCGAGGAATAACCAACCCGTGAGAATGAATTTGCAACTTTTTTTTTTCGTCTTTGACTTTATTGACTGAGTGGACTTTTCACTTTTCGCTTCAGGTCTACAAACTGTCCTTGGAAAGGAAAACGCCAGCCGGTTGGGTACCTCATGACGCCTCCGACCTTCAGATGGAATTTGTGAGGATCGATCCTTTCGTTCGAACGACTATGGCGAGGAAGAGTCCTGGATTGTACGAAGCTGTTTTCAAGATCCCAGATGTTTACGGGGTTTATCAATTCAAAGTGGACTACAAAAGGATCGGGTTTACCAACATCTACAGTTCAACTCAGGTTTGTTCATTCTTCTGTATCAACTCAAGAGCCAGTAAAAAACGAAGGTATCTAACGATAGTCTATTTTGGCCAAAAGTACACTAGTTAAATCGATTTCGATGGTCAGGTCATCAGTAACTAACAAGAACTTTGTATCAATGATATACCAGTAATTTTGCTATTCCTTTCTAGGCCTCTTTCAGTACAGCGCTGAGCGGTTGCTTTTGCACTATTGCCAACTTGAAGAAACATTATGTCGCACTCTCCTGTCGATAAACAAATTACACAATAAGTGGAAAACATATAATGGCAACTGTTTTAATCGCGAACGAATATTTCAGGTGTCCGTTCGGCCTCTCGAGCACACTCAGTATGAACGTTTCATCTCCAGCGCCTATCCTTACTACGCCAGCGCGTTTTCCATGATGGTAGGAGTCTTTCTGTTCTCCTTCGTGTTCCTGCACTACAAAGAAGAGTCGCCAAAATCGAAACACGATTGAAGCTCAAACAGAAATTTACTCAAGTGTTTTTTTTCTGTTTCCACTAGGTAATAAGTGTAATAGTCATCGTGTTCATTTCCGTTCCATTTTTTCAAGTAAATCGTTTCTAGTGAGGATTGAAGACGTTTATGAACCTGTGAACATCCCGTTTCACTTTGGCATATTTTGCCAAGGTAATGCGTGGTCCAGTGTCATCTGCCTCCTTTATCAGAATGGAGCCCTGCGGTAATGAGCCCGCAAATAGTTTAGTAATGAACAGAAAACCTACACCAAATTACAGTCAAAAGGCTGAAATGAACCCCTTCATCAAAAAACTAGAAATAGAAAAATTTAGAAAACCAGAAACCCAGAACAAGGTGACAGAACAAACCTCCCACTCCCAGCTAGGCCTGATTCCTTGTGAGACTCCTTCCTAGCAGTCCTGGGCGCCTCCATCGCTGAGACAACTGAAGAGAGCTTCCTAGTTAACTGGAGTGACCAATTCCTTAGGATCCTGGGCCAGACCTTTCGTTCGTCTGGTGGCATTTCTTCTGCCATGACGTAGCAGAGGATGCAACTCAGGCGAGCGCTTTGGAGGCCATGAGTGTTGTACGTAATTGTAACGTATGTCATTCTCTATGAGACCCCACCTGTGCTTAGCATCGTCAATTGCAGCCGATCGGTAGGCTGCAATGTGATAAGACAGCATTGTATCTAGAGGCGTATGGTCCCCTTCTTCTTACATGACATTCTATCCGTAGAAAAGTGGAGAGCAGAGAAGAAGTCCTTCTTCAAGAGGGATTTGGGGAAAAGTTCTACAACTCGTGGGAATGTTCTCAACACGGGTTGTATGTCTTCAGTATAGGCGAAGAAACAATGTAATCAAAACAGGATGAATTCAGGAGAGAGGATTTCAGCAAACCGTAGTATTTCAGAGGTGAGAAAGTAAGACGAGAAGCAGCTCAGGATCGTTCTCATGGAAGGGGAATCAGCTGAAACCACTGTCTTCCTATTGGGTTGTAATCAACTCTCGAGTGTCAACTCGATTTTCACGATATACTGGGTAGTATATTATTAACACGAGATCGGCGATTCACGCAATTCCTAGTGGGGAGTAATAAACCGGGAAAATGGGACTCCTACAACTTCCATTTGGCAGATTCCAATACGATACCAGTAGTATTGAATCAAAAGTATCAATACCTATGGGTAGTGCCCATAAGAGCCGTCTATTGTGCACAGTACACCCAGAAGAGCCGTTAATCCTACCCAAAAGAGCCAGAGGTAATGTTATTAGAAAGTCCCAAAAGAGCCGTTGGTTGAGGAGGAAAACGTGATGAATTTATCCCTTTGTAAGATTGGTTTCATTTGTTTTGGTCAAAGTCGTTTATAAACCGTGAAGTTTTCTCCTTGTAAGATTAGTTTCGTTTGTTTTGGTCAGAGTCGTCTATGATAACCTGACGAACTCGATATCGATCGATCAGTCAGCGTCCAGTCTTCGAATATGATGCGTTTCAACACGACTAGTAAAGGTGCTCCGTGCGTTATTCACCGCAACTTTCGGTACAGGGCAATAATGAAGTAATGAATTATTTTGACGAAGCATTGACGAGTGAATAAATATAGACACATATCGGCAGTATTCGAACGTCCCCGTGGAGCTGAAACGAAGTTATACCTATTCAAGACAAATGAAAGAGAGGAGGTTGACAAAACGTCTCATAGCCATGACAATAGTTTTACTTTTTATTCACACACAATGTCCTGACTGTCTTGTAAGAAAGGGTGTGACTAACTACAACCTCCGAGTTCATCAAACTTTTCCAACAAAAGGGGAACATCAATCACGAACATCTAATATAGTTCGCCTTTAAATTGGGTAACTTGTGAGTTAGAACAGAAATTATTGTGCTGCTGAAAATTAATCCTAATGCTCGGCGTTCTCGCGCAAGGTCAATACGTCGTCACACTCGTGCCATTGATGGGTGGCATGAGCATTCGCACACATACGGTCTGGTAAAAAGCCAATTGCTAGAGAATTACTAACAAGTATTTAGTTGTACACTCTACCATCTATTAGACGTTTGTTGGCACAGGGTATTAACAAGAGCGGGTTTAACAGTTACATTTCGCACTTCCCAGGTCAGCATGAAGCAGCATGGTTGGACTTGTCACATAGGTAAGGTTTGGTGTCACCGCTTCTAGCCGTCCCAACGTTGCAGAAGAAACATGTTTTTCGATATTGATTCACTGGGATACAATGGGTTTGGAATTATAAAACAAGTATAAAAATGATGGGTTTTCTAAAGCAGTTTTTGAAAATACATTAGTACCATATTTAAGTTTGGAAAATAATGTCTTTAAGATGACGTCCTTCTTGCTGGATACAAATTTGGATCCTCTGTAAATTTGTGTCCAGCAATAAGGTCGTCATCTCAAAGAGAATAGTTATTTTCTGACCCAAATTTGTATATAATTATATAATTGAGGAGGTTGGTGCGAGAAGGGCACATGGATCCATAATTGGGAGGGATGCAAAAATCGATCCATCATGTTCTCTTTCATTTCGGTACCAAATCTCGTTAAGAAATTCCTATTAGTTTCGTCGGTAGCCTTGTAAACGTCAGGTGATGTTATGTCTTTTTTGAAAGGAACCACATTTTTTTCGTGTGGTCAGTATTTTCATCAGATTATCAGGCTATTTTACTGTGCGTTTGATGAAGATGAATGAAGAGGATTATTGAGTATTTGGACTGCTGGCTCCTGATATGAACAAGAGAGAATAAAAAAAATGGTTGCGTGGGTATTTTTTGGTTAACAAGATTATGTAGTCAGGAGTAGCCTACCATACGGTATGCAGGTGTGGCTTTATGCGCAGGCGACAAAGGCAGTCGCCTGGGGCCCCCATCTACAATAAGCCTGTAAGTAAATCTAATGCTAATGTAAAGATGCCATAAAAAAACGCGTGCCGAGAAAGAGACAATAGCGACTGGAATAAAACAAAAAATAATAAAAACTAACCAGGATACAACCAGGAAAGAAAAGGCAGGAGCAAAAAATGAAGATGAATACGAGCAAAAATATAGTCAGCAAAGTGAAACCTGCAGAGGACAAGTGAAATTGAGAATGGAAATTTTGAGTGTAAGAAGGCACCTGGCGATAAAAACATTATATAATTATTGGAATAGCATTTATGGCTCAGAAGAAATATGATAACGAATGACAGAGCTAGACGCGTGCGGGTAAGGGTGGGTAAATTGGGGGAAGGGAAGGGGTGGGGTAGTATTATCGGCCAATAGACTACTTTGACCACTACTACATATTTAAGTATCGTAAGAGAGGATTACGTGAAATTTTGCGAATAAACTTGCGATTTGCGGATGTCAAAGGGCCCCCATGCTAGGCGTCACCTGGGGCTACCAAAATCCTAAAGCCACCCCTGCGGTATGGTTGGCAAACTCTCATGAAATAGAACATCAAAATATAAATATAAAACGAAAAAAATAAAAATAAAGTAATACAATTAATATTAGTTTGTTCACTACAAGAAGGGCATATAGGATACCTTCACATATTGTTACTTTTCTCGTTTTCAATTACATTCAACTTCTTCTGGTTTTCAATATTTCGAGTACGATAATGATGGATTTAAAGAGAAAAAGTTTCGTCAAGAGCTAAGAAATAGGTATTTCAGAGGGTGTGTGGGAAATATTTGGAGCCCATTTTCCCTGGATGCCCTTCATGCCTCTATTTCAAAAACTGCATAATTTAATATTGTTTTCATTATTTTCAACCCATTTTGGTCCAGTAATTCAATATTGAAAAACATCTGTTTCCTCTGCACCACCCTCGTGCAGATTCCCTGTATCAACATACCCCCAACATTCACAGATAACACCCATTTTCAAAGACCACCTTGCTTACATCAGGAACGTTTCCACCGTTTTTTTTCCTGTTACAAATAAAAAGTAAGTAAAGTAAGCAAGGACTTTCTTTCACCTTGGATTTTCGTCCGACCACCTGGTCAGGTGTTGCGGAAGTCGTCAGCCGTCCTAAGAAAATCTGAAGGTTCCAAATAGTTTGTTCTGATAAAAATTAACAGAGACCAGAAATCTTTGCCGCTCTAACAAGAATTGTGCTCAATTGGGCTGTACTAAACTGCAGGGATGCTCTGTCACACAGCTTCTTTTCGAATAAAATAAAATATTCAAAATAGGTACAAAAAGGGTTAACAAATAAAAAGTAAATTAAGTATTTTAAGTAAAATTTGCAATAACCGAGATTAAGGGTTAGGAACTAGTACGACCTATAGAATAACTAAACCAAACAGAGTACCGTAAAACGGGGTGGAAATGATCTTGCTGAGTGAAAATGGAACATCGAAGTTTTTCAAATTCAATCACAGCAAGAACAAGCTCCTATATTTTTTCCCGGAGCATGAAAGAAAAAGTTTTGACTGCAATTTTCCCGCTCCAAGTGTCATGCATTGTGGCACTTAGCTTGGTAACAACTGAAAAAGTCCAGAAGTGTCTAAAGGTAGATCGGTGGTGTCACGCTAGGGGGGGGGGGGGGGGGGTGGTTTCTGGGGCCTCTAACTTGAACTCTCACCTCCTCATCATTGAGTCCCTTATCAGCATTCAATCATCTTCTTGCAGTTAACCATTATCCTTATCTGAAAAGAATTTGTTCCTCCTTCACCAGACTCCTCTCTTTTCTTGCAGTTGTCCACGCAAATTAAAACCAGAAAGTAAACAAAGTTTGAGGAGGTGTTCAAAAAAATTTGCAGACAAAGGAATAGTAAACTTTGTACCTAGTCATAAATAATTAACCAAAAAGTTGCTCACTTGCTGGCTAAATTATTGGATTTGAAAACGCAATGATGGTCCCGCTATGTCCGAAAACCGGAAAAAACCTCAAAAAGTGTACAATTTCCACGCCGTTTTACGGTACTGTTTTCTACGACAAAGAAGAAAGAGAAATATATACAACAATGAACAAGTATTAGAGGACTAGATTTTTCGTTAAAAAAAAAAAGAAAAAAAAAAACTTGGAGACTCATTCGCATTTTGTTACAATGAACTAAAGCGCGTCAATGATTTCAAGATGGACAGAATCATTCGTATTTGGGGACGGATCAACGTTTCTCAGCGTGAAGTTATACAGAATATGGGGAAGAATCCAATGTCCAAGATTCTGTTGGGTGACCTGTGGAGATTTTATGGGGAAGACAGGTCAGGATGCAGTTTCACGAGGAGGTTAGGATACGTCAACTGTGATCAGTGCAGCTTGCGGTAAGAAAAGAGGTCCTTCCCACCATTTCTGACATAAACAGGACTGGGTGAATAAAATATAAACGAGAATTTTGGCCTTTCAGGCACAGTAGTGAAGGTTCCAGCGAATAGTGTTTTGATGCATCACTCCGCCCTGGAGAATTTTGACGGACGTCCCAGTCGGCCTTACATCACCTGTATTGAACAG